>OY101449.1:151702447-152902447 GCA_956483635.1 Panzeria rudis | reverse complement strand
CAGACAGCTATTACAATGCCAAGACAATCGTATGTACAAAATTTCAACTTCTTATGGTGTGGTTCAAGATTTAGCTCTTTATAGAGCCTCTCTACACTCTGTGTTCTTAAATACATATTTGAATGCAATAGTGTTTTTTTAAAGAAAGGAATGAATTGGACCATGATAGCTTGAAGTCACTTATTCGAAGGAAAAGTTTAAACATATTGGTAATTAACAATTATTTTTAATTTGCAAGAATTCATAATACAAAATACGAAGTTTTAATAAAAATCTTCTTTATTTGAACTTTTCTATCTCCCTTTAATTATTATGAGCCATCGGTTATTTGATTTGATTTTTCTCTGATCTCCTCAGTTTAAATTATCGAGAGCCGACTGTATTTATTAATGTTTTGAAAACATGAAAATTACAACTTAGTTTTCACTACACTTCCACAATTTCCTTTCGAGTGTATAATCATTTTAATTGAAAAGAAGTAAATAAATTTCGTATAAAATAAACTTCACTACACAAGATGTCATTAAGGAGTTTAAGTTATTTAAAATTTTAAGAACCCCACAATTTTTGTTGAAAATGCGTATAAAGAAATAAAAATTGTTTTCAGATAATTAACTCTCGTATAGTAATTCAAATAACCCAGTCTTATTTACAATATTTTTTTTTGCTCGATTTTCAAATCATCATTATCATCATCAGCAGCAATATTGACGGGAGCATTGGCTTACAAGCATTACGTGGCATATGTATAGCATGAGGGAAATTAATGTAACACAGCTAATTACATTTCAACAAACACTCGAGGCTGTAAGAAAAAACTCTTTAACACATTAACATTCAGCTGATTTCACATGTAAATAACAAAAAAAAAAAAAAAATTAAACAAATACAAAATGAAATAAGTGTGTAAAAAAGCGACAGAATTAAAACCAAAATGAAATGAATTTGTCAAAGAATGAGTGAGTGGCGTCACAATTCTGTCACATCAGTTACAGCCAACAGATATAGAAATTTATAAATTTACTTAAAACGTTTTTATGTTGTTACCTTTTATTGTTTATAAATCCCTTTAGATGACAAAATGAACTAAACATATTTAAGGCACTTAAATCTATTAAAAAATATAAGCTTTTCAGTAAGTCTGTAGTATCGAGCTGCCAGCGCACGTCTCTCATATTAAACACATTTAGCATGACAATTTAACGCAATTATTATTCGTACTTGGCACTATCTGAGATGGGGATTTTTACTGTCTTCATTGCTTTTTCAATTATTGTTGTTTGGAGTCTCAGAGTCTTTTGCCGGGTTTTCACAGGTAAAATTATTTATGCAATAAAAAAGATACAACAAATTAACACCACAACCAATGGATACACAGACACCCAGTTGACCACGTGTGTAAGACATCATCAATGATCACAGCAATGTTAAAGCCCTTATGACACTACATTTTTCTTGCATTGTTTTGCTATAGAATTGAAAGAAAGAAATAGCAAATGATAGAAAGAAACAACTATACAAAATGTAAACAAAACGTAATGGCTTCTTTAAGTGCTGCCTACTTTTTATTTATAATAAAACGACAAAAGAAAAAAAAGTTGAAAAAAGAGGCGCTAAGAAGCTGAATTCGTGAATAAACCGCTAACTTGGCAACACTTTAATGTTTCAAGCTTGAAATGTCAATTTTAAGTTGAAAATTTTTACATTTTTTTTTGACAGGCCCCCATTTTTTGTTGATAACATTAGTAAAAGCTTTGACAATATGGTATTTATCTTAATATAGCTGAACTCTTTGCATCTGGTAAAATTTCCCATTATATTATATTTGCACTATTCTCCAAATTTGAAAAATGAAGAAAAAATGTAGTGTCATAAGGGCTTAAGTTCACGACTATACATGAGACACAGCCGGAAGAAGTCGTCAACGACATTTGATTTTGATAAAATGTCGCGAAAATCGTGCATGTCTTAATGAGATACAATGCCGATCAGCTATTCGAAAAGTTGGATTGGAGAAAAATTTAAGACATTGTCACTCGTCTTGTCCTCATTAATTTTAGTGAGGACAAAATGTAAAACACTGTCGGTTATATTTTCCTCACCAAAATTGGATAGAGGATAAGCTCTAAGACATTGTCGCTCATCTGGTGCTTAACAATTTTGCTGGGTACAAAACATAAGCCACTATCGTTCATATTTTCTTTAACAAAGTTAGACTTGGGACAAAATATAAAACATTGTCGCTCATCTTGTCTTCAATAATTTTTCTGAAAACAAAACGTAAGTCACTGTCAGTCATCTTGTCCTTAACAACTTTACTGAAGACAAAACGTGAGACACTGTCGCTCATATTGTCTTCAACAAGGTTGGATTGAGGACAAAATGTAAGAAATTTTCGCTCATATTGTCCTCGACAACTTTACTGAAGATAAAACGTAAGACGTTGTCGCTCATATTGTCCCCAACAAGGCTGGATTGGAGATGAAATGTAAGACTCTGTCGATCATCAACAATTGTACTGAGTACAAAACGAGAAGCTCTGCTGCTCATATTGAACTCAACAAAGTTGGATTGTACACAAAATATAAGATATTGTTGCTCATTTTGTCCTCAACAATTTTACTGAAGACAATACGTGAGACACTGTTCCTCATATTGTTCTCAACAAAGTTGGATTGTCCTCAACAATTTCGTTAAAGGCAGAACGAACGACAATGTCGCTCATATTGTTCTCAACAAAGTTGTATTGGCGGCAAAATATATGACATTGTCGCTTATCTTATCCTCAACAATTTTACTGAAGACAAAACGTAACACATTGTTGCTCATCTTGTCAGCAGAAATGTTTAATAGAGAACGACATCCAAAAATTTGCCGTTCAGATTGTCGTTTCCCTTAAAATTTCTATTAGAAATCCTAATAGACAGAGGACAAGCCGTACACGATAATGCCGTGTAAAGACATTCTGACCAACTGGGTAACTGAATACAGTCTGTGTGAATGTTTGAGTCAACATTTAACACAACCAAGTGAGAATTTCATTTGTTACACATTCGCTTATTTGCTATGCAAACAAATATTTATTTACCAAAATACGAGTACAAATGTGTTTATTTTAATAAATACTTAAGCTTTTTGCTTTAAATAAAAAAAATTACAAAAATAAAATGCGGTGTATGAGAACATTATACAATATTTGTTCTCATATCTTGGATATACACGAGTAAGAATGGATACATTTTTATTTTATTTATATTCGTTACACCCATAAAAACCAAAACTTTTATGGATGTGGTTTGCATGTTTAATTTAATTTTCTTTAGAAAGTATTCAAGTTGTTGTCGGTATATTATTTCTTAAAACGGAGATTTCGCGTGGCAAAGTATGAAACAGTAGAAATTAAAAGCTAAAAACCTTTTTGCCCTAGATAACAACCATTTGGCAGTTAATATTATTTTAACACAGTCATAAACTACTCGTAAATGTAGCAAATATATTATGAAGCAGGGGGTAAAGGGGGTAAAATCATAAGTAAAGTTGACTGGTGAATTCTCCAATACTTAAAGTTTAAGCCCAAAGAGTTTAAATGAGTTAAAACATCGTCATAACATGCTCATAAAACTACTTCACCTTATCTTTCTTATTAGTTCTGGCATGCACAAACTGAAAACTACAAAACTACATAAGTATATAGAAAAACTTTTTTCATATTTACATTTTTCTTTCAAAAATTTCCCGCTTATCATAAAAATGATCGTTTTAATGACCACTTGTGTCCACTCCTTCATCGAACGTGTCAAAATGTTTTAAACGTCATAGAAGAACCATTTGAAATACAATATACAAGCAAGTGGTTGGTTGCATGTGCGCGCCCTCCGTTATTTGTCATAATTTTAAATTCATTTTCAAATGTGGCAGTTTTATACATAAAATACAAAATACAATACACTTTAATGGCCACTTATGGTAAGATAAATGTCAAAACATAACTTAAATAAAATCAGGGGAAACATATAAAATTCAATACCGCATATAATCACTATAAACCAATAAAATAAAGCAAAACGTTGGAGAAAAAAAGCCATAACGTACTCGTATAAATAAATATAAAATTTATTTACATATTTTGTCAACGGTGTGAGTAGATTACGATTAAAGTGTCAAAGAATGTTAATTTTTATTTTATGAGGGATTTTATTTTGCCGTTGAGTAGCTGTGTCTTCGACTATTTAACATCTTGACTAAAAGCGTTCCCCTCCAAGTTAATGCATGCAGAAATCTAATTTACTACATTTAGACGTTTATGTATTGAAATAATAATATCACTGCCTTATTCAATTGTGGAGTTTTTTCGAAAGAAAGTTTTGCTTTCTTTGATGAACTTAGAGTAAACGATTGGGAAGGTGAGTCAAGAGATGTTTAATAATTTAAAGTGATTTTTATCTCTCCACTGTGCCATCATCATACCTTTTCCAAAAACAAAAGTGTTTTGGATGAATATGTGCCCTTGTATTATCTATAATAATACACTTAAAAAAATTTTAACAAAATACGATTAAAAATAGATTTTTAAACAAAAAGCATAAAAAAAGTTTTAATAAAAACTTAAAGCAACACAATTTTAAAACAAAAATCTCTTCTTGTTGGTGGACGTGTGCATATCACGAATGTCAATACCAAACTGGCATACGATGCCATTTGGAAAAATGACAGAATTTTCAAATAGAGTTTCAATAGAGTTTCTCTAAGAAGTTTGGAAAAATAGTATGTTTTACTTAGAAGTGCCCACCCCCAAAAAAAAGCTCAAACTGGATCCGCGCCTGTTTACTTAGAAGTCCCCCCCCCCAAAACTCAAGCTGTATCCGCACCTGAATGCGATACATATTGTCGCACCCTGTCTCCAGCGTATTTTAAACGGGAGAAAACTCAACTATTTAAGAAGTCTAATCTTATATAAGAATAGGAGTCGAAGGACTTTAGGTAGACCGGGTAGCTAAGTCGGTAGAGCATTGGCCTTTTTATCCAAGGGTCCAGGGCTCAAGTCCATACTCGGGCGAATATCACTTTTACTTGAGAGTAGAAATAAATATTTTCTCTCACATTTCATTTAAAAAACATTTTATTTAAAAAAGTTTATTTTTGCATCGGCCGGGAATCGAACCCGGGCCGCCCGCGTGGCAGGCGAGCATTCTACCACTGAACCACCGATGCGTGTTAACGGATTATAAAATAATCAATTAAACTAAAATTCTAATTTTATTTCATAATTGCAGGAAATTATTACTGGCCTTTAAAAAATTGATCTGGATATACTTTTTGACTCTTAATTGAATTATATATAGAGTTTGAATGTGAACGATGAACATTTTATGTGCCCGGGTAGCTCAGTCGGTAGAGCATTGGACTTTTAATCCAAGGGTCCAGGGTTCAAGTCCCTGCTCGGGCGAATATATTTTTACATTACGGGGAGCGATAAAATTTCATACGCTCGTTCCTTACCTCTCATCTGTACAACATTTACATTTGAATGAAAAATGTTTGCTTTTATTTAAAAAGCATCATATTGCATCGGCCGGGAATCGAACCCGGGCCGCCCGCGTGGCAGGCGAGCATTCTACCACTGAACCACCGATGCTTATTAACGGATTGATTAAAAATTGCTTGCAACTATTACCGGCCTTTAAAAAGTTGCTCTGGGGCTATTTATAGAATGCTTGACATTAAACACGTGTATTTGTACTGGACGATAAATCAAAAGCATTTAGGGTTTTTATCCAGTATAGTCCCTGCAGCTAAATCTATAACTAGTTAGTTTTGAGACAGTCATATTACTAGTTGTAACGTTACTAGTCCCCATAGGACTGTCATATAACTAGTTGTAATATCATACAACTAGTTGTAATGATACTAGTATTGGACTTTTAATCCAAGGGTCCAGGATTCAAGTCCCTGCTCGGGCGGCTGCACTCCTTCTTCGAGAGGTGGAATAGGATTTTGTTGCAAATGTTTTCTTACATCTTCAACATCTATATAAAGTCTTTGGTGCTATTTTGTGACTAGTAAGATTAAAATATTACGATTGCATCGGCCGGGAATCGAACCCGGGCCGCCCGCGTGGCAGGCGAGCATTCTACCACTGAACCACCGATGCTTGTTGTAAAAGTACATAGAATAAACATAAGTGAAATTATGCTCTTGTATTAATTTAAGCTACAAAAAATTTTTCTCTCTGTATTTAATCATTGACATCAGTTGGTGTGCCTTTTGTGTAAACTCGTTCAATATGCCTTGAATGGAATTTCAAAGATTTTTAACTAATGAATTTATTATCATGTAGTTTGTTTTTGTCTTCTTCAACCTCTTTGTATTTCTAGAAAAACAAGTGTATTTTCAACTTTCATATCTTTTTCTACAAATTAATTTTGAAACGCATTAGAAGCATAGAAGCAAAACCAAAAACAAATGGAATGATGGTGGCGTCAAATATGTGTCTACCAAGGTGTCTACAACTGCATACAAATAAATAAATTTTATGTTTAAGACAAATTTCCATTTATTTCAAGTAAATGCTTAAATTATCAAGTCAATAATGAAAAAAGCATTATAATTTGTATTTGACTATTAGAGAGAATGAAAAAGATTATTATAATAATAAAAGAAAAAAAAAAATAAAGATTTGTTTAAAGGTATTAGATTAAATTTATGGGTGCATAGCAGCGTGTGTGTGTTCGTTTAAATGACAATGCCAATGACAGGCATTAGAAATGCTGGCGTCTATTATATAATTTCTATCAGTGTATAAATGCAGTTGATATTATTTGAATGTTTATTTGCAATTACGTTAATGTTTGAATATTTAATGAACCCAAACTGCTCTTGCTTGCTGCCACTTACAAGAAAAGGGGCGAAATTGCGTTGATTATTGAGTTGCTAAGGCAATAAATTTTAAATTGAAACGTTTCCCAATTGTGTTGTGTGGTTTCGCAAAAGGCAGACATTTAACAAGACACTTAGTGGCACAAATATTTGCGTGTAAATTATTTTGCTGGATAATTTGTGCTAAAAGTGCAATTATTTTCCTTTTTATAAGAGAGGAAAAACAGTGACAACTTTCTTTGAATTTCCATTTCCGGGTAAATAAATAACTGGGTGAGTTGTCGTGCCTTTAAGTATCTTAATTTATGGTAAAGAGTCTAGATTAATGAATTTATAGTTTGCATCAGGATTTCCTTAAAATGCGTAGGAATTTATTTAAAAAAAAGTATGTTTAAATAGATTTCCAATATGTATTTAAGTTTTCTGTTTAACATTTCGCTAAGCCATTTTGTTACTTGTTTGATTTCTCCAGATGCTTGTGAAGTTGATGATAAGATCATATTTTTAAGTTTTTAGTGCATAATTACAGCACATAAAACATATTTTTTAGGACATAATTCCGGTTTCCCTGCTTATAATACAATAATAATAATTTCTCCAATAACTCTTTATTTCCAATTATTCTAAATTAGAGATATTCATGGCTCACGTGATTTTCTTTAGTCATCTCATGATCAGACTTGTTAGTAGTAACTTTATTATTCAATCACATGTGCATGCATGACGTGAGTAAAAATAATTCGGCAAAACTGAACGTTCATGAGTAGAGTTATTGCGTGATTACTACGAGAACATAATTTCAAATTTCTAAAGAACAAATCGAGATTTCTGAAATTTGGAGCATTACGCCACTAATCCTTAAAAATTGGTTTTATAAGTTTCTCCTGTTTTTTCGTGATTATGACTAGTTTTCCTTAACAGGCATGGGCGTACATGAGTAATAAATATCCCAGCAAATACTTGGTAATAGCCCAATTCACAATCTTGTGCAAATGGGCTTGCAACGTCGCATTTGCAAAATGGGATAGTATATTGATACTCAGCACTAACAATTGTTAAGTGATGAGTATCAATATACTACACCAATTTGCAAATGCTACGATGCAAGACCATTTCCACAAGATTGTTAATTGGGCTAATATATTTCAATTATCAAACAACATACTTTTCAACTCAAACTATCTACCATCTGCATTACTTTAAAGTAGTTAATACAATTACGTACTAGCAAATAATCAAGGTTTTTATTCTCTTATTGGAACAGTAGTAGTGAGTGGCTGCGCTTATCATACAGATAAGCGCAGCCACTCACTCACCAGTTCAATTCAATTCATGGCGAAGCAAAATTTAATTTTTTTGAATTGTGTGCATGTGTGTAGAACAAGTTCAAACCCCGTAGCAAAATAGTTGAAAAATAGTTCAGTGGGCAAAACACTTGACATAAAACACAACAATAGCTTAAAATGTTAAGAGTTAAATTTTCAGCAGAAACTTTTAATTATTATTAGTTTTGCGTATTCAATGGCTTTTAAATATTGAAATTTTGAAGTTGTTATTTGTAAGCTAAGGTTTTAAATACTTCTTCCAATAATATCGCCATGTTAAAGCAATTTGTTAAAATGCCAATGCAGGAGTAGTAACTCTTTACTTCGCCATCAAACTTTTTGCTGGGGAAAATTTTTTCAAAATCCAAAAAAAGCTTAAAAATCAAATAAAAGGCGATACAAAATGGAAGAATAAACAAAAATTCATACAAAAAAATTTTAGCCCCCGAAAAAAACTTCAAAAAGATGGAAAAATTTCGAAACTTGTAAAAATGGGTGTGTCTGATAGGTACCAATGCGCTAGCCTGTTACTCCAGAGGTCGACGGTTTGGTTCCGCCTAAGGACGCTGGCTGTTTTTTTCCACAGACAAGCGAATTGATTTTTTGGTGCTCTGTTCATTTGATAAGAAACCTTATTGGAATTTTCTACACAAGGGAATTTCTGTGCTTTCTACTCGGGCTTCTTTAGAAGACACTGAAAAATTAGAACCGTACTCCTTCAATGAGTCCTAAAACATAAACTCGTTTAAAATTTTACACTAAATTAACAAAATTTTTTGATAAGTGCTTTAGTCTTAATAAATTTAATTAAAACTTTTTCCAACTTATTTACTTTAAGTTCTATTTTGTTTAAATGAAAACTGAGAGAATTAAAAACAAATCTTTTATTTATCTCAATTTTTAATGACATTAATAATTTATTTGTCTATAAACAAAATATTTACATATACTCGAATGTTTTGAAAATATTTTCATTTCCATTCAGAAAACTCCTTCTTCCAAGTTGGGCATAATGTTCTCGCAACTTTAGTTATATATATTTTTTTTTAGTATAAACTTTTAAGTTTATTGTTACTTGCTTCTTTATCCTTTTGTTTATTATTTTTTAAACTTTATTTTTCTTCCTTTCTTAAAACACACATCATGTGTAAGAAATCCTTTAGCAAATATTGGAATGCAAATTTCAAATACAACAGACACATCATGTGTGTGGGTTAAATTGAAGTTTCTTCTTAAGAAAAAAAGAATATTTAAAAGAGTTTAATCTTTTGCAATAAATGCTAAAGAAAAATATCGACTTCGTCAATTTGTTCCTAGATTGTAGAAAATGAGTGCACATTTTCTTCTATTTAAAAATACTTCGTTATCTGCGAATTGACTATTCAATTAAGAATTTAATGTTTAGCATAGTTAATGTTAAATCGATTTGATTGAATTTAGTAGATTTTCATGTAAAGGATTTAAAAGTGCTAAACACAATTTTATCTAGTTTCGCACTGACTTCATTCTTAATGCAATAAATTAATTCCTTTATATATCTCTACCTATGCCCGGTTATCTTTAATATGTTTTTGTTGCAATATACAATTTCTGTTTTATCATAGATTATTTACATGCATCTTGTAGACCCATACTGTCAAAAGTTTATGTTAAAGTTTAGCTGGAAGAATTATAATACAGATACCAAAATCACAAATATAAATTTCTATTATACATACTAACATTCTTACGACGGAAACACATATTCCTTTTGTAGAATTTCATTAAAACAAAACGTACAGAAATGTACAGTGATCAAGAATATTAATAAGAGGAAAGAAATAGTTTATCCAAATAGTCTATCTCAATCGGTTTTGTGGAATTATAGCCTTAACCTTATTAAAAAAAATCTTCATAATCCAAGC
The DNA here is from genome assembly GCA_956483635.1 of Panzeria rudis. Classification (NCBI taxonomy): domain Eukaryota; kingdom Metazoa; phylum Arthropoda; class Insecta; order Diptera; family Tachinidae; genus Panzeria; species Panzeria rudis. The sequence continues at coordinate 152,892,342 of OY101449.1, read as the reverse complement.
AGTTTTCCGAAAAAGTGACTGAATGTTAAGGGGTCTGGACACGGTCAAAATGATTGACAAGCATGTTAATAGCATGAGTAAAAATTTTTTAGTATGTGTGACACTGACGAAGCTTGATGGAAAATCAAAAAATTTAGTTCTTTGGCATGCTTGCTGCCACATGCTTGTGCGTGTATAGTGTTAACCCATCAATCCTGAACAAACTTTCTTTATTTAGCAAAATTTTCATTTTTTTACCAAACAAACGAACAGCACAAACTAAAAACTAAAAATGAATGCTTGGTAGGTCATCAAGCATAAAAATTTCACACAACAAGCACACGTTCACGTACAAAAAAATTGCCAAAACTGAAAAATTTTTCAAAAAACGAAAAAATTTGCCAAAACAGAAAGTCCGTAAAACGAAAAAGCACTCCAAAATTAAAAAGTAAAAAAACGACAAAACAGAAAAAGGGATATATGTGCATACATAGGTATGTAGATAGGTATGTACATAGGTATGTATAGTATATGGATGGTATTCGTACAGAACTCTTTGTGTGCGATTTAAAGTCTCACTTTAATGAATTTATTTCAATTTGATTATTTATTGAACGCTTTTCCGTTAACAATTTTCCTTTCATATTTCGCTTCATGTTTTTGTTTCATGTTTCCATTTTACGTTTTCTTTTACTGTTTATATTTCATCATTGTTTTGTTTTTTCTCTCCGCAATGTAACGAGTGATTTTTTTGCTATTATCTTTTTGGCAACACTAGTTTTGACAGCTCACGCACGTTTTGTATCTTGTGTCACTGTCAAACATCTTCAGTTTGGTCTATAATTTAATCATGAATCGTCTTACAAACGAACAACGCTTGCAAATTATTGAATTTTATTACCAAAATGCGTGCTCTGTTAAGAAAGTTCATCGCGCGCTTCTTCCATTTTATGGTCAGTTTAATCGACATACTGAGGCTTCTATTCGGGCTATTGTAAAAAAGAACTGCCGTATTTGGAGTGAAGAGCAGCCAGAAGCATTGCAAGAGCTACCAATGCATCCACAAAAAACAACCGTTTGGTGCGGATTATGGGCTGGCGGCATCATTGGGCCGTATTTCTTCAAAGATGATGCGAATCACAACGTTACTGTGAATGGTGAGCGCTACCGTGCGATGATAACAAACTTTTTTCTGCCCAAAATGGAAGAGCTTGACTTGCATGACATGTGGTTTCAACAAGACGGTGCCACATGCCACACAGCACGCGAAACAATGGACCAATTGAGAGGCGAGTTCGGTGAACAGTTTATTTCACGCTTGGGACCAGTCAATTGGCCGCCCAGATCGTGCGATTTAACGCCTCTAGACTATTTTTTGTGGGGCTATGTTAAGGCTAATGTCTATAGCGACAAGCCCGCTTCGATTGACGCACTGGAAGCCAACATTGCCAACATTATTCGTGAGATACCGGCCGAAATGTTGGAAAGAGTATGCCACAATTGGACTAAGCGGATGGACCATTTGAGGCGCAGCCGCGGCCAACATTTGCATGAAATAATCTTCAAACATTAAATTATATCGACCCAACTATCGATCCAAATAAATATTTCATGCATTTTTCTGAATTTTATGTGTTTTTTTTTTTTTACTTTCCGATAGTTCTTATAAAATCACCCATTATATAACGGCCAAGGGGAGCTTCGATTCGAAAGTATATAGTCGAATCTATTCTTTAGACCAAAATTTCAAGCTAATGATCACATCCTGTTTCTGAAGTACCAGATCAGACAGGAAGATGATATAATAAAATATTTTATCTATATTCTGTCTAAATTGTTAGAAACGAAATATACAGGCTCGTTTTGTATTCCATCGGAATGAAATTGTTCGGAATACTATACACATGAATTTGTTTGAAGTTGGTTTAAAAAATAGATAAATTGGCTATTGTAATCTATGGGTTTTAAGGATCTCTTGAAACTGTACGAGCACTTTTTGTTACATCTGTAGCTGTATATCTCAAGTCAAACAGAAATGTGTTTGCATTTTATGTTCAAAGGCAAAATAGCATAATAAGAGTTTTATATATTTTGCATATTTGAAAAAATTATAAAATATTTTTCTAAAAGAATGCTTGATTTTAAAAACTTAAAATTTAGATAACAACATAAATTTCTTTTTGTATTATTTGTAATAAAAGTATTTTATTTATCAAATAAATCAAAAACTGGGATTCCATTTCTTACGTATTGTATAATTGCGCTACTGATTTATAATGACAAAAGAAGTTCGAAATTTGTTACTAATTGACCATTAAAAAGCATAAAAACAGCATGACTCACGTTTAAATAGTTCGCAGTAATTTTGATAATAGAAACAAACATAAATCATTAAAAAACAATTTTGTGAAAGAAAAATACATTTAAATTTCACAAAATATTCCCAGAACTTTAAATTTAATGAATCGCTTACAAATTTCATTCAAGCGAACATAATTACCTTTATTTTTTTTTCTCCTCCTAATTTCCATACATTTCTCATTAATTCTATAATTGAGGGCACTATTAAGAGTTCACTTAATTTCGAAAAATTATTTTTATTATTCAAGTTAAATAAAAAGCAGATAAAATAAAATTCAAATGTTAGAACTGGAAAAAAGTAACAAAAATCACATTAAATATAACAAAAGAAAGGCAATCTGTTTATTGGCATCTTGTACGGATACTTTTTTATTTCAATTTTTATTCTTTCTATTTATTTAATTGATTTGTAAAATGCAGACAAAATTTTTGGCTGCTTTTTCTCGAAATTTTATAATGATCTTCTCTCGAAGAGATAAAAACTTATTGAAAAAATCCGATTGAATGAAGAAAATCAACAAGAAGATTAACATTTCTAATATGAACAATAATAATAAGTTTACTTTTTTACAGGAGAAGTAAAAATTTAATTAAATTTTTATAGAAATTTTAAGAAAGTATTTTTAGTTTTGCTATAAATTTTCTATTTAACTCAAAATTCCTAAATATGCACTTGAGCTAAAGCTTAAAAAATGTTTATAAATTCCATAATGATTTCTCCGCCTTGCCGCGTCCGCGGCCGCCTTAATTTATGTTTGCATTGTAATAAAAAATCAATTTAATATTTTATGTCTTTGGCGGCAAAAAAGGTTCTTAATATTTTAAAGTTGATTTGTTTTTTATTCATTTAAATCAATAAAAATTTTATGATAATTATCTATTTTGTCTTACAATTAATTATGACTGCTTAACATATTTTTGATTATATTGTTTAGTATAATAAAATAAAAGAAATCATAAATAGGTATAATTTGTTAAATAATCAAGGCAGTTTTTATATAATACAGGGAAAAGTGGTGGCACTTAATACTTTTTCGTATTAACTTATCGATTATGAATTATCGAATAATCGAATATTATTAATCGACTATTTCCAAAATAATTGATTTAGAATTTGTTCTATCAATAATTGCGTATAATATGCCTATTAAAATTTGTCCACGAAAAACATGGGAATAGGAAGGAACCTTTGCTACAATTTATGTTGACAAAATAAATTGCTATTAAACACTAAACAAAAATATTAAAAAATCCAACAAAGTAAAAACAAATTAGTTCTACAATACCACAAATATAAAAATAATGCAATAAAAAATATTAAAAGGTATAAAACAGAAAAAGTAAGAAGAATAAAATCAAATAAATTTTTACGATTATTTTTAACGTTCAACACTAAACAAGAAAATCTAATTCTCGGTAATATTCTATTTCGGCCTAATCGAACTCATGCAACGGACGACTAAAAATATTGCTGGCAAGAATGTAGAACAAACAGGCGAACGAGCATTAAAAATATATATAGTAAAACGTAATGAATGAACGTAAAAATGACATGCATTTATGAAAATCTAAAAAATAGAATTTATGAACGCGATACAAGTAAAAATTTTATGGCTAAATAAAATATTAAAAGCAAAGAATCGTAAAAAAATATTTGTTCGTTATTGTTTTGTTAATAATTTTTTATGAGTTTTTATCCCTTTTTGTAACGCAAAACATTTGAACTTTAAGATCAAATCCAAGAATATGAAGAAGACTGACTTTACTGACTGCTTGAATGACTGACTGAGTGACTGACTGGCTTAAATGTATGAATGATTTCTGCATGTGTTTTCTTTACAAACTTTGTATTTTGTTTTTCGGAAATAAAACGTTTCGACACCTATAAAAATGTTGTAAAAATAGCAGATTCTTATTTTATACCACAATTTCATGTAAAGCCAACATTAACAACATTGAGCTGATAGTTTTTCTTAGTTAATAGGTATTTGTTTTGAAATAACGCATGCTTATTTCTCTTTTATTTTAATACGAATGAGGTACGTAGTACATATTCATCAACATAATTTCTTTTCTTAAGCATAGTACTCTGTTCATCAATTCCTTTTTTACATTCACTAAGAACTAATAGCGGGAAAAAATGTTCACGGGAACTTCACGATAGCAATTTTCCCTCGGAAGGAAATGAAAATTTCATGGGAACAACAATTTTACTTGTTATTCGCATTCACTAAGAACTAATAGCGGGAAAAAATGTTCACGGGAACTTCACGATAGCAATTTTCCCTCGGAAGGAAATGAAAATTTCATGGGAACAAAAATTTTACTTGTTATTCGCGTTAGGGGTGATTATTTCGCATGAAGACTCAGAATGTTGTAGATTCATTTCATATGTTTTTCACAAAATAAACAGAGTACTACTTCTGCAGCAATTTTTCGTAAGTAATTCGTGTAAATTTTTTTATATGGACTTTTCACAGCACTTCGCACGAAATGATGAACAGAGTACTATGCTTTACGTTCTGTTTTGTTTCTTTGTTCACTTACTATTTGCAACATGTTGAACACCTTCTGCTTGAAGGCAAAATAAATGAATGTGTGTTCTACCACCATCAGCAACACTGAAGGCAAGAAATTAATAATACAAGTCGGCAATAAACAATCATGTTTTACGACGAATGTTTCTCATATTTATCTATCTTGATGATTTTTCATTCAGTCGTTTTTCTTTAACTTCTGAAGAAGCTGAGTGAATGAATGATTTCAAACAGAAAACAAAACAAATAGAATAGAACTATAAAAAAGTTTATTAATGTTTTGGTTTATTTTTTGTGGTTTTCAGCTTCCTGGTTGTTTCCCTGAAGAAGATTTTTTTTGCACAATAGAGAAATGCTGTTTTTATTTAGGTACGCAAGAGTTTTATTTTTGTAATTGAATCACATTCATTCAATCGTCAAATTCGACCCTAGAGAATATAGCTATGATTCTCATTTTTAGGTCAAAGATTGCACATTTCATCTGTGGTCAGCAGGTGCGGATTCAGGGGAAGGCAAACATAAGAAAATTTTATCCATCTTGCCAAATTGTAGGAGCCTTTGGAAGCCCTCTCCCACTCCCTTTCAAAAAATAAAAAAAAATGCCCGAGTCTGAACTAGTTGTATATCTGAAAAAGGTGTATTTTGTATAGGAAACGTTTGGTAAAAGTTTTTTTGTGGAAAAGGTATTTTTCTGAAATTTCTTTCTTCTTTAATTCCACTTTTTGGAAAGTATATGTTCTAAATGAACAACTTTACTAGACCGCACCGGCTTTGATTTAATTACGCTGAGTCACATTTAATTACATTTCCGTTCATTGCAACATTAATTGTGAATGTATTTATGAAGGAGTGTTAATATATTTTATTGTAAATATCTCATGGATATAATTTTGCCAACGTTTCTTATTTCAAATACTGCAGATTTTAGTTCACGGGTGGCTTAGATTTTGCAGTTGTTTTTTACATTTTTTTTCATTTATTTTATTGTTAATACTAATTTTCTCATAAATGGTGCAGCAACAGAATTGTAAATCAAATAAGAGTAATTTAAGACAAACATAAATTTGAAGGAAATAATGCTGAAACAGCGAATATTTGATTCAACACCATTGTTTATGTTTTGTTAGACAGAAAAATAGTTTATCGCGAGATTGCTCTTATTGTAAGCAGCCGCATTTTAGGAGTACTTTTGTAAGTTTAGATAATTAATTTTGAATAACTGGATTTTTTTGTGAACTTAAAAAAAAACTTATTAATATTCTTTTTAATAGCTCAAGTTCGTTCAATTTAATTGTACAATTGAGAGTCTTAGTGCAATAACACGGTAAGCCAAAAAGAAAATTAAGTTTAAACAAAATTTAAAATTTTATGGTTTTTGGAATTTTCTACTGTAAATAAGCAGCAAATTATTTGCAAAATAATAGAATTTACCCAAAAATTTCTAGCGACTGAATAAGCACATCAAACCAATTAAATAATTTTTTTTATTGAGAAAGTATTTTTCAAAGCATGTAATAATTGAAAAAGAACAACGACCAATTTCTTGACTTTTGTAAGGGCCGAACTGAACATCGATGTTTTCGGGATTAACCACGATCTCATTGTCAGAGCTCTTATACTCTAGGCCAGGGGTGCCCAAAAGTTTCTTATGGAAGAGCAAACACCAATAGATTTAAAGAAAAACAAATTTTTATTCAATATTTTTTGTTGTAAAAGCCAAACAAGCAAAGAAAAAAAAAATATTTCATATATTTATTTGCTGTTGCTTTGCACTTGCGTGTATACAGTAAAGAACGACAAAAAAAACTAATAAGACAAAGTTGTTTGTGTATTTCGTATTGCTAGTGCTGAGTGCTGTATGTGTGTATTAAGACACACAGCCAAACACACGTATTGCTAGTGCTGAGTGCTGTGTGTCTATTAAAACACCTATAGCTAAGTGCTTTTACAAAAACAAATGAGCACCAAGCACATAGGGCTTGGGCAACGCTGCTCTAGGCTATCTACAGCCCTACAATTCAGCAGATAAACATCCAAATTTAAACCAATTTGCATTAAGCTCTTTTCACTTACTTAAGCTTTTTTGGTGGCCTAGAAATTTTACCATACTTGGTTCCTGTCTTAGCCAAATATTAATTGTGCTTTCTTTGTCACCTAAGTTTATGGGAGCCACCTTCAGGAATAGTGATAGTGGGTAGGTATGTTCAGCAAAAATGTTGGTGCTAGAAAACTAATGGTATTTGATCATACATTTGACCCCTCTAAGGGCATCCTAGGCGTTGCAGGAGCACATTTAAGAATTCTATTTAACCGCCATATTTGTATGGGAACACCCTAGGGGGTGGAGATAAAGGGCATGTATGTTATTAAAAAAATTTTGGGACAAAAAACTAATGGATGTCGGTCAAATGTTTTACTCCCCTAGGGGGACTCGTAGGCAGTTATGGAACTTTTATTTTCAATATATTTCTACTCTGTATTGTAAATTTTGTATGGAAGTCCTCTTAGGAAATAGAGGTAGCGCCTAGGTATGTTCAGCTACTGGCTGTTAGACTAATATGTTTCATATGCAAATTTTCATAAGAATCGGTACAGTGGAACTAGTAAAAAGAGATATCGCAAGATTGGCCATTAACAAAAAAACTAATATTGCAAGATAAGTAAAGGGTTTTAAACTGCAGACCTTTTTCAAAGGCAGTTGTTTTTTTAATAGAGTTTTCTCAAAATTGTGAATTGTGTAAAACGAAATTGATTTTCGTTTAATAAAATCAATGTTATTTTCATTTTGCCACTGGTATTAGGCTTTAATTTTTCTTTAATTAAGAAATGTTAGAGACTTTGCAGACCAAATGTTCGAAATTGAATTCCCATGACACTTAATTAGGAATGCACTAAGCCTTTTTATCCAGCCGCAAATCAGCAATTTTACTGCTTACTTTCCTTAAGCGGGAGTCCACTAACAATATGCGGCTGCAGTAGTAAAAATTCAATACATATCAAATTACAAGATATTTAGGTATTAAATCATTAACTTAAAGTATTGATTTCAGTTGCGTTTTCTATTTTTTTTTTGGTCTGTTAAACCACTGAAGATAGACTCGTGCATAGAAAACAGATACAAAATAGATAGATTATGTCAAGAACACAAAACATTGTGTTCAACCATTAGCAAGTATTTGTGTATAAAGGAGAAGATTTTCGGAAAAGAACATAAAATGCAGGCGCAGTAGTGGGTATTACAAGTAGAAATGGAATTTGTGGCAGCCAGATGCTTGCCGGTGACTGTCTATTACAGCAGCACTAAATTAGAAAATGTACTTTGGTTGTTTTTCTTTTGTATGTTTGTGTTTGTAGGTATTGATGTACTGATTGTAATTTGATGTTTGTTAAATTAATTAGAGTGCGTATGCTCTCAAACAAACTCTTTATTTGTATTTGCTGCCATTGTTTTTGTAGCCAGCGTTGTCAAATGTGCAGTTTTCCCTGCATTTTGCAGTTTTCTAAGCGTTGAGCAGTCTTGCAGTTTTTTTGCTTAAAAAAAAAGTTTTTCTGGAAATTGTGCAGATTTTGCAGTTTTTCCATTATCAGTTTTTAATCTCAATTTTGCTATTTTAATTCCAGTTTCTGAAGCCATAGTTTTACCCATTTTGTGTAATATAACAGTGTCAAGGCTTACTAGTACTTTTTCAAACACACGTAAGTTGTGTTTTTCTATATCAAGTTTGCTATTAATGTTTGTAAGTTGAGTTCATACGTAAAAACAAAATACTGTGCTGTTAACACGTCCTGTATTAATCTTAATTCGCCTTGCCTCTTAGTAAAAAAAAAACAAGTTGCACACTTTCTTCACTGAAATTATTCGATCTCTTATAGAATGAATATGAGATAAAACTCGACAAAATATATACTTCAAATAAAAGAAACCTTAAAAACAGAAGCAAACATTTTATTTACTTTATTTATTGAATCTTGCTCACCTTACGTCTTTACGCTGATTCGGAAAACACCAATTCGCCTGTGTAATATTAGTAATTTTAATGCGAAATATCCCATAGTGTAACTCAAGCACTTCATTTTAAATTAATTAAAACAATAATTGAGTTATGAATTTTTAGTGAAACTGTATGGTTTTTTATTCAAAGTTATTTAATTAGTTTGGCTTATTTAATTATTTTTTATTTAAGAAAGACATTCTAAAGCATGTAAATATTGAACTGAACTGACTGAACTGAAGGTTGAACTGACAGCTGTTTCGAGACTACCTAGTCTACTCATCAGAGCAGTTTACCTATACTACCAGTGACAGTAGCAACAACACTGTAGCGAAAATCCTACTAATTTTAGTAAGCTCAATGAACAGACTTTCGCCATCTCACGGCGAGTCGCACCTATTAATGAACTTTTTTCTAAATGTTCGGAGCTTCACTAACTGTATTTTCTTAGCATGTTCAACTATTATAAGCTTTTTTCATTTCGGTCTTACCAGCATGGAATATCCTCGATATTCTCAATGCTGTAATTTTTTGAATGTTTATTTTGCCCATGTTTTTGGAACAGTATACATTCATGTTTTAGCTAAGTGCCTTTAGAGTTTTAATAACATTTTTAAATTTATAGAGCCATATTTTCTTAATTGTTGCCGATCATTCTTCCGAGATGGTAAAACGTACCAAATTGAAGAGAAAGTCAACACTTTACCAACTTGACACTATATTACATCTGGTCCTTAGCGTTTGGGACTATATGCGTATCTCGTTATAATGATGCAACAATAAAACAATAGCGTGACCCGAGTCCATTTTCTGATTAGATTCTTCAGATTTTTTTAAACTAAATTATTAAATAGTCTGTTAATTTTACGTTAACCCTCCAACAATAAATACCTAAGATTTTTTATTTGCAGTTTTTTACCATAAAAATCTGTTTTTTTCTTCTAAATTTACAGTTAAAAAAATATATTATGGCAACGCTGGTTGTAGCGGAAATCTATGTTACAGTTTAATATATATCTTTTTACCACATCTGACATAATACATTCTAGCATTTACTTTATGTGATGTTGAATCCAAAAGTTAGTTGTTTGTGTATGTGTGTGTGTGTGTGCTTTTTTGTCACTTTCCATTTAAGATTCTTAAAAAAAAAAAAATAAAATAAAATTAAAGTAAATTTTAATGTGTATCACAAGCACTGCATGTCAGAGTATCTATCTAATGAAATATGCATTAATAAACACAAGGGCCGATGGATAGGCAAGACGTACAAATAGTTACACATGTATTTGTATTCTTTCTTCCGCGTGCTACCACAGATATCATTCAATCTTAAAGGAAAATTTTTTGGTTTAGGTGCTTTTTATACTCTTAGGCTAATGTGTAAGTTTATTTGTTGGAAACATCAAAAAAAATAATCTGTCAATCTCTTTTCTTTTGTTTTGTTAAAAGTTAGTTTAACGTTTGGTAATACATTGTGAAACAAGTAGTAAGTCAAATATAATTTATATAATATCCCTGCGGAAAATTTGGTAACAAATGATCCAAAAGTACTCGTCCTATGACTTGAGAAAATGAGACTGGTAGCAAAAATAAGGAGTAGTGAATGGTGAAAAAAGACATATTGTGTAGAAGGTCACATATTAACAATTTTCAGTCAATTTAGTTGGTACTCCGACTAGTATTGTAGTAAACGGCACTGAACAAATTTGATGCACCTAGATCTAAGGCCTATCACATAGTGTCTATATAATATTAATTGCATCACTTCAATGAGACTGCCATGCCACTCAGGAACCTGTTCCGTAACTATATTCAGATATTAACTCCAGCTTAACTGGTGTTTATAACATTGAACTATAAGTTCCCCTGTGGTCGAGTGGGTAGTGTACTAGCCTGTCATGCCGGAGGTTATCGGTTCGAATCCTATCAAAGGCACCGTTTAAAAATAAAATATAATCTCTACTTGAATTTGTACCAATAAAAAAATAAATTAATCGATAATTACAGCTTATTTTGGAATAATATTTATATATATAACCTACGAATATATTATTCTACACCGATTAGGACTCCATAAGATAGTTCAGAGACAAGTTACAAGGTGCATACAAAGTATTAATTAACCCCATCCTTGGCCATCCCCATGTAAAAGTGGCTGGTCCGCTTCATAGGACGTGTTAGAACTCGGACTGATCCCTACCACCTGGGGACCAGTCACGTGACTTGTTTTGTGTCAGTTCCATATACCGTAGGGATGTAATAAAATGCATTCCACAATTTGGAGCTGTGTTCATCAAACATTCAAGGGCGAAAGTCGTCACATTCGAATTTCTAGGCGCTATTTTCCAGTGTACAAAATCTGGCCAAAATCTGGCCATAGGCAGCACTTGATTTAATTTGTTAAATCTCATTAAAATTTAATCTTAACTGTGTCTGTGTAAGTGGGTGTTTAATTATTTTATTATAAATAGTTATTTCATAGATATAATTTTACAAATGTTTGAAACCGTGTTTTATTTCATATACTGCAGCATTTATATATTTTTTGCTGATTTCAATTCATGGGTGGCTTACATTTTTCAATGTGCTTTTGTTTTATTTTTGCCTAGATTTTTAATTTCAAATGCTCACATGTTTAATGCTGGTTGCCTCATATAAATGATGAAATAGTAAAAATTAAACAAATGTATAGAGTGACGAATTTAAGCCAAAAGCAAATATTTATTTGGGAAATAGTCCTAAGCAGTGATTTGTTTCTTTCATATGGTTCTGTGATATAGGAAAACTTTTTGGTAGTCAGAGAAATATGTTTCAGAGGATTGCTTCCCTTGTTACTAAATATAAGAAGCATTTTTCTAGGTTACTTTATTACAAACGAAAAGTTCTTTTTTTTCCAAATTATTTATTGAAGTTGTAAGAGTTTTTATGCACTCAGTAATCTATTTTCATGATTGTTCTGCTAAATACAATTGTGCAGGCAAAAAGTGCCAGTCAGTCAGCAAGTTGGTTGCTATTTGCTGGACTCAGTTAGACAGACAAACGGACATGTATGTTAATTATTTCTTTGAGCTGCATTGCCAAGATTTATTATCAAATTAAAGTTTTTTGAAGTAGATAAAATTTCGTTTTCCAGTTTTCATTGAATAATATGTGAGACGTGTGTGGCATGCTAAAAACAAATAGAGAAACAAATTATCGTTACAAAGTTGTAAGATTCATTTAATTTTTTTCCTAGCTTATTCGACTTTCTTTATTCTTTTGCTAAAAGTTTGTGCTGCTGCTACTAGAGCACGTGTAGTTTGTGACTTCCAAAAGTATGGAGATGCGACTAGATGAGGCAAAATTTTTGGACAATAATCAATATTTATTTATCTTCAAAATTTCGTATTGAAATCAATAAACAATTTATAAAACTCTGTAATATTCGTGTTTAAATAGTAGGGTATTCAATTGGTTAACCATTAATCGATTAACCGATTAATCACTACCCGATTAGCTGATCGGTTAATTTAAAATTGGCTATTTTCGATTAGCGATTAAACTGGTTAATTTCAGTCGATTAACCGATTAACCGATGTAACAAAACTTTTAATTTTTTTTGTGAATCCAAATTGATTATTCGGCTAAGGTTCGTAACATTATATTCAGAAAGAATTGGGCATGATTAGTATTCCAAGGAACAAGGGAAAAATTAACATCAACTTAATTTTTCAACGTACACAGCAGAACAGAGTAGCGCTACTTTCGGAAGCTTAATATGATTATTTCGAACGTGAGCACTGACGATGGAAGTGTAGCGGCTTCCGAAAGTGGCGCTACTCTGTGTACGTTGAAAAATTAAGTTGATGTTAATTTTTCCCTTGTTCCTTGGAATATTAATCATGCCCAATTCTTTCTGAATATAACGTTACGAACCTTAGCCTAATAATCAATTTGGATTCACAAAGCAAATACGTTCGAAATAATCATATTAATAAACAATTAGCTACTGGCTTGAGCTTTTAGTTGTTTACATGTTCACATATACTTAAGTATAAAATCAAACCAAAAAAGTTTGTCTTGAGTAGAACAAAAATCAGAAAAATGGGAATGAAGAAAAATAAACCGATGGCAACGCTGGGAAAGTGCACTTTAATATCAGCTTGAGAGTGATTTAATTCTCGAGAGTGATTTAATTTTCACGAAAAAGTTGTATATATAAGAATTAAAATCACATTCAACAGAGCCACCTGACAAGTGGTGATAGCAAATTCACGTGAGCAATAACGATGGAAGTGTAGCGGCTTCCGAAAGTGGCGCTACTCTGTTCTGCTGTGTACGTTGAAAAATTAAGTTTATGAGGATGAGTCAGATAATGACCTGGCAACAGAAGAAACTATCGATAGTAATACAAACAATCTCTTAACAGAAATAACCGAAACAATAAGAGGTGCTAAGAATTCGAAAATAAATAAAACAGGACTCTAAGATTTTACATGTTTAAAGAAATCCAGGAAAAAGACAGAGAAATTAGATAGTCTGCATTATGGATTGCTTTCGATTTCTTATATATTGAAAGGATATTTTCCAAGTAAAGTTTTACCAAAACTAAAGAAAAGAAACGATTAAGCCCTAAACATTTAAACCAAATTATTTTTTTAAAAGATTACTTTAAAATGATCTCACAAACTTGTTAATTTTTTAATTAATACATATTTATGAACTCTTTTTTTTTGCTTGATTTAGTTTAAGAATTGTTATGTTGTTGTCTCTTTTTTACTAATAAACTCAAAATAATGCTCAATTTATGCATTTTTATTTACTAAAATTACATAATTTATGAAAAAAATATTTTAATCGGTTATCCGATTAATAAGGAAATTAATCGATTATTAGTCGATTATCCCAAAACCTCGATTAATTAATCCAGCGATTAACCGAATAAAGCAAAAGCCCTATTAAATGTATACCCTATTAAATAAGTTTGCTAGTTTTAATTAACATTTTTTATTAACGCTGAATAATTTCTGCAGTTATTTGCTGCGTCTAACCGTAACTTGATGCTCGTACATATGTATGTATGTGCTTTGCGTATCTAAGTGTAAGGGAGAAAGGTGAAAAAAGGGAAAATATCCTTCACATTTGCTTTGCACATGTTTGGCGTAAATAAAAAAAATAAATAGACTAACTAACGACCCTTTTCACAATGTGCGATGAAAAGTTAACCTAGACTTTAACAGCAAGTTCGGCATGCAAAACTTGCTGTTAAAGTCCACGTTAACTTTTAATCGTAGATTATGAAAGCCGACTTCAAAACGGAAAGATGAATAGATAAAATACAGAATATCAAACCCAAAATAGATAATAAAAATTTAATCAACAGGACCAATCTGGAAGTACTCTCATAGAAAAACCATCTTAAAGCCCATTACACTTGCCATGGTCATCTCGTCATCACTGAAAATGATGACAATTCTGTCATCAATTGTCTGATTTCAGCAATTCTTCTTCTTTCAACTCACATAATTGAGTTATGATGATTCGATTAAATAGTTTTGTAATGTAGTTTATTTTCCTAGCCGAGGTATTACTCAGTCTGTCCAGGTTCCAATCAAAGGTCTACTTCCTTTGAAATAAGATACGTGTATCTTTTAGATGTTGAAGGTATTTGGCACAAAGCTTTATTTAACGAAACTTAAGCTACTGAAAACTCCGAAGTTTGTCGGCAACTTACGATACGATGATGAAATAAAATTTTTGCAGCTGTATGAAAATTGTGATTTTTATAAGTTGAGTTCCCTCATTTCATTGGGAATAAAATCAGATTGATTTTAATAAAACACGGTTTGTTTTGTGGTACACTTTTAAGTATCTTATTGTCCAGCAATATGGATGAAACATATTATTGCTTTGGCCCACTGACCATTTAAAAAACAATGAGTTAGCAGTGGATTATGGTAAAAATTACAAAAAATCTATAGTGTATATTTTCAGATAACTTTATGGAAACCTTCTTTGTCGTTCTTCTCCATTCCTAGTGAGTAAGATGACGTTATATGGTTTAAAAGGTATTTTTCTCTAGATACGCCCAATATATATTTTTTTGTCTAAGAACCGGTTGCAAACAAGCCCGGTTACGGTTCAAGTGATCGAATTTCGACCACCGGGCGGAATCCTAGGTCAAATAAATTGCAATTTCTTCTTAAAAACGGTAATTATTCGAGGAGCGTACGGTAACGAAAAAATAAAAGTTAAAATCACTGACGACTAGTACGAGTGTAAGATGTATTCGGGTGATCTAACAATCGGCAAAACTACTTCACAACAGGGATTTCCAAATTGGTACAATTGTAGAATTTTTTGTACAAATCGAACTTTAAAAGTACAATGATGGTACACCAATGGCTTATCTAGTACAATTAATAATTGTTCCATCAAACAAAATTATATTTTGTCATATTCGTCCACACGCTCATATGCAACATTTAATCTGAATTAAATTTTGCGTAGTATTGAGAGCAAAGTTCAACTGAAAGATATGAATATTTAAAGCAGCCAGATAAGACCAGCTTACAAAACGTAGTCTCTGCAATTAAAAGCTTGTGCAGATACATATTAGATTCAAAAAATAAATTGTTATAAATTTATTTGCATTGTATTGCGAATATTTCAGAAATTTATTGAGAATATATTCTTCTACCTTTCAATTATATCCTAATTAATGAGTTATTTTTGATTAGAAATTACTAAATCCGACTTAAACACACTTTCATTTTCCACAGATAATAATATATGGGCATTTCCATAGGAAAGTCCCCTTTTTGTCACGTGCTACACCAAGCAATTATGCTCTTTTTTTGCAAAGTAAACGTAAGTTTTTTTACTGCTTTATATATTTGTGTAGGGCGTAAGTAGCTCTACATTAAGAAAAAAAGTTTAGAAAACACGAACTATATGGTTCTGAAATATAAGCTTAATTGCTTGATGTCGCACGTGACAAAAAAGTGGACTTACCTGTGGAAATGTCCATATACTTATGCATGTATAGAAAAGCGATATATTTTCTATAATTAATACATTTTTCTGGTTTTAAAAATCTGTTTTGGTACAATGAGGTCCAAAAAAGTATAATTTTAGACAACAATTGGTATAATTTTAAAATCTCATGTGCCATCCCTGCTTCACAATGAACACAAGAATTACTCGGAGGTTCTCGTGATCGGATACTTTTAACTACGATTAGAACGAATGTATAACTATCGTTCGTACGGCATCGTTAGTTGCTCGTTCGTTACGTGTAATTCTAGATACCTTATGCACTATGCAGGATGTTGTGTACTCTTTTATAAATCCGTTTGTAGGATATTTATGTGGTATTTTATATCCATTTGTAACGCCAAGATACCGCTGATAGTTCTGTCTAGAATGGTGCAACGATCTCTAAATATTTATTTCTATGTAATTAGCTATTAAAAATATATTAACTATTAAAAATTATTAATTACGTACAAATATTAAAAATATATTTGAAAATTTATTTCTTTTATTGACAAATTGCAATAATACCCTTAAATACAGGAAAAACAAATACTTTTAATCATTGTACTCAAGGGAAAAATCGAAAAAATCCAACAGTCAAACAGCTGGAGAATCTCCACAATATCGTTAAAAATAAAAACTCAAAGTAGCTGAAAATCCTAAAATCCTGTTAAAAATACATCCACTTTAAGTGTTTATTCTAGTCACAGAGTATTGAATGAAAAAATATGTATCACATACATAATTCCTACTTCAAAAAAATAGAAAACAAAAATCCAGTTGCAAGCAGAGTACAAGTTTGAATACATTAAAACAACAGCAGCCACCAACCACAGTGTAGATGACTGACGATGAATAATAAAAGTTGTCACAGAAATTATACCTTTCTCTGGTCTTTGTGGCAAAGTTGGCTAACGATTGTCAGTCATGTCTGTCTGTTGGCTGTGTATCCTTTTTTCCTGTTTGCATTTTCAGTTAGCGTTTGTTTATGCCCTTATTTAACATCTAGAGAAACGTCAAAGGTGTGGAAGTTATGGAGGAGGGTTATTTGTGTCATAAAATTGAGTAAATGACGACTGTTGGGTAAGAGTTTATTTTTAAAGGAAGTGTCATTCGGATGTAATTTTCTACGAACTTTAGATATTTTAAAGAAACCTTATTAAGGACATTGTTAAAAAGGTGTAATTATTTTAGATTAAGCCGTTAATAAACAATTCCGGCTAAATTAGTTAATCCAAGTTGAAGGATTGCTAGCAAAATAATTTAATTAACAAAAAGTTTTTTCTATATTTTAGATAACTATAAAAAAAGGATAGTATTTGTTTTTAAATTGCCATTAAATTTGAAATTTTTATTAAGTTCATCCAAAATTGGACAAACTTTTAGACTTCAGAGAACAACCCTAAGAATTTTATTAAACTTACTCTTAAACTCGCTTCCAGCAACACTTAAACGAGTACTGACCTTCTCTGCACCCTTCACTTGCTAATAGTGTAGCAGCACGTTACCTTTCACTAACGGCAAAATACTTAACAAGCTTCTGTACGAATATTTAGATTTTTAATGTCACCTGGAAGGCACTTGAGACTTTTTTCTCCAACAAACTTGTCTTTGAAATTTCCAACTTACATCAATGGTTTCTTTATGGGGTTAAAGTCGTTTCACTAGAATTCTATTTTATCATCTTTGTGCACGTAATAGAAAGATTTTTGTTACTTTACATTTCACATATTTACATAAATGTGTATGTGTACTTTTTGATTTCGATTAGTTAAGGTGCTGTTTTGTCCGTCAATGTTTTAATTAGGGATGTAACGAATACCGATACCGATACCGATATATCGGCGATACTTCAGATTTTCCGATACATCGGTATCGGCGATATTTTACTGTCCGATACGACGATACTTTTAAAAATTTTTTTCAGAGTTTTTTTTAACAAATAATTTATTTTTGCTCGATTTTACCATGATTTTATTCACTTCGTTATTTTTTAAATCTTATTAATATCAATTTTAAAAATTAATAATATTTTATGCTGTTATTTTGTAAAAAAAATTATTATTTTTTTTGTTAATTTTACCATGAATTCAAGTCGTTGTTTTTTAAATCTTATTCCAGCAAAAAAAAAAGAGATACTCCAAAGAAGACATGAAAATGTAGAATTCGCGATCTGGAAGTATTGCAAATTTGGATAATTTCTAATTAGTTTTACATATCCTTGCCATTGCAAGAAGTTATGTTTTTCGATTACCAATCATCGAATTGAAAGCGATGCTAGGACAAATTTCTTTTTCGGTATCCTATAATGATTTTTCCTCAAGGAAAAAGGATAAAAAATTACCCATTTTCAAAATTTTTTTATGCGAATTTAAACTCAGAACTGTGTTTTCATGTAAATTTAAGTGAATATATATAAACTTAGAAGTCTTTTAATAAATAAACTATTAAGTTATTTAAAAGAATATTAGTTGATAAATGTCCTTTAAAAAAATCGTTTTTTTAAAAAGTATGGCGAGTATTTTTTATAAAGGAATTAAACATATTTTCTTACTTTTCTACTAATTATCTGCATATTTTTAATATAGATTTTTTTGGATGCAAAGAAAATGTAGCTCCTTAAAAATTACTTCCAATGTTTTATCAATTTTAAATATTCTCTCTTATAATGTAATTTTGTGTAATAAAAATTGCACTTGAGTTTTGTTAATCTAAACTTGAACTCAATTTCAATATTCGTATCGGTATCGGAATCGGTATCGGCGATATTTAATTTTAAATATCGGTATCGGTATCGGATCGGCAAAACGGCGTATCGTTACATCCCTAGTTTTAATGTAATGAATTTTATTGCTTTCAATTTTAAAGGGAAAATAAAGAAAAGGAAATTGTCATAAAATTAAATGTTTTATAAAAGCAGTGGAATTTTAGAAATTTAGATAAATTTAAAATTGAAATATTTTATATACTTAGAAAACGCTTTTAGTAATTTTAATAATACTTTAGTTGAATTTAGATTTCTTATTGCTTTATTACCACAGATTTCAATTCCCAACAAAGACCCTGGTCGACCTTACACAGAAAGGGTAAAGGGTTTTCAAGTTTTCCTTTAAACAAAAACTACTTTTTGCAATGTAACTTTTCGGTCTAAGATTTGTTGGAAGAAAACTTTACTAAATTTAAAGCAAAAATAAAGACAATACCTATGTGCAAAACTTTAATTTTTGTGGCTAGTGTAAATATGTTCTATATGTTCTATATGTTCTAAAAAATTCTTGTTATTCTTTAGTTTAGATGTTTATGTTTCTTCTTGATTCCTGCCAAGTTATAAGACTAGAAAAACAGACAGACAGACAGATGATGGCAAGAATGAAAACCCTCAGGGATTCTATCCTTTATTTTAAGTGCATTACGGATGCGTGCTGTGGAGCAATGTTGTTTTTTCTTCTTGTTGTTGTTCTTCACTTGTTTTACTTTCACTCGTAAAGTTTTTGATGGCAAAAAGTATGAAGAGTAAAACAAAAAGTAGAAAAAATAAGAAGAAAAAAGAAACTTGCAAACACTTTTTCTCAAGAGTTTTGACAGCTCTAAACTTCAACTGGAGTCAACAGTACAAACAAGCATTAGAAGAAGTTTAGAGAAGTGGAAAAAGTTTTCATACCGTTACAGTCTGTGCATAATTGAAGAAGTTCACTTGAAAGAATAATTTTCGCTGTACTTGCAGTGTTCTCATTTCTTGGTTTTTCTTTTTTTTTTTTTCAAAATGATATTGCATGAATGGCCTGAGCCATTAGGAAGGAGTAAGTATAATTTAAAATATTAAATTTTGTTTAGATTTCATAAATACAAAATTAAGAGCAAAGAAAGAAAATTTAATAATCATATTTAATTTTAATTATTTATGATGCATCAATGAAAAGCATTAAAAGGAAATTTGTGTTATTTTTGCTTTATGCCTTTGGAAAAAATAAATTCTTCAAACGTTTCTTCAAATATTGATTTTTAATACAACCTAAAGGCAAATAACAGTACTGGCAGGCGAGCGAAGAAAAACTTAAACTTAAAAGCTTTGGCAATAGAAAAAGCATCATCACTCTTTCCAAATATGAGTACGAGTATTTGAAGTTTTTATTTCAATATCTGTTCTTTAGCCATTAGCGGAAAAAAACGAGAACAAAATGAAATGGCTTTGAATTTTTTATTCTTTTTCCGTTTTTAAGTAAACACCTTCATCACAATCCATAGGCAAACGTGTATGCATATCTGTTGTAATAATTTACCATCTACCTATACAAAAAAAGGAAGGCAAGTAAGAATTTGGATTCACACTACGCTTTTACAATAGCACTAACAAATCTTTTTCAATCTAAAGTTCATATAGTACGGATAACCATCCTGATTTATATTTACATAACTGAAACTGTAAATAGCACCATTTCTTAGCTAAAAAAAACTTCTGCTTGATATTGTGAACATGGTGTAAAACTTTGTATTATTATTTTACGTCACGTAAATACTAATTTGAACAGGAATATGCCATTCATATATTTCTTAAGAAGTATTTTCGAGATATTCTTAAGAAGTGTTTTCGAGATATTCGTGAAAAACATGTCTTTCTGCAGTTGTTTTAGCTCTTTCCAAATATCTGCACTGTGCATAGATATAGATTTTTTCTTTCAGCCAGTATAAAAACTGTGTTGTTCGGATGAAAATTCATTGAGTTACAAGTCTTAAGATTTGAAAAATGTGAATTTGCTTAGGCTTTTTCAAAATGCATCACTTTAAGCCGGTCGTTTCAGTAAAGTAGAGCATACACTACTCCAGTATACTGGCACAAACAAGTGCTCGGAACACATACAATACAAGCATACTGGTGCAATATTCATTTATTTACAAATTTTGTACGGATACAAAATATCAAACTCGGTTTGACATCGCTACATCAAAGCGTACAATCACACCAAATGCCCATACACGACCAAACCACTGGCGCCAACACGTGATTGCGCGTTCATACTGGTGTAGTGTATGGGGCCCTTAAGGCAAAATAAAATTTTTTAAATCTATTTAAATTTTGTTGCAAACGTAGGGAAGGTAAAAGTGGTTGCATCGGATAAAAAATGATAAAGTTCAACATATTTAGTGAACACATCCAAGTTTGAATTTTCATTCGTTGGTACACAGATAAGCACAAATTTTTCTTATAAGTCCATTAATTTTACACGTTTAAAAGAGAAAGTTATTAATATTTTCCAATGAAAGTTTTGTAGTTATATAGGAATTTATATTCTTAATGCGGATCAAGTCAAGAAAATTATGATTTGCTTCTGAGAATCATCAGAATTCCTAAGAAAGTTCCAACAAATCCCAAAAAAAAGATCGAATTCGAAAGGGTGCATGCCTACTAAAAATTGCAAATTGAATAAAATGTTTATCCAAAATCATGTCTCTGAAGACAGTTGTTGTATGACCCTTAAAAACATTTTTTTGGGCAAAAATGTTCAAAAATTCAAAATTTTTAAATATTAGAATTTAGAATTTGTATGTTTTCCAACTCAGAAAGAACATTTCTATGAGCTTCTTTTTAACTATGTATTAGAAAATTTGTTGTGTAACTAACAAAAAAACAATTGTGGCAAATGGTTCTTATTTCGCCCTGACATGTTGAAAATGTTAGACCAAGGTTTTGGGAAATTGAGACATTTGATTTTTAATATGAATATACCTCACTAACTATGCTAAAATGAGGTAATGAAAGTAACCCTACTATGAAAGTAGGGTTTGCAAATAAAAGAAGATTTTCATAGTCGCGATTACGATTAAACAATAAGCTTAAACTTTAAAATTCTTATGAGTTAAACTTGCCCTGTATGCAAATTGAAACTGTTTAAATGAATCTTAGATTAGAAAAAGTTCATTGGCGAAGGCGTTTCACATAAATCCTTTGTTTGAAAAAAAGCAAAATTTTTAATCGTAATAGAGCGATTAGTGGGTTCGATTACGATTACGATTAAAAGTTGTGATGAATCCCGATTTCGATTACGATTAAATCGTTGTGCAAACCCTACCTGAAAGCTTGTATATTATATGTATTTTGTTAAGTGATGAACGTTCATCTTTTAAAGTAATTATATGCCTAAGGAAAACTTGACTTAAAGTTAGCATAAGTGACAAAATTTAACTGGATCTTAACGAGTTTTACTATACAATTTGACAATGAAAATCAATGTAGATTATACGCTGATTTTTAATGCCAAATTATATGGAACAATTCGTTAAGATTCGGTTAAATTTCGTCACTTATCCAATTACTTGAAAATGTGAACATTCTCCATACTTTTCATCACTTTAGAAAGTACACATTAAATGTAAACTTTCAGGGCTACTTCTTCTCCTTGTTTGGGAATTGGGGGTACATTTGCAGCCTTACAACACGTTGTGCATACCGTACCGATTCTTATGAAGTTCTTATGGCATTGAAATTCATATGGATTCTTATCGCACACCCATTGAGTGAATTTCATAATACAAGTGCGCAGTGCCACACCAATTTAAAACAAACAATTTCTTTCAATTACTTTCACTCATCTCGTTCTTATGAAATCTTGCATTAACTTTCCGTACATATTAATATAACGTTATGATTAGAAGAGTGGGCACTGCCACGAAGTAATTGAGTTAACGTGACATAACAACATTATGTTTAGAAAAATGGACAATGCCACACCCCTACAAAATGTGTTACATTTTCAACTACTGATTGCTAGAGCTTTTCTTAAAAGTTGTTTTAAATTTCCTCTATTTTTTAGTGAATTTTCGAGAAATTTTGACTTTTTGTTTTTTTTTTATTTTATTAAATTCAAAGGAAAAAACTATGGTAATAGGTACAGATTCCAGATTTTTATATATATTGCCACAAAAGATATTACAAACAACATATCAAATCAAATATACCCAAGTGTAGTTCCATATTTGTTTCATAAAAAAATTATTTTGGATTCTACTGAAAAAAGCATAATACAAACAAAACTGAAAAATCTTACAAAAAGTCTTTAAATCAACATCAAAGTATTTGAAAAGTATAACAAAACCAATGTGAAAAAAAATAAACAAATACAGTAGATGCAAAAAAACAGAAGTAACCAAAAATGGAAAATTCGTTATGATCAATCTTTCATGATTGCATGTGTCATAGAAAATTTAAATTAACTTAATTATTTATTCCTCAATTTTTTGTGGTGCGAATACTTTTGTAAACAAGATTTAAAACCAAAAAAAAAATAAAAAATAAAAAAATTTTCAAAATACAGACATTCAAATGTGTGTTAACGGTACAGCGGTGGATGAAAAGTTAGCACTCTTTAACGATTTAAAAAGGGGATACGCCAAAAACTTTATATATATAACGTGTTTGTTATTTCTACTGCGTTTGCGTGTAAATAAATAGACTTTTTAGAATAATCAATTTATTTATTTATTCCACAGATCCAATGGCTTAGAAATACCAAAAATTTATTAAAATCTAACAATTCGCTGGGAAGTTATAATTAATGTAAACTGTTCTGATTAGGCACTGCTCTTGGAAAAAAAATTTGTGTTGCAGCAATTATATGATAATGGTACAATATTCCCGTTAATTTTTTTGCATAGATTTCACTTAATGCATATTATTTATTAATAAGTCTAATTTTATTAATAGTTTCAGCAATAGTTTTTGACAGAACTGCCGAAAAGTATTGCTAAAATGTTAAACCTATTTGGGTGAGCCGCAGTTTATGTTTGCTAACCTTTATTTTTAATAATTTAATAACTTTTTTCACATTTTTCTTGTTATTAAAGTTTCCCCTTTTTTCTCAGAAATCCTATTTTTGTGCCCCTTTTTCAAATTTTCAACGGTAACGCTGGCTGTGTAGTAATTTATTAGTTCTTTTACTTCTGCTACAATACCGACGAAGGCTGGTGCAGTGAAGTGCATTAGGATATCTTACTATTAATCGCTGCCGGTACTGCCAAAGTGATCAGTGCTATGCCTTCATCACTCTAGCAGTCCAACAACAACCAACGCAATGACACACCAATTCACTTCAAAAAAGTTGATGATGTTGTTGGCTGGCCTGAAACTAGTCTTGAACTGAAGACCTCAGGGTTTGTATTCAAACGCGCTAACCATTCCGCCAAAAGCGCCCTCTTCTTGGCTTAATTCATTCTCGTTACTAATTTTACAGATTATATAATTGAAGTTAAAATATTAAAATTAGAAAAGAAAACAAACAGAAAATTTTTGTGATATTTTTATAATCTTAAGTGTAATTTTACATATGTTGTATTTACGAATATTTTTTCCTTTTTTAAATTTTTTACTTCGATTTCAAACTCAAAAGATACCGCCACAGTCAACCACCAATGCCGTGGACCAAATGGCCTAAGGCTAATATTATATTATGAACCAGAGAGAAAAAACTACACAATTAGAATAACAACAATTAAATGTTTACATGGTTGCATGATCTAAAAACAAGAACAGCAGCAGTAACAATAACAAGAACATCAAATTTAAAAGTTTATAAACAATTTGCAGTCTTTACACACACATTGTGTGTTGATGGTTGAGTTGAGGTTAGAGATGGGCGCGTGTCGTGGTACACGAAGTGTTCGTGACAGAAAATCTAATTTCGTTCGTGTTCGTGCCGTGTTGAGCAAACTTGACACGAAAAAACACGAAACGATTTTTAGATTAAAATAAGTATGAATGCAGAAGCTTGCCGCACAAGATTATTGAGCGAAAATCTTGATAAGTTCCTGGTTCTCAACAAAAATATGTAAATAAAAATACAAATAGAACATGAAAAGTTAAAATAGAAGAAAAATATGTCTTTGAATATAAAAAATGTTGTTTATTTGTTTTTGGATTTCATTTCGTGCGTGTAGTGTCGTGTTTTGAAAATTTTGGGCGTGCGTGTTTCGTACGTGTTGGACATCCGGAAAATGTCGACACGCGCCCATCTCTAGTTGGGGGTATATTTTTCCTATTAACTGTTTGGTTGCAGCATTAATTAAGTTCATTTAGAAACTTTATCTAATAAATCTTTCTACGTTTGATATTTAAAATAAGTAACCACATGTCTGGATGTAAAAAGCTAAAATAAAATCAAAATTAATAGTTTGAGAAAAAAGAGTACAAACCATTTTAATTTACGAGTAATACTTTTTATCTTGTAGACATTAAACCTAGTGTACAATTACTAATCATAAAATAAAAGCCATAAATAAATTACTTAGATAGCAGACATTATTACTTTTCATTTAAACAAAATATTTGATTTAAAGCACAATTATAAAAATTTTAAAGCAATTTCAAATCTGGAGCCAAATTTTTGTATAAATCGTTTCCTCAGCTGTAAATTTATCAAACAAAACTGTTTGCCATTGCCAACAATAATACACACATGTCAATCAAAACTGATGTAAAATATTTCAAACTTTTCTAATAAAATGCTGCTTTTATGTATTTATTTATTTTGTCTGGTTTGGGCGACTTTAACAAACATTTGAATACCAACCACCACCCTCTGGAATTAATTTATACCTCACATCTTGCCAATATGAAATGCAAAATACGATAATATAAAGAGAACAAATTTTTAACCAACACACAATCATCACAATCTGATTATGGTAATCCATCATGAGATTGAAGAAGGAAATAACTTTTAACAATGAATGAATTGATTTTTATATATTATTTGTTACACAACTCTGATATACAATCCAAAGGAATAACAAAGACATAGATATTATTAGAAACTCTAATACGACTACACTAGTATTAAAAGAAAAACTTTTAACATCCAATAAATGATTTGGTATCATTTCAATATAGAAATCGGCAAAGGGAGTGAAAATGTTAAAAAAATCAGTATTCAATTTGAAAGTTATGCAACAGTTCGTATCACGTTTGCATGAAAAAAATTTAAATTTGTTCAAAGAATGGGCAATATTGCAATATTGAGTGTATATTTTTTCTGTGATTGAATAAATCATTTATTTAAAAGAAGTAAAAACGCTATTTTATTTTACGTGATTTCATTTTAATCATACAAAACATGCTGGAAAAACCGAAACTGTTTAAAATAGAGTTTTTGTGTGAAAAGAAGACATCAATCAATAAAAATAGGTCTTGAACGTCTTCACAGAAACAGTAATTTATCAATTCTTTTTTAATTTTTACATCTGATTACTCATTACTGTGCTATTTGTAGACAGTTTTTTAATATTTTTAATGTATACGAGAGGACATCCTTCCAAATTGGTCTCATTTTTTACATTATATTCTTTGGACAATGGGTGCCATATGATTTTGGTAAATAATCGGCATATTTTCGAAACAAAAATCGGCATTATCGGCACTTCAATTTAAAAAAATCGGCGAATTTAAAATAGCCATTTTAATACAATAAAACACATTTTTATTAACAAAATAGATACAAAACAGAACAACTTAGCATTAACTAATGTTTATAACATATCAAGTAACATAAAAAATCAATAAAATTAAAAGTGAAAAAGAAATTTGAATTTAATTGTTTTGTGTTAAAAAATTATTTCTTCTTTCAGATTTGGTCAAATAACCCTTTCCTTTTTTCCTTCATGTATGTACTTTGTTTTGGTTGCCAGCAAACACTTTTGACGATTTCGGTCCGAAATCGGTCAAAAAATCTGCACAAGGTGCCGAATTCGTATCCCATGTCGGACAGAAAATGTGCCGAAAATCATATGAGTGGTTGACAAGAAAATGGACCTCTAAGGAAATTCTAAAAAATGTGCCGAAATGTGCAAGAGAACTCTGTACGAATTCTGATGAATTTTCTAGAAAAATGTTTGACAGAACTTCTATATCCTGTCGTATTTATGCCGGAGAACAGTCGGTGCTAAAATTAGAAATTTATCAGAATTGTTTGAAATTCTCCATGCATTGTTCGGCTGCTTATGGCAGCTCATCAGATAACATTTACCCATATTTTATAAGTTTAAAACCTCAAATAAATGAGAATTTTTACGAGAACTAAAATCAGAAAATGTGCAGAAGTGACTGCTAAAAGTGGTAAGACATAGACCAGAAAATATGCAGACTATTCTGTTGAATGTCTTAAAGGAAATTAAATTGCCTTGGATAATATGCAGACTAGTCAGATATCAGTCGGATAATATTTCAGAAAATATGCAGAAATGCCGTACCAGAAAGTTGCCGACTAGTATGTCAAATGTCTGAGCAATTTTAGACAAGTCGTTGTATTATCTGGTAAAGTCTCAGATTTAATCTGACGTTAGACATCTCAGCTAAAAAATTTTCTTGGTAATTGTAAATAAAGCTATCCCTTCTTCTCTTTAGTAGAAGCGCAGGCTTATTATCAGTTGTCTCTTTTTAATGTAACAAGTATTTCAGTGTTGTCCAAAGGGATTAATTTATACTGCAATTGTATGTTAAATTAACCTTGTTTTCAATGATTTTACACTGAAATTTGCAAAAATACATATGAAAACAAAAGTTTTTTACACTACCTATTCGATTAAACGACCTATATTACTCGAATATATTTTTACTCGATATTGAAAATTTTTGTGTGATCGAACATTATTTGACTTAAATTTTCTGATTAATCGAGCAAACATTATTCGAGTGAATACAATATTCCTAACCTAAGCCATTCGGCCACTAAATTATTTTTTATTTTACAAATAAAATTTGTTTTACTTCTTTACGTACTATTTAGAGAAAGCGATTTAATCTTTCTAATCATTAATTTTCATGATAAAATTTATACCTTTAATTTTAAAACACATTTCCTCTACAACGATTGTTTGGCTCATTTAAATTGTTTCTGTAAAACTCATAATTCGAATTTCTCAACATATACCTCATCTCTGGTAATAAAAACCATATTAAATGAAATGCTGGAAGCACTTGTAACTTTATAAACTTTTACTCTGGAAAAGGTCATTGTCTCATTACGCAGACAATTAGTTGCCATTACACTTTGCTGCTCCAATACAACACACAACAAACTGAAAGGAACGCAAAACAGAAAAACAACACTACTTTTCAACAAGGATGTGTGCGAATCTAACAACAACCTAAACAACAACCATCCATCCCATAACAATTTTTGCTAACATGAGCACCTTAACTAGGGTTGCCAGATTCAAATAGTAGACTAGCTTGACATTTGATTAAAATCAGCTTGATTTTCAGAAGAGAACTTGACACACTAAAATGTGTAAAACAAATCAAAACAGGCAAACAATAAAATATTTTCTAATGCAGAAGAAAGTTTTCTTGTAAGAAAAATAAAAACTATGTCCTTCTTAAAAGCTCCAAAGCTTGCTTCTATGGCTGAAAGTGGCTTTAGTAAGAAAGCAGCTCATCAACAATAAGAAACTTACTTCACAAAGTTGTTTTAAAAGGTAGAAGAGCTAGATAAAAGCCGCTTATTAGTCAGCCTAATCAAAGAATGCTGCTAAAATTTGCAAAAGAGTACAGAAATACGAATTTTTCTTGTTGGAGACACGTTATGTTCACTGACAAAAGCAAACTTAACGTATTTGGGTGGGATGGTAAGCCCGTAGTATGGAGGGAACAATATTAGGAACTAAGTTCGAATAACTTTGATATCGACAGCAAATCATGAAGGTGGTTCAGTGGTGGTCTGTGGCTCATTTTCTGCAGTAGGACCTGGGTATTTGTATTTTATTGATACAAATATAGATCAAAATGTTTATTCAGATATTTTAAAATAAAGTTCGCCGAAAAGTGTGTACAAGTTTGCTCTGAATAATGGAGAATGATCCTAAACACAAGGCCCACAGTAAGACCATGGCTGCTACATAACATGCCACATGTCAAGGAAATACTATGAACAATTGATGGTATTATCTGAGTAAAACAAGACCCGAAGCACATGGCTTCCAACAAATCTGGGTCAAAAAAGGGTCATATTAGAAGAATGGGAAAAAAATTCCACATGGTTACTATCAAAAATTAGTCGCACCTATTCCCAAGGGACTCCAAATAGTTATGAAAAACCAGAGGCAGCACACAAAATATTAATTTAAGGAACATTGTTTTAAGTTGTAAAGTTATTTCTTTTTAGCCGTGTATAAATATTATTAAATCAAAAATATCATTTTAGCTTGACAAATCATATTTAAGCTTGTAACTTGACAACACCTAAAATATCTTGACAATCCAGATCATTCAAGCCCGTCTGGCAAGCCTAACTTTAACACAGATACACCCATACTCATGTAAATAGTTCTGATTTAAGCCTGCTCCTTTATATCCCAGTTAGCGAGATTGCCTTGCACGACATTGTCGCCGACGATTCTTGTACGAATTGTCCTCTGTCGGTTAGGTTTTGTAATCGACGATTTAAAGGAAATCGTCGTTTACGACAATGTGATCAAAAACTTTTTGCATGTTGTCCTCAATTAAACACTTTTCATGACGAGATGAGCGGCAATGTTTTACAATTCGTCCTTAATCCAACTTCGTTGAGGACAATATGTGCAACAGTATCTTAAATTTTATTTTCAGTAACATTGTGGAGGATAAGATGAGCGATAGTGCCTCAATTGTTGTCCTCAATCCAACTTTACTGAGGCAGATATGAGTGACAATGTCTTCATTAAAATTGTTGAGAGCAGTATGGGCGACAATGTCTTACATTTTGTCCTCAATCTAACTATATTGAAAACAATATAAGCGACAATGTCTTACATTTGTCTCCTATCCAACTTTGTTGAGGACAATATGACCGATAGTGTCTAAAGTTTTGTCTTCAGTAACATTGTAGAATTCAAGATGAGCGACAATATCTTTCATTTTGTCCTCAATCCAACATTGTTAAGAACAAAATGATCGACAACGTCTTACGTTTAGTCTTCAATCAAACAGATGAATATGTTGGCCTCTTGTTGTCGTTGTTTTAGGTGCTGCTGTAGCAAGGTGGTAAGCGCGAAAACTTATAAACATGTAGCCTCAGTTCGAGTCCCAGCTAAGTCATTCAATAATTTAAATGAAACGAAAACAAACAAGTAATCAAAATGTTAAATTTGTGTGTAAAAAATATTCAACAAAGTCCGCGTTATTATTAAATAAGTGACATTGTCGCTTAGTTAATCATTGACGACAACATAGGGGACAATTTCGCCCACGTATTCACACTAGTATTATGTAAACGACAATCTGAGCGATATTATGTCTCATTGAAACGTACACGATTTTCGCAGCACTTCTTCGAAAACTTCTTTGTTGATTTGTTTTGGTTGTCCGACATTTGTCGTCGACGCTTTAATATTGATGATGTCTTATAGACGTGGCCAACTGGGTAGTTCTGCTTTAAGCGTGCTCCTTTATAAGGCACAATTACAAACAACAAGCCTTTTCTACAACAATCTTCTATTCATCCTGTTTATAACAGACGCACACACATAAACAACCTTCAGTGCCTTTTTCTTCTGTTGCGAAGGAGTATGTGTTTGCAATAAACAGGAGCATTAATAAAACGTGTTCATTCGCAATCTCATCTAGTGCCACCATACAACTTTTCATTCATATTTCTTTTTACTGTGTTCTCATGGTCTCATAAACAAGAAGTAACTGAAACAATTCTGAACTCAATCTGGAATATTTAAAATTATATTTCATACCACGAATAAAATGGTTTTTGGTTGGTGTTTAAGTATTTAAATTGTGTTATTTGTTGCACTAATGAAATAATGAATTCTAAGTATTAAAGGAATGAATATAAACATTAATTCTTCTGATGTTTCAAAACAAAACTAAACTTTAACAAAACAAATTCTTGATAAAAGAAACTACTCCAAAAAAGTGTATATTAATATCTGAGCGAAAATGGGTTCGTTCCATCCTTCTCTCCTTCTTTTCCCCCTTACATATCCTTACTCTAGATTCGTCTGCTTAAAGTTCAGTCTGTGACGAAAATCTGTAAAAATGCTCTCAATCATATAAAATTTGTTTATTGTAAGGTTTTTATTTATATGTGGTCCAAATGTTACAGTTTAATAAAAAAGTGCTACCAAACTTATTGTATAAATTAAATCAGTAAAACTGACAACCGTTCATTTATTCTCTATCTTCTGTTGAAAGTGTAATATTTTACACAATAATTAAAATTTTTTCAGACAGACAAATATTACGAAAACTGGTGTACCTATTATATATTTTACAAAAGAATAATTTGAAAAAATGTATTCAGATATCAACTTTTTAAAGATCATCGTTTTAAAATAAGAGAGATCACAGCAAAATAAAAGTATTAATAATAAAGTAACTTAAAAAATTTCCTTTAAAAAACAAAAATTTTTGAGATACATTGTTATAAGCTAATGTACTTTATTTCTTATATTACAGATATTTTGCGAAGTCTTGATACACAGCTGAGGTAATTTAAAATTGACTAACCCGAAAAAATTAAGTGAGAATTGTCAGCTTCGCGGAGCTAAATCTATAGAATTAATAGGTGAGACCATTTTTTTGTGATGCAGTTTATTTATGCTCACATTATACAGCCGATTGTGTCAAAACTTGTATGTGCAATCCTTAAGATATTTATTGACAGATATGCCCAATCTATATTACTGCTACTAATACATAAGCACATATTACAAAATTATGCATTAGCGTAGATTTTGCTTTTGATAAAATAATAACAATAGAAAATTTTTTCTCTTCAGTAAATTTGTGTTGTTGTAGGAAAGGCATAAAACTAAGTGGGAAGAGAGTTGAAAAGACTGAATTAGTTTATTTGAAGGGATTTTGTTTCTGTATTTTGCCATTGTTTTTTAATTTAAATACACGAAAATTACTACGTATAATTAATTAACTATAGTTGCATTATGTATAGTGTGGCTGATTTTAAAAAGATTTCTTATGACGATTATATAATTTTTCTATGAACCTTAAACCAATTATTTACATCTAGAATACGTACGATTGTGTCGTCATTTTGGCTGTATGTACTAGAATAAATAATGTGTATATCAGTATAAAAAGAAAACTAAACTCTTTTGGTTTAACATCTACATTTGATTCCAACAGGAGAGAGACTACAAGATAAAAAAAAAGAAAAAGTGATTTTAACATCTTCACTAATATCCCCCCTGGTTAGTGCTTGATTTGTGTTTAACTCCTGCACTTTAGTCAGCATTTAATTCAATTTGTCTAGTATTTGTTTTCTATAGAATTCTCTAAAGATGTCTATATACAAAGTTTTTAACGTTTAGAAAATGTAACAGAAATAAAGTCAATAATTCCCACTTGTATGCTTCATTAAATTCTATAAGTATCAGCACTTTTAAACACACACACACACACGCACACACAAACCCATGGAACAACATTGAACCCAAAATAATTTTCCAAATAAGATTTATTACATTTGCAACTCCCCCTCATTACAAAAGGTACTCGTACATATAATACAAAATACAAGACAATATGAAAGTCGTAACCTTTTTAATGAAATACATACGTAAGCGTTATAGATAGAAATTACTCTGGTTGGCCAACTTGTCACAGAGGACACTTGCATCACCGACTACTTAAGGACATTTCGAAATTTTTCATGCTCAATATTTATCGATTACAGTTTCTTTTAAGACAATCTAACAGAAACTCTGCTCAAAGATTGCGTACAAGAAAAACTATTCAACTGGACATGTATCAAACTAGTTCGATACTGTCCGCAAGCTAGTCTTGCAGTGTTTAATTTAAAATTTTGTATAATTTCGTTACAACGGAAAACATTACTCTTTGTATACCAACAAACGAACTTCTTGCGGACACCAGTTTAAATCATTTTGAAACATTCCTGCTTGCCCAAAATTGAGCAAAATTTCGGATATTGTCATTTCTGAGGATGTGGTCATTAACGATAATATTATAGAAATTGTCAGTTCTACTGGGACGAGGAAAAGATGAGCGAAAGTGTCGCTGTTTTCGGTGCTGTCGATGTTTTAGGTGGTGCACCAGCAGGGTGGTAAGCGCGAAGCAAATGCAAAGGAAGCAACAGGGAAAAAAACATTCCATGATTAAATAGGCGACATTGTCGCTATGTAAACGATATTGCAGCCTACATAGTCACTGACGACATAATAGGCGACATTGTCGTTTTTTTTTGCTAAAGAAATATTAATAATGGGGATCAACTACGTTTCTGAGGATGTTGTCATTTACATGGTCGTTAATGAAAATATTATAGACAGTGTCGCTGTTGTTGTCATGTATGAACTTGTTCGATAATGACCGTACTAATATGTTTGAGCTGTCGCCAACAGGTAGGTACTCCACGCTTTACCATTGTATGCACTTGTCTTGCAAAATGTCTGAAAGACATGGCCAACCGGGCCGTTAAATATGTTACTTATACTGATTGCATACACATCCCCATGCTATCACACATATTCAAACACTTTTAATACTTTAAGTGCGCAGCATATTAAATGCACTAAAATTTACGATTATTTTTACAACCACCAATTGCTTGCTACCGTTAACTGTTGTTAGTTTGTAGTAGTGCTGAGAAAATATGTTCGTTTAGATTACTCACAAATTTCCATTAAGTTACTCAATACTATCTAATGAAAGTAATTGGAAGGAAGTCATTTTTAAGGAATTGTATTTTCGACTTCTCAGGAATTGATTATTAATTAGCAACATACAATTTATTTTGCTGCAACAAAACTTAAGTTTATTTAAATTATTTCCAAATACCTCCCAATTTTCATTTTAAAAAGTTTTGATATGTTGCGGGCTAAGCATATTTATATACCTGCATTTCAATGGAGAAGTCTACTAATGGTTTGGTAAAGCACCAATGGAATGCAGGCACTTAGACATGCTTAACCCACAACAAATAACAACTTTTGTAAAATGTATGAACATATATATGCATCATTGTAAACGTATTTTCGCAATAGCAGCATTCAAATCATTTTGTAATTGGATCAGTAGTTCAGATAAGGCAAAAAAAGATATCTTAGCAAATTTGTACACTCAAAAAGTTCAAGTCATTTGATTGGATAGGTATTTACTTGTAGCGATACCAACTACTTCATATTACACTGTACTAGTTTTTAACTGCACTTATTGAGTAGAGTACGTAGTTGTTATGTCTAGGAATATCTTAATCCTCATATTAAAGTTAATTTCAAAAAAAAAGCAAAACTATGCTACAAAAACTACTAAAAGGGGGAAATTGAATCAAGGATGACACAATCAGCATGCTGAAATGAAAGTCAACTTTATATATTTTAAGTAATAACATTCTTTTGAAGTTTGTAAAGCTATAACACATTTACTTTATAAATATTTTTAAACATTAAAAACAAACTAGGCACTATATGTTATGAGGACATAAATAGTTTTCTAGCCGCACCTGTAGCCCACAAATTCGTAAAAAGGACAGGATTTATTTTTACTTATTCCAATTTCTCGTTTTATTGTATATAATAAAAAGGCACTATTTATTTTATATCCTCAATTCAGCTTTTAGGAAACAAAAATGCAGCATTTTATCATTACTCTTTCGCAAAAAAATCAACTTTACTTTTATAATTCCTGTTTGAATAAAGAAATCTTTGCAACTTATTTATGCCATCGCAATTTATTTGCTACAATTCCTTATTTAAATAATTATAAAAAAGAAACAAGAACAGAAATAATTCATCATAATTTCATGGATGTTTAACAGAAATGAAGGAAGAAAAAAGAAAAAGATGACGGAAAATAAATTTGCAGCATAATTAAAATTAATTACACATGTGAGTGTTTGTTGTAAAGTAAAAGAAATATACAAATTCATTCCTTTTTCCTACTCATCATACAAGTTATTCGTTTTAATTTGCCACAGATGAGTTCTCGTATTTCAAAAGATGTTGTTACAGTTGCACTTCCAATGAATTACAGTTTTAATAAAATAAAGAAATTTAAATACACAAGAATAAAAACTTTTTTTTTTCTAAACTAGAACAGATTAAACGTGTATGAGTCAAAACAAAGACCACCCATACATACTTAAATGGAAATGCGCAGTAAGTACGCGGGTTTCTATGAAGACAGAATAATTTGAAAACACAATCTAAATATTCTCTGACAGTGTTAAAAAATATTAAATAATTTCAAAATATTGAAAACAAACTAATTTTTTACATGCATATTGTTTGGAGATTTTTTCGAACTATAATGTCTTTAATCCAAAAAATTTTCAATTCAGGTTCAAACTCGTTATTGTTAAAAAAGCATCCCAGAAATGTTTTAAATTGCATGTAGCAGTCCCAATATAATTTTTCGGAGATCACCACATTCTCATCATTAGATGATATGTGCTTTCTAAGCTAGGACACAGAAAGTCACCACCGTCAAACAGCAAAAAGCACAAAGAACAAACGCATGAGCTCTGATGATGGAGATATATGGTGATCTCAGAAAAATGGCATGTTATTTTAGTTCTATTCGGGGTGAACCGTATCAT
Source organism: Panzeria rudis (assembly GCA_956483635.1). Lineage (NCBI taxonomy): Eukaryota > Metazoa > Arthropoda > Insecta > Diptera > Tachinidae > Panzeria > Panzeria rudis. The sequence continues at coordinate 152,856,906 of OY101449.1, read as the reverse complement.
CACAGACTGGATAAGGAAGATGTTCAAGAGCAGGTCCATAACATCCAGTATGGATATGATGAGTACGGAAAAGAAATTAGCGACAAGAGGCTCTCCGCTGGGTACAATTCTGTCTCCACTCTTACATAACCTTTTCTTAAACAAAATCCTAATCAAACTGAACGGAATGGGCATAAAAGTAGTAGCCTATGCTAATGGCGTAGTTCCCCTTATCATAGGCAAATACCTGCGAAAGTTCCGAATCACAGACCACTATGTGTGGGTGGCATTACTCTGGAACTCTTGAAATAGGATAAGTAGCTCGGCATAATAGTGGGCTTCAACTTCTCGTAGAAAAAAATGATTTTTTATTAAATATTTACGAATTTTAGTTTTTAATTTTCGTAAAAAAAATATTTGAATTTATGAATTTATTAATAGAATACGAATTATAGTTTTTTCTGTGTAGTACTATAGACATTTTTGTAGAAGGTGTAGCCGCAATTAGGGCCGTGAATTCGAAGGTGGTGATATCGAAGTGTGCACTGGCATGCATTTAATTACTGGCTCTGATTAAGCGAGATAATTAGTGAATTCACGTGTATCTTAAAATTAAAAATTAAAATTTCATTGTTAGCAACGATACAAAGCACATCATATTAAAGTAATAAAAGTAACGACGAGGTTTGCCGAATATTTCTCACTATTTACATGTACAGAACACGAACTCAAAATACACAACAAACAAAACAACAACACAAGCACGATAGTGCTTGGTACCCTGCAGACAAAGTAACTGGTATGTAGTGGGAACTATACTAGTTGCTTTTTGCTTCAGACTAGTTGCCAATCTATCCTTTTTTCATATATCGAACTATCGATTTTAACATTAGATTGTCATATGAGACCAATTAGTTCATTTGTAGACAGTTATATCCCAGTTGGAGTTCTAGTTATAGGAAACTAGTGCGCTTACTAGTTTTTTTTATTAAGAGTTTTGTAACTCTTAAAAAAACTTTGGCTCAACCGGGGTACGAACACACATTCCTCATACTTCAAGGCAATGCCCACTAAGCCACATTCTACTTTTTTTATAGCTAAAAATATGCTTTATATAAAATCGTATACCTGAAAATTTTGTCTCTTTTTGGCTAGTATCGTTGCTAGTCTCGATACAACTAGTAAAATGATTGTACTTTTGTGACCAGTAACGTTACTAGTCTTGTTACAACTAGTAATATGACTGTCGTTTTTTGACTATTATCATTACAACTAGTAATATGACTGTCCCAAAGCGTTACTAGTTGTAACTTTAGCTGCTGGGTATCTATCAACATGCCAAAGAAACACCAATCCACTTAAACCACACACAAATTCTTTATTTAAAATATTGCCGCTTTGAAAAAAAACATGCTTCTTGGACGTTGAAAATTGTCATCTGGTAGTAAATTTCATTTACATGCAAAAAAAAAACAGCAAACTTGCCAACCCATAATGAAAGACTAAAATTGACGTCGTTATATTAAGACACATTTTAGAACGCTGTTGTGAACTCCCTAAATGTCAATATGCTGTAGGTTCCGGCCCATAAAGGCACTCATGGGAACGATATAGATGACGAGTGCGCAGGCTTGACCTTGGACGCAGCATACTCACAAACGGATAGGTAATCGTTTCCTGCAGGACCTGGACTGTCTCAGAGATGCACTACTGACTGCCTTGTTAGGATTTGTAGAAATATCTGCGTGGTTATCGCTTTCTTCAGAATTGTTACACGTTTTCGAACAAATTCTGTTTATTAAAAATAATAGTTTAATTTAATCGAATATTAAATTAATGAACTTGACTGAGCCTGCGTCTAAAAATATTTTATGATGTTATCGAAAATATGTATTGCGATCACATTTTGATTCTTCATAACTTTAGTAAATTACAAATTAATTTAAATTCCTAAATAAAACAACAATATAGCTCAGGGAAAAGAAGATACATAAAATTCAACACTTCACCGACCAAGAAGTTTATGGGCGTTCTAATCATGAACTTGTATCATTAACAAAGAAGCAAATTACACCAATTAACTTTAAATCACTGGACTATTTACTAGAAATTCCTTTAAACGCTTCATAAAATAAGCACAAAATCTAAATAAAGCAAATAAAACAAACACTAATAATTTCAAGGCGCCTGAGAAGATGACATCAAGTGGTAATTTCAACAACTGTATGTAGTCAGTCGTAGCAATGTTATCCACAGTGATGATCTTGCTGTCTTGATCAGCCAACATACTGCCAACAACGAACTTGTGTGGCTGTAAATACAATGTTTTAATTTTTTTTTGTATTCTCAAACGAACGCACTAAATCTGCCAGATAATTTTATACTTCAAGACAAAATTAAATGATTTACAAAATGTAGAGCACTGCTGCAAAACAGCCAAGACAAAAACCTGACTGATCAGTTTTTTTAAACATTAAAAACAAAGAAAAAAACACAATCGTAAAAAAATTGTGTTAAATGAAACTCCATAAATCAACGTTCAATGATCCGTAACATAATGAAGCTTTTTTGTGTTGTTGCGCTTTGAATTCTGTTGCACATCATGAGTGACATCATGTTGTTTTCCTTGTTTTTCAACGCTTCGTCTGCAAAGTGACGAAGTGTGCTTTAATGTGTGGCATTTAAGAGGGAATGATGACTGCGTGAGTGAGTAAAGTGACTGAATGAATTTATGCGCAATAAAAGCAAAAAACCATATAACGCTTCTGCTGAATGTTATGGATGATGACAACAATGGTTTTTGATTGATCGCAAAAAACCCTCAAGCACCGTTTCATAAGATTTATTGATTTTGATTGATATGACTTAAATGAGAAGGTAATTGAAAATCATTACGAATCAATAAAGAAATATAAATTAAATTTAAAAAGCTTAGAAACTAAAATGCAAAGAAGCATTATTATACATAGAAATATTATCATAGGTTTTTATAGTAAGTAGCACACATGTGTTTGAATTTGTTTTTAAATTTTATTAATTTTTTTTCTTTGATTTTTAAATATTCCAATACAAAATTTTGATAGGAAAAAAATTCCATTTTTTTCTTATTAAATATTTACGAATTTTAGTGTTTAATTTTACGAATTTTGTGACAGGTCCCATTTCCGTTCTTAGGCTCAGCAGTAGTGACATTTTGTTAGCAGCGGTCGGAAGATAGTCGCTTATGTGCTGATAAGTTTCTTCCTACCATCAGTGAAGTCATGCAGCAGTAAGGAACTAGGGATTAGCGTATAGAAAACGGAGTTAGTTCCCTTTAGCAGGAGGTACAGCATAGCTAGCTTTCGGCTACCTAGAATTGGATGGGTATAGTGCTTTCCTATATAGTAAACTTTCATGGAAAAAGAACACGCAAGAAAGGCTTAAGAAAGGGCTAAATATCTACTGCGCGTGCAGGAATTCCATAGGAAGGAACTGGAGCCTACAACCGAAGGTGGTAAACTGGATTTGCACATCGGTTGCCAGGTCGGTTCTTTCATATGGATGTGTGGTATCGTGGGAGGCATTGAGGAGTGTACCTTTCATGGTATCACAGGTGCCTTAGGGAGCACACCTCAGGCAAAAAAGTGAGAATAGGCACAACCGCTGGTGTCTTTACTTCGGTGCGGATGTTCGTAGGTCTTTTAGACTCCCAAATGAATGTAACGGTTTCTAGGTCATGGAATTGGTGGCTGAAAATGAGATATGAAGGCGAGAAGGTAACTGGGGCAGAAGAGAGGATTGTAGGTTCTTGAAAGCTATGTGGCCAAAACTTGACTTAGGAAGATCCGAATAACTACTAGGTATAATTAGGAAAGTTCTGTGAGCGCGAGGTTCAGCTTTTGAGAAGCTGACACCATCAATTTCTGTAGGCTGTAGGCATATTAAATACCTGCCATTACCTGAGGCTGCTAGGAAAATATTATTGAATTTTAGTTCTTAAAAAAGCAAATGTAATGTCGAATCTCTAACTGCAAAACATCTTTGTTTGTTAAAACATGTTTTCAAAGATACGTCTTAAAGATACCTTCTAAAATGTACTTTTTTAAAAGTCTTGGAAATTGTTTTTTTTTATCAATTTGTTGAAAATTTAAATTTTCTAGCAGATTTATTTCCCACTCTTGCCAAACTTGTAAACTTTTGTTGAATTGCCTACACAAATCTTTTAATCTAAGACACAAAAGCATTTGAGCATGAAATCTAATTTAATTCCAAATTCACTTCATCTGCCAAAGTAAGCAAAAGCATATAAATTCTTGACATTTCACTTTTCGCACATAATTATTTTTTACCCTTATTTTAATTCTAGAATGATGAAAAAATTAATAATAAAAAATTTCCCCCAAAAATCTAATTCTACAGCTAGAATCACCACGTTAACCCTCGCAAAAATGACTGAGAAAACAAAAGATTAAAATTGTTTTATTTCTTCTTTTTTGTTTAGAATCTTGTTAAAATTTTAATTTAAACACATGCTCAAAAAAGTTAAGATGAGTCGTATGTATCATCTGGTAATAAAAATCAGAAAAAAGTCTTTTAACAACTTCCTAGGAAGATGTTAAAAAAGGGAGCTAACCAATCTACATCTATTTTCTACATGTTGGCACAACATTTTTAACGCTTGCTCTTACTTTTGCTACCCAGTGACACCTTTAAGTGACAATTGTCAAGCTTATTTTCATGTTAGATACGCTTCAATTGATTTACACAATGCCAACAATAATTGTTGTTCTTGTGCTGGATGTTGCAAAAACTCGTCAATTTATTTATTTTTGTCAAAAGCTTGGAAAGCTAAAAATGGGGGTTGTAACAGGGAAAAAGTAAATTAAAAGTGAAATTTATTTCTATAAATCGATGGGGTGCAAATTTTTTCTCAGTTCTTATTTAAAAAGGGAGAAAGTAACATTAAACAATAAAACGTTTTTTATAATCTTTTGTGACTTTTTATTAAAAATAATTTCTATGAACATTATTTCTTTGCATTTTTTATTAAAGCGATAAATACTTAAAGATAAATTAGGCAACTTTAGTTTTGTGTTAAAGGAATATGAAATATAACAATGAAGCGATTGTTATACTCAGTAGTTGTCACTCCTTCATACTTGTATAGTTAACCGCAAAACACTACTGGCAGCAGGGATGCCAGGTCCCCAGATAAAATTCGAAAAAATCCCCTCGTGCTTAAAACTATCATCGCACTATTTCTCAACATTAATATTTTACTTATTCAGTAAAATATTAATTGTTTTATCAAAACACATGGTTTTTGTAAAACATCGATAGGCACAAATGCTTGACGGCAAATATTATTTATGTTAAGACATCCGCAACAATGTTCTAGTAATTCGTATTACATACTATAGAAAATATTCTTTCTAAGTATGTAGGCATTACTAGTTGGAATAATAAACATGTTGAGTAATGCTTCAGAATCTGTACACCTTTGATCAAAATTCATGTAAATTGGTTGGATATTCGATTCCAAAATAGTTATCCCAATTACTGCAAGTAAACTAATTCTTATATGTAAAAATTTTCAGTGACTAAGAAAGTTTTAGCATAAAAAATTAATGATATTTTTTATAAGAAAACTGTTTATAATTTTTCAAAAATTCATATTTTCTGGCCAACGCTTTACTAATTCTGACATTAGCTTTTTAATATATTCTGGTATATTCTGTATTTCATGTGGAATTAAAATGTGCGGAATTATCAAAGCATCGTTGTTATAAATATTAATTTGCAACAATAATGCTTTGATAATTCCGCACATTTTAATTCCACATGACATACAGAACATGGCCGATTAAAAATAATTTTTTTTAAATCATTATTTCTATGTCTTTTAGTTTGCAGATTTTTAGTTTTTGTTTAAACTCGGATCAAAAGTCGATACAGTCCATGCTAAGGAATGTGCTCTCATCTTTGAAGAGTTCATTGATGTATTCCAAATTATCCATTTTATATATTTAATTTAAAATAAACGGTTTAATATATTTCCAACACAATTGTTTGTAATTATCTTTTCGACCGCAAAACAAGCCTAAAGAATCTATTAATCATAGCTCTAAAGTTAATTTAGTAATTGTTGTAAATTTACTCAAATGGTAATGAAACCATCTTTATTGTTAGCTTTACTTTACTATTAAACTGTCGACAAGAAATCCAAAAAAAGAAATTCACACGACAGTTTTAAATATCCCAGAAAAATCCCCTCTCCCAAAACGAAATTGTTTGTCCCCAAAGCACTTGTAAAATACCCACGTTTGGGGACAAATCTCCACTACTGGCAGCCCTGACTGGCACTTCAAAACCAAAAACGAAAGAAGAAAAAAAAATTAAACTACTTTTACTCATGTTCACACAAGAAGCTGAAACCACAATTATCAGAACTTTAAAGGAGTAAACTAAGAAAATGATAAAATTTGCATACATTGAACACATTTAACGGCTTTCTAAATAAATCTGGTTTAAGCACTAAATTTAAACTTATAATTTTAGTTTAAAAAAGTGCTTTCTTTAAAATTTCTTAAGGAAAGTACTTTTTAAGAGAAAGTATCAACAAAAGTCCGTTTGAAATACAATTAATTCTTAACGAAATACTTTTCTTAATAAAAATATAGTTTTAATAAACAAATCTTTTAAATAAAAGTACTTTTGAAAATATTATATGTTTAAGAAAAGTACCTATTTTTTTAACCAAAATTCTTTAATAAGAAAGGAACCTTTTCGAGAAATGACAATTCATAAATCCAAAGTTTCATTAAAATTCAACCAATGAATAGTTCATTAAAATTCAACGAAGGAAACTCTTTCACAATATTAATGAAACTTTTCAATAGATTTATGAATTGTCATTCAACCAATGAAATTCTTGCAAAATATTAATGAAACTTTTCAGTATATTTATGAAATTGTCATGCAACCAATGAATTTTTTTTCACAATATTAATAACATTTTCATTGGATTTGTGGAATTGTAATTGGATTAATGAAAAAAGTTTAATGAAATTGTTTAATTGGTTTTATGAAGCAAAATTCTTTTAGTGTATTAATCGTGTTCATCGTGTGTTGGTGGCAAAGTCAAGTAGTTAAACGTCCAATGTTCGATTAAAATTCATAACTTCAATATTTTCTTTTTTAAAAGAAATTTTTTCAATAGAGTTGAAGTTGAAGTTTTCTTTATCCAAAAAAGGACATTAATAAAAATTTGTTATAAAAATAGCTTTGACCAATTTTCTTTGGAATGTACTTAAAGCTTCATACATATTTTTTAGGCCATCATTTTTTTAATCTTTTTTATATACTTATTTTTTTATAAAATCATAAAATCTTTTTTTTTATTATTAAGATATGTTATAATTCAAAACTACATTTTTAAAAAGAAAGTAGCTTTTCCTTATCTTTTCTGTTTATGTATGTACGAGTAATACTTTTATGTACACAACTTCTCTAACCAAAGCCTCTGAACGAGCAGACATGTTCATATAAAATGTAAAAAAACAATTTTATTACAAAAGTTTTCGACTGACCACTACAGCTTAGTCAGTCATTTGGTTGGCCAGAGTAAGAGTCATATTCAGAGTCAGAGTAAGTAGTCAGTAACTAGTCAAACAATCGGGAAAACAATGTTTGCTTTAACCACTCAACTAAAACTTCTTCTTTTTTTACTTTATTGCAATGTTCACGTCAATCTCCCCCTCTAAATCAAATATTTACAAATTCATAGAACCCTTTTTAAAGATTTTGCAGGATAAAATATACACTAGCCCACAGACATACACATGCCATGCAGTCTAAGTACAACACAGAGAGAGAGTATGAATGAACAAATTAAAAGTTCCTTTGGTTTTTATTTGTTTTCCCCACTAAAATGTTGTGTGGCAAAAACAGAAAGATAAAAAAGAAAAACAAAAGTGGCATTGAATACATTGTTGGCTAAAATATTTCACGTTTAATTTCACGTTAACAATTAAAAATATCAGAAAGGTAAAAAAGAATTAAAAAGGACCTTCTCTTATAAAAAAAAGCAACAAAAACACGTTCAAAAAGAACAAACAAGGATTATTAAACAGCAGCTTCCATGTCTGCTGGTTAGAATTTTTAGTGATTACAATAGACTTCCATTTTTCATTTCCGTTTGTCTATATAAACACATTTACGCGGACAAATATAGACATTTTTGTGAAAATAATCTATTGGATTTTGATTTTTTTTGTTCTAGTTTTTTATATGAGTTTTCATCCATCCATGTGTTGGAAATTTGTCATTGAATGGAAATTGTCATGTAAGAACTATCGAGAGCTTTTTTCGTTTTTCCTTTTAGAAAAATGCTGAGAAATGATTTAAAGAAATTTAGAGCCAACATTATTTTTATTGCAAACTTTTATAATTTTTTGCGTGTATGATTTATCAAGTAATTGCTGATACTTTTTTCTATATCAGGCGTTCTTGTATGGGGCTCTTGTTAGACTTTGCTTGGATGCCTTTAAATTCTTTAGTTTCAGTTAAAGTTAAGAGGAATGACAATGACATGGTAATAAATGTCTTAAGGACTTTTTCTTTATATCTTGCAAAAGAGTTATTAGCATAACTGAAAGGTAACTAAAATTTAAGTTTATTGACGTTTTCTATAATAAAATAATAAAAGTAAAAACTTTTATCCCTGCGATTTTACATATATTTCACTAAATACTTCGATTAAATGCCTGAGAAGCTACCAAATAGATCGAATAAAAAGCATACACATGAACGCTTATTGGAGGATGTAGTGACCCACAAAAACAGTAAATGTTACGTTTTATCTCTAGTGTGTCAGAATAACTAAGCTTTGACTGGTTTATTTTAGTTAACGAACTAATTTCATAACATCTATGAATCATTAAACTTCGAAGCCTTTCTGGCTTGCGTGCGGAAACTCTTGCAGTCTTTGGAAGGTTCGATGGAATGGCACACTGCCCTCTGTCTTTATAATGGAGTTTCTGGCTAGTTTTGTAAAAAAAAAATCATTTCTGCCTTGTAAGTATTAAGGAGTGCTTTAAACGAAATGAAAAAGGGATATAATTTCTTTCTTTATAAATAATTTTTATTTATTCCCAAATCATAAAGTTCAATAAAGTAATTTTATGTAAAAGGATTTAGCAAGAGTTTGTTACTTTATAAACATTATATCAAATACACATTAAACAGACAAAACTCATCATTAATCATGCACTCATCAAAATAACTTCAACTTTTTTTACTTTATACAAAAAATAATAATAAGAAAATGCATTAATAAAAATTGTGAACAATTCCGACACAGCACAGTTGGATATAACACATCCTGAAGCATTATAAAATCACAGCATGGTGCAAGAAAAACTTTGCAATAAAAGCAAAAAAGCTTAAATTTAAGTTCAGTTTTAAAGCAAAACTAAAAAGCACAATAAAAATACAATAAAAACAAGCGAACAGAAACAAAATAAAGATATAAATAAGTAAGTCTTTAAGTTTTGGGCAAACGAAAAATTTAACCCTATTTACAATAGAATTCAAGCTCATACAATGTCAGCTCCACCTCATCCTCCTTTCTCCCTCCTCCCAATCACATAATCGTCTATATCATCTTAGCTACAGTTTTTGTGTCGTTTAATTTCTTTCTAGAAATTAAGAATGAACATTCAACCCGCATTTACTACTTGTTCATTAATTTAGTTTGTTAGTTGGGGAAATGTTCACACGAAATTTACAGACTCAAAGAAAACTTTTATTCACATCATTAATTTTAATTTTCCACCTGAAGCATTTATTAGCATCCGAGCGACGTTATATTTGTAATTAATCTTATGACCAAAAATCTTTCCAACATTTATTTCACCTTCTGCTACTCTGGCCCCTATAACTGAAAAAAGTTTTTCTTTTAGCAAAAGCTCAAATAGTCAGAATAAAATTAAGGATACATTCGTAATTATGTTGCCTAGGAATGATAGTATTTAATGAGCTCATGCAGCATTTGTGGCATCTTCATCTTGCGTTACTAAGAGTATTAAATATAATATTATTTCCTTTTCTTGTCTTGTCTTGTCTTTATTTATTGACACATCTTCAAGGATTCGTGCGCTGAAATGAATGCGTAAATTTGTAATTCAAATGACTTGGAAGGACTTAAGGTCAGATGCTAAGCAATCTTAAACGAATAATTACATTTTGTGGCCAGTTTGAGTTGAAGATACACTTAAGGAAATCGATGTCATAAAATAAGAAATTTAAATAAGGAATATTGTAAGTTGGGGCAATATTTACACTAATATTATAGCTTTTGGCAATGAGAGGCTTTTGTGGAAAATTATTACGAAGTATCAGATGACGTCATCTACGCACCAATTGTGGCATATTCATGTCTAAAATAAGGCTTAAATAGTAGTGCTATAAAATCATATTTTACATAAAGTTGATTTCCGTTTTCTCATCCTCTAAAAAACACATGAAAAATTTAAATCAAATAATTTTAAATTAAATAAAATAAATCCAATAAAGTGCGACTATGACTCGCAGACGAAGGGCTCCGCACGAATATTTTTCGATTTGGTTTTTTCGTTTTGGCTTTTTTTTCGTTTCGACAAAGTTTTTCGTTTTTAAAATTTTTCAAGTATTGCAAATTTTTTTGTTTTGTGTTTTTTTTCTTTTTAGCGATTTCTTCGTTTTGGCGATTTATAAAATTTGGCGACTATTTTAGTTCTGGGTTTGTTTTGGCGAGTTTTTTCGTTCTGGCGGTTTATTTTTCCACTTGTACTAACTCTTGATACCAACTCTGAGAATGTCAAGTGTCTATATATATCAAGTGTCTATCTGTATGTATATTACATTAGGATTACATGTTTCTCAACTTAGAACACCCTTTAATTTCAAGTTTGTACCTCTTACGAGATAGAATGTCGATATAGAAGAACGGACAACGAGCAGTGGTTGCAATTGAAAAAAAAAACGGTAATAAATTTGTATCATAGAGGACGTAAGAATAAGTAAATATTTACTAACCCGTTGAAAGACACGGTTGCAGGTGGTCAAAGTTGACTACATCGGCCATCAAAAACTTTGTCGGCCTCATAACTTTGACAAGTATTATCCGATTTTAACGATTTCGAGCTTGTTGTAAAGTTTATAAGTAGATAAAGAAAATACAATTGGTTTCATTAAGATATCTTCAATATATTTAAAAATATTTTGCTTTGAGTTTTGAAATTTCGATTTTTGTCTTCGACTTTATTCTCTATTTCGCTAGTATCTTCGTTAATAGCATTGCGAAACTTCCAAAAGATATATTTTATGATTTTTAATACAATCCCTGATGATATACAAAAAATATTTTATAATCGTAATTTATGTAGTTGTTAAAAAAAAGTCTACACTCTGAAATGAGATCGAAAAACGGCTCAATTTTGACAAAAATAGAGCTTAATAGTTCGACGTTTTTCTCAAAAATACCTATACAACGGCAAAATACATAAGCAAAAGCTCTTCAAATAATCAATTCAATTTATTGAACTCTCTAGTCTTATGCCTTTTCAACAATAACACCAATCAAAGAAGAGAAAAAATTGTGTATTGTCAAAATCTACAGAGTTTATACTTATATTATTTCTTATTTTTAACTTTAAAATAATAAATATAAGTGTAGTATGTGCGCATATATTAGTAGCAACTTTTAGGACTTATAACTTCCAAAATACAATAAATGTCTTTAAAATGTTATAACTTTTATCAAGATCGGCTGTATAATGTGATCATGAGCAGCAGGCACAAAAAATGGTGTCGCTATATTTATGTAGATTGGAAAAATTTTAAATTGCACGAAACTCGCAATACAATTCAAATTTTAACACATATACGAATAATATCCAAATCAAATTAGGCGACAAATTGCCAAATCTCGGAACTTGAGATAAAACGATGAAATTTTGTATACACGTTTGTCTTGTCATTGTAGAAGCTGATAAAAAGTCTCATAAAATCTCATGTACGCGTCACGCCAATACCAGAGGTCAAAGGTCACACAAAACAGGTTTTTTAAATATCTCGCTTTCTGTGTTGAATACAACTTTTGAATTTAAATTTAACAATTTATTTTTCCAAGTGCAAGTAGTTTAACTTTTGATTTTATTTTTATTTTTTTTTGCTCAACAAAACAATTATTTTCTTAAATAATTTGCAAAGATGCTGAAGAACTGTCTTGTTCTTCTTTAACAAGGTCGTTAAAACTAAACGTTCTGCAAATTAATTTTTCTACAAATTTATACTTCAGAATTGAAATGATTACATTTCAACAATTATTTTCATAGCCAACCTTCACCATTGACTGCGACTGCTTCTCAAACTTTGGCTCATTATCACGAACATTGTGAACAGTAGTTAAAATTTCACTGTAGTCATCATGCAGTTAGAAAGAACATTTTATTTCATTTTATGTATTTATTTTTTTATTGCGAGTAGTTAAACGTCTACTAAGGATTAAGTAACCTCCCACTTAACTTCCGTTTTTAGGCTGTTTAACGTTGAATACGAAATCCATCATTCCATAGAGACAATTGTATGTAGTATTTTTTATTCGCAAACAAATACCCAAAGACTTGATACAGAAAACTAAAAAAAAAATAAAAGGAAAGACAACAAAATGCCCACATCTCATTTCTACTTGTCTTCTTAGTCTAGATTTTCCTTAAAACTTAATGCATCTTAATGGACCTGACCATTGTTGTATGGCTGGATGGCTGGTTGTTTCACTATCTCTCTATTGTTTTGTTTTCCAACACAGCACGACGAATTCCCTTTTGCATAAGATTTGGTTGAAAAAAAAATGGATAAAAACTTTTCAAACATACATGAGATGAGGAAGAAAAACTAGTGTGAGATGAAATCCTATGAAAATTTTTTCAATTGTAAGAAAAATTACATTTTTAGAGGGTGATGGCTAAAGTAAAAAATAAAAGCAACAACCAACTTTCTTTTCAATATTCTGACGTTTTTTCTGTCTTTCTTCTTATTGCTGCCAAACAAAAGATTAAAAAATAAAGCTATTCTTTTTGTTAGACTTTAAAACCCGATGAAAAACTATAAAAACATTGCTGGATATTTTTGATTTTCTAAACAAAACTTTAGTTGTGTCAATATTTAAGTACGGAATTAGAAGTAAAAGAAAATATCTACGAGAATTATTTTTGATCAGGAAAGTTTTAAATTAAAAAAAGATTTTAAAATGAAAGGAAAATCTTGGGAGATTTAAAGAATCAATAAAATTTAAGTTAAATATATTTTAAGGCAAATCGTAATTTTTACTTAAAAGTTGTTAAATATTTTTGCTGCATTTTTGAGACAAATTTTGCATACAAAATTTTAAATACAAAGTTTTTGGACCCAGAAATACCAATTCAAATGATCAACTTTAATGAATTTCCTTGAATACATTCTATTGCTATTTGCGAATTTTTTGGCGCAAGATCTGGTACGATATCATTGGTAGTTCAAATGTTATGATTGTTACAAAAATTACTGACAAAGCTAAAGTGCGGTTTCCCATTCCAGAAGTTGAATAGACATTTTGTGTAGAAATCAATCAAATAACTGAGTGCTTCACATAAAAAATTTGTGATTGCTGGTATTATAAGAATATCATTGTGATTTACTTTAACATGTGTAAGAAAAAAGTAAGACAAAATTAGTTCATTTTAAAGCTCAATCTTTAATTACAAAACTTTAGGAAGTGGATCTTACAACGTTTTTTATGTTGTACTACTTTTCCAATGTCTGAAGTTTAACACTATTTGCCATTGATTTTTTTTGTAAGCCATTCCATTAAATCAATTTAAATTCCATTCTTAGTCTGCTATTAATCTATTAAACAACTTCTTAAAACTGTTAAGCATTTGATCTTTTAATGTCCAACAAAATTTAGTTGAATTCAAAATCGATTGCAGATCAATTGAAATTGCACGTATTCGTACTAGCAAACAGTTCATTATAAAACTAGCAATTCTAACGTTTGAACGAAACATTCATTGCAGCTGGTGCAGTTATAAGATCATAAAAATATTTTTTAAACTTATTTAAGTTTATGTTTTATATCTAGTTTTTTATGAAAACAAATATGTTTGTATATCGAAAATGGTTTTATTAACAACAATTTACAAAAAGTAATTTGCTTTTTACTGAGATTGGTTTTGTTGTAATGGTTGCTACTAGTTAGCAATTTTTTGTTGCTGCTGAATTAAGAAGCAACATTTTCAATTAAAATTTTATTGATTGTATTTGTTGCTCTATTAATCGAAATAATAGGCTTTGGCTATACTTCCAGTACACTACATAAGGTGTAACTCCGTTATACATGCTAATGTTTCTAAGAGGCCCAAACATTTTTAAGTGAAAATATGTTACAAATTAAATTGCTGATTGTCTTCAGGTTTCCTGCAAATTTCACTGTCTGGAATTCCTTTTGTGGGAAGCTAAATTGCACATAATTCTAGTGACTAGAAAAAAATCGTATTGTTTTTTCTATCAAAATTTTGTATTGGAATACTTAAAAACCAAAGAAAAAAATAATACAATTTAAAAACAAATTCAAACACATGTGTGTTAAAATAAAAACCTATGATAATTTTTTCTGTGTACGTTTAACGTATAAGATGTCTTCCACACTTTTATGTAAAATACAACAAAAAGCTTTTTTGTGGACCATTTTAAACCTCCAACTAATTTCTGTATGGGTGTTTTTGTCCCTTTCTCAAAAAATGGCAATAAACGTTCATGAAGCGGCAATATGGTGGGGTGAAATTTTCTACAAAAATATTTGCCATAAAATTCTATTACATAAGTCTTCAAAAGCTCCCAAGCTCCATCGTCAACTTGAACGGCAGAAATTATTCACAACTTAAAATTAGCTTAAATGTTAATTTCGTACTTATTCACAATTAGTGCTTGGCATAGAAAATCGTGTAAGCTTTACGTTTAAAGTATTGGATGCGTTTAAGATTTTTATGTAAAACACCAATTTTTGAGAAATATTATAACCCTCCATCTCTTTGTTGTATGGGTCTTTTTGCCCATTTCTGAAAAATGTACCGAAAATTCCCCTTAATTGGAAATATAGTGGGCTGAAATGTTCAACCGAAATATTCGCAAAAGAATTCTTTTACAAGGTACAAGAGCATTCAAGTTCCAGACTCCTTTTGAAGACCAGCTATCATACAAAACTTAAAATGTGTTTAAGGGCTAATTTCGAACTATTTTAAAATTAGTACATAGAAAATCTTGTATGTCTAACATTTAAGGAATAAAATGTGCTTATTACTTCTATGTAAAAAGCCACGAGGAATATTTTTGCCAGTTATATCACCGCTGAGAGAGGAGTTTCTTGCCATTATTTTATGAAATAGACAAAAAGACCCACACAACGAAGATTTATAAAGCTAAAATGTGTTTTTACATAAAAGGCCTGATCTCATCTTACACTTTAAAGCTTAAACGTAAGGCTTGCAAGTTTCCTATGACGAGTCACTATAACTAGGTATGTGGAAAGGGGAGATTCATCTCCCCCAAAAATGAGTCCCAGATTTGAGCTATCAAAACGTCATTAAACTTTTTTTGTCTAAAAGAAGTAACACAATCGGGTAACTAATGCCTGATTGTGTTAATTAATGTGCTACCTTCTTTGGAAAAGGGATAGTGTATAGAGAACATATGCCGGTACTGCTAAAGTGATCAGTACTATGCCTTCATCACTTCAATAGCTCAACAACAATCAACACACAATGACACACCAATGCACATCAGAAAAAATCGTGATATTGTTGCTTTGCCTGAAACTAGTCTTGAACTCAAGACCTCAGGGTTCGTAGTCAACGCGCTAACCATCTCAGCCAACAGCACCCTCATATATTTTATATACTTTTTGGTGGCCTCTACCACACAGAGAAAACAGAAAAGAAAATTTTTTTAGTTGCAAATATTAATAGTTGGTACTAAAATCCAATTCATAATATTTTATATGGTTGTGGTGATCATAGTCGTTACTTAGTAATGACAAAAGCATACGATTAGTTGATTTAATTAATTTAATAATTGTAAGAAAAATATTTTTATTACAATTATGCTCTTATGGTAATGAACATGGATTGTTTTTTTGATTCATAGAAAATTGATAGCGTTAGTTGAAATATAGTCTATTCAACTAATAATTTATTGGCCTAAACATTTTCCAACCAATGTTTTTTCTGGGTGCAGAATCAATAGTTAGAATTTTTTTTTGTTAAATTTGATTTCGTAATACAGTGTTATTTATGTATATAACTAATTGGCCAGTGACTTCTTTTGGATTCGTTTTTATATTTAAGGCATTTATTTTCAGATTGATTCAATCTACACTTTAATTAGATCGGTTCAATATTTTAAGAAATATAGCTATTTAAACTTGCTACTAAGGGGCTGTTCACATATTACATGACTTTTTAGGTCCCTCCCCACCTTTCGTAATGCCTTTTAGTAAATTTCCAGCATAAATGTTTTAAACCCTAACAAATCATGAAAACCCCCCTCATTAGTAGTTAGAAAAGAGAATAACAATAATACAAGGCCTGTGAGTTCAATAAATTGAATTGGATCAGAGATCGAAAAACGTTTTGGATTTTGTACATTGTTTTTTCAACAAGAAAATGTACATTTTAGAATATGATGGTACCAGTTTTTTTTAAATTTATTAACATCAGAAACTTAGTAAAAAATGTACATTAAATTTTTGAGATCAATAACACTCTCCTCGGACTTCGATCTATTTTTCTGGAGAGAGGTTCTGATATTTGATCTTATATAATTTGCGGCCAATGTTTCGAACGGCAAAAGTTTTGTCAGATCGGTGCGAGTTTTCGATATTGGTATATTGATTATTACTTTTTTTTGATAGTCTATTATTCATAAAAAAAATTATCTTATATGGAAAAGTTTACATCTTTAAATAAATTAACTTTCTTATTGTTGTATATATTAAATAATAAAAAAATTTTAACTGTAGGGCTCTCAGAGAACCATAAAATCCAAAGAAATTCACTGAAGCTAACTAAGTAAGAGCCATAGTATTCGTACGTTATTAAATCGGGCAATCATGCAACGATGTTGATGATGATGCAGACTGACAAGGCTAAAATATTAGAAGGCCGTCTTTTGAATGCATAACACAGACATTTTGTTAAGACTATTTTAACAAGTGTTTTAATTTTGTTGCGAATCTTTTTTCTTGCTTTGTTGAAATCTTTTACAAAAAATCGTGCTTAGCTGCGGACAAAACTAAAAAAATATAAAAGAAATCTAGAAGAAATCGAAAATAATTTTTAGTATATTTAACACATGTTTGTTGCTGTTGCTGTTGTTGTTGGCCGGCATGTTGCAATTTAGCTATGTTGCAGATGCTTATAGCAAACGTAGCAATTATCATTGAAACCACAAACATGATGCTATTTTTCACAACAGATATTTCCATTTACTTCCATACAAAATACTCTTTCAAATATTGTTTTTACTAAATTAGAAAATGTAGACTGATTACACTGTTATAAGATCAGCTCACTACAACGCTTAATTATGAACAACAGAATTGCATGAAACAATTTTTAGAAATATTGCACTTTTCATAATTTGCAATGTGAAGATATTAACTAAAAAACTAAAAAATTTAAATTATAGTAGACGTTATTAAAAAGACCATAACGCTTCATTTGTTTTTGTAAATTTTCATATTTTTATTTTAAGTCTATTTGAAAGCATGTGTTGAAAGTTTTGTTAGCATATTGAAGTTGGCGCTAAATAGCAACATGTACGCAGATGCATGCTCCATGTATTCATTGCGTTCCCGTCCTTACTTGTTTGTAGTCACTCATTAGATATTTTGTTGTATAAACAATTTTGTGCTGGCTGTCTCGTATTCAGTATACTGACATTTGAGAATCGTTAAACTAAACTATGAGCTTAATTACTGAAAAACACGCTTATCTTCATGTTCCATTCATTCATTTAGATGACAGGTATTTATTCACCTTTTTTCCCATACAATTGGTTGGTTGTGTTAAATTCTTCGCCATTATTCGTAGATGTGTTTTTATGTTGGCTGTTTGAGTTTGTGTGTAGTCAAAAATAAAATATAATGCATTAGGGCAGGTGTTGTTTAGCCAAAGAGTTGTTATATAAATGTTGTTGAAAAGTAGTACATGTATCACGTTCTATAAAATGCACGCAATTGTTTTTTTGTAGTTTTTCTTTGGAGCCACATTAAAACAAACCGCCATTAAAAAGATGTTTCTTTTTTTTATCTGGAATAGAATTTTGTTGAATATATAACCCCAATTGGAATGCTTTAAGGGAATAATTAAAGTGATATAAGGCTGTTGAAAGTCTAAACGATTTGTGAGTGTGATGTCTAGGTCTACTAATATTATAAATGTGAAAGCTTGTGTGTTTAAACTTTAAAAGGATTTGAATAAAGTTTTGTAGGTACTCGTACATATAGGACATTTTTTGTGCACAATTTTTAGGTCGAAGTGAATGAAGTTGTGGGCATATATTTACTATTGGCTTAAGTAATTATTAAATCATTGGCCCGACAAAGTAATCCAAGACATACCAACTGGGTACAATCTGACTTATTTTTGTGCAATAAATTCTTAATTAAAAAGTATAGTTTGTTAAGTTTTCAACAAGTTTTGTTCAGCTTTTATTTATTTTCTTTGTAATCTTTACTTGTACACAATTGACGAGCGTTGACCTAATAATTTATGGCGTGAGTCTTTCAAAACCAAATGCGAACAAAAAATTAGTCTCCATTTAAACATGGGATCAATTACCATGAAAACAACATCAAAATCAAGCGTTAAAACTAAAGACGAGTTGTAAAAATAATAAAAGGACAGACAGACGGACATAGTGCAGACCGACATACACGTATTCAAAGCAACGTTTAAACTTTTTTACAGACTGCATTTATTTATTTAAATCAAGCATACAAAGTCTAAATGGATAAAAAGCAACAACAAGAAATTGTAATTGAACCAACATTCAACAAAAGATTTTTATCGCCGTTTTTTATGTGGCTGTTCACATACATACTCGTACAACACACGGACACACACTTACAAACATAAAAAAGTGAGCGTCTACTGTCAAAAGACGCGACATTTGTTGTCAATTAATAAATCCAAATGAAAACATACATTCAATTTAATTTCAACAAATTATTTTTTTTACCCAGTTACACTTAAGACGGACGATCGGTTGTACGGACGGACAGACAATAAAAGAAAAAAAAATGATTTTGTTCATATTTGTCTGTTGTATCCAAAAAAGAAGGTCCAATTGCATGTTTTTAACCCTTTTTATCATGTCTCATATTTAACATTTATAAACATTAAGAAAATTAATGTCGTGTTTCGTGATGTTGACTCGTCTTTAATTCATTAATGCGTGCCAAGCATAGAGAATCAATAATTTTATTGTTAATTTACATTACGGCATATAAGAATTATTCCAAAAGGTAGACTAATGTGCTGCGCCAGAGATGGAAAGTTTAAGACTTTAAATAAAAACATAACTATGCTGTTTCCACAACGCAAACAACCGACTTGAGTAAACAATTTGTATGGAAATCACTTAAGAAACTGAGTGCTTTTTATATAAGTTTTAGACAATGAATACTTGTTTGCATTGTGGAAACAACACATACGTCTTTTTACGTCAATATTTTGGTTTTTAAATTGAAGCCAAATTATTGATCATCATGCGCGGTATTTACACATTTAATTAACGGAAAGAAGAAAACTTTACTGCTGACCTAAAATTTCATGTAAACTACATTCTGATGAAATCATTTTTAAAAATTAATCATCAATTAAAAAAATTAGAAATAAATTTCATAGAAATAGAGATAATTTTCCGTATTTTGTTAGGTTCACCATTTCTAAAGAAAACACCCGATTCATATTTACTTTTTTAAAACATAAATTTTCTTAAGAAAGTTCTCAAATTGCCTAGAAAATCATAAAAATTCCCTTTATTGTAAGAATGTTTATCAATTACAATTCCAAACTTTCCGTCGCTGGCATGTGTGAATATGACAAGGGAACGAAATTCTTTAATTTGATTGTTATTATTGAATCACGCCTTAATCATTAATGGAATTAGCTCCATACATTATAATAATAAAATACCTTAAGGTATTTTTTATTTTTCAAAATTTTATTAAAAGAAAATAAGTTTAAAAATAAATACTTATAATAACAGTCCTAAGGTAAAAAGGTCATAAGATCATCTCACCATATATACCATTAAACTTATACGCCATGTATGTATGTACGTATTCATTCACAGACGGAGTTTCACATAAACGTCCCTAGCAAATAATGGTAATCACCAGGGAAACCGCAAATATGCAATTGCATGTTTGTTCCTGTGCCATGTATGTAGGCAAAAATAAGATATTTATACGTTTCAGAACTTTTTAAGCATTTTGGCATCGATTTTTTACTGCATATTTATGCATATTTCATATTTAGTCGCATATTTTGGGCATTTTTCAAAAAAATTTTGTTGCATATTTTGCTGTTTTCCAGCATATTTTGGGCTTTTTTAAAAACAAACAAAAATCTGTTTTGTGATCTAAAATTTTAAAAATTTTCCTACATTTCGGAAATTTTTCTTTTGCGAATTTAAATTTACTCTAATGAATTTTTTCCAAAATTTCTCCCCATTCCATTGATTTATTCCCAGTTTATTCACACTTTTAAAAATGTTTCATTATGTACTTCTGAAAATGAAATAATTTATTATTTTCGAGGCTTACAATATTTTATTTTTACCGTATCGTGCTATTTACAGAACACATATTTGGATATAATTAGTTTTTTGAAATGGTGAGATTTGAAATCCATCTACTTCCATCACATACCGGAATGTATATAAAAAATGCATGGAAATGGTACTGCAGAGTAAAGACTGTTTGCATAGCCGGCCTCTGGCCGGGCTTAAGAGTTTTCTACTTTGAGTATGCCGGATAGTGGTACCGCAAAGTTTAGGTTTTTGACTAAGTAGAAAATCAGTATTCTGAGAAGGTACTATTCGACATACCCATGAATATTATTTTCTTTTTGAAGTAGAGATAATGTCCATAGACCTTATTTTCTTCGACATTATTGCATGCTACCGATGTATGTACATAATCCTTGGTTTCAGAAATGAATATTATATAAATCATAAATGAAATGATAAAAGTTTTAAGAGCATGCTTTTATAATTCTGGGACCATATTTTTTAGTTTTCAGCGCATATGTAATGCGCATAAAACACATTTTTTAGGGCATATTTTCGGTTTCCCTGGTAATCACAAATAATGACAAGTCATGTCTTCTTGTAAACTTTAACTCTCCCATATGTTGTTAAGAACAAGTCTATATGATCATCTTTAATTTGTTGTAACATAATCTTGAAAACCAAAGATTTTCCCTTATAAAGAATAATTTTTTACTTTTCCTGTTGTATTGATTGGTCTTTAACAATACTGTCATATTTGACATTTTGTGAAACAAAAATTCATACAAAAGAGTCAATTAGGGTCTGTACGATGGAAGTGAATGAATGCACTTTGGAAATCTTAAAAAAAGTCACCAATCATAATTCTTGTACTTAACATTTGTAGTTATGGAAGTAATTTATTTTAAAACTTTTGTTAAACTTTTTTACGTGGGAGTTGCTGACACTTATTTTTTTTTAATAAATTAGTGTCATGCTGAAGTCAAATTAGTAACAAAATTCCAAATTTTAAATAAATATTGTGAAAATGTTAAATGTGGTTTTGTAATACAACTGATTTGTTGTAATACATATTCAGCCATTAAAAAAGTATAATTTAAAGAGTTTTGTCCAAAAATTGTGCCAAAAGTTACTGACAAGCTGCTAAGACATCTGATAAATTTGCCTTAAAAACAAGCTTACTACACAACATATAACACTACACACAAAAAATAACAGGGTTTTAACGACTGATTCTAGCAGAGGATACCAAAAAATATCCACATGTATCGGCGTTTTGTTAGTATACTCCAGGGACTTATTTTACGGGGACTTAAAGTTATCCCCGCCTCCATTTGTAGCATAGTTACTAGGTTACCTTCTTTGAGAAAGCGATAGTGTAGAGAAAACAGATTGTGAGGTGAGAGGGAGATAGAAAGCTTAATATTATTATTTTTTTTAATATTTTGTTGATTTGAATCAAAATTGCTTATCTGAAAGATACTTGTTTCAATTTGTCTAAAGCTTCTATTATTTTTCCTAAAAATCCGCTGAGATTTGCTTCAATGCAAAAACAATAAAACTGCTACTTAATGTACGAAAATAATAAAATTTTTCATAACCCATAATTTAAATTCCTTTGACATTCATCTGGAAAATATTCAGTATTTAAATAAATTTTATTATCTCTTATATTTTAGATTTAATAACAATATTTTATGAAACACGTTCTTCATTTATGATATTTTTAAGGTTTATGATTTTTCTAAGAAGTTTTCAATTTTTACTTCAATTTATTCTTAAGCTTTTAACATTTTTACTATGATTTTATGGTTGTGTTATTTTTACAATTTTTATTTATCATTTCACCTGCAGCATTTTGATAGCCTCGTTTTAATAATAATTTTTACTTCAGCACACAATCTTAACAGTTGCCACAAAACGACTTTAACAACTTCTTGCAACGGAAGCAACAACCAGCAACTCCACCATCATCACTTTAGTTATTTTTGAAGTTAAAACAATTCTTATCAAATTTAAATCTAAAAAAAAATATATTGTAAATGAATATATTAGACAAGTAGGAGTTCATACAAATAGTTTGAATAAAAGAAATGAAATGAAGAGTACGAATTATTATCATATAATATCATTCATGTATGAGTACATTTGTAAGGAGTTGTCAATGCATACATTTGCACTTGATAAATTCTAAAAAAGTCATACAGTAAGCTAAAAAAGTATACGCCTATTGATCATATAATAATTTCCAGAAAGTTAATCCTAAATTGATAAAAGACGAAAACTGTTTTTGAATAACATTAAATGAGCTTAAGAAACTTCTGAGGGTATGTTACCTTTTGTTTCGCAGTATATAATCTCTTCGCCTTCTAGTGAAAAATATTTATTTTGCTTGAATAGTTCAGTCATTGAATTCGAATGAGAGACTTTTTGTCTGTATATTTATTTGTTTTTATTGTTGCATATAAAGTTAATTCAAATATGTAGTACATGGGAATACTAAATAAATGTAAATGCAGATTATTTATGCTATTCGGATTTTAGCCGCAGGATTCAAAGCTAATGAATCCAACTGTAAAGTTTTAAACATAAATATGTTATTTGGATGAGTTCGTAGTTGAAAGAGAAAAGTTTTATTTATTTAGTATTTTACTTTGTTCGAATAAGTAAATGCGGAAGTTGTTAAATTTTGGATTTTTATCATCATTTCTATTCAATAGACTAAATTACTTTGTGCATTTGTTGTAATATAAAACTAAAGTAAAATGTTTAGGGAGCCATTAGATTAGATTTGGTGAAGTCACTTTGTAAGCCTCCTTTTTGATAATATTTCTTAAATTAACAAAAAAAATTCGACTTAAATACGTTTTAAGTCATACCACCTGAAACTATTAAGGTTTAAGAAAGTAATTGCAGGACTCCCGATAGTTGCATGTTATTTAATTCCATTCTTTAATCAGCAAATTTTCCAAAGTACTTGCACGAAATAATTTTTGTAATTTTTTACTTCTTTAGCTTCTTTATTGTTGAAATTGTCTTTCAAACATATATTCATTCTTTAAAAGCATATTTCGAAAAATTTTGGAGATTCTAGTTCTCCCATTTCATACAAATTTAAAATAATGCCTTCAATGGCTTCAGTAAATTGTTTCATACTTTTTTAGTCGCAATACACTTGTTATTATTAAAACATGCCATGACTTTTGGTTGTTGTAATACAAACATTCGTATTATATCCTAAATCCATACAACAGGATATGAAAGTTAAGCTTTGAAGAAAAATATATTCAACTAAACTCAAATGAACTTTACGTGCAGCCTTTTAAAAGACTACAATCCATTTTTTCAATTACTAAAATTCATTTACAACCGTACAAATGGGGAAAAAATTTAAATATATAATTTATTATTTTAAAATATATGTTGAATGAGGAATTGTTTTTATTTTACCATAATATTTTTGTTATTCTTCCTTTACATCACTTTAGAACAATATGGTTCCTATATGATTTCACGTTGGTACGATTGCTTAAAAAGCTTTTAAATCAAAGCCAAAGAACTAATAAATAAAATAAGATAGTTTTCAGAGTAAAACCCTTTACGTTTCCCTTGATTTTTGCTTTAATTCAGCATACCGTTTTTCATATAGTTTTCTTTTTTCTCTATAACGTTTTCGGATCTCTGCCAGTTAAATTTAGTTTTCTTCCACTTTAAAACCGAAATCAGATATTAAAAACTACCCGAACAAGATCCATACAAACAGAAAGGTTACAAATTACAAGATTTTTTATATGTTTCTTGTTCTTCACAATAAAGTTTTAAGCAAATTGTATAATATAATTCAATTATTTACGACTCAAAGTATTACGATTCAAATGCAATTTGTTCTTTTCGAAAAAATTATTTAAATAACGATTGAGAAATTATTAGAAAATCGATGAAGCTCATTCTACAAATTTTTCAATAAACACTCCAATTTCATGTTTTTAATAAATTTTTTCCATTGCAATATTTATTTATAAGACTGATCATTTTATTGATTTATTTGATAATAATATTAAAAAGAAAAGTCAGGAATGTTAAACAACTTGTAGACATACTTTCAAAATAAAGATGAGAAACGAAACTGATATGTTTACTTTTTTTATTAAGATTATTATTTTTTGTACTTGTTAACTGTTGTTATAAATAACAAAATGCATAAAACTACATCTTATGCATTAAACACATTCACGACAGCAAGCTACACGGATACACGACTACAAATGCTGTGGGTTGCAATCATCATCGTGTCGTCAGCTATGTAATTATTTTAAAAACGGAAGGTACAGCGTAACTAGTTGATATTTTATTGTAGAAGTACATATTTTAGTGGTGTCACTTTCGAATGTTTCAGTTCTGTATTAAAATAAAATCGCTTATTCAAAATACTATATGAACATAGATCTCGTATTTTGTTACTGAACTTTTAATATGTACTTAAATTTTTTGACGTTCTTTCTCTGCTAAATAAAATAGAATATGGACTTAATTAAGTCAAGAATACCAGCAGTGGTCAGTGAGGGATTTTGGAAAAAAGTGGAAATAAATCTGCAGATTCTAAATAAGCCGTCCGATTCTTATAAAACTCCAATCTTATATCTTAAAAGGAGGTAGAGCCACAAAGCCTCAAAGTGGGTCAGCTCGGGCTTAGAAATAATCGAGTTATCATAAAGAAACAACTGTTAGTTTTGAACCTGTTTTCATTCCATCTTGAAAATTTTACACAATAACGACATGTCAATCGGCTAGATTCTGTAAAAAAATAAAGAAAATTAAAATACAATTTTTCAGAATATTTAAGGATAAAAGATACTTTGGCATTTTAGAGTCAATTGTAGCACGAAGCTTTGTCGTTTTTAATCAATGTTTGTTAAGAGGAGACTGAAACCTTTCGAATGACATAACATATATTGATATCCGATGACGCGTTCTAAAGTTATTCGATCTTCAATATGACAAACTTTTCTCAAAAATGGCCTAGGTGCCCAAGTTAAGTGGCCTATAAAATAGCAACCATAAGATATCGAAATAATTAGACGTAATTATTATATTTGGGAATATTAGACATTTAAGTTTTAAAAGATTTTCAAGCAAAAGTTGAAAAATTTGCTACGAATATTACGGTGCCCAAACAATTTTTGTTTGCTTTTTTTAAACTTTGTATTCTGAAAGATGGATTGCTACGCATCTCAAAAAAAATTCTCTCCAAGTATGAGCTCTTAATTTTAATAGGACAGTCCTCCGTCTCGCAGGTTCTTATTTTTTCATATCTCGGTATTTACTGTTTGGAAAAAAATATCTCGTCTCATATCTTTGTAGGAAATAGTAGTACTAATTTGAAGCATAGTAATAAGATACACTCTAAAACATTTTTGTCAAGAATTAGGTCGATAATAGTCGGCAACACTTTGCAGATTATTATCGACCTGAAATTACACACGCATTATTTTTCAACAAACTGTTTTTACTAAAAAAAGCGATTGGCTGCGTGCAGGTTTGAGCCGCGACCTCCTGACTGATAGTCTGACGTATCTACCATTCAGCCATAGTCGTATTATACTTTACGTCACATTTTTTCCACTTGGACTAAATATGTTTAATTTGAAAAGATTTTTCTTTAATAAAATAACTACAAAATCGATGTAATTTTAGACAAGGAGAAAATTTCAATACAAATTTAGACAACATATGATCGTAAATTTGAAGTAATGTTTTAGAGTGTACGTGTACTCATGTAAAGCTGCACGTCATCAGCGTACATATGAACTTTGCCATTTAAACAAGTTGCAATCGATAATTGCAATTGTTGTCTCTGTTTGGCGGTACCACAGCAGAGTTTGTGGACTATAGGTCTACACCAGCCGAATGGAATACGTATTTCCTGTGGCGCAACGCACTTCGTCAGCATTCAGGTGTCTTGGTGTTCGTTGAAACCTAAACATCATTAATTGTAAGATCAGCTAAATCGTTAATATATATACAGAATACAAGATGTCCCAGTATAGAACCTTGGGGAACTTGGAAATCTTGTTATTTAAGTGAACACGCTGAGATCTATCCTTAAGATAGGAATCTATTGGATTACAGGCTCAATTTGAAAAGTAAAATAGTTTTTGAAGCTTTAATATTAAAGTTTTATGAGCTACCGTATCAAATGCTTTACTGTGGCCCAAAAGTACTAAAAACGATACCAGAATTCGATCATAGATCTGGAACGACATCTAAAAAAGCTGTAGTATAGCTTCCAGCTTTCATGAAACCCAATTGACTATTATATATATGTAGAAAAATTTGTTAAAAGGAGCTTTTGTAAAAGATAATTTCTTAATATGTACTTTTTTGGAATATACTTTTTAAATTGTACTTCTTTAAAAGGTACCTAAATAGTAAGGCCAAAAGCTAAAAATATGTAAAAATTCTGTGTAGGGCCGTAACATTTTAAAAGCTAAGTTCTTTATACGCACTTTTTTAAACGGATCTTAATTTTAAATGTGGTTATTGTGTAACGTAATATTTTGAAAGATTTTATTTTGATTTCAAACGAAAATTCTTGCAATCAGTACATATCTAAATTTTCCATAAAATTTATTCTTTGAATTGCCTGTTCTTCCACACTACGGTAAGTTCCGTTTAGCGTAAAAAAATAAAGTGAAGGGCTTAGAGCAATAACTCGGTAAGCCCCATGAAATCAAAAATTGGTTTTATGTTCTCATTTCCTTGCTACGTACCATAACTTTACATGCTAGAGAAATTTTTAGACAAATTCTAGTGTTCTGCAACTAATTATGCTGCATATGTAAAATAGAAAGTTCAAAAAACGTACAATTTAAAATTTTGTTTATATTTAAAAGTCGATTTATTCCATATTTTGTTTTTGTGGCTTATCGAGTTATTGCACTAAGGCTCTCAATTATGAAAAATAATATGCAAACTCCACTTATGAACAATTCTTTATGTAATTTGTATCCATAGGAGGTTTTTGTTTTTTTTATTAACAACTATAAAACCGTTTGAGATTTGACATATTTTCTGTCATTTTATGATACAAAAAATCATGACTTTTATGTTTATTCTACTCAAATGAGGTGTGATAAAGATCTTGGCATGAAAAATATTGTCAAATTAAATTTTTTCTCTGCAAATCAAAAGTTCATGTGTGACTATGTCACATGGATAAATTGTTGGAAAATTCATTTCATAGTTTTAAGTGGAAAATATATTTATATGGATAAAAATGTTCAAATTGGTTGCTGTAAATATCGTTTGTTACATTTCAGTCACATATTGAGCGAAATTTATGGTTTATTATAAAAACTTTGCACGTTTCATGTGTGTTGTCGATTTCATGTTTAATAAAGTGTTAATTATGGGTTGTATTTTCTTTGTTCACTGTATTTTTCATTTACCTTTTGTTTTTATTCTGTTTAAGCAGGCGCCTTTAATTTATTCAGTAACCACAAACATTTTTATTTGCTACATTTAACCAACCGGGCGGCATTTTTCACAGGAAAACTTTACAGCTAAATATCTTATTGAAACTATGTATATATTTTTTGTTATTATTTTTCATAATAATGCAAGTTTATCAGCCATTTAAATTGTAAAATTTATGGCAATAAAATATGTATTTTGCAACAGTCTATAAATACTAATGAATGACAAATTATGATTATAAATTGTATTAAATTGGATCAAAGATACCGACATCTTGTATATTTATGCTGAATACGCAAGCGAACTAGCTTTATTTGAATAGTTTGCTGATATTTGTTTTCTCAAGGTATGAAGTTATGCTAAGAAGCAATTACATTTTGCAATGCGTTAATTTAAGGTTAATAAGCGGTTTTATTTCTATAATACGTACCCGATTTGCGCAACAGTAAGTAAACTTGTATTTTATTATATTAATAAGTTTTACAAATTCACAAAATTTATGATCAAATTCTATGTAATTAGCATTAAAACGTTCTAAAGCAGCGACGTGCGGTAAACAGGATTCTTAGACCATCTTCAAATTATTTGTTTCCTAGCAAGAAATACATCAATCAGTCTAACGCTATGCAGTAGAAAAATAGTCGCTACCGTTGGCATCAGTAATCGGGAAAAGCCTCAACAATTGTTGCCATTGGCGAGAAATGTATTTTAAAATATTTTCTAAATATCAACTTCCCTCTTAAAACCGTAATAAAAATAGATTTTCTGTATAAACATTAGTTCAAAATTATCTAGCAAACATATAAATATCTGCACAATGGTTACTCAATTCCAATTTAATTTGAAACTATTGTTGAAAAATCATAATTATTTCACAAAAAACATGTTAACTTTTTTCAATAAATATTTTGTTATCTTTATAGATAAAATACCAACAATGAATGCTTTGACTTGACGTTGATTCTCTATATGAGTGTGAAGAAGTATAACAATTTTTATCATCATTAATATCATCGATACCACAGCAACATACGAAGAGAACAACACATTTACTTAAATACAAACATGAAATATGTATTAAATTCCAACAAAACAAAGGTTGTTGTGGGTAAACAACAACAGCAACAACGACGATACTAACAATTAATAAAAGGCTACACGCACTTTGAGATAAAAAATTAAAACAGTAACGAAATGTGTAAAGCAAACAGCGGCAAATAATTAATGCTAAAATAGAAAATTAAAGCAAAATAATAAATCAGAGAACATTTGAAATGTTGAAACGCACTAAATCAAATCGTTCTCAAAGAACAAGCAGAAGGACTTCTGCTCATGGTGGGAATAGTGGTAAAATAACGCAACAACAGCAGCGTTTGGAAGTGGTCGATGATAAAAGGTGAGTTTATTTGCGTTTAATAAAACTTCAAAGCTTAAAATATATGAAACTCACCGTGGTGTATGTCTGTACTTAGTTGGATGTAATGTGTATGCATGAAAAGTGTTAAGTGCTTTATAACAATGTCTACGATATTTTCAGTTGCTCCACCTACATGTCAAAACTGTACACATAGCTAGTTATTATAGCTAACATATTCAATTTTATAGACGGTCGAAATTGGTGCAATACTTGGTTAAATGTACACTCTTTGATAATAAAACACAATATAATAATAAAACCGAATATTCCACAAAAGTTTGTTTAGTATTCGGCAAGACAAATCGAGTTTTCGTTTTGTTCGAGTGAGAAATCGATCGATTTTAATGTGCTGTTTCCACAATACAAACAAGTACTGCTTGTCTAAAATTTGTATGGAAATCACTAAAAAACAGTGCTTTTCATATAAATTTTAGACAAGCAGTCCTTGTTTGGATTGTGGAAACAACACATAATATTGTAATTTTGCTTGCTTAATTGAGTAGAGATTTTTAAAGTACATATTCGAATAATAAAAAATTGTTAAATAATATTCAAAATTGTATGAATTGATGAGATGATTACATCTCTGGAAATTTTTCCAGTTAAAAATGTTTTTTTGTTTCACTTCTATAGTACTTGACGTTGAAAACTTTTATTACTTAAGTGCTCAACAGCTCAAGAAATTTAAAAATTAGAGCGTTTCCTAAGGCGACCAACGAAACATGTTAAAGGCGTAATGCAATATATAGAATTGTGAAAATTGAATACGAGAATGAAATCACTTAAGTTGACATTAAACTTCACTTTCCCAGCACTGCCGTTGGTTTATTTTTCTTCATTCCCTTTTTTCTGATTTTTGTTCTACTCAAGTCAATTTTTTTTGCTTTGATTTTATACTTAATTACGTATGAACATGTAAACATGAGAAAACCTCAAGCCAGTAGCTAATTATTTATTAATATAATTATTTCTAACGTATTTGCATGTGAATCCAAGTACACGTGACCACTGACGATGGAAGTGTTGCGTCTTCCGAAGGTGGCGCTAATCTGTTCTGCTGTGTCTTTTTGAATATAACGTTACGAACCTTAAGGTACGTTCACACTTGGCAAATATTTGCCGAAAAAACGTGACCAACAGACAAGCTAAAATTGTATTTCCTTTAATTTCAATATTTTTTTAAAATATTTGTTCGCATTTATTAAAAATAATTTAAAAATAGCTTTTTTCAACATACTTAACTTTATTTTGTGATATAAAACCAAGTTAAAACACACTAGCCCTTAGCAAAAGTAGTGGTCACGTTTTTTTTGGCAAATATTTGTCAAGTGTGAACGTATCTTTAGCCTAATAATCAATTTGGATTTACAATCACGCTCAAAATGATCATATTAATAAATTTATTTTATTTATACACAATTTACATGTATGTAGCAAGTTTTCTATTTCTATTTTATGGTAACTTGATTTGAAATCTAGTTGATAGCATTGTTTTAAAAGAAAATAAAATCAATTAAAATAAACGTTAATTCAATTAAAATATTAATTGAAAATGGAAATATTTTGGCAAGAATTATTTCTGCGTATGTATTTTTCTGAGTTATTACTATTGGAAGCAATTGTGCTAGATTTAAGTTATTGATACCAAACGAAAGATTAAAAAAAGAATTGAGTTAAACGAAAACTCAAAATGAATTTTTCTGACTTAACGCCTTAATGCCTAACGTCAAACATATGTACTTATGTTTTGGTGGCATAGCCCTTTTATATAAAATATAGGGAAAATTTCAACCTAAGATACCAGTTGAAGAACGTGAGTATAGCCGGCCTTAGGCCGTGCTTAATGACTCTCTCAATTAGGTATATCCAATAACGGGTTCGCTGATAAAAATATGTTTGCCTAAAAGGTCCTGAGCCGGTATCAAGGAGTATTTTTCTTCTGTTATGTTGAATAGCGACTTTGTCGCATAAATGCTTCACAGATCTAAAAATCCTTCTAACCTACCAACGGCTGACTAGGCACAAAATCTTTTACTCAGCGAAGCCGTTAATCGACATACTAAAAGAAAAAAATCTTGAGACCGTCCCGAGGTCGGCTAAGCAAGAAATCTTTACTAACCGAAAAAGCTATTATTTTTAGTGATCTTTATATTTTTTTAAATTTTATCTTAAGTATTTTTTTAAATTAATACTAATTTAGCTAATAAATAAATTTATTTTCATTCATAACTGATAAATTATTATTTTTAATTGCAGATGTAGTGATGACGACTCCTCCCAATCTTCAGCAACGGCACAACCCGTATTTGTAAGTATACCGGCCACTACCATTTTTATATCATTCCTAAACAAAACTATTTCCAAATTTTACACCAGCAAAGTGCTAGCAATAACTTAATATTTTATTACACAAAATTAAATTTAAGCCATTAATATGACAATCAAATATTTTTAAATACTTTATAATTTATAGATTTTAAAAATTAGAAAAATTAGAAGAAATTTTAATAAAAATTTTATAAAAGATTTACAGTTTAACCTATTTAGTGCAACAAATTATACCAAAATATCTTTTAATTCTTCGATTAAAGTCCAATATAATTCAGAAAATGTTTTAATCTTTTAAACATAAATAAATTATATTTTTAATTCTTTAGTTTATGCAGCCAAAATCTTGTTCCGGCAAACAAACATGCATCAACAAAATGATGCCTGTTGTTGCCTCTTGTAAATGCCAACTTTTATGACAAGTGCAACATGACAATGATGTTGTGTGACAGTCAGTCATCATAAAAATTGTATTGTTTTTCTGTATTTTAATGTTTCGAGGCGTGCGTGTTTCATTTATTTTTTTCATTTCCATGACTTCCATCTAGTCAATCATAAAAACTACATGCAACTTCAACATTTTTATAGGTTTGTATGTTTTTTTCTTAATTTTTATTTTTGGCATTTGTTTTTTCTTCATTTAAATGTTTTAATTTATGTTTTTTGGGGTACTAGAGATCATAAACAATTAATGTGAACACAAATAAAATGAAAATGTTTCAAAAGTGTGTAGTACTTTTTTCTGGTTAAAAAAAGATCTGGATGGAAATTAAAAATTCCAGAAATTATTTTGAGTGATTAATGCTAATTGAAAATTATTTGAATGGAAGTGTTTGTGTTCATGACATTGGCAATTAAAGGGGAGTTGAAAGAAATTGACATGTAAGGAGCAACATGTGTAAATGAATTTTTTCAAAGTGTATTGTAATGTTGAATGACGAATTTATTCTCGAAAACCAATTTAGTTTTTTCATTATATTCATAATTGAATTAAAAATTAAATATAGAATAACTTAAATTTAAGAAGATATAATATTTACCTCTAAGTACGGTCAACACACTTTTTTCTCTTAAAGCTTTAAACAACTTAAAATTAATATAATACTTAACATATTGTTGTTCTGCTTTGTAGGCTTCTGTCCATCGGCCTAGACATGTGGGTATAAAACGAAACGAAAATAGAACTGCCCTCAACTCCGTTACCACACCAAACAACGGAACTGCAGCAGCCAGCTTGGCGACAGGGAGTAATGGAACGGCAATGCAAAGAACCAGTTACCAACAATATCAACAGCAAAGAAAAATACAATTTCAGCAACAACATCAAAAGCAAATACATCTCCAACAACACTCGTATCAAATTGCAAATATTGGAAACATACAAACGAATTTACAACAACAAAAATTACAAAAACTCAAAGGGCCAACATATGAATTGCAATTTCAGCAGCAACAACAACCCCACAATATTCAACATCCGCAACAGCATGGAGCAAATCACACTCAGTATTTGCAAACTGGAATTTTAAATACAAATACTGCTGCTAATCGTCTAAGCATGGGTCAGTTGCAACAACCGCAACATTCAAACAAGACCCGTATACCGATTCAACATCAAAAGATAACACCACCACATCAACAACATCAGCAATATCAACAGCAGCAGGCTACATTCAATCACATTTCAAAAAATGCCACTAATTTATTGAATGATATTTACGAGCGTAACTTGTTGAGTCAGACAACGTTTCAGGACAATGGGGAGCAACAACATCAGCAACTCATTTTAAATCAACAACATTATTTGCAGCAACAAGTCATGAATAGAGCCCAAATTCCATTGCCAGCCAAGTTACAAAATTCGGCACAAATTTGGTTGCACAAAAGTCCTAAGGCACAAATACATTTCTTGCAATTACCTCCACTGCCCGCTCAACCAACAGGAATACAGCAAGCGGCGCCAGCAACATACCAACAACATTTTCAACTTTCCGATTCTTATGTGGATCCTGTGGATACCAAAAAACATTTCCTGTTCGAGGCTCACAATCATCATCCTCCACCGCCACCGGCACCCCTAAATCATGTATATGAAACTATTAAAGAAAGGCCACCAATACCGCCACCACCTCCAGAACGCAATCAAACTTTGAGCAATCCTCCTCCTTTACCGCCCTCAAGACTATTAAAAAAGAAATTAATGGCAGCAGCCGCTAATAATCACAATACCACTTCGAGGAATAACAAACCTCATAAGAAACAATCTCATGATAAGGATTTAGATAAAAAAGCGCAAAACAAACAGCAACAACATATACAACCACCGGCGTATGTGGCTCCACCACCTCTACTAACCAATGGTGCTAACAAAACACCGGCTCAGTATCCTTATAATTTGCAACAAAGAACCAAAGCAGACGGAGAATATAGAAGTATACTGTATCAGCAGTTGAGGGAACAAAATGAAAAACAGAAACAACAACAGTTGCAGCAGCAGCAGCAGCAGTTCCAAACTAAAACTCAAACACAAACCGAAGTTAATGAGAAAATGCAACAACAGCCAGGAGGAGGTTGCAGTATAAATAAACACATTGCCGCTAAACAGCAACATCCCCAACACTTACAACAACAAAGCACCCGCGAACATCCTTTAGGTGCTCATGATGAAATACCTACGAAAGATTCCGTTACACTGGTGCAACAGAATGACAATATCAACTCACAGAAACGAATTCCCACCTCGAACAATTGTACTACCGGCAATGAGGCAATGTTGACGATGACAGAAACACTGGACGAACATGAAGCAGCACTTTCAGTTGAACATACGTTGCAACAAGCGGGCTTATTGCCATCTACCTCACCTTTAACGAATTTTAGTAATGCCACCAACAATAGCAGCAACAGCAACAGCAACATCAATAGCCTCACTAGCAATAATAATCGCAATATTAGACCATCCGCCTTACCAATTGTGTTCGAGGAAGATACCGGAGAGTTTCAGGATGTTTTAGTGCTTGAAGTAGATGGTACGGCAAAGTTGCCGTATCGTCATGGTAAAAAAATTGAAGTCAGTCTAGAGACGGCACAGGCCATGGCAGCGGCTGCATACTATGCCAGGTAAGACAAATCGTTACATTTTTAGTTTTAACGTACGTGGCTAAACATAAAAGTGCTCTTTAAATTTGCTTTGTAATCTATATAACACTGTAAAAACAATATAAATATTTTTTTTAAATTACAAGGTTCTAACTACTGATTCTGGTAGAGGGCACCAAAACATATACACGTGTATCGGCATATAGAAAATTTACATCTGGGATTCATTTAAGGGAGAGTTGAATTCCTTCTTTTTGCACATGGTTATACTGACTCACATACACATACGCTGCTCGAAAAATAACAAGACGCGATATAGCAGAATTGGAAAAGAATTGATATTTTTTCTTTACTCTTAAAAAACACCACGAGAAATACTTTTCGAGAACATTTTTACCATTTAACTCTTCGTATTATGGTTCTTTCTTAAACAAGAGGCAAAAAACTGCAATTTTTCGGCGAAATAGCATACTTAAATGTTCTACATAAATGTTCCTCATGGTGTTCTATATAAAAGTACTAAATAAAAGTACTAATACAAGATTTCCTATGTCGAGTACTAATAGTGAATAAGTGCGAAATTATCCATTAAACACATTTAAATTTTCTGAAGCTTAAAAGTATTTCAAGAATTTTATGGCGAATATTTTTGTAGGACATTTCAACCCGCTAAATCACCGCTGAATGGGATTTTTTGCTCCTTTTTTAAAAAAGGCCCAAAAAAAGACCGATACATTGAAGAGTTAGAGGATTAAAATGCTCCACAAATATGTTCCTCGTGATAGTTTACATACGAGTAAAAGGGCTAAATTGAACACATCTTATATCTTGAACGTAAGAGCGACAAGATTTCCTGAGCATTGGAAGTATGTGCAAAAGCTGGGGAGCTTTAACCCCTCCTAAAATGAATGCCAGATGTAAACTATCAAAACTGCCAGAATAGGTCTATGTATTTTTTTTGTTGTACAGTGTAATTAATAGGCTTTACTATTTTTTTTTTGCAGTTTATGGTCACGTTATACAGCCGACTTATGCAATTTTAAAGATATTTATTGACAGATGTGCACAATCTATATTTTGTTAAAATCAGCTCTGTATTTTGGAAGCTATAAGCGTTTAAAGTTGCTACAAAGACATGCGCACATAGTGCACATGCATGTATTAATTAGCTCAAAGCTAAAAAACAAACGCACAAAATATGTACGTGCATTTGTATAGTTTGCTTTTGCAAAGATAAGAACAAAACAACATTTTTTCTCTTCATTGAATTGGTGTTGTTGTAGAAAAAAAGGCAACGACTAAAAGGGAGGAAAGTTCATTAAATTGAATTAGCTTATTTAAATAAATTTTATTCTCGTTTTTTGCTGTAGCTTTTAGTTTTTTTCAAGACAATTCTTAGCACATAGTCTGACGTTTGGTTAGTTTTTCTATGAATCTTAATAAAAATTGGATGATCGGACGATTGTTTCGTTCGTTGGCTATGATTGTTTTCATAATAGAATGATATGACTTAAAACATGTAATTCAATCATAGTACTTTGCTCTTAGATTATGGTTGCCTCATCTATCTTTTTTCTATGTGTCTATATTTAAACCTATAAAATTATTTATTCAAGTCCTTTCAAGTAATCCCTGTTAAAAATACCCCGCTGTAAAGTT
Organism: Panzeria rudis; assembly: GCA_956483635.1. Lineage (NCBI taxonomy): Eukaryota > Metazoa > Arthropoda > Insecta > Diptera > Tachinidae > Panzeria > Panzeria rudis. The sequence goes on along the minus strand of OY101449.1, from coordinate 152,820,095 downwards.
GGTTTTGTTTTCAAATAAAGGATGATACACTTAAGGGTAGGGGCAATAGTAGATGCTGATACTCTTTTAGCACCATGGATGCGGCCGACAATTTAATTAGATTTGTGTAGCAATTATCGAATAGTGTGCTGTTAATATCAAGTGAAAGTAAATTGGCAACATAAAATTCTATACTAACAAGAAGTCTTTGTAGGAGAACACGAGAAGGAGACGAATGTGTGCGTGGGTGTGTTAAACAATCTATACAACCCCGTTAATTAAGTGCATGAAGCCAAACTCTTCGTAAAGATGTTATTCATGATGAAAGGTTTATTTGTACGACAAAACGTTGTTTAGCTCAAATTTTTTTGTTTTTGTTTTCACTTGCAATCTATTGTTTTTACGGGAATGCTTGGCTGGCTGCCTGTGCATAGGAGAGACCAAATACCTCAACAGGATAGCAAGGATTTTTGGAAAATTTCTTTTTCTTTTTCAATGGCTGGTAAAACAATAGGATAGAAAAGCATTGTAAATAAAAATTGATGAATGAATAGCTGGGACAGACATTAAAGAACTAAAGGAGTAGAAAAGGTAACAAAAGGGGTAAAACTGCGATGTTAAGCGTAGATTAAATTCGACTTATGTTTTTGTAAATGGGTTAGTAATTGCCAGAGGAATATAACGATTTGTAGCAGACAATATTTTGCAAAAGACTGATGCGGCATTCGTTTTGTCCTTTTCAAAAGAAAGTAAAGCAAAAGCGCTTTTTAAATATTTATTTAACGCTTTAGTTAAGAAGTGTTCCGCTTTAGAGAAGCAAATATATGCAATGTGTGTCTAGGCACAATTAATTAGATATACATATTTGCTTGGTTTTTTTTAGCTAGTATATGTGTTAGTCTTTAAAAGAGTTTCCTAAAATATTTTATAACTATTTACTTATAAATAAAATAACTTTCAGTAAGTTTGCAGATATGGTAGACCAGCTTATTGCCACTTTTAGTACAGAGGGCTAAGAAAATATACACGGATATTGAAGTTTTGAAAGCTTACATCTGGGATTCATTTTAGGGGATGTTAAATTTCCTCCTTCCGCACATAATTATAGTACCGCGGCATAGGAAATCTTGTGAGCCTTACTTTTAAGGTATAAGATGTGTTCAGCAATTTTATGTAAACCACCACGAGCAACATTTATGTAAACAATTTTAAGTCTCCATTACTAATACGTAACGTTGATGTCGTTGCATGTTGCTGATCGTTTCTGTCACATTGAAATGGAGCCTTTAGTCCATTATATCGCCGCTGAATTAGAGGGACCATAAATTCATACAACGAAGAGATAGAGCGTTAAAATGTTCTATAAAAATGTTTATCGTGCTGTTTTACATAAAAGTATTGAACACATCTTGTACCTTAAACGTAAGGCTGACAAAATGTCTTATATCGAGTAGCCATAACTAAGTGTAAAACAGGGGATATTTAATTCCCCCTAACATGAATCCCAGATGTAAAATTTCAAAACGACCATACACGTATATATTATTTTGGAGCCCTCTATCAGAATCAGTGGTTAAAGCCTTAGTATATTAAAAAAAATGATTTAGTTGCACAGTGTAATTAATGAAATCAGCTGTTTTAATAGACAACTTAGTCGATTAATATTTCAACACGGCTGGCTCATAAACGTAATAATATGGATCGCATTATTGGAATCTCTTTTAACCTTTAAAATATTCATTTTACTTATTGTTAGTCCTTGCGGAAAATTTAACAACAACTATAACAACCCCAAAAACCCTTAATATCTTAAAAATAGAATTAATTAACAGCTCCATCATAAATCGAATTTTTCATGCACTTAAAAAAACGCACATATCTTGACAACTGTTAAGCTACATTTAACAAATAAAACATTAACTGAAAATCAAATCATAATTTTCAGCCTTCAAAGATTCCCCCACATAGAATTATGATTAGATTATAGAACTTTTCAAAGAGAAAATAAAAAATAAATGGAAGAAAACAGGAAAGTATTGAAAATAATTATCGACTTGATGCAGAGAGATGATGAAGCATTTATATCATTTGTAAATCATGTTGTCATCAACAATTTCACACTTGAAAATTTCAGCTCCTGTGAGTGAAATGTATGAAAAAAAGAAGAAAAAAAAAAGATAAATTTCATCAAACGAAGGTAATGATGTTGTACATGAAGTTGCAGATGATGAGTGTTTATATTTTTTCACTTCGAAATATAATAAATAAAATCCGGGGAAAAAATATTCCTATAAAAAGTATGAAAATTGAAAATTTTAATTAATAACTGTGACAGCTTTTAGAATCAAAAGCCGCCTAGATGATGGCTGACTACTTCTCAAAGACATGCAAGTTTTACACTTTATTCAAAATAGACAGACTGTTTGTTAAAAGAAAGATGTATGTATATGTTGTGTATGCTTACTCTGCCTGTTTTATGAACAGGCTGCTTAAAAGTGCTCCATGAAAAATTTAACGATTTATGTGAATTTAAGTTCCGAAGTTGTAAAATTCAGCTAGAAGTTTTAAACACCAGTAGTCGTGCTGTAGGATACAGCAGCAAACAGTAAAAATGCTTTATGATTTTTAGATTTATATACCGACAAGTACATTTTACTATTTTTTTCTTGTTTTCGTATTTGGGTGTTTCTTAAGCTTAATGAAGCGCAGTGCCTCTTTTAACACCCATAAAAAATATTTAAGTGGCACTGAGACAGACATGCCACAAGACAGCTTTAGTCTCTAGTTATGCGAGTGCCTTTCATGAAGTCTCCTAGAGGAATAGTGTCCATTTTTTTGTTGTTGAAGTACAAAATAGTATGAGTTAATACAAGTAAATTAAAAAAGTTACCTTTTCAAAAAGTGCCCTTAAAAAGTACTTTTGAAAAATACCTTTTATGAAAAGTACCTTTGAAGAAAAGTACATTTAAAAAATTACCTTTAAGGAAATTTTCTTTTACGAAAAGTATCTTTAAGAAAATTTTCTTTTACGAAAAGTATCTTTAAGAAAATTTTCTTTACGAAAGTATTCTTTAAGAAAAGTACCTTTAAGAACATTTTCTTTTAAGAAAAGTATCTTTTGAGAAAAGTAGCTTTTGAGAAAAATACCATTTGAGAAAAGTACCTTTTGAGAAAAGTACCTTTTGAGAAAAGTACCTTTTGAGAAAAGTACCTTTTGAGAAAAGTACCTTGTGAGAAAAGTACCTTTTGGGAAAAGTACCTTTTGAGAAAAGTACCTTTTGAGAAAAGTACCTTTTGAGAAAAGTACCTTTTGAGAAAAGTACCTTTTGAGAAAAGTACCTTTTGAGAAAAGTACCTTTTGAGAAAAGTACCTTTTGTGAAAAGTACCTTTTGAGAAAAGTACCTTTTGAGAAAAGTACCTTTTGGGAAAAGTACCTTTTGAGAAAAGTACCTTTTGAGAAAAGTACCTTTTGAGAAAATTACCTTTTGAGAAAAGTACCTTTTGAGAAAAGTACCTTGTGAGAAAATTACTTTCGAGAATGGTACCTTTTGAGAAAAGCACCTTTTGAGAACACTATATTTTGCGCATATACCTTTTGCGCATATACTTTTAAAAAAAGTACATTTTAATAAAATTGCATTTACAAATGCAAGAAAGGCCCTTTTACTTCAGCCTTCCGGTAGCCATTGACAGTGAACAACTTATGGCAGTTTTATTAATTCTGAAATGACACTTGGTTTTAATACTTTCGTGTTTGTGTGTTTCCTCGTACACAGGAGCACTTGTTTGTAACTTTTTATAATTTTTGTTGTTGTATGAAAGTAATTTAAATTTTACGATTTAAGTTGTTTGTTCATCCTCAAGTACATTTTTGTGTCTATGTTGTAGAATGCCCCGTCTCTATTTAATTTTTATCTATTTTCCAGAAGTTCGAAATAGCAGCAAACTCCAAAGCAAGTATCACTTCAACTAAAATATTTAGTTGACAATTATTTAATTTTTGTTGTCGTAAACCCTAAAGATGTTGCGTTATTCTGTGTTTTTTTCTATTGAAAATAATGTTGTAAATTCAAATATAGAAAAAGTTTTTGTTGTTTTTCTTTTTCGTAATGAATGTCTAAAGTTGTGGCATCCAATTATAAGTGGAAGTTGATGGTAAAGTGGAGGAGTGAATTAGAGTCTGTGTGTGAGAGTGTCCTTTAGGCAGTATTTAACATCAGTTTTTGAATGCCATTAAATTGTAATTGTACCCTCGAGTATTTAACATGTAAATGTTGTTTAATTTTGTTTTTCTTTTTGTTTTTGCAAATACGTTGCCACCTGTTTTCTTGTTAAATAAACAATTAGACACGTACAAATAATTTTTTTGGCCAGTTTTAAAGTCTTTTTTATCTCTTTCATTTTAGAGATTAATTAAAGTTTTTGTAGAATTTTAAAGCTTGGAAGTCGTTTATATTTTACAGTAAATTTTAAAGATTTTTTTATGTTAATGCTGCAATACCTATTAAAATCTTTTATAAATTCTCTTGCAAACATTAATAAAATGCTGATTTTCAAATAACTAAACTAACTATTAAATCAACTATTGCAATTTATTTATAAACCTAAAATCAACAAATGTCCAACACAAAAGCCATCACTGTCGAAATAAGTAAAACCTCAAATATGAGAATAAAAACTGATGGCAAAAAGATTGAACAGCAAATCAATTGAAAAAGAAAAAAATTGTAAACAAATTGAATTGATTTAGCAGGAAAATAGCAAACAAATCAATTCTTTACTTAAAGGTAAAAAATGGACGTTGAAACAATAAAAAATGGGAAAAGAATCCTGTTGTCCTTTTAACAAGAAACTGGATAAATGAATGATAGAAGAATGAATGAATAAATGAAAGCTTGCGAAAAGTGAATACAGATCAAATTTGACTTTTAAGAAAAAAAAATATAAAAGTGAATGACTCTACTGGAGTTTGCAAAAACCAAAAATAGCTAAAGAATTAAATAAAAAAACAGTGACAACTTAATTTTTTTGCACATAATTTATTTGTTGATTTTTTCTTTTTCAAAAATTTATTGTAGACACCAATAAATATCGTGAAATAGGCAGAATCTAACTATTGTGCGAGACATTCTATATTTAAATAGATTTTGGATTAAGAACAATTTTTTTGTTTATTTCAAATTGGCAAACTTTATTTTCAGAAAAAAATAAATAGCAGGAATTGAAAGGGTAAGACTGAGTTTAATTTCGAGCGGTCACAATTGTTTCTTTGTTTGTTATACAAAAAAAAAATTGGTAGAATTATGTCTTCAGGGTTGGAAAATATACAATTTTCAATTTGAAAATTTTAACATTTTTGATTTTTTTTACAATTTTTTCGAAAAAACTACCGTTATTCTTTTCTTTGTAAAAAATTTTTCTTCAGGAACATAAAATTGTAGTGGGGAGCAAAAGTTTCAACATGTTTACAAAATTTGTCAATATTTCATATATTTGGTGCAAATGTTACACTTTACCATCTGACTAAAAGCGATTAATTTTGATATCGACCGACCATATGGCTCGCTTCCAGTCTTGAACAGTTTAATTTTAATGATGGAAAATTTTAAGGTAAGCCTTCACCTTTGTTTTCGATACTGCTGGTTTCTTTCGGATTTCAGAAAGTATGAAATCCATTCTACGAGGGGCATTTCTTGCTGTCAACTTAGTGAGAGGTTTGTCATTACGGTTGTATTCTTGTTGGGTAGTTTAACTGTTTGGTAGGCAGTAGAAGTTCCGTGACCGCGGCTTCTTTATTATGAGGATATCTTCAACAGTGCTAAATACACGTGAGCACTGGTGATGGAGGTAGAGACTTCCGAAAGTGGCGCTACTCTGTTCTGCTGTGTACGTTGAAAAATTAAGTTGATGTTAATTTTTCCCTTGTTCCTTGGAATATTAATCATGCCTAATTGTTTCGGAATATAACGTTACGAAACTTAGCCTAATAATTCATATTCAGTTTAATTATGTTATAAATCGCACTGCAAAAAAAGGAATGACTAATATAATATTAAATTATCTCGATGCCCAAAATTTCCCAGCAAGAACTTTGTCATTTTTGTAGTCGGTAGTACTTTTTTAATGGGTTACAAAGTAAGGAGTGGTACTTATTTATCTTATTACTATGATTCAAATTAGAACTACTACTAAGTTTTTAATAAAATAAGCACGTTTTTTTTCATTATCTGAAACTAGTTATAATTTGTTGTTATGTATTAATGAACTAAGTAGACAAACACTATTTAAGTCGACATGTGTTTGTATATGAAAACTACTTTTTAACGCTAAAACTTACAAGTCAACAATAGGTGAGTGAGTAAAGTACTTGTCTTCAAATCCGAACGAGCACAGGTTCGTATCTCAGCTGGGTAAAAAAAATAAAGTATGAAATATAAAGGTAAAATATAATGGGTATAAAAGATAATTGGATTTTAATTTGTTTATTTGACTACTTACTTTTAGCTTCAAGTAAGCCAAATAATAACTAATTAATTGCTGTGACAATGTAAATGCATTTGTTAGGATATCCCTTATTTTTTGAACTTCTCAAACAAAAATAAGTAGTAATCGAGTCAAATTGTAAGTAGTTACGACTTAAATCCTCATATACTTTTTTGCCTACCAGTAAGCAAAGCTTTTGCTGGGTTCACAGAACATAGGCAGTGGTTAAAAAATCGAATGGTGCAAAATTGTCAACATTGGAATTTTTTATTAAATTGAGCTTGAGTTTAACTTCTAATATCCAAAAACATTTTTCTGTTGTCTTTTTCTATACTATTCAATAGTTTAAATACAAAATAATTACTGCTGATGTTACATTCCTATGGGCGTTGTTTCGCTTCCAAATCAAATTTTGTAAACATGTTCACTTTTTCTCCCCACTGTACGTGTCTAAAAGGTATCTTCATAGACATGATTTTAGAAAAGAAATTTTGTCCAATTTACCATTTTTGTTGGCCTCGGACTCTTCCGAATTCAGTCTGTTATGCAGCAAAGTTTTGAATTTAGTAAATATGTTCTAAAATCCTAAAGCTCGGATTCAAAAATGAATATCACTTGCAGAAACTCTTCTGTGTATCAATTAATTTGCCAAAGCCTTTTCTGAACCTTTGACCAAATGTCGACTTTATGGGCAAAACCATAAAAAATTCCATTTTTGGAATTTATTGGAACTTTGTTGGGAGTTTTGATATTCTCAAAAGAAAATCTTAGTTTCCTTTGCTTGCAATATATCATTGGAAAATATAAATAATTAGGTAGAGGCGGCGAAGGCCACTGAAGCCAGTCCTCATTTCTTTCTATTTATTGTAAATTAATTTCCAATAAATAAATAAAATAATAATAATAATAATCAATAATTAAAGATTTTATTGCATTAAGAAAAAATTTAATATGCACAAAACATAACACAATTTCCAACTTGTTTTGTAAACATATTTTCCAAAATTTTTTAAGTTGATACAATTTGAATACGCTGTTGAAAACGATACATAGTTTTCTAAATTTTCTCAATTAAATGTGTTAAATTAATAGACTTATAAATAAAAACTCGTACCGTTTAGATATGGTTGATTTTATTTAAAAAAAATTTGGATTTTCTCCCAATGTGCAATGCAAATAACTTCACAAATTTGTATTTTCATGTGCTTTTCTTAACCAATTCCAAAAGAAATGCTAAAAATAAAATTTAACAAATTAATTAATTAATTAATTTTTTAGCATAAAAAGTATTTTTTCCATTCCTTCAAAGGTCATTGGTAATGTTTGAGTTTTTGTTTAGGTTGCTGTATTTTGTAATCAATGTGATGTATAATTTTGCAGATTTATTACATCATGCCGCAATGCCGCGCGCCGTCTTTGAATGTCCATTCGATAGTAGCCATTTCACAAAAAAAATCGTTAGTTTTGTCTTTATTACATTTTAACAGAAACCCCAGAATTGTTTTGTTGTATCCCAGCAGTTATGAAAAATGGCAAAAGGAACTCCATTCGACAAAAGTTTTCAAAAACTCCTGTTGGTTCACTGACCAATTTTTGGCCCGAAGTTTCCTATGGCACCTTGTGCATATGATATGCATCATGTACATGTTTTCTATGCTGGGAGGTAAAAACAATTTAAATGAAGAAAGTCGAACGAATACTGGTAACGACAACTCAAAACGAAGGCAACAGGCTGTCGCGAAGGTTGAACTGTTTAAAAACTCTGTGTTACCGCTCCGGTATTTTCGCGGTTTGAAGTGTTGCCGTTGTTTTTCAGGAAAGTTATGGGACGATTTTTGTTCCAGTATTTGGGAATCCGGGGAACTTTTGTGATTTAGGGGAGATTTTTTTTCCTAGTTTTTGGGAATCCGGGTAACTTTTGGAATTTTGGAGAGATTTTTCTCCTAGTTCTTGGAAATCCTTAGACAGGTTTCCCGCTAAGTGAAGGTATCTCAACTAAACACCAGGTGCTCGACTAAATACTTGGGAAGTATCTTCCAGCCATATAGTGGTTTTTTGTTGAAATTACTATCGTCATTTACTTGGTGTCATAAAGGTAAGTGAAATTTTTGTTTGTAAATTACATATAATTTTTATTTTTGGTGGCGGTCAGGGCAATAAAGCTGAGCGACCGAACGAGGCCGACCGAAGGTGGCCTACCGTTTTCATAAGGTCTTATGTAGCAGGCCGAAGACGATAGGCCAAATCCGATAGGGGGTAGGCTGAAGGCGACAGGAACTTCATTCCAGATTGGGGTGACATGCAGCGATGCCATTTTTAGAAATTTTTTAAGATATGACAAAAACGATATGACATACTCTGGTGTCATATCGTAAGTTTCTCACGATATGACAACACTGCAATATGACAACACCGTGTATAGCTATCTTAGTGTTGTCATATTGTAAAAAACTTACGATATGACAACACATTACGTCATTTCGTTTTTTTCCATATCGTAAAAAATGGCAAAAATGGCATTGCTGCTGCCATTACACCGTGCATTCTTCTTTTTAATACACATGAACACTGACGAGGGAGCTTTATATTCTCTGAATACAGCTTTGATTTTTGGTAATAATTATCTTGTTTAACAGAGATTATAAGATAGCATATAATTTTATATTAGTTTTAGCATAAAATAAAGAAATACTTTGGATTTAAGCCAATATAAGCTCGAAATAAATACCACATTAACAATATATTAATTACTAAGTTCTGTTCTCTCGGTAAGGAAAGCCATTTAGTTTTCGCATAAAATAACTGAAATTAGTAGAGTAATGAGTAATAGACCTTTTTTTTAATCCAAGAAAGATCAGCTGAATTTTGATGCAGTTGGTTGGTAATCAAAAAGAAATGTCTGCTATTTTGGAAAGACCTCCAGAACTACAGGGCTATTATATCTTGTTACTTTTTTTATTTTAGTTCTTTTGTGATGCTGCTTTTTGAGGGATTTGTTTTTTCTTTGTTCAGTATTACCTCAACCATTTTTTTTTCTTTGATAAAACTCAGTGACAGTTTTGCCATGTTTTCATTGTGAACTTTCTAAGCGGGTGAGTGTATCGAGCAGCAAAGTCATTTATTTGATGAAAATGTGCTTAGAATTCTTGTTTTAGATTTGATTTTATTTCAGACTTTTTTTTTCGTATTATTTGCTATTCTTTTGTTTTCGTTTTTTATATTGTGAAATAGCCGCTGCTGATATTATTTTCTTCAATTTGTAAAGTTTTGTAAGTGGATTAAGTAATTTATTTAAATCCCTCAATATATTTTTTTTAGGAACTACATATTGTGTATTTTTCGTTAATATTGGTAGGGAGTATTTTTTATTTAATTTTCTAGGTGGCCTGCTTTCAGACAGATGATGATGTTACAAATGGAATTGCGAAAAAAAGACAAATTGGTATGATTTGTTAACGCCAAAGTTTTAAAAAGAAAAACATTGTTTCGTTAGCTTAATTCATTTGATTTGAAATAATGTTGTTACGTGTTAGTAGTATTAGAATGGCATAGAAATGAAAAATTGATTATAAAGTATTATGAAATTAGCAATTACAGGTGGTCCTCGCATAACGCTGATATTACCTAAAATACATCTGCGCCCACAAGTAATAACAGCTAAAGTCGAGTTAGGACAATATTATTATTGATATTATTACTACCATTGCACTCCTTGCATTCAAATGCACCACCACTCCAAATTTTATCATTATAGCTCAAAAAATTAATATTTTATACCTAAAAATCTAAGCAACCAAAGTCGGCAGTCCACTTTTACGATTTTTGAATAACAGCCTATACCAAGTTTGTTCAAACAATTTTTTTTAAATAGTCTCTTAAAGAGAATTAGGATTTTATTCAAAACCGTGTCGTGATTGTATTCATACGTGAAAAGTCTGCCTAACTCAAGTTTAGCCATTATTCCGTTAAAAATTGGTATTTTTTAAATTGTTTTGTGGAAAAGAAAATGCCATAAGTGCCTCTGCTGAAAATTGAATTCATGGCACTTTAAGTTGTTTTTGTGCTTTATATAAAGTGTTTACTAACTGGTCTACTGCACAATTATTTTTTTACAGACTTAAAACTTGTTTGTACACTCTAAAATATTACTTAAAATTTACGATTATATATTGTCTAAATTTCTGCTGAAAATTTCTCCTTGTCTAAAATTACATCGATTTTGTAGTTATTTTATTAAAGAAAAAACCTTTCAAATTAAACATATTTAGTCCAAGTGGAAGAAATGTAACATAAATTATAATACGGCTATGGCTGAATGGTTGATCAGTCAGGAGGTCGTGGTTCAAACCTGCACGCAGCCAATTGCTCTTTTTAGTAAAAACATTTTGTTGAAAAATAATGCGTGTGTAATTTTAGGTCGATAATAATCTGTAAAGTGTTGCCGACTATTATCGACCTAATTTTCAACAAAAGTGTTTTAGAGTGTATGAATATAAATGCACAAAATTAAAAAAATCCACTTTGCTGCGCCAGGGGTTTAACTGCTGATGATCTGTATGATGAGAGAATAAATGACTTGTTTATTTACTAGTAAGTAATTGATTTAAGTACTTAGTGTAAAGTAATGCAGGCAGTATATACGCTCTAAAACATTACTTCAATTATACGACCATATATTGTCTAAAGTTTTGTTGAAAATTTCTCCTTGTCTAAAGTTACATCGATTTTGAAGTTATTTTATTAAAGAAAAAACCTTTCAAATTAAACGTATTTAGTCCAAGTGGAAAAAATGTAACATAAAGTATAATACGGCTATGGCTGAATGGTAGATACGTCAGACTATCAGTCAGGAGGTCGCGGTTCAAACCTGCACGCAAGAAGTCGATTCTTTCCGTAAAAACATTTTGTTCAAAAATAATGCATGTGTAATTATAGGTCGATAATAATCTGTAAAGTGTTGCCGACTATTATCGACCTAATTTTCAACAAAAGTGTTTTAGAGTGTAGTTTGAGTTGAAAATTATATTGGTGAAGTTCACTCAACATTCGGTAACGGTTTACTCGTTGAATTGGTAAAGTTTTCCATATATTTTGCGGTTAAAATTTTTTAAAAATTAGTTTTTCAGCAATAAAATATAAGAAAATTTTACCAATTTAACGAGTAAATAGTTACCGAATGTTGCGTGAACTGCAATTGCAATGCAGTACCAAGTTTTTACTGGGTACCCTATAGCTTCTTAATAATAGAACATATTCATCGGCTGGCCTTGCCTAAATACTGCTGTTGTCTCCCACTTGTAAATTTCAAGATTTATAAAAGAAAATTTAAGTTTCAACATTTATTTAAATATTTCAACTTAAAATACTTTGTACAAATTGTATCTACATAGTATTAAGTGGCATTAAAGATGTCTATTTAAATATTACAACCAAATATTTCTTTATCTACTTTACTAATTAAATGCAACCTTAAATTTAAAGCATGTGTATTGCAATAATGCAATGCAGCTGTTTATTATTCCCAGAAATTAGAAAAAAAGTGATCGGTAAAAATATCTCATAAAAATATTTCATTCTCACACAAGAGAAAATATCTTATAAATCATTTTATAACAATTTAATCCAATGGAAAATAAAAACAAACCAAATAAAAGACATAAATATCTTGAAACTAAAAGCCTTGAATCCACAATTATTTTTTAGACAACAAGCGATTACAAAAATATTCAAGGCTGAGCAATGAGCGCACGTTTACTTATAAACATTAAGTAAAAGATATTTTAAGTGCATACAGAGAGGAAGAACATTAAATAAAGATATTGTGGGTAAAGTGCACTTACATAATGTTCAGAGCACATGCACACACTCACTATCTATCCATAATTAAAAGATCGTGTGTAATTCAGTGAATATATACAGGATGAGTAATGCAATCAAAGTTCTTATTTTATCTCTGCATACCGTCTTATTGTCTTAAATATCTTTAACAAACAGATTTATTTGCTTTTAAAATCGAATTTATGGCATCACAGATGTTTAATATTATAACTTCTAATGCGTGTGACTATACTGGGCCTGCGGAATTACTTTTCTTAAGAATTTTCAAATCTTTTATGACAATTACTGCAGACAAAGTTGGTGGTGATTTGTGTTTATTTTGTTCTAAATCGATTTTGTTGTTTGTTTGTTTGTAAACACATGACCTTTCCCCCCATAAAGAAAAGTAAATGTCAGCAATATACAAATATTTTGTTAAATACTCCAGACTTGAATGGTTTATGTGACAAATTTTTGTGTTGTTTAATTTTGTATTTCCCTCGTTTTTTGGTTATTTATTAGATTTTTTGAAGGGATTTAATTGTTTATGAGATTGAAGCAAAATATGAATTTATAAGTTAAAGATTAGAATCGAACACAATAAAGTGTAATATTTATGGAAAATGTTTATATCACTTTGTAATTTTTTCAATAAATAAAGTTTGCACTTTAAAAATGTTATTAGAAATAAAATATATTAAAAAATTGTAACGATTGTAATTAATAGTATTTAGTTAACTACTGATGATAGTTTAGCTAATGATATTTGCATAATACATATACACAAATACTTGCATACATATCTAAACAATGATATAATCCAGTTTTGTTTCTTTTTCTTTTTTTTTGCCACCTTCTTTTAGAAAGGAATAGAGTAGAGAGAACAAGTGGTGAAGTGAGATAGAGATAGAAAGCTTAGTTTTTTTACAACTCTGATATTACGCGCCTTGTCAATTTTTAGAGCAGTGTTGCAGCGCCTCTGGTGTGAAGTATACACATTAATATTCTTAAGCTGCATGTGTAGCCATTTTATTAATTGTGTTACTTCACCGAGGATTTGCTAGCGTTACCGATGAAGGAGGGCGCTGTGATATACCTTAGCATAGAATAGTATCAATCGCTGCCGGTACTGCTTAGTGACCAGTACTTGAACTGTTCAACAACGTGCTAAATACTTCGGCCAATAGCACCCCCAGTTTAATCTTTTTGGAGGGGAACTTTTTATTGAAACATATAATTTTGTAATATTTCTCTCAACTTAATTTCAATACAAATGAGGTATAATTTATTGGTTTGGGGGTGGATGATATATTTTTTTCCTCCACTGGAGCCGAACAAATAGTAATGACTTCGGTTCCGTATCCTTCCAGGATTATGAAATTTTCTTATCATTTTTTTAATCCGAAGAAATTTAGTTCTTCAGGCTAAAATTACTTCCATTTAATTCTGTAACATGACGTTAGAAAAATTAACAGTACTATCCCACTCAGGCGCGGATACAAGGGGGAGGGACGTTATATCCCCCCCGCGAAACGAGTAAATTTCTACAGAGTTTCTAAATAAGTTTGGAAAAATAGTATGTTGTAATTAGAAGTTCAAAGAGCTCAAGCTGGATCCGCGCCTAGCCCCACTATTTGTATGTGCATAGAACATTATGTAACAATTCTCATTCAGTAAATATAACAATTATGATACGTAATCTTTGTTTAACGACAAACGAGGAGAGTAGTTGGTTTACGTTGCATCCGAGTAGCGGAGTATAACAAGAGCGAGGTCAAGACTCTTTTCCCAAAATTCAATAAACATATCTGGTTAATTATCGTAGTTAGACGAGCGAGATCTGAAAAGTTTATCTCGAGGTATTGCACGTGTTCACAACTAACCGTAGTTAGCCGCTCAAAAGATAAATCTCTTAGCGGTTCGTAATATTTGCTTGTCGTAATTGGGTGGTCGGGAGCTGAAGTGGTTACCCGATCAAGAACCGAAGTATTTAGCTTGTCGGTTAGTAGCTAAGTGGTCGAGAGCTGAATAATATATCTCCACATATTGCACGTGATCGAGAGCTGAAGTATTTATCTCTACGTAAAACACTTCATGAAACTAATGGTATTGAGCCGACTGAGAGCCGAAGCATTTATCTCTTCGGATCGCATTTGTCTTTTGTTGTTATTAAGTGACCGATAACTGTTCTCTTAGCTATACTCCGTTGTCTATAAATTAGGGTATAGAAATAAGACAGCACAGTGATCACTTATTATTAACAAAGGAAACAGACCTTTGAAGAACCTGGACGGACTGAAAAAAACTGCGTTAAAATTTTCCAATTAAATTATTTTTATCGAGAAAAGAATTTTTAAATCATGTAATAATTGAAAAGAAATATGTTTGACTGTATAAAGTTCGAACTGAATACTTGATGCTTTTCAGGTCAACCACGATCACGTCATCATAGTTCCTGTTCTATCTTTCTACCACATGAGTGGTAAGTTTGAAAAAAAATCTCCAAACTTGTAAAAGCTTAAGCAAACTGGTTTAATGTTGGGTGTTTAACTACTTGACTTTTCCACCTTTACATGATGGAAAGGTATAACAGGCTCTCTGATGAGAAGATCATGGTTGATCTCAAAAACAACATGGTGCTTGGTTCGACTCTTAACCACGAATTTGTCGTTATCTTTTAATTTATTACATGCCTTAAAAATTTCTTCTCAATAAAAATGATTTAATGGAAAAATTAAATTTAACTAATTTTAGCCCGAATGATTAAAGTTTCCTCATACAGCTCGACTAAAAGTTTAAAACTTCAATTTTGTTAATTTTAATATTATTTAGCTTGATTTCATTTACTTTTGTTTGAAATATGTGAGATAGAATTAACAATTTTTCAGCGTATGGGCGTAACTACGTCTATTTCTGTGTTGTTTTGCCAATTCTTTTTCACTATTATTTTTTAAAATGTAGCTCTAGGCGACCTATTATACTTCGAAATTATTTTTAATTGCTCATCAAGTTATTATGCTAATTTTGATGGCATTTACCTTGCGAAAATGCATTTAATTATATTTTTGTGCTTAAATGCTTTATTTCCTAAAGCCACGTTTTGAAGAGACGGTAAAATATTGTAAACCAGCCTAATTATTCACTTTTGCTCTCACACTCAGAGTAAATTGAGTGCTTAACAAATAATCATTCCATTGAATTTCTTTTAGAAAACAAATTTCTTTTAGTAAAAATTTTACCTCTCATCGTTTGCCACAAAATTTTTTTATTTAAAGTGTTTATATAACGCAAGCCACTTAAGAAATGGACTTGAAATGGAAACACTTTCTAAAAAGTATCATTTATCCTTAATTCTATTTCGTAAATAAAATATATTTATATTTTAAATAAAAAGCACGTAAGTGTGTTTGGCAAGGAAGGCGCTAATATGCAACACGTGCATTTAGACACGTGTCTTAAATGCAACACATTGTATAACAACATCATATAGTATTCATATCCGTATCCGCAAAACTCCTTCTTCCCATGCTGAGCAACTTTTCCACAACTACACACATAAAATACATAAAAGCAGAGATTTTCTTTAAACACATGTATAAAAATAAACCCCCTTCTAAGAAATAGTAAAAAAGAGTGCGGGTGTGTTGAAGTACATTTGCAGACTTAACAAGACTCATATTACAAAATCAATTGGTAACTTGAACTTGGTAATGTCTGGAAATTGACTCGTACTATTAAGAAGGCAAAAGAAAACTTTGATTTTTTATGTGATTATTTCTTACTTTTTATTACTTCTTTTTTTTTTTGTGTGACATTTTGAGAACTGTAACATCTGCTAGTTGCCATCAATAATTCAAAGTTAACGGTTAAACTTTTCTTTTCATTGGCATAACTGCTCCCTTCCTTGCTTGCTTATACAACGTACTTCTTTCTGTACTTCTAAAAACCTTTCTCCTTTCCTTGCTGCTTCTATGTATATCGAGTTAATAGTGTTAACAAGTTTTTATGTTTCTTTCTACTTTTTTTATGTTTTATTTAGAGGATGCTATAAAATCTCAGGAAAAACAAGTTTAATTTCCGTTTTATTTGTTGTTGCTTGTTTTATGTTACGATTACGATATTAAAGCTTCTGTGTGAGTTGTATGTATTGCAAATGCCAACCAACTAACTCTCTTAATATTCCACCAACCACTTTTACTTTGTAATGCCTTTCCATTTTAAACTTTTTATTCCTTGTATTTTGTTTTTCTATTTCGATTTGGTTTTTTAAGTTTAAATTTTAATTCTGTATGCGTGTTTGTTGGTGTATTTTCTAAATGTGTAATTTTGATGCGGTTTTAGTTTAAAAAGTTTTCTCTACGCAATTGCGATAATAAATGTTTTATGCCATGTATCTGCTTTTCTGCTAAACTTTGTCGATGCTGATGTTTTAAAACTACTTTAGAGTGTCGCATAAGAAAAAGTTTTATTTTTCAGTGTCTGTTAAACCGCAAATATTTAAAATTAAAGAAAGTTTAAGAGTTTTATTTAGTTTCTACCATTTCTACTAGTTACACAAATATACACACAGAGAAAAGCACTGATTATACTATATTACCTGTAGCAATATATGGTTGTGGTAAACATATTTTTATTTCAGAAATGTTTAGATGCAGATTTAGTCATGTGTGCTTTTTATCATTTATTTAATACACCCAGAGCAAAACAATTTAATATCGATAAGAACCATATCGATTCAATAAGAAACATTAACGAAAGTCTAATCATGTTGAAAATTTTTATTTCAATGTTGAAACGTATTAATTTAAAGTTGCATTATGTTGATATGGAAACAATAAAGAAATAATATTTTTTGCTATTGAATTAAATTGAACTATGTATTATGATTTCTGTATTCTGTATTAATTTAAAATGTTGCCATGTTTCTTATTAATTCAACATTTTGCAATATGAATTTCAACTTGGTTTAGAATTAATGAAATAAAAATCTTGAAGTATTATGTTTCAATTATGAAACAATGAAGTTTCAATATAGCCCCCGAAATAAATGGAATCTTTATTAAGTCAAAGTTGAAAGTGATTGATTTATTGTATTTCAATATATTTTTTCTATTAAATTTAAAATTATTGAATTAATATGAAGCGTTTTCATTTTTTAATCACAGCTTTTCTTTGAGTATACATGTCAATATGTTTGAACTAGAAACAAAGTTTGGTTGGTATGCATAAATAAGTTTAATTTTTGTATAGAAGTATATGTATATAAAAGCTAGGTCTTCAATGTAATTCGACTTTTCACAATTGTTCGATGAATCATTGCTCGATGAATCATTGTTTGGAGAAACTGAAGTTGCTATACGTTACATGTGAGCAGGAGAGTAGAGCAAAAGCGATTGACTACAAGCCAATAATCGTAGATAGCCGATCAAGAACCAAAGTATATATCTTGACGGGTCGTGTTCATTAGACGATCGAACAATTTATCTCGACGCATTGCACTTTTTACCAACTAGCCGTATTACCCAATCAAGAACAGAAGTATTTATCTTGTCGGATTGCATGACATATTTGCTTATCGCAGTCGGACGAACGAGAGCTAAAGAGTTTATCTTAACGTATTGCACGCTTTACTAGTCATTGTTAGCCGATCAAAAGCCGAAGCATATACGAGAATCTTATCGGATTGTACTAATTGCTTGTCGTAATTAGACGATCGAGAACTGAAAAATTTATCTCGACGTATTGCACGACTTACGAGCTAACTGTAGTTAGCCGACTAAAAGCCGAAGTATTTCTCTGGACGGACCGTAGTAATTAGACGACAGAGAGCTGAATAGTTTATATCGACGCTTTGCACGTTTTGCCAATTAAGTATTGTTAGCCGATAAATAGCCGAAATATTTATCTTGTAAATTTTTCTGACATTTGTGAAAGTAGATTTAAAAAACTCTCTCCTTTCAATCAAAGCAAAAAAAAATAAATAAAATAAGTTGTTTTAAGAGTAATTCTCTTTACCTATCCCTTGCTTTTTGCTTATATTCCGCATACTGTTTCTCGTCTATTTTTAACTTTTCTCTATACCGCTTTTGATCTCTGCTCTGCTTAATTTAGTTTTCCTTCCTTTAAAATCCAAAACGATTGAAAAAAACACCGAAATCAGATATTATGAACAATCAAAAAATAATCCATGCAAATAGAATAGTCACGAACTACAATTTTTGTACATATATATTTTTCTTCACAATACAATTTTAAGTAAATGCTCTATTAAAATTAAATTATTTACGGCTCAGATTATTACAATTGAAATAAAATATGTTCTGTTTGAAAAACTTTTGTTTTTATTCAATACTAGTCTGAATTTTTGAAATAAATATTCAAGTAACGAATGATGAATTCTTTGCGAATTGAGGAAGATCAAGGTAAACATTTTTCAATCACATGTTTATAATAACTTCTTCTTGCATTGCAATTATTGCTCTTAGAGTTTTAGTTATTTTATATAACGTCTCACCATTTTATTGATTTCTTTGATAATAGTATTTAATATTAAAAAAAAAGTCACGAATGATAAAGAGCTTGTAGACATAATATTAAAATAAAATATAAAATATTTTGTTTTGAATTTGTTTTATTTTGTGGAAAAGAGAAACGAAACTGACATGTTTACTTTTATGTATGGTTATTTATTTTTGTATTTGTTTTCTAATTTTGTAAATAATACAATGCATAAATAAAACTACATCTGAAATCGGACACATAAAATTTTTATGAAATGAGAGTGAGTGAGGATGGATGATGTATTTATTGTAAAGTAAGTATATTACCTACTGGCGAGACCAAAATATCATTTTATTTCGAATCTAACCCATGTGCCAGTATGATTTTTGGTATATTTACGAACATTTAAAGACATTTCTCTTCATATATTGTTTGCATCTAACATAGAGGCGAATGCTTCCGTCGCAGCGTATTTTATTGCTATTTGATATAAAGTAAGGTAATATGATTGAAAAGGTATTGAAACATTTCGTATGTGTGGTTCCATAAGATCCTTTGGTCCATATTTATGGTCCTTTGAACCTTATGTTGTCTTAAAAAAAGAGCATCATTTATTTTTTATCCTCGGTCCAGAATTTTGTGCATGAAAAAATAACACGCAATAGAAATAGCATCATTAAATAAATTGTTCCCGTTTAACATTTATTTAATTTTTTCTAGTTGTCCTTTTTTCCTCTTTTTATTCGCTGTTGTGAGTGTCTGTATTTAATACATCTCTTGAGGAACACTTTTTTTATAATAAAAACATGGGGAGTGAAATGACCAAACACATACAGTTAGTTGTATAAGTCCGACTGCCCAAAAAATGCAGTGTTGCCAGCTTAGCAAGTGTTATTGCTTTTAATGTTAAAAAAATATTTTAGTCATTAGTCAGCTTTATTTTAATGTGTCCGTTTTTAGTATTTTTTTATTTTGGAATATATCATACGGCTTTTTTATAAACAGAGAAAATTAATATAAACCTATCCAAACTTACTAAAAAAGGCATTAGGGGCTATTCACATATTACGTAACGCTCCAAAAATAGCGTTACATAATATGTGAATAGCCCCTTATTGCCATCTCATAGCTCAATCTTTGCATTCATATTACTTGAAATATTGCTTGTTTTTATATTTCTATTTTTTACCCTTTGAGAGTTTTGCGTATCCTTTTCAAATCGATTACGGATTTTTTTTCCTTAACTACATGCATAAGATCGTTTTAATAATTAATTTATTATATTTTAGCAAAAGATCAATATCGTCACAGAAAATGCAAAAAGCCCTATCTATCTATCTATCTATCTATCTATCTATCTATCTATCTATCTATCTATCTATCTATCTATCTATCTATCTATCTATCTATCTATCTATCTATTTATCTATCTAACTATCTATCTATCTATCTATCTATCTATCTATCTATCTATCATTTTAAAAGTTTTACAGGAGAAACATAAAACTTGCTTAAATGAAAACTATATTGACAAAATTTATATATTTATTGTAAAATTTTGCACTAATTGTCAATATATTTTTTTATGTAAACAAGTTTTATGCTTTTCTGTTAAACTTTTAAAATGTTAGATAAGGCTTTTTGCATTTTCTGTTACGATATATTTGTATTAGAAACTTTTTCTTAAAATCTAGAAAATTTGCACTCTGGAAACGTTGACAACCATTTACACACTTGGGGTGGTTATGGAATAAAAACTGTTTAGGTTTTTTTTTTCATTTTGAAATTCAATTGAAACCAACACAGATTGCAATAATGTTCAAAATGATGATGACATCACTTATTTCATCTAATAAAGGACGTGTTAAAGTACATACAAAAAATACAAATGAAAAAGGATTTTTTTTTTGGTTGATATTTTGTTTGTATTTTGGTGTTGGTTTGTTATTATTAATTTCATTTAGAAATGGTGTTGATTGTTTTCGATTGTATTACTTTTATTTTGCGGAATTTTGTTTGCCAATAGAGGGTGATTTCATTATGAATACTATTTGTTCTCAACCAACAACAAGTGTTTAATAGTACTTAATGTTTCAATATACCATTTGGGGTACTGGATTTTTATGACAATAGTTGTACTTATTTGAATTACAGAGATATACTAGATACTTGTAGCGCATAAATGGCTGAACAAATGAAAGTATTTAACATTTATTTTATGATTATTACTTTTACGCAATTTGTGAAATTGTGTTTATTTTAGCTGTTCTTTTTCATTTTGGTTTTCAGTATGAGTTTGCGATTGAAAATGGTCCCTTTACTTAAGAGTAAGTGATAACAACATTTTAAATATTATGTTTTGCTATTACTGTTACAAGTTGTACGTAATTAAACATATATTGCTGTCAAAGTCCACATGTTTATAATAATTGGAATTGGTTTGTTGCTTTGAAATGTATGAAAAAAAAAAATAATTTTAACTTAAACATTGAATATTGAAATATGGTATCATTAAAATATTTATTTTTATCTTTTGGCAATGGATTGCTACCAAAGGGTAGACATTTCATTTAGGGTGCAGGATTTTAGATTTTTAAATTGAAATTAAAGAAATACCAGCATGTAATGCCTGCTTTAATAAGCGCCATTTAATATTGTAACAGACAATAAATCACTTTACAAAGTAATTTTGTGATCTGTGTTTTCGCTATATTTTAATGTCTACATAAACTAGTTGCCAGATGAAACAAACTGAATGTACGTAGAATAACCCAGCAAAACATTACAGAGCAGTATATAGTTATTGTGGCAAAGATTGTGGAATTAGCGGTCTCACAAGTAGTAGCTACACTAGCAGAAAGGGAATCTGTCAGAAGACAGGTAACGTGACTGGTTCCCAGAGACTAGCTACCGGTTCGAGTTATGGAGTGGTCAGCCACTTTTCCTTGGCGTTGTCATTGGAGGCGGTCAATTGACATAAATAAGATACACAGTGATAATTTTAGATTCAAAATTAAGGGACTTATCCTGTGGTGGTTTCTCTTATACTATCTAAATTACTTTAAAGTACAATATTTTTGATTTGGAAAAAGTCTGTCTGCATACTGTTGTTGTGGGTAAATGATGTATTCTCTGTTCACCGCTCACGAGTCGGGAGCGCATTGGTACGCTCCCATTTTCACTATTCACAGGAAAACTACGTTGAAGACAGTAGTAGTAGTAACTACATTGAAGACCGCATGGTATGTGCCGCGCGTCGTGCTCGTGGAACAATAATAGTGGTAGTTAGTTAAATTTTTTGCTGGGAAGTAAAATTGCCTGTTTGAATTTTAGCTTTTAAAATGATCATTTTGTTTTAACATATTAAATTTTCATACATTTTATTATATGATTTATTGTCTTGTCATTGTTCTTTTGAAAAGTAAGAAGTATAAATGGTTTGTTTATTTTCGCCCTTTCCTCCTTGCCTCATTATGTTATTTGAAGACATTTTTAAAAGAAATCTATTCCGATTCGTATAAATACTGAGGGCTCTAATAGTTTAAGTAAATTTGAATTATAAACGGTTTATAACTTAATTGTTTTCATTGAAAGTTGATAAAGTTGATGGTGCTGTTGGCTGAAATGGTTAGCGCATTGACTACAAACTCTGAGGTCTTGAGTTCAAGAGTAGTTTCAGGTAAGCCAATAACATCATGCATTTTTCTGATGTGCATTGGTGTGTTATTGTGTGTTGATTGTTGTTGAAGTGTTAAACAGATGAAGGCATAGCACTGATCACTTTGGCAGTATCGCACAATAGCAGAGTTGTAAATGAATTAAGCTTTCTATCTCTCTCCCACTTCACCACCTGTCTTTTCTATACTATCCCTTTCATAAAATGGTGTTACTGTCCAGAAAAAAGGTTGGTTGGAAAATGGTTTGGCCGATAAAATATTAGTTGAATACACTATATTTCAACTCACGCCATCAATTTTCTAGGAATCCAAAAAACAATCCATGTTCAATACTATAAGTGTATTAAAGATATGTTTCTGACAATTCTTAAATTGATTAAATCTACCAGTCGTATGCTTTTGTCATGACTAAATAACGAATATGATGAGCACAAACGAATAAAATATTATGAATTGGGTTTTAATAGCAATCATTGGTATTTGCAACTAAAAAAATTTTCTTTCTAAATTTACTTTACTTTTTATCGGTTGTTGCAACTAACTAGTTCTTAATTTTGTTACCATAGATACACCTAACCTATTAAACGGTACGCATTACCATTTATTTATTATCGTAAATTAACTTCTTTTTTAATAAGAATTCTATGATACCCGTAGTTGGTGCAACTGTGAAAATTCGATTGGCAACAAATTCGGTTGCCTCAAAGAATCTGTTTTCTCTGTGCACATTAATTTAATAACTGCCTGATTGCGTTACTTCTGTTAAAAAAAATCAGGCCTGATTTCAGTAATTAAAATTTTTAACTAGAGTTGTTTTTATTAATAACACTCTGCAACAATGAGAATGCTTCGGAGATCAAAATAGGTTATCTTTATGTATTACACAGGTCGACACAATTTTTGAGTCTGACTTCTGCATGTTAAATTTTGGTTTATTTTTTGTTCCTTATAAAGGGGAAAATATTTTTTTTGACAAAGTTTTTTTTTGTAAAAATAGGTTTTTGTTAATCTTTCTCAGTTTTTATGGACTTTCGTATTAAACCCCAAATTTTGTTATCGATGAAAAACAAACAAAAACAAGCTTTAAAAACTAAGAATCGATATTTAGGTGTTTTTCGATGGCTAGACACAAGAATGTTTTTTGTTGTTTGTCGACCGGTATTATCATCTGCTAAATTCAGAAATCATCATAAAAATTTCGTATTAGCTTTAGACTTAAAGATATACTGAATCTTATATATTCATAAATTACAAGATTTTTCGTATTCTTCGCATAATATTTCCCAACTGATCTTCAAAATCATGAAATAATTATTGAACTATTAATCTACACAAAAATGTCTTCCGTTTATGTGTAATTTTAATGATGCGTGTTTCAGAATACTTTACTAGTATTGCCAGGATATTGAAAATTCTGCGTTTTTACTTTAGTCCTTAAAACTTTGAAAAGAAAAAAATAAAAATATTCCTTATCAATGCTATGCACAAAATAGATTTTTCAAAGAAAAATTTTTTGTATGAAAACGGGAAATCCATTGAGAGGGTCTCGAAATACTTAGAAAACAATATAAAGTTAAAAACAATTTACATGCTTAAGTAGTACAAAAATAGTTTTATTTTTACAAGTTTTTCGTACTACATAAGCATATAATTAGTTTTTGTATTTATAGCTGTTTTCTTAATATTTCAGGACCCTCTCAATGGATTTCCAATTTTCATAAAAAAATTTTTTTCATTGTAAAATTCTACTTTGTGCATACTAATGAAATAAAATCCTTTATTTAAATTTTTCAAGGATTTAAGGACTAAAGTAAAGACACACAATTCCAGTAAGGAATCTTGAAACTGACATCAACAAAATAGCACGTAAACCAAAAATATTTTTGCGTAGATTAATACTCCATAAACTATTTTTATGATTTTTACGACCGGTCCGGAAATTTGATGCGGATAATACAAAAAATGCTGCAATCTATGAAAATATAAAAGTCAATATATCTTTAAAACTTGAGCTAGTCGAAAATTGTTGCATAGTACAATGTAATAAAGAAATTCAGTCACATAGTTCTAACAACACTTAAGCAGAACGTAGCAGTATACTGTTTCGTTATACCCACTCACTCATTAGCGTTCATGTACATATATATTTTTATATAATTTCTTAGATGGCTGACAGTTGTTAGGAATACTATATATTTAACCAAATTATTAATTGATAAAGAATAATACACTTTTTATGTTCTTGATATTTAATAAATTCCATATATTTAAGCGAATCTTTAATGTTATTAAAATCTCATTATATAAGTATTTTTTATCAATTCTAGTACTTTTTATGTAGAAAACAAATTAGTGCCTTAAAATCTATTAATCATTTTCTCTAAAAAAATCTCTCATAATTTTTCTTTTCTTTTTAGGTAAGATAAACATCTCAGACATGAATTCGTACTGGAAAAAATAAAGTAAGAAACCATTTTTAACTTTTATTGTTTGAATATTTGTGGTATTGCGACAAATTTACGACTTCCGTTTTTCATTAAAAAACAGGAAAGGAAAAAAATGGAACGCAAGAAAACACCGAAAATATGGCTCCAAAAAAGAAAAAACTAAAATAAAAAATTTAAGAGTGTGTATAAAAAATTTAGAAAACCCTACAAAAACGCACTTGTAGTGGAATGTGTGTTTTCCCTTTTGTGTTATACTTGCATTAGTGACTGCTATTGTTCTTATTTTATGGGATGCTGCCACGGTCTAGCATCATAAAGTAAAAGTCGGCTTAACATGGAATACAAAACAGATCATATTACCAAATTTTAGATAGGAATTTGTTATAAATGTATAAGAGTATCTGCTGCTCCATTTGCTAGAGTTGAAGTTGTAGCTTCTGGCGTGTTAAGTTGTTTATAACAACAGCATGCCCTTACCTACCAACCCAGCCAATCAGGGAGTCATCATTTGCCTTCTTTTTTTTTGTCTTTCCAGTTTTATGTGAATGGTATGGTTTTGTTTTGTCGTTTGTGTGTTAAATGTAATAATTGCCTTTAAACTGTTAGGATTTGTCACGTGCTGTAGTATTTATTGGTACTTTTACTTAGTGCGTGACTGAGAGTTCATGTGTGTGTGCTTGAGTAACACTATTGGTGCTGCCTTCACTACTGTTATCATATCATCTACCCTGCGGTATACATTTCCACTTTATGGTGTTTTCGTTGGATTGTTCTAGTAAGTGCTGCTGTTGTTGTTGTTACCATCCTTATCTTTAAAATTGTCTTTTTAAATTTTTGTCTAACTGACTGACGTGTATTGTTTGAAACAAAATTAAGAGCATTTCATTTTTTCCAGCTCCAATTGTATCTTGATTTTTATATGTGATGGCGAGACTTTGACATGCATGTGTTCCATGTTCAATATTTTTAGATTTTCAATACAAAGAAATAGTACAGAAGGCTAAAGGAATTTAATCATGAAGGAATTTGGTTTATAATCAAATTTTTGTACTTACAAAGATCATTTTTATAACAATGCATTACAGCGAAAATGTTTAAAGTTTTTAATGAATTTTTTTTAAATAATTCGGATGTGATGAACACGAAAAAGTAATGTTTCATTTCGGCCATTTCCCAGATAACGGGTCCATTTTTGTTTTTTGATGTCTGCGTCTTTTAAAAGCGCTGTCGTGTTAAACGCAGTTTCGATTAAAATAAATTTAATTTAATTTGAAAGGCCATTAAACTGTAGAACGGTGACTAATTTGCATCGATCGAATAAAAAATGACTGAGTTAGAGTGGATCGAAGTTAACATTGTTGAAATATTTAATGATATTTAAAAGTTGTTTTGTACAACAAATAATAACAAAATCCATAGTTGTATACTCTCATTTACTAGTCCATTCGATTACAAAACTTTCAAACCATTAAAAACTAAAAATGCTATAATGAAAAATCGAAAACACCGGATGTTTTTTAATCTACTCAGAAGATTCGGAAATATCCTGAGCTTGTGCAAAATAAAAATATTATTTTCAAGAATTTTTGTTTTAAAACATCAATAAAAATTAAAAAAAAAAACAAAAGTGTCATTATTTTTCTATAAGCATATAATGTATGTTGCAAATCAAACAAGCCATACTGCATTAAAGTCGATCCACAACTTTTGACTTTATTCACAATTCAGTGCACGAACTCAATTGACAACACACACAAACTAAAATTTTACTGCTGGACTAAAATCGTTATTTTGGTTCCCTCTCTTAATTGTAAATAAAATTGAGAGTTGTTGACCTGTATTTGTAAACTTGTGTATTTAGAAAAGATAGTCAAATTTCATTCCTTTAAACTACTGGCCAATAGAAACTTATGTACATACATATGTATATATTTATGTATGTATGTAGTTGATTGTGGGTTAGACGTGAATATATTCTTTTTTTTATAAAAAAATTTTCGTTTACAATTCATTATTTCCCTAAACTTTTTTATTCCGATAAAAATCTATTGTTGCTATTTATTGTTACATTATGTTGTTATTGTTGTTTGCTTAGGAACAAAATTTGGAGACGCTTTAGTGATTATTTTTCTAACTTTAAGCAGACAATTTTCTCTTATTTTAACTTGAAAACTTCTGCTACAAAAATAAGGAAAGAAATTAACAACAACAAAAAAATCAGTGCTAAAAATTACAACAATAAAATGTATTTTTCCCATAAACTGCCACTTCCATATTGTTCTAGATTTTGTTTAAGATAATGTGCCAAGTGTTTGCAAGATACTGGTATAGGAGTTCTTTCATGCCATAAAGATACCAAGAGCGAAAAGAACACAACTCATACGGGAACGTGAGCAGACGTTTGTAATATAGAAATCAATGTGCGTGCGTCTTTATAGATTTTTGCCATATATTATATATGACTTTGTTTTTGGAATACCTTATTTATTCCCCAGCCAAAGAAAATATTTAAACAAATGAACACGTATCAGTATTATATTTTCGATACAGGCAAGTTTGAATGAGAAACATATGTATGCTTAATTTATGTTAAAAGTGCAGCAAAGTATCGTTAAAAAGGAACTAAAATATAGAAATAAAAACATAAATGGAGACACTAATAACAAAGATATTATTTGATGTTTAGAAGTATAATAAAAATGTTAAGCAAAAAATTATTAAAAATCAAATTGAATACTTTGAACTCTTTGTAATGGGGTCCTACTGTTTTTTTTTTTGTATAAATTTCTTATTTATATCTAGACTCTGTGTTGTAGTTAGTGCGTCTTTTTTGTAACATTTTTTTTGTATAATTTCAACTTATTAACATGTCACATTTTTTGTACTTTTTATATCATTTTATTCTATCACAAGAGAAGTTATGGGTGATGATTTATGCAGTAATTGTATGAATTTATTTAACTGTTCAAAAAATTAAAATAAAAACATAAAATCAGAAAGGCTTTGTAGAATCTATCTATAGAATTAATAGACGAGACGAGTTGTTGTGCTGCAGTTTATGCATATATTATACAGTTAATTTTGACGAAACATTTAAGATTTTAAAGATATTTATTGACAGATGTGCACAATCTACATATATTTTCTTAAAATCAATAAATCAAATAAGATTATTTAAATGGATTTTGTTGTTGTATTTTACCATTGCTTTTAATTTCAGTATATGAAATTGACAATGTAGCATTAAGTAATTTTAGTTGCATTAAAAATTGTGTGGCTTTTTCTAAACATAATTTATTGACGATTGTGTCATTACAAATATGTTTGTGATTCTAAATATTTAAAAGTTTTGTGAATATAATTATATTGCAAATATTTTCATCAATTAATTGATCATGGTTTGTATTCAAAGAAATTAATTGAAAGTTACTCAAAGCTTCTTAGAATTAAGTGAAAAATATCATATGTATATTTGTGAGTTTTTCTTAAAACTCATTGACGACGATCTCATTGTTGGTTATTAAATTTGTGGTGTGAGCTTGAAAGTATTTGAAACTAACATTAGAAATGTGTTGAACGTTACTTGGACAAATTTGTTAAATTGATTGTTGGCTTAAGTATGATTTGGCTTTGAGCTTTAGAATGGTAAAAAGAAGTTAACACCAGCGGAAAATTTCTAATCTTCTATTCTTATAATAATAAGTCGTTTTATCATAATGAATTTCTACCTGAAGGAAAAAGCAAAAATATTAAAAATAAATTTAAATGCGAAGAGAAAAATAAGGGTGGCGATCTGTTCAAAATTTTTTTTATTAAAGAGATAATAAATAGAAATTTTCTGCATCCATTGAAAAGGCTTATTTTCCAAATAGATTTTTTGCATATTTCGATTGATAAGAGGCTAATCTTTTGAAAAGTGCAAAAACCATAATATAAAAAAATTATGTAGGCCATTTCTATATTAAGGTAACGATATACTCAAACTGAGAATCACCCACATATATGTAACTCTATGTCTACCAATAGTTTTTCAACAAATGGATCATTTACTTAATAAAAATTAAATCATTTATAAAGCGACTCTGATGACTGTCTGCACTAAAAGGATTAGAACTATTTTCCATTTAGTACACTTTCTTATTAAAGGTTTAAAATATATTATTCACTTGATTCTTTATTTTTAAATAAAAGATTTATATTTTGAAAAAACTTTGAGTTTCTAAAGTTGCTTTAAGTCACAAAGTCTTTTAATATAATTCGCTTCATATGCAATTGAATTTATGATGACCATTATTGCCCATTAAAAACATGCACTACCAACATATTAAATAAGTAATAAAGTAATAATATGTATTGTCACACACACACATACAAACACACACAAATAAACCAGCCACCTAACCAGAACAAGGAACCTGCCAGACGACATACACTTTACTGAGGTGAAAATAATAATAACAAGGTTATATTCTTGCAATAAAACCATTGCTCTCCACAAGCAATTCTTTTCAGTTCCGGACAATAAAAACAGTTGTAGGAAAGAATAGAAATCAACCAGTATGAAATTCTAACATTTATACAACTAAAATACAACCATAATACACTAATAGTTTATTTATTTATTTTTTTGCAACAAAAATAATATGACCAAGGAAATGATATAAATGTAAAAGTAAGAAGAATATATAATCATAAATGAAACAGTTTGCGTACCATGCTGTAACAGGAAGCAAACTGAATTTATTATTTGACCTGTAATAATGTGCAAAAGGTTGAGAAATATACATATCGAGCCTTTGCTGCAATAGAGTCCAAGCTCAAAAAAGTGATTTTTGAGTTAATAATGCAGATTTAATCGTCATATCCTTCTTCATATTGTAAAAAAATTTTCTTACAAATATCTTGTGTACTCGACTATTGAGAGAAGAATCAAATTTTCTTTTACCATTTAGTTGTTAACAAATTCAAAACTTTAAACTCAAAACTCATAAACTTTAAAACAAGTTTTTTTTGAGTTATGACTCTACTGCAGCAAAGGCTCGATATATTGTTATATATAGAAGTGTTACAAGGGTTTGTTTTGGAATAAATTTCGGAAAATACTGCACCAAAACATAATATGATTGCCTTTTTTTTTTTGGAAAAATAGTTACTTCATAAATAAATTAATATTTAAAAAAAAGAAGAGACTTATAAAACGAATTTTTGTATGAAAATTTGTTTTATTAATCTGTTATAAGTCAAAAAAAAAAAATTTTATGAATTGAGGCAAAAATCTGTATGTATGGAAAATACACTATTAATTTGGAAATTTAAGCATCCCATTAAAACTTTTTAAAGCTGAAACTTTCTTTGTTGATTTACCAATTCGAAGGTGTGTGTTTCCCATGATCGTGATTGTACAACCAGACATTGGCCAGCATCATTCACAAACACTCTTTGATTCCTTTTAGTACAGGAAATCAGCCTTATTTTATGCTGGCATAAACAAAAATAGAAGAATAATAAAGAAAAAAACTTAAGCTCAAACTAAGAAAATTGTTAAATGAAGCAGAAAATTTAACCTAGGAAATGAAATGTTTGTTAAAATTGCAATAACAAAAAAGTAGGAATTTACAAACAATTGATAACCAGCCTTTCAATCGGTCAATAAACATGCAGACATATACACACAGTCATGCATACAAATGTATGTGTTCATATATGAAATTTTGGAGCAAACAAAAGAAATGTGATAGAAGGACCATTGAAACGGTAAATGGACTTACAAACACACATGTGTGTTCTTGTTGCCCTTTTTGTTTTGCTCAGCTAATAAAAGAAAACTATTAAGACTTTAACAATTTTGTGTAGAGGCTTAAAAATAAAGGATTCTTTTTGTTTTTTAATAAAAATTTAATATCACATAATTTACAATTTAATACTGCTACAATCGCTTCTCAGGTCTTTGCATGTCATATTGACATCTGTTAACAGCTGTCAACAATTTGAAAATATCATCGGTTAGTACACATGCTATTTCCTTCTTCTTTAAAATAAATGTGCATGTATTTGAGTACGTGCAAGTGTGTATGTGTGTAAGCGTGCTTGAAATAAACTAGGTCGTTAATAAGAAACATATGAGTATGTACGTGTTCTCTTGTCATAAATAATCAATTCGTTGCAAGTTTTTCTGTTTTCCAATTTTCTTTTCTTTTTTTTATAATTTTACATTAAAGACATTGTTACACTGAAAATCAATGACCTTAAGAACACCACTGAAGAAATGAAGTAATCAACTTCTAGCACACGCTCCTTTTCAATGAACGCGATAAAAGAAAAACCGTCTCAGGAAATTGACAGCTGACAGACAGTCAGATATAAAATTTTTTTACATGTTACAGTTCTTTTCATATTGTTAAGAAAAAATGCAAAATAAATTAAAAATTTTATTGAGAGAATGATAAAAGCGGAACATGTATAAAACTGATGTAGAATCAATTGTATACAGTAGCAAAAAGTAAGCATGTGTACCATATGGGAACATAATAAAGTTAAATATCCCAGCAAACATTTTTTGCTGATTTTGATTCGCAATCGGCTTATTTT
Source organism: Panzeria rudis (assembly GCA_956483635.1). Taxonomy (NCBI): domain Eukaryota; kingdom Metazoa; phylum Arthropoda; class Insecta; order Diptera; family Tachinidae; genus Panzeria; species Panzeria rudis. The sequence goes on along the minus strand of OY101449.1, from coordinate 152,788,602 downwards.
ATAATTGGTACTTTTAAGAACGTATGCTCTTTAAAAGACACTTTATGATAACAACAACTTTTTAAAAGGCACTTTTTTAAAAAATATTTCTTTCAAAATTTTGTTTTTAAAAAATATATTATTTTTATACCAAAATGTACTTATTAAAAAATGTACTTTAAAATAAGTACATTATAAAAAGTTATTTTTTTAAAAGGTCTTTCTTAAAAAGGTACATTTTTGAAAGGTACTTATTTAAAAAGGTACCTTTTAAAAACTACTTATTTGATAAACTTCGTAAAAGCTAATATTTTTAAAAGGAACTTTTTAAAAAGGTATAATTTTTGCAGACCTACATTTGCTAAAAATAGTTTTTATAAATGATATTTTTTTTAGAATAGAACTATTTTAAAAGGTACAATTTTAAAAAAAGTATTTCCCAAAAGTGCTTATGTAACCTGCGGGAAATATATTCCAATTGTCCTGTCGTACTGGTCCCATGAATGGTGAAAATGGAAGATGCACAGTAATTTTGCACAAAAGCAAAAGATTTTATATCGGTAAAAGTGTCCGAACGATTTCGGTTTATTCCATACACAAGCCGATCGTCAGCGAGACAATTGTGTGTAATAAAAATTAAATCGTTTTATCACCGACATGTCTGACGTCAGGAAAATCTGAAATTTACCAGTCAAACAACCGAAAAAAGTTCCATTAGAGATTTAGCAGAAAGTTCTACAACTATCTGGTAAAACTGTTTCCCCCGCATTTTCTGAAATATTATTCGATTAATATCCGACAAGCAAATTTCCTTTAAGACATTTCTGACCTCTGACTTACGATTTCACCCGTTTTTCCTGGATATTTTCATAAATGTGTAAGTTTTTAGAATTATAAAGTATGGGTAAATCTTCTCTGCAGTTGTAGAATTATTAAAGTATTGTAATTCTATGTGCAAATTTTATACGATATTTCTAATATAGTTTTTCCAATAGCTTGAAAAAGTATCAGAAAATTGGAAAATATCTATGTTTTGTCACACATATTTCTGATTTTGTATGGATATGTCGAAAATTCCTTTGGAGTTTCTCCGAAAGAATTTCTACAAGATTTGTATAGAGTTATCTTAGATATTTCGGTTAAATTTTCAGAATTCCCTTTGAACAAAATGTTCCATTTTCTTGTGCGACTGCCATATGATTTTCGGCACGTTTTCTGACAGACTTCGGATATGAGTTGGGCAACTTGTACAGACTTTCTGAACGATTTTAGCAAAAAATGTTCGCTGGGAAGTCGTGCCGAATTATTTCAACAATCTCCAATACTTTAAAAATTCAAAAATTTTGATAAAAAAAAAACTTAATCAAAACTGAAAACTACCCAACAAAAACTTGGTAATGAGTTGTCAATACCAAACAACATACTTTTCAACCACAAACTACATACCGTTTGAACTACTTTACACTCACTGAACAATTACTTACTAGTAATTAAACAAACCATCTATTCTCTTATTGGCAGAGTAGTAGTGTATCTGCTAATCATACAGACGATAAACAGTTCAACCCCTGAGGGAGCAAAATAGATTTTTTAAATTGTGTTTATGTTTGTGATAACAAGTTTTAAGCCCGTAACAAAATATTTGTGCAGTAGCCTAATGAATAGAACACTTGGCATAAAATAACACAATAACTGAAAGCGGCATGAGTTCAATGCTTAGCAGAGACATTTCATTTTTATTGTGTTTTGTGTACTCAATGCCATCTAAATGTTGAAATTTATAATTTGTTATTTGTAATCAAATGTGATAAGTACTTCCCTCCAATGACATCGCCATGTTAAAGTAATTAATGAAAATGCCAAAGTAGAATTAGTGAAGGGTATGTTTATTAGCATTTTAACTCATTACTTTGCCATCAAAAATTTTCCTGGGTAGTTTTAATTAATTTCGTAATTGAATCAATTACTCATGTGGTCAAAAACAGAATTTTCTAACAATTTTGAATAACTGAAAATTTTAATTTCAGTGATTGAATATCCAATTTTGAACTTTGAACTTTGAATTGAACTTTAACAACAAAGTTAATTGAATCTGCAGCTTTCGTAATTAAAATCGTATTTTATTTTTTTCTGTGCAAGAGAAAAAGAGATAATATATTTTTACCTTTCATACAGAAAGAATATTAACGCAAATTATAGTAACTGCCAATAACAATGTCAATGACAACGCTATGTAGAAGTGACAAGTAGCTTTCATATAAAGTTCTAGAAGCAGAACCGTGAGCTATTGCTTGGAGACCGGTTACATTGCTAGTTACATATGTATGTGACACGTTTTCTTCCCTATACGGTTGTTTTACTAAAAGGAGTCGTTGCGGGAAAGTGAAATGATACATCAAAAGTTCTAAAAGCACTGTTCCGATGAATTCAATGGGCACTGACTTGACACTCTCATTAAATATATCGAGGGCTTATATTCAAATAGTGCTGTCTATAATATTGTGGTTTAATAAAATTGTTAAATTTGGCCCCTGCAGCGCCTAGGATGCCCCTACATAAATCAAATGTATAACTAACCCCACTTAATTTTTCTTTCCCAACATTTTTTTCTAACATACCTAATAAATATATCCATTCCTTAAGGCAACTCCCATACAAAATGTAAACTTTTTTGTATGGGAGTCACCTAAGGGATGGAGATAAGGGGCAAGTATGTTTTGAGAAAATTTTGAAAACGAAAAACCAATTGAGGTCAGTCATACATTTAACACCCGTAGGGTTGACTCCTAGGAAGTTATTTTTCTTCTATATATTTCTAGTCTGTATTGTAAATTTTATATGGGAGCACCCTTAAGGTATGAAGATATGGGGTAGTTGTGTTCAAACGAAATGTTGACGCTAGAAAACTAATGGGAATTGGTCATACATTTTACCCTTCTGGGGGCATTCTAGGCGCTGCTGGGAGCAAATTTAATAATATCAATAAACCACACTATTTGTATGGGAGCCCCTCGAAGAGGTGGTGATAGGGGGCAAGTATATTGAAACAAAATGTTAGGAACAAAAACTAGTGGAGGTCGGTCATACATTTAATCCCCCCTATTGGGACTCCTAACCACTTATGGAACTTTTCCTCCTAATCTCCATTGTAAATTTTGTGTGGGAGCCCACTTAAGGAATGATGGTAGGGTATAGCTATGTTCAGAAAAAATGTTGGGAAGGAAAAATTATTGGGGGTCGGTTCCACATTTTATCCCTCTAGGAGTAACTCTGTGGCAGTTATGAAGTTTTTCAACCTGTTCAAATAGTGCTATCTGCTTATTTCAATGTTCTAATCGATGAAAATTCAATTTGTAAAAGTGCTATAAAACATATATAAGCGCGAGTATCAGGAATTGATACAAAATTAAAATTCATAGGATTTAGACGTAATTTTGTAAAATAAAATTTAGTTATTACTCTTAGAGTAAATAAAAAAAACAGTTTTTTCTCTCTCCTGTAAATTGTTGTGATTTTGCAGATATCACTATTTGAATATAAGACCTTGATACATTTAATACTATGTATCTTCATAAAATTTCGTGCCTTTCTTTTCTTTTGTACATGTAAGGTTAACAACAATATTTTCTAATTAAAAGGGATTTTTTCTTTTTATTTGCTAATTTATCTGGACTGGCAACAAAAATCCATAATGTGAAAAATGTGCTCTAAAAATTTATGTATGTATAAAAATTAAACTTATAAACATTTTTGTACAAAATCTTTTTATCGTATAAAAAAATATATAATGCGATTTAATGTTGCCTTTTGAAACACTTAAACTTTTCAACACTTTAACCTTTATCCTTATTTTTATAAAGATAATTTTTACTTTTTAGTTGTTTGTTGCTGCTGTTGCCAAAGATAATCCTCTTATTTCAACTGCACTTGAGTTAAAAGGGATGTTTAACTGTTACATAAACGACGAATAAAATAAGGAAAAGAAAAAAAAGGATTTTTTCTGTTGTTACCACTCACACCCGCTAAAAGCTTAAATAGAATTGATAGAGAAGCAATTTTGATTATTTTGGTTTAAATTGTGACGACGAAGTGATGATTATGATGATGTTGTTGGTGGTAGTAATAATGGTGATGATGCTACTATTGCCACTGTGATGTTTTTGCTGACGATGATGTTGGTTGGTTGTTTGGTTGTTGACTGTGGCAGTAAAAACAGATTTTGTTTACAATTCATAAGTGACGTGTATCCAAAGTGTTAACAAACATGTGTGTGTGTGTGTTTATGATTGTTAAGTGAAAATTTTTATAAAGTTTTTTCTTGTTTTTATATGAAAATTTATGCAAGATACTTAAAGTCAATGTAAAAGTAAGTAACATCATGCATTTGACAGTTTTGCTTTTCTTTCAATTTTTTATGTTCGTGATCTGTATGTGCATGTTCTTTGTATGAGTGCTGCTTGTTAAATTGTTTGTTAACAAATTGTTGCACAAATATTTACACACTTTAGAAATTTTGAACAGAATATAGATGTTGTTGAAGCTCATAACAAGTAAATAAGACTTGAAAGTTTTTTTGGATGTTAAAATTATAAAAATAAAATATTGCCACTTACTTTTCTTTTTATATCCTTTGATAATGAACTGTGGAAAGTCGATAATCTTAAGAAAGAAATGGAATAGTTGATCATGGGATATATTTAAAATATCTCAGCTCGGTGTGAAATCTTAATTTTTTTCTCGTTTTATATAACAAAATAGTTTATCGTTAATCAGGCAATAAATGCAACAAAATGAAAACCAAATAGCTTCAAACTTATTATGTTTTCTGGCAGATAAGACCAACAACTGATAGATAATAAACCATCGATACCGAGCAATTAAAACATGTCAGACAACTTTGAAATGGGAAGGATCTTTTTCTTCCTCTTTTGTTTATTACAAATCCACTGCTGGATATAAGTGATCATATGCATATATTACAATAAATTGGTTACTAAATATAAATTTTGTCTCGTTGTCTTGCCGCATGAACTAATTCGCCTATAGCTCTCAAGCCTGTCCACTTTCTTATGTTACGCATTCACGACATTTGTTTTCGGCAAATTCCTCGTCTGCCCTCTATTCTACTCTACCCTCTAATATCAGTTGCAGTAGCTCGTATTTGCTCCCACGTATAATATGACCAAAGTAGGCAGTTTTCCTTTGTTTAATAGTGGGAAGTAGTTCACGTTCACATTCCATTCTTCTTAAAGCTTCATAGTTAGACACTCTATCTATCCAATCTCTTTGGTCACTATTAATTGCTTTGATATTAGGTATACATCTTCAATGACCAGCCCTAAGGGCCTATTCACCATGAGAACATTGTTTTGATGCTGATGCCAAAAAGAGCGGCACAAAGTAGAACCCAATGCTTTGTAGTCTGTGTTTTGTAGGCATACGGACCCCATTTTTAGGAAATGTATTGTACCACAACTAAGAAAGTTGATTGTGGGACATTCGATTTGAAATTTCCGGTACTGTAAGCGCCAGGTAAAACCTCTGCGAGAGTTCATTCCTCATACGATGTGTTCGGCTAAAGAGCGAGTTTCTGGCGTAATATGTGGAGTGGCGCACTGACAGATCGACCAAAAATGGATGAGCTCCAAATAAAAAACGCGTTTTTGCAAACAAGATCTGGTTTCGCGAACGAACTCCCTGATTTCATTAGAGCACATGCCATTGCACAGTGGTGAATAATCAAAGTATTTAGGAAATAAATCTGCTATTTTTAAAGGAATAGTCTAATTAGTATAAAATATCACAAGGGCATAGCAAAGAAGAATTTCTATTTATTCGAAGAAGATTAGGTTCCAAAATTGCTCAGGAGCAGAGCTGTGAAGTTCAAAATTAGGAAAATTTGGGCATGTAAAATTTTTCCACGCATGTAATTTTTTTTGTTTCTCGCCCGGCTTAAAATATTTTTTGTCTTTTATCCCTTATAGTGATATAAAATAAATGTATTTGGTTCAGGACTCATCTGTTTGAGTTTGTTAGTTAGAGACGTTTGAAAATTAGAATTTCTCAATTTTTGCAGTATTTTCAAGATAACTTATCTAAATTACAACCGATTAGCTCAATTGCTTCTTTGGTAGTTAAAGAACAAAGTTAAGCAAATTGCTTAAAAGTAAATTCATGGAAATATTCCTACTGAGATGGAAACTATAAAATTTTTATTCGGAAATTGAAAAAAATTGAAGTTGTGAAAATTTTTGCCCTAGAGAGCACCACCATTCTCATCTCTTTAAAGAATATTTTCTTCAGGAACTTATAATTATTATATTTGTGTCCTAAAGGTATCTTCACAGACACGATTTTAGAATAAATTTAATCTAATTTACCATTTTTGTTGGCTCTAAGCCAGTGAGACTTCGACCTATCGTGAAGTAGTTTTTATTTTAGACAAAATATTCTAAAATCTGAAAGCTTGGTTTCAAAAACAAACACCACTTGCAAAAAGTGTTGTATGTATCCATTTATTTGCCAAAACATGTTATGGATCTCGGACCAAATGTGGACTTTATGGGCAAAACCATAAAAAAAATTCAATTTTTGGGATTTCTTAGAACTTTCTTAGGTATTCTGAGATTGTCAAAAATGAAAAACTTTTATAATCTTTATTAAAAGCATTTCAAACTTCTTTAATAACCTCAACATATTCCTAATTTTATGCCTTCACATAAAATATGTATATTTTTTTAAACTTTTATTATTCAAATTAACATATTTCTCGCTAAAGAAAAAAAGGCATCATTATGCTCATCATCATCATCATCAGCATTATTACCAACATTATCACAAGCTAAAGCTTCATTATTTTCCATGTTGTTTTTGCATTAAATTTCACGCTTTAATATGCCACATGTGTGGTAAGGATTTTCACATTCCTTTTTTTCTCTCTTAATGCAGACTAAATTTGGTGGAATGTAACAAGACGTGAAAGTCACTTGTTTGAGACAACGGCGCGGCGCGTAAGTGCTGGGATTATTCAGTGTTTAGTACTCTTATATACATATTAAAATAGGAAAGAAAAATAAAATGGAGTGTGAGTTGTGATAAATGTGATAAATGTATGTGAACGTGTGAAAAATCATGGCTTATTACCTGGTTGTACTTATTATTGGCAGACATTTTGACAGGCAGCAAATAAAAGTTTGCTGCCAAAAAATATTAAATTAATGAGGACGAGAAATTCGGAAAAAAGGAAAAATTATATTTCGTTGCCAAAGATATTTGCTGCAGAAACTTCCTTTTATTGTTCTTATTAAATTTTGAATTACAAAAAAAAAAAGAACAAAATTAAATATCTGTCATAAAGCCATGTGTAACAGAAAATTTTACCATCAAATATGTTTCTTTATTTATTAAAAAAAACGAAAAAATTCCTTCACATTTATTTGAAGCTGTGTTTTTTTTTGTGTTATTATTGTTATTTTATTTTGACATGTACAACTGTCAAGTACTTGTCACAGAAGGCGTCGGCATAAATTTGTTTACAAATTATATATGGGGGGGACCCCCTCCACTGGCACTATTCAAAATGCCACTATTCTTAAAATAAAAAAAATATCTAAGTATTCTTAGCAGCACACGTTGAATGAAGACAACAAACGGCCAGATAAACGTTTATATCCGCACAATGACAGTTTGAAATAATAACGTACTTATCGAAAACAACAACAACAACCACACAACAATCATCAGCTAAAGGTACAACAAAAGCAATAATGCCTAAGCATTAAACGTCAAATGACGTTACAAAAGTCAAATTAGACCAATTTGTGAATGGCATAAACATATCGTTTACAAACGAGCTGAGGAGATATGAGTATAGACGGAGTTTTTTTTTGGAAAATTGAGATGGGTATTTTGAACAATAAATGAATGAATGAATGAAGGAAGGAAATAAATTTTTTTTAAACATATTTTGATACCCCTCTCATAGATATTATTCAACAAAAATAATACACTACGAGCAGCAGGTGGGGAGCAATATCTGGCCCTTAAGTATTTAAATTTGACTTGATAGGCATATTTTCTTAAAAAATTTAAAGAAAAAGAAATAACTTAAATTGTTTTTCTTAAAGTCATGTGATAATCCTTTGCTTAAATATAAGAGAAATAAAGAATATGTGTATTAGAAAGCTCATAGAGATACATATACATAGTTAGTAGAGTGCGACCGAAACCAGTTTTTTGGGGCCTAAGCCGAACCGAACCTAATATTCGGCCAAAAAGCCGAAGATAATTTTTATATAATACATACAGTGTCAGTCAAAATAATAAAAAAAATTGCATATATTTTATATCAACCGGGCAAAAGTAGAACTTAAACATTTACGAGCATATGACTAATAAGAACTTGGCATGAAATTAGCATAAATCATGAATAGAACTGGAATGTTGGGTTCGGTGTATATACATTTAGCAATGTTTTATCACTCTATTAATGACGTTACTTTCTGCTAAACAATAGCACTAATTAAAAAGCGGAATCGGAATAACTAAGGACATATAATAAAGTGTAATATTTACCCATTTTTGACACTGTATTTATAAGGTTTCATCTCTACTAAAGTAAAGTTTTTTGAATTGCGCCCACGTTTCATCGATGCAATAAAGAAATTTTCTCGACAGTATTGCATTTATCGTAAAGATTGAAAATGAGCTTTATTCATATTTTGATATTATTTTTAAAAAACCTATTTTAAAAGACAAATAATCAATGTTGAAAAATCAATTTTATGTTAATTTTTCCCTTGTTCCTTGGAATATTAATCATGCCCAGTTCTTTCTGAATTAAAATGTTACAAACCTTATCCTAATAATCAATTTGGATTCACCAGTAAATACCTTCGAAATAATCATATTAATAGAAAAATAATAAATTTTAGTTCAAAATCGCAGAAGTAGATTCGCTTGCGAAAAATCCATTTGGTACAACACAAAATCCACTTTCGATTTGAATCGAAATCGGTTTACCATTCCCTAGCTTATGCTATTTATTTTGGCAACAAACAGTTGAATAATGTATGGCACTACATCCTCTGGTTGCGCTTTATAAAACTAAGTAAAATTTTCATTCAATTGGCAAAGATATGGGACGGGAAAAAAGAGATTCATGGCGGTGGCATATTTTAAATTTCGGAAAGTACTATTTCGATTAACTTCTTTATTTATACAGAATAACAAATTTTAGTTTCGGTATTCGGTCAAAAATTTGGCCTAAGCCGAATATCACCCGAAACCACAATTTTGGCCGAATCCGAAACCGAAACCATATATTCGGTCAGACTCTAATAGTTAGTTTAAAATCAGATACATATTCATAATAGATATCGATCTGGTATAATCACTAGTTTTTTTTTTGCTTCACTTGAACAAATATATTCCGTGGGGTGACCAGATAAGTACGATAGGAAAATAAATTTAAATAAAACAACAGCCGTGTGAGATTGTGGCCTTATTTTGAAGCTACATTTTGTCATTACGTTTCGGATAGACCATCATTCAAATAACCGCTTTGGGTTTGCTGACAATGATTCGAAGCTGATTTAATGACCAAAATCGGTATCCCCAGGTAAACTTTTCAGCGCCCAACTAGCGAACTGACGGCGCTGTTAATGGTGTTCTTGCATCAAGTCAATCTCATACGGATGAATGCCAAAACACAAAGCAAAGACGGCTGTATTTACTTCAGTTCGCACCAATGTCATTCTCGTTGATGGCTCAAGGTCAAAAGGAGTGTACTGCCTGCCGCTAAAATTTCTCCACTGAGCGTCGAATTGCCTGTGCAATGGCTTTGAAGATGTTCACATCTATTGGCAATTCTCTTCCGTACTTTACGTTGTGCTTGTGAACTCCCAATGTCATGGAAGGTTGCCAATATAACGAAAATCCACAAAAGGTGAGATGCTACTAACTCTGAAAATTACCGGCCAATCGCATTATGTTCTACACTTTCCAAAGTGATGAAAAAATAATTCCAAATTGATCGAAATCATTGCGGGGTATTGAGAGTCCAACGGTTTACTAACTGACTATAGGGGACGCTCTTCGGCAGACTTACTAGCCTTCCTTTAGGAAAAATGGTTTCAATCTATATGCCATTTGTGCATATTAAATTGTTACTCAATCGTTGATCTAGGCGCACGGTAGTGCTCCAGGCCAAGTTCCGGCCACACAGTGTGTAATATTACACGAAACCATTCGAGCTGTTTTTAGCCCCCTCATAACTTTGCTCTTCTTTATCGTAAAATAGTGAAACTTAAAACACAAGGTCTCCCTACAGAGGTAACCTCATTCAAAGTTCTACCGTAAAAGGTTCCCGAGATATTAAGGTGCAAAAAGTGCATATTTTAGTATACATTCACTGACTCTCTGACTCACTGACTCATCAATATTATTGGGCACTTCCGCTATAGCTAGAGAGCTGAAATTTGGTATACAGGTAGGTCTTGACGAGCAATTAACCAGAAAAATCCGTAAAGGGGGACTTTTCACCCGGAAGGGACTAGGGTTCCCGGACCCTCCAGATTAAAAAAAGTTATATATACATACAAATATAAATATTTATACAAAAATAACTTAGAAAAAAGACGTGAGATCCGCAAAAAAACATAAGTGTGAAAATAAGGCCAAGTTCCTATCCAAAAATTTCGGCCGTAAAAAGTACTGAGATCAAAATAAGGACCAAGTTCTTGATAGGTACAATACCATCTTATTTTTAGGTAATCTGTTAGCTGGGCAATATTTTTTGCCTTTATAATATGGCGAAGAACTATGGATAAAATGTTGCCAAGCTTACAGGTTACCTAGAAAGGAGATGGTATTGTACCTATCAAGAACTTGGTCCTTATTTTGATCTCAGTACTTTTTACGGCCGAAATTTTTGGATAGGTCCTTATTTTGATCTCAGTACTTTTTACGGCCTAAGTTTTTGGACAGGAACTTAGCCTTATTATCACATTTATGTTTTTTTTGCGGATTATTGATATTCTCTAATGACATTTTGCAGTTATATAGAAATTTATGTAAAAAATACCCAGCGATCAAAGAAAACTAAGATTTGCTTCTGAGAATCCCAGCATTCCCAAGAAAGTTTCAAGAAATCCCATAGATGGATTTTTAATGAAGTCCACAAAGTCCATAAAGTCCACATTTCTTCCAAGGTCCATAAAATGTTTTGGAAAATAAATTGATACACCTAAGAGTTCTTGCAAGTGGTTTTGTTATTGACTGCATGCTTTGCGATTTTAAAGCATGTGGGCTAAAATCAAAACTTTGCTGCACAATAGGCCGAACTTGAATTCCAGGGAGAACAAAAAATGTAAATTGGACTATTTTTTTTTTAAATCATGCCTATAAAGATTTCGTTTAGCTTGCGATTGTGCGATAGGAGGCAGATGATTTGCGTATTCTAGAGCCTTGAGCTGTTAGTTGCACCCCCGGATCATACCTCTCTGCTATTAATAATTTGTTTTCATTGATTCAACCAGGCGTTTTGCTTTATGTTTCTTTTCACTAAAAGTCCTCTAAAAATTAGGAAGTGCCAAAGGTCTTGCTCAGAAAATATTAAATTTCTTTGTTAAATTCATAAGTAATGTTTTGTTTATGAAAACCACAATTTGGCCCTCATAGTAAAAATAGTTTTCTCTCCCTGTAAGAACAAACTTTATCGTTATAAAGTGGTAAGTTTTCGTATATTTTTTTCTCTTCACTCTACTCCCTGTACGTCTACTTTTCCACAAACAAAAAGCTAATATCACAGTAAGTGTCTGCGTATGGCCGACTGTGCCAGTGAATCTAACAAATCTAAAATAGAGGGTGTGTAAGTTATTTCTTTCTCGGCTAGAATGTGTCAATAATGTTGGCTTTAAGTCCTTGTGGTAAAAGGTCAGTCAACGTTACACAAATACGTTAACAGTTTGTTGTTTTTTTTCTCTTCTTCCTTTAAGCTTAACTTTTTTTTTTGTGTTTTTGTTTTTTTGCCTTCACACAAACAAATAAACATTTCAACTTGTCAAATTAACTGACACTTTGAACAATATTAAATAATGAACGAAAAATAGTTGTTTGATGAGTGGGGTGGATGATTAGACGGTTGGATATGGATGAAACTTTTGGAAATAAATATCAATTATAGTTCAAGTTAAGGGAATTCAAACTGTAAGTGGATCGGGAGTTTGTTGTTGTATTCTTAATTATCTCTAAGAAAAAATAAATAAATTATTTCGAAATCGTAGTTAAATCTTTAAATCCCGGTGATTTTTGATTGAATTAAAATGTTTTATTTTGACATTTAGAAAACTTGATAAAGTGAGGGTGGAATGTTTATTAAACTAATTATTAAAGCATAAGCAACAACAACAACAACAAGGCCTTCCAAGGGCTGCAGTTGTAAATAGAGTGAAAAAGGGTTGTTATAATTGTATTGTTGATAGTTTGTTAGTTTCCTTTGATTTTGTGGCTTTAATTATTTATCAGTTTATAATGGATTATTGTCATTTCCTTTCGCCTCAGTAAATATTTAGTTTAGTTTTATTGTGATTAAGGCCGTTTATAATTGTATTTATTATCATGATAAAGAACATGAAAGAAATTAAAGAATGATTGTTTTGTTAACTTGGCATTCTTTATGTTTTGTAAAAGGATTTGACTCATAGCGTAAGAATATAAATACATACTAACATATATTTTCAATATTATTGATAATATTGAGACTGTTTTAAGACATTAGGGAAAGTAAAAAGTTTTTTAAGGTTGGGAATTTCGTTTTGTTTTTCTGGAAGGCATTAAAGCTGTTAAAATTTTAATTTTTTATCTTCTGCCAGAATTTATTTTTACTTTTGTTTAATTATGAATAAATTATTCTGCTTTTAGGGTAAATGTATGTAAAATCCTATTTTTTTATTTACTTCTTTCTGTCCATCAAGAGTATAATTCGTAAGAAATTTTTTCTTTCAAATTTTTAAGCAAAATATTAAAAAAATTGGAGGATATATTGATTCATGCGTTCAGTTTACAACATTTCGAAATATTGTCTTATAGAAATGGAAATTAAATGTCAGTAGTAGGGAGGCAATGAAAAGAAAAAGAAAAAAATAGTCAGAGCGGATTAATAAAGTACATGATCTAAAGGTAAGGTGGCAGAATGTTTTACATAATCGGATAGCTCTCTGACGTGCGCTATTAAGGAAGGTTGAAGTTGAAATTTTGTAAATCTTGCCAAAGTTAAGTTCAATTTATATCAAATGACCTTCCACTACGAGGAGGTAACATTTTTGAGCCAATTCGAATATTTATGACCAGTGACGTCTAGCGGTCCAAATTTTATTTTTTACGACATTTACAGAAATGAAGCATAATCTAAAAAAAACAATCTTTCATCGTGGGTGTAGGTAAAAATTTGACCCCAATTAGTGAACTTTAAGGTGTGGTATATATCACAAAATTTTAACTTTGAACTTAATGCGGCACGCTTGAGAGTTATCGGATTTGGCTACAATTTTCAACACGTGAATTTTATACTAAAACTAAACACATTTTATACCTTAAATGGAAGGATTACGAAATTTCCTTTGCCGATTTACTGTAATAATGTGCAGTGTGGGGAATAGGGATGGGCAAAAAGTATCGATATATCGATATATTCTTAAAAATATATCGATATATATCGTCCATATTTTTAATTTCGATGTATCGATATATTGATATTTTTTCCAAATATATCGACAGTATCAAATTCGATATTTTTTTAGCTTTGGGTTTGTTCGGGCAATTTTTAAAAACATTTCGTCACAGTCTTCATCAAATAGAATATTACTAACAAAATTTCTTGTTTTATTTATAATATTTTGTCTATTCGAAAGATTATCATTCTTTGCGTGTAATTTTGTTTATGTATGTTCCATGAAATATCGGTGGAACAGTAAGGATCTTGGAAACTAACTCTTTCCAGCTTAATTATTTATGAGAAAGGAACTTTTTTTTTGTTTCATTTAAAAAAACAATTTGGGGACTACGTATTAATTATCATTGTTGAAAAAATATCGCTATTTCGATATTTCGAAATTTTTTATTCGATGCCGATCGATATTTAAAAATATATCGATATCGATATATATCGATATATTTTTTTCACTTGCCCATCCCTAGTCGGGTATATAACTGTAATTTTTCTATAAGGTAGTTATGAAAAACCTTAGAACAACTTTTTTTTCTGAGGGACCAAAAAAGTATTTTCACCGACAAGAAATAATTTTGAGCACAGTTTTTTTATTACCAAAAAACTTTTCCTATGTTAAGCCTAGTATGCAGTTCTGCCTGGATTTCAATTTTGAAATTTGTTATTTAATTCAACAGGGAATAATAGTTGTGTAGACAAATTTGTTTTTATTCACGCAAGTTCACTTATTTTTATAAATTACAACGTATAAAATATAAAAAATTATTTGAAAGACGACCAAAATACAAAATATAAAAAATTCCTTGAGCATAAATTTTTGTTTTAGTTGAAGAAAAAAAGTTTCTTGTAATCGATATGCCATCCCTGTATTAAACAAAAGTTGTGTGGTGTTTTATTATTGAAACAAGTTTCGTTAAAATTATTTTAATGAAAGTTTTGCTAAATAAATTAAATAGTTTCATTGATCAAATGTAGAACTTTCGCTAAGCTAATAAAAATATTTCATTATTTTAACGAAGTAATTTAATAAAAATGTTTTGTGATTTGAATTAAAGTGTCTCTATTTTAATTTAATTATTTATTAATCAACATTACAAAAAACTATGATGTTGATGACCGCTCAAAATATCGAAATCAGATTCTTGATCTTCCTGATTAATTCATGAAATTTCAGTTATATTATGAAATATTTTATTTGAATTGTCAAAAACTTCCACACTGGATTTATTATGGGAATTTCAGTATATGTCACTATGTATAACGAATTTTAGATAACCAATCCAAAGGTATTTACTATTCGTTATGGCCGGATTTAAAGATATTAAGTTTTAACTTTTCATTTAGAAACAGTCTGAAAACTGCAGTGTTTTTGTTTAGTACTGAAGTGCAACACATTAAATAAACAAAAATTGATTTTTTATTGAAATGCTACAACTTGAGATAAAAATGATGCTACAGATTGAACGAATGAATGAATGAATGATGATGAGAAACGTGCAAATGCATAAACAATTCAACAACGACAACCATGCAGATGAGAAAAGTACTTCTCCCACACAACTTAAAACTGATGAAGAAAAGGAAAAAAATGTGCAATATTTATGTAAAATAACATTTAATGTAAACAACAACTTAAGTGATATAAAAAAAACAACAAGAACAACAATAAGTATATAGAAAAAACATAATTTTACTGAAGAAAAACTTAAGAAAAAGCACAAATTTTTTGACATGTGAAAGAAATGAAAACAGCTTAAGAGCAGCAAATGAGAAACAATGAAGGGAGGAGGGAAAGTGTAAAATAAAACAAAACTTTAAATACACTTTATAACATTTTAAATAAGAACTTGGTAAATGGACACATTTTAAGGATCATGAAGAAGAAGAAAAAAGAAACATTAGCGAACAACAACAATGAACACAAACACTAAACAAAAACATTATAAAAGCAATAACAATAACTTAACTTAAAATCAAATAGAAAAAAATAAGATTTTATAAAAACCCTTTTTCTGTATTTTTTTTTTTTTTTCTTAACACTTTTTACTTTTCCAACACAGATAACAATTGATGACTACAAAGAAAAAGAGAAGAATAGAAAGAAACACGAGCAAAAAATTTATAAGAAAAATTTTCTTTTTATAGATGATGAGTAGTAAGTAGTAGATGTGTTTATAAAAAAACTTTCAAACTAGCAGATTCATTTTTCCTTCGATACGTTTTTTCCTTGTCGGCAAACTCTTGAGAGTTTCTTAACAAACTTGATGAATTTTGGGAATTATAGAAGCCTTGATATCCTTATTATTAAGAACAAAATAGAGGAAAAGAAAACCAAATTTGCATTTTGATAAATTGACATACTCCAAGGATAATAAAGTGTAGGGAGTTTGATTAGATTTCTGATGAAAGTGGTCTTATTTATATTCATATAGAGGGAAACATAGAAACAGTTTACGGTTCATACGAGTATGCTAACAGTGAGTGGATCTTATTAAATTTGTTAAAGCATAGTAGACAAGTTATCATTGTAAATGTTAACAAACTCAATTTATTTATTTGGTATTTTTCAATATTCGAACATAATAAATAAAATTTTCAAACTTTCAAAATATTTATTAATATATTTTTGCTTCATAAATCTTTATCTCATTTACCAGTAAAATCATTTATTAATCTTGTCATACTTAAAGCAAAGTTTACATAAAATAAATTGACTAGAGTTCAAACAAAATATATTTAAAATAAATTTGTTAAAGAAACATCATTGACGCCCTAAATTTTTGAACAATTAATCACTCTGCAAAAGCAAAACAAAACTATAAAATTAAAATTTTTCAAAACAAAATAAAAAGTTTTCACACATTAAGAAAAATTCCAAGAAACTCAGTGAAAAAAACTCACGGGTCAAAGAGGCGACAATAACAAAATTAAAAATCAATTAGTTTTATGGTCGAAAAGTTACATTTTCTTAAAAAAACTGGTACTACAAGATCATTAACATCAATACGCAACAAGACGCAGCATTTATTTTAAAATACTCATATTATACTAAAGAAAATTTTGTAAAACCCAGCAAGCATTTTTTCCGATTGCGGTCTGAAGTCGGTCAGAAAGTCTGCACAAGATTCCGAATTCATATCCAAAGTCGGTTAATAAACGTACCGAATATTATATGAGTAGTTGAAAAGAAGGCGGACCTCTTTGTCTGAGGAAGTTGTGGAAACCTTGCCGAAATATTTTCTAGAATTTTTACGAACTCTGAAGGAATTTTCTAAAGAAATCCTAAAGGAACTTTCGACATGTATCAGCAATGAAGACAAAATGTTTTATATCCTGTGGTATTAATGTCGATGAAAAGTCCGAGCTAAAATTAGAAATTTAGTAGAAATGCCGTATAAAATTAGAATAAAAAAATTATGACTCTTCTTTTGCCATGAATTTTTCTTTTTATTTTGTAAGCTTAAAAATTTTTACATTTATGCACATATGTAGTTATAAGGACTCGGCTTAGGAAATCTTATAAGCCTTACATTTAAGGCATAAGATATAGTGAGTTCTTTTATGTAAAACACCCAGTGCAACATTTTTGTGAAGCACTTCAATCCTCTAACTCTTCGTTCAGTGGTAGTTTTTGTCCCGCTCTTAAAAAGGAGACAATGCTACTGAATAAGATTTTGTTTAATTTGATGTTCGTGTTAAACAGACGACTAACTACGCAACTTAAACAAAATGAAAATTGAGAGAACTTTGCTTTCTCTTTGAGCATACGCGGAAGCGCTTCAAAACATTGCATGCGGAAGGCATGGAAGCTTTTTACTGCTAACAGAAACATGATTTTTTTTTTGCTGGGAATATAAATCGTATGAAAACTGCCGAATATTCTGCTAAATATGTAAGGGAATTTCAGACAACTCGGTTGATTGTCTATGAAAGCTTCAGAAATATTTCTGAAGTCAGACATCTCGGCAAAAATGTTCACTGGGAAATTTTCTTTATCAAGAGGAGAGCATAAATATTGTAAATGCTTGTATGTAGCAAATTAAAAAAAAATAAAAAAGATAAAATTATGTGCTTGTTCCACTTTAGCATTAATTTAGAAAAATTGTAATAAAAATTTGAAAAATTTTAAATTTCTTTAAAATTACTATCAATCTGTCATTAGCTTTGACATAAATCATTTGACACCCGGCCATAAAGGAAGCAAAATATTTATAAATGAGTCTTGGAAGATGTATATTACATATATGTATGAAAAAAAGTAAAGAAAGGGAGAGTGTAGTAGCATGTGTTCTGCCTAATAAACCACATGTAGTAAAAAAAAAATATTAAATTGATTCAACAAAAGTATGGAAATAATTTGCTAGCAGAGTGAGCGCAAGTGAAAAATGATGCCTCGATATCAATGCCTTCTATAATTTGTTACTTTATTTTGTGGTTCCCTATTTGAAAATGTTTATATTTTGTTGCAAACAGAAGGGCCAATCACTTAACACTTGACTATTTTCTATAGTAAGATACAAAGCAAAGAAGAAAACTTGTGGGCGCCACTCTTTATTTATCACTCGTTTTTCATAAAATTTGAATATGACAACTTTGAGATTTTAGCAATTTAAAATACAAATAAAATTAAATTCTTGCACAACTTCTTCCTCCCTCTCCCTGCTTTCAGGCGAGCATAAGCAGTTCTCCTTCATCATTTAGACAGCATGTAGTAAATTAACATTTCTTTAGCTCTTATAATCACGTGTTGTTGTCATTGTTTCATGTTGTTTTTCTGACAGCTAAAATTTTAAACAAATACTTATTCCATTTGTTGTTGTTGCTGTTATTCTGCTATAATTTAACTTTAGCAAATATAATTATACCCTTCAATTTAAATATGTTTGATTTATTTTATTTAAAAAGTTTAATACTGAAAATTATTTCAACAATTTTAATTAACTTTATTTTATTTGATTTACTCATTCTATTTGAAAAGATTTAACATCAAGGCCACTAGAAAATTAATTTGGAAATGAAAAGTTCAAAACAAAAGTTTGAGTTCGGAAATATTTTAACTGCCTCAAAAATAATTTTAGTGCATTATTGCTTTTAAGCTTTTTATTATAATTAACGAATTTTCTTCAGAGTTCATATGAAGTTCCATATACACATGTCTTTAATGACAGGTTACATTAAAATTTAAGTAATGTAACGATTCGTCGAATTAACAAAATATAATTAATAAAAACTTTTATCAAAGGAATAAACTTATGTTAGTTAAAAACCAAAATTTTGTGTATATACTATATCGATACGTCGTAATATTGAGTATACGTATGGAGGTATGTGAGAACCAAGTAAACCTATTTCATCTTTATTTATTACTCCAATAATTTTAATGTTCACATCACATATTTAAATTTACAAAATTGTGTGTAGTTTTCAACAATAAATTAAGATTGTAACCATTTAAAAAATTTTGAAACACTTTTTGCAAAACAAAGGGAAATGTTATGTTGTGCATGTGCATTATGTGGATTATTGATATTTTCTAATGAAGATTTGCAATTATCTAGAAATTCACTTACTAATTATCGAGCAAGCAAAGGAAACTAAAATTTGTCTCTGAAAATTTCAATATTCCTAAAAAAGTTCCAATAAATTTCAAAAATGGATTTTTTTATAGTTTTGTCATTAAAGTCCACATTTTGTTTTAGTATACATAAAATGTTTTGGCAAATAGCTGGATACACATAAGAGTTTCTGCAAGTGGTGTTTATTTTTGAATCCAAGCTTTGGGATTTTAGAACGTATGGGCTAAAATCAAAACTTTGCAGCAAAATACGTTGAATTTCGAAGGATTCAGGGAAATAATTATTGATTTTCTTTTTCTTCTAATTATAATCATGTCAGTAAAGATACATTTTAACCAAATATGTAATAATTATGTTTCTGAAAAAAATTTTTTTTTAAAGAAGAGAACGATGGTGCTTTTTTCGGCATAAATTGTCCAAATTTCTACTATCAAATTAAAAGTCTTATGTTTTCCAACTCAGAACTTAGTTTGTAATTTAGTTCTTTACACAGCGTCTTCACGAGACATTAACTTTGAGATAAGATGAGAGAAAATGTCGGCAGAGTAATAAAAAAATGTCGATTTTTCTCTTAATCGCATATAAGAAGTACACGTAATTCCACATTTCCCGTAAGATTTAATTTTATGCAAATGCTCATCAAGTTAACATGTACTACTTTTGCAAACTTAGTTATTTTATTTTTCATTTTTCACACACATTTTAATTTATAAATCAATTAAACACATTTATTCAATTATTTAACATAGAATTTTTAGGAAAAACATCGCTTTTCATTTATTTTAATAAACACTCACACATGCATACCAATTTATTTTCATGTACGTGTGTTTTTTGACAGTTCATCTTCTAAGATCGTTGTTATAAAATTTCTTTTGAAGTCTACTGACGATTTCGTAAAGCACCAATGCAATGCTGCATATAGACAATGCTTAAGCACCAGCAAATAAATTTCATTTAAAACAAAATTTTACAATATGTCAAATAAATTTCATAAAGGTTTCTTATGACAATGCTCTCATAAAAATTCTTATAACATTGAGATAACACTAATTTGAAGACTACACGTGACATAATTCTCTCTGCGATTGATATTACGTATAGACCTCAAGTTAACTAATAAAGAAACAATTCTGACAACCGGTTGATATTTGGGTTTGATATCTTGAAAGCACTACACTAAGGTTTTGAGAAATTAAGAAATTTTAAAATTTTCAATCGATTGAGGTTTTGCAATATATACATACGTACCTTACTAACTGGTGGAACTCTAAAATATAATTTTAATAAAAACTACACATAATTCCTATCCGGTCACTTACGTTACATACATCAAACTAATATTTACTCATGTTATTTAAGTCTGATGTGCGAGTGATTATTGAAATTCCATAAACATTAAATCAGTGCACAGTTAGACATAATATTTTATAATACACATAACTTTATAATTATAATGATATGCTCTTTTACACAGCCAACTCATACACATTACATTCAAACGCAAACACAAATGGCTGATGCTCATTCTAAACTTACATTTTGTCTTCTTTTTTTTTTGTTATCTCAAAAGTTATGTAAATTTGAAATCACTTTTTTGTTGCAAAATACGACCTACCTAGTACATTTTTCGAAAATATAACAACCCAGAGTGAGTTTCTACCCTTCAGCTGCTACTTTTTTTAACGTCCTAAAATTTATAGATTAATTACTTAAAAAAAAAAATTACGTAACACTCAATACATTTTTATACGAATTCAATATTTTTTTAGAACACAAACTTTATTTTGAATTCAATACAATTAAGATGTATAATCTTCGATGGTTTTTAACATAACCTCCTTAGGTATTCAGTAACAAATTTCAAAACTTATTAAAAAAATGGAAAACACTCAATACATTGCTTTGGATACAAACGATGATTGATTGATGAATCGTTTTGCAATATAATACTATTTAACAAAGTTCATAAACGTTTTAAATATTTAGAAGAACAAACCTAAGCTGTTATATTGGTGTATGTTGCTAATTTAAACAATTAAACTGAGTAATGAAGCGTACCAAAAACTCGTAACGCTCAACACACATGACTGTGGATACCAACAATTGAAACAAAAAATTTATAATTTCTAATATTTTTCAAAAATTTAATATACCAAAGAAGAGAACCAAATGCAAAAATTTTAAAACCGTTATAAATTTAGGTTCGATTTTGAAAAAATTAATAGTTTCTTAATCAACACCATGCATTACGGACGCGCTATTTTGTATGAAGAGCGGAAAAAAGTATTTTTGTTTTTCGTTTTTAGCTTATAATGAACAGTCTTACACAAAAAGAAACTTATGTACCGTTATTTACAATCTGTTAAATCATACTAAAGCAGTTTATATTTTAAAATTTCTGCGTTTATTTTATGAAATATTTTACTATACTTTCAACGGACGCGAAAAAAGCATTTGAAATGAGAAAGAGCCAAATATAAATACATTAAGCAGGATAATTATAAAATTCTTTTAGCAACATGTAGTACAAACAAATTATAATGCATAAACAAAAAACTGTTTGAGTTTTTAATATACACACACACAAACAGCTCACTCACACCTTTTCTCATACACATACACACAGAAACACACACAGATATAAATCTCTACTAACCCAAGTACTTTATATATAAAAAAAGAAATACAAAAGAATCATTGTTCCAGACAAAACAATGCCAAAATGTCTGTCAATTTGGCGGGTTATTTTTGTGTTGTTGTACAAAATTTGTTTGGCATCACAACGAGAAATTTATATTTGAAATGGAGAGAATGAAAAGGAGAACGATTGTGATATTTTGACAGTTTTTCCGTCAGCCATTGTTTCTGAAACGGTACTGTAATTAAATAAATTTTTGTTCAAACTTGTTGAAATGCATACCGTAATTTGTTGACTTGTTTTGAGAATCCAACACCTGTTTGCTTGTAAACAATTGTAAAAGAAATACAACCAAAAATGTTTATTTAAGGATGTGTTTGATTTTTTTGGTCTAAGAATTTTAAGAAATTAAATATTTATGCTATAATTCAGTTATCGCGGTAGGGAATAATGGCAACTAATATAGCCAACGGGTGACTCAAGCGTCCCTATTCTAGATGTTAATAAGGTTCATAGAAAAATTATCCATTTATGTATCAAAAAAGAATCTTTTAAAAATATTCAATAAATATTGAAAATATGTATAATTAATTATTGATAGATACCCTGTAAAAATGTTGATGGAAATGTAATGCTAATAAGCATACCCTTCGCTACTTCTATTTGGGCATATTAGCTTGAAATGACGATGTCATTGGATGCAAGTACTTACCACATTGGGTTACAAATTAGAGGGCTGCACGAGTATACTCGAAAGTACTCGTATGTATGTTTGTGTGTGTACAGCTAGCAATTTATGAAATTATCGATCATATTCGAGTCTTTATTGATTCCTTAGCTCGATTAAAATAATCATTTATGCGCTCATTTTCTGATCATAAAAGATACTTTTGTCGGTAGAAAATGGTACCCTACATACGACTCCTCTTGAAGGGTCTTTTATTACCCGCTTTTAAATCAGTTTTGACTCATGTGTTAATAATTTTTAAACAGTATTTTTGATAATTTTTGAGTCAATTACGACTCATTTTCGAGAAAGTAAAATGAAAAAATGTAATTTTAACTGAGAATCGAACCAATCTCCTTCGGATTTGTAACATTACGTACCAACCACTCAGGTAAGGTACTGCCTATAATATCGACAGCATAAAGTTAACATAAACTTACTTTTATAACAATACTCAAAACAGCCACATTTCGAGCATCTACTTGATCAATTTATGATTGCGCACAAGTCTTTTTCTAAGCATTTATGGGACTAGTTTTAGAGTCGTTTTTTGAGCGCGCAACTGCTTAATCACTTTTTGAGCGGCTAAGTTAGTCTTAAATATTAATTTTCGAACATATGCATGATCAATTTAAGATTGCGCACAAGTCGTTTTCTAGTATGTAATTTGTAGGAATCATTTTCGAGTCTTGTTTTAAGCCCGCAACTGATTAATCACTTTTTGATCATCTAAGGTAGTCTTATAAGACTCCGTTTTCTGATTGTTGGTAAAACAATCTTCCAAATGCTATGTGGGTATGTGTGAATATATGTATGTACCTACAAACCAAAACATTTGAAAATAATATCGTATTCGAATGTTGTGTACACATTTCTCGGACAAAACACTCGAGAACGGCTACCGAAGTCGGAAAGAGAAAGAGCTGCTAGAACTCACTCGTCGCTCAGTTTGTGGCAGCGGTTTTTAAAATAATGTATGTACTACTTTTTATATGTTGTTACAGAAAATACAAAAATATATATCATCAAAATAAATTCAATACTAATATGCGTGTCTTTCCAAACATAGAGAAGTTTTTAATAATTCGGAGAGGGGGGAGAGGGGGAGGGGCAAAATCAAGTCTGGGGGCATTGCTCCCTCCAGAAAGGCCTATCTACGCCAATGATTTTAGGCGCCAATCTATCCCATTTGTCAACCAATATTGTTGCCATATCCATAAAACATGAAATCTCAAGAAAAAATAGCAAGGCCAAAACTAAAAATATTTAAAATATGTTGTGTAGCCATGATTTCAAAGCACAGAGAGTATAGATAAGAACCTTTTTTTGAACATTTTTTCGAAGACAACTTAAATTAGTTGTAAATCATAATACAAAAAAATTGTTGAGTTGGGTTGTAATATTGACAACTCAACCTAGTTGAATTGCGAATCATAATAGGGGCCTTAAGTTCAATTTTCAATGCTTTGTACAAAAATTGACAAATACAATCGAAAAATGCGACTTATATTGTCAAAAAGTGTTGATCCTTGGCTACAATTTCCCTATGGTCCAAATGAGCTACAAGTAAAGATGTTACTTAAGTTCAATTTTCAAAGGCTTTTTCTTTATTTATTACTTCAACTGAACTACGAAAAAAGTCATAGGAAACAGATTAAGAAATTTTAATATATCATTATCTTAAGATAGCGTTGGTTCTACTACTAAATGCGCGCCAGCCATGAATGAATTTATTAGATTTTTTTAATGGTGTAAAAATTACGATCAGTAGTGGGATCCGGTTGGCATCTCTAATACATACATACATGCATACGGACATCATCGTAAAAATAGTCCGACTAGATTCCCATGACCGCAAAACGTCGAGATCTGATTAAAACTCGATTTTCGAAAATATGTTCGAATCCTATTTTTGATTTAGGGAGGTTAAAAAAAAACATTCAATTATTTATGCTGTTATTTTTGGCGTTTTGGACAGCAGTTAATTTAGTACTTATTTAGTACTTATTTTTAAAATAATTCCTTTCTTAGTAATGTGAATTTCATAAATACCGGATCAAAATACTCACTGTTTTTTCGCTACTATTAATTAAAGATAGAATTTCACTACACAGCTTTTGGTAAAAAAAAAGTAATAATATGGTCTTAATATCTATAATATCGCCCCTTGAATACATATGTATTTCTATCTCGGCTTCATGGCACATATATAGAAGTTTGGTCTTCTGCATACATTTATTGCGAAAATAAAAAAAAATTGAGTTTGTTCAAAAAGGGGCAAAAGGGACACAAAATAATACAAAATGCTACAAAAGGGGATTTAAAGCAAAGGGACACAAAAAGTGGCAAGGCGGTCAAAAAAGGGGCAAAATGCGACTTTAGTCGCACAAAGGTAACGCTGCCGGTGGTTCTGCTACAATACCGACGAATGAAAGTTATGTTGTTTAGTGATTGCAACACATTACCAAGGTTTTGCTAGGTATTCAAGTTTCCCATATTGAAATTAAAAAAACAACGGTAAAATTTAAAATAAAATCCCTTCAAATAAGGTAATTAAATTTATTGAAACTCTTATGTCTTTCCTACAGCAACACTAAAGGATAGCACAATTTTGTGTTGGTAGGTACACTCTTTTCAAAAGCAAATTCTACTAACACTCATTATATAAGTTTTTCTTGTTTTTAATTTAAGCTAATACATGCATTTGTGCTATATGCGCATGTATAAGTAGCATTTTGGAACAGTTAGAGCTAAAAAAAAGATTTGTCAAAATCGGCTGTATAATATGATCATGAACTGCAGCACAAAAAATGGTCTCAGCTATTAATTGTATAGACAAAAGTCACATGCTTCTTATTACAAGCTAAAATTCAGATAAAACTGCATACGATATCTTATAATTCCAAAAAAGAAAAGGAAAAAACAAACACCCACGTGCTACGATATGTTCTTCACAAATGTAAATAAACCAAAATATACGATAACGATGAACGAAATTTTAAATTACGATAAATTCGTTTAATCAGACAATATTACTACAAAGCAGAGAGAAAATAAGTTCTTTTACATAAAGGCATTGCCATACAATAACACACAATGTTGCTGAAACATGTTGCAATGATGAGTCTTTCAAATTGGGGAATACGATAAATGCACAAGTTCGTGCGGGTGTAACGATAGAAATACATAAAACACAAACAACAATTTTACAACTTTCGTACACAAGTTTGTTCGTATCAATGCAGTGGCAGAACACTGCCCCCAAATGAAAATGTTCAGTAATAAATGAATCGTTGGCGGAAGCGGAACTGAAATAACGGGAATAAAACGAACGTGTGTTATTTTTTTCTTCAAATCAAATGGAATTAAAGTGTTTAAAAAGTGTGTTTATGTTTAAGTGAAAATTTCATAAATATTTAGATAAGAAGCAAATACACAGAAAAATGTAATATTACGATTAAAAGAATCAGTTTGAAATGAAATGTGTAAAAATTTTTAACAAAATAATTTTAGTTAAAATAATAGAAAGCCTCAAAATATTTGTTTACAAAAGAGTTTATGTTTTAAGATAAATTACAACAAGTTTTAAAATAAATAGTTATAGGAAAAAAGTTTGTGGTAATTTATAAATTTAATGCAGAATTTTATGAAATTTTATAACAATCATCATCATCATACTCTTCGTCATCGGCCTTGTTTAACACAAGCAAATTGAAACAACTGGATAATTTAAAGGATTTCATTCACCCAAAATGGATAAAAGGTGGGAGTTATTGAAAAAATAGAGCAATTTTGTGTCAAAAACGCACATTTTTAAATTGTTGCAAAGGATTAGAAAACACTAACATGTTAGTTATAGAGATCTAAAATTTTATTATAAAATGGCATGCATATCTTTGTATTAAGTGTTTTCTACGAGACACATTATTTATATTATTTAAGGAGCAAGATCCTGTTTTAGGTATACGTGTAGAGGAATATAACAATTTAAGAGCCAACTAAATATATTTCAGTTCGAGTTTTTCTTTATAAGTTTATTAATTTACACATTCAAAGGAGAAAGGTAGACATATCACTTATCAGAATTTACAAAATCATGTGCAGTTTTCAATAGTGTAAAAACTTTTGAAAGCCTTTTTGCAAGGTATAAAAATTCTGAAGTGTTGTTATGCATTTCGATTCGAAAAGAAAATCATTCGTATTTGTATACCTTATGTATTGTGTTTCGAAAATGTTTACTTTCGAATCGAAATACATAATAACCCTCCGATTATTAATATTTTGAAATGAAAACAAGCAAAGAAAACTAAGATTTGCTTCTGAGGATCTCGGAATTCATAAGAAAGTTGCAATGTATCCCAAAAATTCCATTTTTGTATTAAGTCCACATTTGGTCCAAGGTCCATAAAATAATTTGGAAAATAATTGGATACACATAATGGTTTCTGCAAGTGGTACTTGTTTTTCAATTCAGTCGTTGGGATTTTAGAGCATTAGGTTCAATTTAAAACTTTTCCGACAAATATATATATATAGCTTTTCAAGTGGTATTTGTTTTTCAATCCAAGATTTGGGATTTTAGAACATAAGGACTAAAGTGAAACCTTTGCTGCATAATAGGTCGAATTCGAAACTGTTCAGGACCATCAAAAATGGTAAATTGGATAATTTTTCTTAAATCATCTCTTTGAAGATATTTTTTACACACATATATGTGTCGCTTTATCATAACATCTTAAGTCGAGTTAAGTCAAAATCGAGTTTGGGTCATATTCTGGTTCGTCTGCTTATAATCCACATTTGCGTTCAATCAGTATTCAAATAACAATTTTGGAAAAAGTCATCACAGTTTTTTTATCTTTCTGGAACACCAGCACAACAGATTTTCCGTTAAATCGTTAATATCTCCAAACACGAATTTTAGACTAAAGATGTTGTGATAAAACGACAAAGATATACATATGTTAATTATTGCTTTGTAAAGAAAGGAATGATGGTTAGTGCTTTCTAGGGCAAACATTTACAAAAATTCAAAAATTTTTCAATTTGAAAACTTAAAATTGTATATTTTCCAACTCAGGAAGAATATTTTCAACAGATGTTTTTCAAACAATTTGAAATTTTGTTTTCTAACTAAGAAATATAAAATTGCGACTATCGGTAGTTATTTGCATTCGATATCTTGAAAGTACTACACTAAGTTTTGAAAAATTGAGGAATTTTAAATCTCAAATGAGTGTAGTTTAGAAACTTACAAGGGCTATAGACACACAAAAAATATTTGAAATCGGACTTGAAACAAAAATATTACAGCACCTCAATTGGGGAATTCACAGACCCCCTACTGAGCGATGTGGGAGGCTCATCTTCTTAGGTAAAATAGGAATACTCCTTTGATATGACTATGTAAAATTTTATACTGATCGGACTATCTGCTTAAAAATTGTCCATTTTATTTACAAAATATTTTCATTCTGTTCCACTGTGCAAACTTTGGTTTTACTCAGATTTTCTAATAAAACTGTATTGTTAAATGAAACCATGTTGTAATCTTTCATTTATTACATGTAAACATCAAAAATAAGAGCTGGTTTCCCAGAATCCTACATAATTGCAGAGAACATAAAATAGTTGTCGCAACCATACCATAAAAATGTATTTTTTCCTGAACGCAGCAGAATTGAATACATATTTGCTGTGCCGCTACGACATTGCTGCTATCTCTCTTATTTGGGCTCAGTAATGTAATTCTATAATTTTTAGGATCCAAAATTTAAGCCACCAGCTTAACGACTTTTGCGTAATCAGCTCTGAGATTGTTGTTGTGGCTGAACTGTAAGTAAATCAGGTAATGTCATCCAGAAGCCGGTTCGAAGGACCTTATACAAGCTATAATCGTTAACTGATCTTGTAGTCTGCAATGCACCAAAGCAGAGTCTTTCCGCTTCGAAGGACCATGACGAGCTGTAATCGTTATTTGTCATTGTATTCCCTATTTGAAGATACCAAAGCAAACTCTTTCCCCTATAATTGACACCAGCCGCATACCAAACATTCTTCCTCTGCCTATTTATACTTGGACATCATTTGCCGGGCAGGTCGGATTTCGGTACAACTTAAACACATGTTCAAAACTTCTACCGAATTTTAGTTAAGAATCTTAAAATTTAAGTAAACTCGTTTGCTTAAAACTATACTTGAAAGCGAAATTTAGTACGAATAATTCTCTAAAAGAAATTTTGTTTGAAAATGTCATAAGGGTTGGCAAGTTGCTACTACATGGGAGTTGTAAAGGGAGTATTATAAAAGATTTTATTAGGCAACATGCTGAGACACAGCGCCATACAACATACAAACAAAATGTGTAATAAAATTTATGAATAAAAAGCTGTTAAATTTAATTAATTTTGTCATTCTACTCTAACATTTATGTTTGTTGTTGTTGTTGTCTTTAATAACATTTAAATCATATCCCTGCCTATCTCTCAGTCTTTGTTAGTAATTCAGTCAGTCAGTCAACTGTTTTTTTTTTTGTAAAAGAAGCATGAGGCCAAACAAATCATGTTCTTGTGGAAGGGTATACATAACACTGGTCGACAAGAAATTTTTTTCTAGCTTTTATATAAAAACATGTGGAATATATGTAAAAACTCAATTCCCTTTTCAGTTTTTTTCTTTCACGTATAGATTTTTTTCAATGGGCATTGCTAATATTTTCACTAGGCACATCTGTATATTTTACCCTTACTCGAAAACATTTTGTCCGATTTAATTAAAAAAAAACTTAAAATGACCTTTAAGTCATTTATATATAGTTCTTTTATATTTTCAACTGCTTGGGAGTTCTTCAGAAATTAGCGGAGACAATTTCGATTTTTCATGCAAAACTATTCTTCGTTTTCAAAAACTATTTTTCGTTTTCAAAAACTCTTGCGTACCTTCACTTAATTGTGAATAAAATCAAATTTTCTTTCTTAATTTTCATGGCTTATTTTATTCCTAGTTATCCAAGCTAACCAATTTATGCTAACATTGTAAAATTTTTGCAGTTTTAATTTTTTAATGATATTTATAAAAATAGAAACAAGTTTAATTTTAAAATTTTCAAATTCAAGGTAATTTTATTTCGCATCTGTAAAAGGCTCAGTGGCTCAAAGCGGGCAATTCGTTCTCAAGATAGTGTGAAATATATTGATACACCTAGTGGAAATATTAGTCATGCCCATAAAAAAATCTGTACGTGATAGAAAAAAAATGAAAACGAATTTGAATTTAGCGTATTAAACTTTGTATACTCCATATATTTTTTTATTTAAATACAGTTTTTTCTGCAGAACAGTGTAATCAACAGTGGTTAAAATGCAAAAGAAAAAAAAAAGAAATCTTTAACACCCACTTTAACACCCGTTCTTTGTTGTAGTCGACAGCCACAACAAAAACAAAAAAAAAACCAGAAATTAAATAAAAATACAACAAGTATTTTTGTTTGGTTGGCTTTCAAATAACAAAACACACAGACATACGACTACATCATACAGAAGAGAAAAATAATCCTGTCTATATGCAAGTATGTATTACAATGTATGAAAGTGTGCATGTTGAAGTACATGACATAGATATATTGACAATGGCAACAACAAGAACACAAGGAACAAGTAACACACCCTGGATACAAGGATCTCTAAGGATGGGTGATTATAGATGGATGTGTGTGTGTGCGTGTGTACTTTTTGTTTTTATGCTTCATATAAAGCACTAAGTAAACTGGTATTGTTGTGTTATTTGCTTCTTTTTTCATTATCCTTTTTTCATTTTTGTTTTTAAATTTTTGCTAAACTTACTTAAAGGTTTTCCTTCATACAAATAATGTATACAAACACATATTACATATTTCTTATTATTATTTGTAGCTTTACAAGGATATTTTTCTTTATAGTATATATTGACTGATAGATAGGCAAGCAGTAACTGGGTGCAGCAACCACATCTCTGCTATTAAAGTCAAAGTCCTCATATCAGCACAACCTAATAAAAAAAGGATACATATTGATGTGACTTTAGAGCTTATTTGATGATGTTCTTATTGCTGTTATTATATGTTATTGTCCGGAATGACTTTTTCACAATTATTGTGTATCGATACAACTAGTTATAGGTTTTAATTGAATGTTGATTGTATTATACGAATATTTGGTTTGCCCATTGTATTCATTTTCAATACTTTTAAGTCCTTTCAATTAGTTTGTAGCATTTGAATTGGAAAATTTAAATAGACAATATATGCTATTATGGCAATTAGTTTCTTTTTTCTTTAAACAATGAACAGTGGAGGCTATAGTAAAATAATTAGCTCTATCTCCATGTCAAATTATTATTTCCATTTAACATATTTATTAAATCAAATATCTACTTGAAAGTAATAATTTTTTCAAATAACATTGTCTTTTATATAAATACAAATTAAAAGCAGACATCACTAATTGAATACAAATTACTAACAAATAGACGAAAGCACTTGAGAAAATCAAAATGATAAGCACTGAAAACCCCCCAAAAATAACTCAATTACAAATTCCCACAATTAGATAAAAATGTTGTCTGAATAAAGAAGCCGACATAAATTAAGCGGGAGTATAAAACCCATACATAGATACCTCGCTGCTAAACATTTACCCACACAATATCATTGATATGGCAGGAAATTTAGACATAACAAGTTTAATTCAGACAATCAGTCATTCAGTCATACATTTTTTTTTATTCAATTCATGTCTAGAAGCAGTTGGAAAAGTACAAAGAGTGATATAAAATACATAAACAATTCATTAAGAGAAATAAAGATACAAAATATACATTCCCAGCAAACAATTTTTTCCGATTTCGGTCCGAAGTCGGTCAGAAAACGTACCGAAAATCATAGGATTGGTTGGTAAGAAACCGGACCTCTTTTTCTAAGGAAATTCTAAAAACTATGTCGAAATGTCTAAGAGAATTCTGTACGAATTCTAAGAAATTTTCTATGGGAAATTCTGAAGGAACTTTCGAGATGTCTGAACAATATCGAAAAAATGTTAGATAAACGAGAACTAAAATCAGACAATATACAGAAAGAAGTGACTGCTAAAAGTCGTAAGACGTAGATAGGAATATGCGCAAACTATTCTGATAAATGTCTTAAATGAAATTAAATTGCCTTCGGATAATGTACAGACTAGTCTGATATTAATCGGATAATATTTCAGAAACGTCGTACCAGAAAACAGCCGACTACTCTGCAAAATGTCTGAGGGAATTTTAGACAACTCGGTTGATTATCTGTTAAAGTCTCAGATTTTTTGTGACGTTAGACATGTCGGTACAAAATGTTTCCTGGGTTGTTATTGTGGATTATTTTATTTGTGTGTGTGTACAAGTGTCTGAATACTTAACATAATCCTATTAACATGTTAATAGAACATTTTTGTTATTAATAACGATAACGATCATAGTCAAAGCAACAAACAAACATTCTTTCAGAAACAACAACGACAATAATACAACAGCACTAACCAGCAGTATGAACTAAATTGAAAAAGAAGAAGAACTCCTATAAAAACAATAAAAATAATT
Organism: Panzeria rudis; assembly: GCA_956483635.1. NCBI lineage: Eukaryota > Metazoa > Arthropoda > Insecta > Diptera > Tachinidae > Panzeria > Panzeria rudis. Next base: position 152,756,344 of record OY101449.1, on the reverse strand, counting down.
ATGAAGAATATTTTCCCTCCCACCCGCTCTTTTACACACTGTTACACTCACTCACTTGTATTAACTATTCACTTACGAGTATTTATCCATAAATTATTTTTGATATCAACACAACATTATAACAGTTAAAAGGAAAATATGGACATAAAAAAACTATAAACGAAATAAAATAACAAAAGGAAAAACAATTGGAAGATATTAAAATATAATGGATATAAAGTCTTGGTGAAATTAAAGAAAAATATTATAAGAAACTATGAGTTATGAAATGTTAATGGAAGCCAAAAGAATATCAAATTGTTTATTAACCCATTACAAAAGTCTGAAGTGAATTTAAAAGGTTCAACAATTTAAAGTTCTCCTCAATGGAGGTTATTAGTGAATCAGTCTTTACTTCGTTAACTTCGTGAGAAGAGAATGCAGGCAAAGCGAACTATTTACAACAACTTTAAAACAGAACGTAGCAATATACCATTTTCGTTGGTCGCCACATACTCTCATCTTTGTTAAACAAAGTCGTTTAAGAGAAGAAATTTTAGTAATCGTTCATAATGAACTATTATAGTGTCACAGTGTTTATGGACTTTCAAAAGTGTGACAAATCCCGTGGACATCATGATGCATTTTTAGTGTCATAACGTCCACTGACAAGATTACAAGCTGATATAAAGATTGATGCAGCAATAATGTTAAGTGTCATGGGCTCAAATACGAAAGCATTTGTCATAGTACTGATGCCAAATTTCATCAGTGCTATGGCGGTTTTTCTATCAGTATAGAATTTTAACTGCTCATATTGATTTGTACAACACTAACGAACTACGCGAAATTTTCCGATTAGCTTATAAATATAGGATTCCTGAGGTAACAAACGTAAGAAAGTTAGTGAAAAGTACATTTTTTCAATAACAATTCTATACATATTTTCTGAATTTTCATGGATAAAAAAGCGGTAAATTTGTGGAAATATGGAAAAAGTGCTTAAGTCATATTTGATCGTTTTGTAGGAGAGCACATTAAACGTTCAAGTAGATTTTAAGTAATTTATTCCTATTGCACTTAAATCTGACAATTCATTTTTCGATTCTTTTAAGTTGGGAATACATGGTTATACTTGCTATAACAAAGTTATTCAATATTTTAAGTTATATTAAGCCATTATTACATATGGGATTATGAGTTGAAAAAAGATACCCAGCTAGTCATCACGCTTCAACATCCAGAAAAATCGTACAAAATAAATGAAACTTTGCCCAGAGGTACTTTTGGGTATGGAGAACACAATGCTGATATTAACTCAAAATTAGCTTGTCTCGACTTAAGCACTTATTTCTTATTACCTCAGATATATTGTTATTTCTATAGACCTTTTCGTAAAAATGTATTTATGATTTCCTTCGGGTTCGTTTGAGTTGCAATAAAAATAAAACCACGCAGATTTAATTTAAGAAATATTTGCTGTCAACACTGTTTAACTACTTCCTAATTCGAATTAACTCTTCTTGGCGATATTCACTCGTCTAAGTTCAACACAATACTTACTCGGCGGATCGGCAGCAATACATTTATGCACCAAATGAATGTTGTTTTGTGTTTATCTTAACTAGTTAAAAATTTAGTGTATGTGTGTAAGCATACATGACATTTTTCTATGAATGTTAACTTGACTTTGCATAGCACAAACAATACGTATTCTAATAGCTGATGCTGCAAAGTTTACAACATTATTAAGCTAAATTTCTTCACAAATGATGTTGCTAGGTTAAGAAGAGTATTAAGCTATATTTCTTAACAACTGTAGTGTGATTCTCTATTCAATTTTAGTAATAGTTGTCATTGTTAAAAAATTTAACAAGCAAGTTAACGATTTCCCCATTCTGTAACATTTTAAACAATATTTGCTGTCGCTTATTTAGCGACACGAATTTTTCTGTTGTTATCGAATAAACAAGAGGCTGTAGCCATCAGTTGAATTTATTGTTTTACAACAATATGCAAACATACAAAACTTTTAAGTATAAATAACAATATTTATATTATTTAAAAACTTAATTTAATAATTATTTCGCAAAAAATAAAGAAATTAGTGAAAAAACTTCTATACAAATTCATTTGTTTTTGTTACATTCCTCTTTGAGCTTTTCATTTATTTTAACAGAGATGCCACATGATGTTAGGTTTAAACAATATTGTTACCAAGAAGTCGCAGAATCGTACAATCGTTAGTGCAAACAACTTGTTATTGTTAAAAGTTACAGAATCTCACTACTGCTGATGTTTCCAAGTTTACTTTATTGTTAACTACGCTTGCCATTCAACAGTCTCGAATAATCTTGTAACCTCTCTTCCTGAAAGTACTATTTCCGTTATTTTGAATATCAAGTTGATAATGAACTAGTTTAATACTGTACTGTAGAGTTGATTGTGACAACAGTACGGGAGTGATTTATGAAAAAAAACATACTCAACAAAAAGTGAGTACATATATCAGCTCAAACACTAAAAAAAACTAAAAATATTCGTAGGAGGAAATTAAGAGATATGACCACTTTATATGACCATTTTTTTGACTTAGGTTTCCATGGAAAACTCAAAATAAAAGTATTGATGTTTAAAAGTATACAAATCGAACCAAATAAGTTTGACATAAGTAGAACGAAAAAATAGGCACGAAGAAAAATATGCCAACGGTAACACTGGAATTTGTTGTAATAAAACATCATATTAACAGCAACTTAGTAGTGATTTAATTCTCGTATTCAGTTTTCACGAAAAAATTTTATATAAAAAAATTTCAATCAGATTCAACAGACCCTCCACACATGTGGTGATAAGCAAGATACGCATGAGCACTAATGATGAAAGTGTAACGACTTCCGAAAACAGCATTATCATATATTGCTGTGTGCGTTGAAAACTAAAATAACGTTACGAACATTAGACTATATAATCAATTTTAAAAAAAGCACTTTAATTCTTTTTTCAAATAAAACTAATTTTAACAAAGTCGACCGCTAATGTCAAAAGTTATGCTAATACAAAAGTTATGCTAATACTAATATTTTCTTCGGAAATATAAATACCCATAGTGGAGGCAAAATCAAAATATTTTGGGAATAAATCAGCCATTTCTAAACGGATAAGCTGATCAGATTAAAAGTTCACATGGACATTGTAGGGAAAATTTCTACTTAACTTCAGAAGATGAGCTTGCTATAGTATTCAGGAGCGGAGCTATGAAGTCCTAAATTAGAGTACTTCGGGCATGCAAAATTTTTCAACGCTTGTTTTTTTTTGTTTCTCGGCCGATTTATAGGCCTGATATGGTTCTAAATAAGCCTGTTAGGTTAAGCACTTATCTTTTATAGTTAGTTACGTGTACTTCTTTGAAAATTAAAATTCAAAATTTTCAAAGCATTGGTACCCAGTACTTTGAAGATATTAGATCTAAATAACATCTTTGTGACTTAACAGCTCCGCTCATAAGCAATTTATATAATCTCATCTTCTTAGGTTACATAGGAATCGTCTTCAGCTCGGATTCTACATCTAGAAATGGCTGATTTATTTCCGAAAGATTTTGATTCTGTCTCACTGTGCATTGTACAGCACCAAAAGCTTAGTAGTCCTTCCTTAGGGCATTCATAGCTTTTAAAGGAATATGAAACATTGTTCATGTTGTACCATTCCATGCCTCAAATGCCAGCAATTAGTCATTTAACAAGTGCAAAGCCATGACTCATTCATTATATCAAATGATTTTTTTAATACAATTTTTTGACAAAAACACTGAAAAACAGTAGAGAACATTGTTAAACGTTTTTTATTTGTTGTGTGGCCTACAACAATATAATACAAGAATATGAGTGAGGGGAGGAGTAGAGGAGTTTTTTTTTTATTGCGTAAGTGTAATTAAATTAATCGAAAGAATTGTTGCGATTATATGCGTTGTTTTGCGTTCATACACATAAGAGCATACATATGTATAAGTCTGTATGTACATACATACTCTAAATTTGTTGCATACTGAGTTTTGTTGAAAGCACAATTTATTTCTGTTGCAGCTGTAACAGCAACAAACAAACAGCACATCAAAATATCACAAGAGTAAAAAACAAAAGAGCAATTGAGTGAATGATTGTTGTTGTTGTATGTTGCACAAAAACAAGTGCATTTGGTGTTTTTTGTCAAGAGTTGTTGAAAATTATATGAAAAGCACTTAAATATTGTTGAATTATTAATCAAGCAGACTGGCCACTTTAACACAACAATTTTTGCATATTCAAAAGATACACATGTATGTGTGAAAACAAACACATAAATACGAAGCGGTAAACGGAATGAGTAAAGAGGCCTTCTATAAGGCCTTATATGGCAGGCTCTAGTACTTTCACTCCCATTGCATATTCATATATTTTCATTGCGGACCAACGCCTTCCTCGACCCATTACTCAGCAGGCCTTCTTGAAGGCATTCTTAAGGCATTCTATTTGCAGGTTATATGTGGCATCCCTGATGAAGGCCTGGTCTGAGAAGGTCTGTTAAAAATCAAATGGACGTACATTTTTTTATCTAGGTATTTTTATAGCCGCTTCTATATTTTTGATTATCGTGATCTTTTATTTTGACCTCCTTCTTTTCATCTAAAGTAATTTTTTATACATATGAGGCTAAAATTCGTGCATTTATTAAGAAGGAGTTGGACATGATGTAGTAGCTGCAACATAAACGACATAATAGCACCATTTATGATGGCTCTTGAACATAAATTTCAGTCTTATATACAAATTACTTGCGAAAAAAGAATACGAGAATTTTACTTATTTCTAAAGAAAATTTTTTATTTAAAAAACGAAAAACCTAAAAATAGAATACTCCTTGCAAAAGAAGGCAGAACGAATGTGTATTGGATCTTTCAGAAATGAGTGTAGAGGCCTCTAGAAGGCTATCCTGAGAAGGAGGAAAATAATTAGTTTTGGATCTTGTTTCCGGTCTTGGAAGGCCTTTAAAAAGGCCTGTTCAGTGAATGCCTCGTAAGTTTTAACGCTGGGTATGTTTACATTAAGAACTATGTGTGCAACATAAATGAGCTCACATCAAGTAGAATTTTGCAAATGAGCTTTCATTGTTTGACATTTAAATGGGAGGAAATGTTCATTCTTACTTGTACATGTGTTGATGAAATTTACACTTTTTTTGCCTACAATTTTTTCATTAAAACCCATTTTTTAAACAAAATTATTCACACATTAGCAGATGCCTTTATTTTTAAATTAAAACCACATTTATTGTTATTATTTTTCTGTGGTTACTGCTTCTGCTTCTGTTTTCACTGTGAATGTCCTTATCGACCGATCATAAAATTGTTGCCATGACAAAATAAACAAATTCCAAGTAGCTAAAGCAACTTAAATAACTTTTTAAATTCTATATTCTGTTTGGAGTTTTTTGTTGGTATGAATGAAAATCCTTAAAAATTTTGTTGACCCAATTTCCTATTCAACTTAAGAATACATTTCCTTTATTTATACACAACCCAGAAGAAAGAAAACTTAAAATTTATTTTTATTAAGTCGTTTCTAAATGAGACCTTTTTCTCCTTCTTCGATTGCTAAAAATAGAAATTGTTAAGTATTAAAAGAAAGTATAAAGTAACATTTTAATGAACTTGATGGTAAAGTATTTTGATTTAATTGCGTCTACCATGCCAAACCAATTTTAACATAAACTCACGCACAAGAAAAGAGCCCACTTTAATTGAAATTGTGATTGAATGAATTTTTAAATAAATACTCCATCTCACACAATAATTCGAGACTAGAAAAATAGAGAGTTCTTAACCTCTAAGATTGCCCACTCAAGCACTTTCATATTTCTTTATATTTTGCTTTTATTTGTGTTCATTTATTGCTGCTGGTATTTAAAGCAGAACTTCCGTTTATTTACAGAAGTTAACGCATATTTTTCTTATCGGGTATTGAAGCAATTATATTTTTAATTATTTATTTATATTTGAAGGTGTTATTTAAGCCTTGATTTTATTTGCTAAGAACGTTAACAAGTTATCGACATAGACGAAAACTAGGGTTTGCGAATAATCGAAGATTTTCATAATCGCGATTACGACTAAAAAAATGCGATTAGTTGCGATTATCGTTTAATCGCGATTAAGCAAGAAAATACACAATTTTTCCATAATTCTTTTCCATATTAGAAAGGCAAGCTTGCCAAGCTAACAGGTTGCCTAGACAAGAGATGATATTGTACCTATCAAGAACTTGGTCCTTATTTTCATCTCAGTACTTTTTACGGCCAACATTTTTGGATAGGAATTTGGCTTTATTTTCACATTTATGATTTTGTGCGGATCTCAGTTCGTTTTTCTAAGCTTTTATTTGGTACAATAAGTGCCCCATACAGATTTTACAATGGCATTTTTTTCTGTGTGTGCTAACTGCAGAAGATAAGTGCTTAACAAAACATAATTTTTTACAACCCATAAGGACTCAAAAAAAGTTTCGAATCGGGAGAGAAATAAAAAATTACAAGGGTTTAAAAATTTTACATGGCCGAAGTGCGATGCTTTGTGAATTCACTACTGCACTCCTGGTAACCTCATCTCCTTACGTTAAAAATCGATTTAGAAATAGCTAATTTATGTCCATAATATTTTGATCCTGCCCAACTATACATTGTTATAAATATTTTTTGTAATGGGTGTTTTTATTGAGGTATAGAACTTTAAGTTGGCATCACTTTTTTAACTGGCGGCCATTTTGTCAGCTGTCAAGTGATTAATATTTAGTTTGGTTTGCCATTTCATCATGAACAGGTTGACAAAAGAACAACGCTTGCCAATCGTGAAAATTTATTTCGAAAATAATGGTTCAGTTCGCCGAAAATGAGATTGATCTCGATGCTGATTTTCATCGCAAAATTTTATTCAGTGATGAGGCTCATTTTTGGTTGAATGGCTACGTCAACAAGCAAAATTGCCGCATTTGGAGTGAAGAGAATCCACATGAGACCCTTGAGACGCCATTACATCCATAAAAACTGACTGTTTGGTGTGCTCTATGGGCTGGTGGAGTCATTGGGCCATATTTCTTCCGAAATAATGCTGGAGAGTCAGTTACCGTTAATGGAGACCGGTATAGAGCCATGATAACCGACTATTTTGTTCCCGAATTGGATGGCATGAATGTGGATGAGTTGTGGTTCCAACAAGACGGCGCTACATGCCACACAGCGCACGTCACAATCGATTTATTGAAGGAAACATTCGATGAGCGCATATTTTCGCGGAATGGACCTGTCAATTGGCCACCAAGATCGTGTGATTTGACACCATTGGATTATTTTCTTTGGAGATATGTGAAGTCGCTCGTCTACGCCAACAAACCAGAAACGTTAGGGGACTTGGAAGCCAACATTCGTGGCGTTATTGCCAACATACGGCCCCATATGCTCGAAAAAGTGGTTGAAAATTGGACCTGTAGAATTGGCTTTATTCGAGCCAGCCGCGGCGGCCACATGCCCGAAAGCATATTTAAACATTAATGGCATAAAATTATCCTTCCAATAAAGCCAAATTGATGGACATTAAAACGATTTTCTTGTGTTTTATTTCAATTCGAAATTCTATACGTCTAAAAAAAACACCCTGTATAATAACAATGCCCTAAAAATTGACATCATATTCATTACGACTGAAATAAAAAACATGGACTATTGTAAACTTGAGTTTGTCTTTTTGAAATTTTTAAAACTTCTTAGAAAAATAACAATAAATTAATAACACTGATGAAAACAAATTTCACTTTTAATGTCTATCTAGTGATTTGTACAAATACTGTTTATTTATTTACTTTTTGGTAAAACCAGACACCCAGACAGAAACTTGACGCCATTTTAGTGCTAACAAAATACTTCTACCTAAAAAGCACTATGATAAATAGTCAAAAGTCTAACTTTTACTTTTACTGAGAGTTAATAGTTACTGGACAACAAAAAACAAACAGCATCCCTCCTTTAACTAAATATTATTTTACACAGTAAAAAAGACGACCAATACCCGACAGTTCTTGCCAGTCATTAACACTTAATTTAAATACAATTTCACATTTGCATGATTAGACACAAAAGAAAAACTTTTAATTTAACAGCAAAAAGTTGAAAATATTTTTTTTTTATTTTATTGTTGGAAAAAAGAAAAATATATCAAATGCAAATTGAAGTGTAAAAATTTGGTGGCAATGGAAGTTTGTTGTCATATTTTATTTCAATTGAAATATTTTTTTTTAATATTAAAATTGACGTATTTTGACACGTTCTTGCTCTTTTCACTTTGTATGCTGGTTTCTGCTGCTGGTTTTTGAACAAATATAAAGACCCCAAAATAATATTTCCTTCCACATAATGTCCTTGTTGTTGCTCTTTTCAAGTGACGCAGGATTAAAAAAAAACACAGTCAACTTCTCATACACCCACACGCACTTAATAATTCACTTTTAATTTTTTCCAAATGAATGAAATTTTTTAAACTCCTGCCGGGAGTCTGTACGCGTTTGTCAATTTGTCTGTTGGTTAAACAAGTGTTGGCAGTTTGTAGTTAGAAGGTGTAATATTGGCAGGCATTATTGCCTTCAGCTTTTATTGTGGTGTTTTCACAATTAATATCGTTGCAGTCATGACAGAGATTGAAATTAATATATGACTAAATTCAATGCTTTTTGTCATCAAATTGATGTCAGTTTTCGCTTTTTTGATGATATTTGTCATAAAATGGACTTAATAGTTTTGATAACAAGGCTTCATTAAGCCGAAGATGAATTGTTTCGATAAGTAAGGAAAACGTTCGGCGGTGTTAAATGAGTAGTCAGTCGGTCGTTGGTCAGGAAGTATTTGATCTGTTTTTAACTCTTTAAGAATTTTGCAACTAGTGATACACACTTTACTCATTTCAGCAGTCATACACAGGTCTAAAGATTTAATTTAATAGTAATTTACAAATCTGATATACTTTTTAGCGATACAGAAAATCGTTTCTGTTATACCTGCGCTTGCTTCACTGTGCTTTAAAATAAATATTTAAAAAATATTTTCAAATAACTCATTGATTTTTATGCCTAAATTACTAACGAGACAATATTAAATATGATAGACTGACTTCATAAAAAGGGCCAACAAATATTCTTGTTAAGGTCTAAGAGAAGAAGAAAAGAAAAACACAGCAACATAAAATCAATAATTTCAAACCACTCAACTAAAATAGTTAAGAAAAAACAAAATAAACTAAATTAAAAACAAAACACAAAGCTTTAAAGTAAAGAATGTTTGTATATAGATTTTATAGACTGCTTCTACATTCCTAGGGTTTTGTATTGAAACCTGCCAACAACTTTGCTTACTTTACTTTTTTTTATAAATTTGTTTATAAATATGTACATTTTAGAAAGGAATCTTTTTATCACAATCAGAAAATAATATTAGAAAAAAGGGTCAAATCAGAATTTTTCTTTTTACATATACTTTTAACTGGGGTTTTTTGTTTAACAACCTGACAAACATAAGTTTTTGTATGGCCATTCAGTTTGTTTGTTAAGAAGTTTTTGACAGCCGTAAAATTGCTCCCGGTCTCCTGTTACAGAAGAAGTTTGTATGCTTTTTTCCCCACTTTTCTTAAAGGTTTTATGATGATAAGGAGTGGTTGCTTGCCTGGCATTGGCAATTGTGCCAATAAATAAATTGATTTTGCAGCCAAAAAGAAATTTAGAATTTGATCTACTTTTTCTTTTCTTTTGTGATTATATAATTTTTTGTTCATGCAAAAGGTAAATGTAACTTAAAGTTAAATATTATTAAAAGAACAACTAAAGTATTTCTTTTGCTGAAGGCGAAGTGAACGAAAATTAAGGAAATATTTATTAAGTAGTAAAATACTTTTATAAATGATTAAAGTTAAGAAAAACATTTTAACAAAAGAAATGTTGGCAAATGGTTGTAATATTGAACGGTATCCGAAAAAATCATGCTGTTGTATTTCTCTTTGGCGTTGTCAGAATTATTTAGATTTTAATGTACTTATTACATACTTAATGAAAATAGTTTGCGTTAAAAAACTTTTAATTCTATCGTTTGAAGGAAAAATTTGGTGAGAAAATACTTGATATTCATTTAGCGTTTCTAAAGCAAAATATGTTTATTATATTTTAAACATCAATAAAACACTACCCGGTTGTCCATATTAAGTCTAATGCATACTAAAGAAAACTTTAAAATATTCAAACTTAAAAAAGTCATAAAAATTATTTATATTAAAAACAAAAAGCACGAAAAGGAATTGACATGACAATAATAAAGTAATTAATAATAAACTTTAATTAAGCACTTTTAAAACACATTAATATGATGTTCAATGAATAAATAAACCGAGATACTGGTGGAATACAAACCCTGCAGATAACGTGGCTATTCCATACACGCATGTAAAGTAGCACTAGGACTAGTCCAAAGGTAGCTCAAATATGTGGAGAAAACAGGGTCGATTTAACGTTATGATATCCTAGGGCTGGACCATAGCATTACATCGGAGTAGTCTCAAAACTACTGTATCCAAGTAAAAAAATTTCATATTTTTTGAAGCACTAAAGAAATAAAGCACTTTATAATTCGCTTTAAAATATGAGCTTGTTCAGAAGCTGATTTCATAGCGTCACAACAATTCAGGGCTTAAAGCGAGAAAAGTATTTGCTTTTTACTTATACAAAAGCTTCGTATACAAGCTATACAAAAAGCTGACTTTATAGCGCTGATCCAAAGCAGGTTTATAAGCAAGAATTAAGAGTAAGTTTATTTGAGTTTCTTGGTGCCGTTTTGCAACAGTGTTTTTCGTCGAGTGATTGGTACGTTGGACTTCAAACCTGAAGGTTCTTAGTTCGATACTAGTTGAAGTTAAATTAACAAACATTGAGTAAAAATATGAAATTAATAAATATAAATAAAGAAACGACATTAACAACGTCAATCCATATCGAACGATTTTTTTTCATATATTTTCAGTTCTAGAGTCGAAAATGTTGATGATTTTCAGCGCTTCAAAAGCGCTTTTGTGAGCAAAAATGTAGTACTCCGATCCGGCAGGTTTATCAGCGCTACTTTTATTCCATAATAGTAGAAACCTGCGTTATTGGAAGCAACTTTTTTACTGGGATGTCCCTATTTGATGGAGCACCCAAATGTTCGTTTTTTAACGATTTCATATAAATTAGCAAACTTTAAAATGCAAATACTTGTCGCTCAACTACAAACTCTTGTTTGCAAATGACAAAGTCCATGATTGCAATACATAGGACCATGTTCCAACTAGGCCATTTCAGCAAAAATGGATCACGTAGTCCAAAATTATCTGTAGGGAATACACTCACACACACACTATGAATTAATTAGACTCTTTTAACAACGGCTTTTCGGCAGATACAAAAATATAAAGAAAATTTCAAAAAATCCTATTTGTATTTCCAATTCGTGTAAAAAGTACTTAGTGTAACCTTTTTTCTCCAATTAATGCCTGCATTGAAATTTTCATTTATATTTAATAAATTTTCATATGTGTTTGTTCATGACTGTTCGAAAATGCCCAAATAGCTACACTGCACAATATTGATTTGTTATGTGATAATAATATATGAAGAAAACAAAAACTGAAAATACTACAGATATTAAAATAAAATTCATTAAAATACAAATAACAACTGCATTAAAACAATTCAACACAGAAAAAACGACAAACGAAATCATTCATTCACATTAACACATCATGCATTTGTAGATTTTCCAAAATGAAATGAAAATACGATAAAAGCATAAAATGCATTCATTCATTTACACATTTACTAACAATGTTTTCCTTTTTTTTGTTGTATGCGGTATTATTGTACGAAAATAAAAAAAAAGAGAAATGTTATAATAAAAAACCTCTAAATGATTTAAACATTTATGGATTTCCTGTTGGAAAATTAAAAATTATTTTTTTTATGATTGTAAGGGAATTATAGAACATCGCCAAAAATAAAGCTTTTGTTTCTGAGTTTTGTGTAGTTCTTTTTTATTTTCCATTTATTTTTTATTAACGAATAAAAAACAATTGAAAAAGAAAATAATAATAAAAAGTAATTACATTTTTCAACTACAAACTGATGCACATTGAGTGGAAAGAAAAAAAATGGAAATTACAATAACAATACAATAAAAATTATAAATCCTTTTTATATATTTTTATTACTGACTTACTGTAAAAGTGTGTATGTGATGATTTAATATAATTAAAAAATTGGTAAACTATAGGAAATTCAGTAATATGTTGGATATAATTTAAAGCAAATAACAAGAAAATAAAGGTCCGTATTAAGTTACGAGGGTAAAACTGAAATTTTGTAATTAGTTACTTTAAATTTATTGGAACTTGTTTATTTATTTCTTTCATTGATCTATGATTTTAGCAGCCAATATCCTATGGGTATAAAAAGTTTGAAAAACAGTTGAATTTACAGGACATATTTGGACCTTCCTACTGAAATTAATAAGAAAAGTTGTTCTACTTCCACAATCCTCTCCACCATACACATTTAGCCATAAAGTAATTTTACGTAAATGGGTAGTTCTCATTTCAAGTGTTTTTTTCGTGTCCGTTGAAAGTATAGTGAAATATTTAACCCTGCTGTTAGATTAGAAAAAATATACGAATCCTACATTAGAAGACCATTTGGTCTATACTACATGTTTTATGAAAAGTACAAATTTTAACTAATATTTTGTATGTAATTGGATTGATTGCCTCATTAACACAATTTATAAATATTATTATGGATCGTCCAATATGGAATTTTTGAACCCATATCGTAAACACAATACAAGTTATACCAAGTCAAATTATTTTTACAAGGTGATGTTGATTCTACACTGGTGTTTGTATTGTTGTAATTGTTGTCGCCACGTTGGTGTATTTTGACCGATATTGACAAAGGGCATTGGATTAGCTGGGCCATGTGGGAGGGTTTGGGGCTAAACCTGCCAGTATCGCTCAAGTCCCTAGAGAAAATTTTTTAGTTACGCCAATGACGAAGGCATATTACCACCATATATTATTCTAATTATTCTGGCAAAGGTGTATCTGTATGTAAGATAAAGGCGTTCATGGATTACTTTATCTTTTAATTTTTTGGTCTTTTCATCGGTTTGTCACCAAAACTTGTAAAATATGGCTTGACGTTTATTTTATCGGTATATTCAAAGAAGATAGAACCATTTCTTGGAAAAGGTGAAAATACAAAGCCTGAACCATACCTAAGACAACGCGTTGTATTAGTCTGGGAAGTCTTGAAAGGGCAACATATGACTGCCGAAAACTTCTTTTCCACTTTTGATTTGGTAAGAAAATTACATGAAAGGAAACTTATAAAGTATGTAAGAACAGGGGCCTATTTCTTAAAACTACAAGTTACAAATCTACAAGTAAATTACATACAAAACAGCTACACTTTTACAAAATTTATTGTTGTCTTTTGGGTATTTTATTTGTTGATTTGTAACTATTGATTTTGAGAAATGGGCCCCAGAACGTAAAAATAAAACATTTATTCCTCCAAAATTACTGACTATAAAAAAGCTCCCATCGTATAAGTTCTACATTTGCTTTCTATGACATTGCGACATTGGTATCATACATCCGCCTCAAAAACAAAGCAGCAATATTGATGAGTATATTGCATAGAGCAGCTGAACTTGATGGGAGTGAGTCGAAGGAAATACCAGTGGTTCATTCTACATACAATTCGACAAGAAGTAAAATTATCGACAAAAATTATACATTGTTGTTCTTCTATATCTTCTTATATTTCTGTTATCATAGCAGCCGTAGACACTGCTGACCAAATGATTGGCTCCTTCGCCACAAAACATCAAACAAATCGATGGTAAATATGCTAGCCACATCCGCTTGGAATGCATATATAATTTTTTTTAAAAAGAAACCATCAGATTATTTCAGCATGTAATGAAAACAACTATCAATAAATTAAAATTTTTTAGGAAGTACAAGAAACCTTAGTATTTTGATTTCATTCAAATAAAAATTTACACTGGACCAAATGGTCCCTAATCCAAGATAGGTAAATTCTTGTTTTTCTAAGTCCGGCTTTATGACAGACATTTGAAACTATGGATATAATGTTTTTAATATAATAAATCACGTGAGCCGAAATCTCAAAGCAATATGTGACACCGTTTAAAAGTTATGAGGATAACGAGGAAAATATTGGACCAAATGGGCTTAATCTAACAGCAGGGCTAAAAATTAAAACTATTTTTTCATGATTTAATACATTTTAAATAAATGTATATACGTTTTTTTTCTATAAGACAGTCCATTATTTGTTAAAAAAGAATAACTAAAACTGGAGAGTCCGTAATGCATGCTGTTGATTTTCCACATTAAGAAATTATGAACTTTTCCAAAAACCAGATTTAATTTATAGTGGTTTTAGCATATTTGCATTTGCTTCTGTAGTCTCACACATACTTTTTTTTTAAATAATAGAAATTATTATTTTTAATTGTTGTTGTCTTCTGTATTGAGCATTATGCTTTTTTGGTAGGCTTCATTACTCAGTTTAATTATTTAAATTGAATTACCAACATATACTTAAAGAACAGCGCAGGTTTGCATTTCCAAATATTTAAAAGTTTTGTGAACTTTATTAAATAGTATTATATTGTAAAACGTTTCATCAACCCATAATCGTTTGTATCAAAAAAAAAGTATTTAATTGAAATTTTTTATTGAATAACTAAGGAGCTTATGTTAAAACTTATCGAAGATTATACATCTGAATGAGTTTAAATTCAAAATATAGTGTGTTCTGAAAAAATATTGAATTCGTAAGAAAATGCAATAAGCAGCTGAAGGGTAGAACTAATATCGAGGACATTATCTGTTTACAAATGTCAGATTTGCTTTGAAAAAATTATATTTCAAAAGATAAAATTTTTGTATTTCTCCATGTGAACACAAGTCAAAATTGAAAAATGTGGTCATAACTTTTAATTTCGTCCTGCAATTATTATAATTTTTTTAGGATAGTAGATGCATAATGCTTTCAAGCCCTATACTCATTTTTTGTGAGATATTATTGTCGCAAAAATCACTCCCAGAACAACCGCGAAAGCAAGTGTAAACCTCAATACATAAAAAAATCGGAATACATTATTTTATTTCAGGATCTATTAAATGAGGCGAGGGCTATAATATAAATCCTACTTTCTCATATTTCTATTAGTTACTTTGTTAAAAAAAATACAAAATCTACATTTAGACTTTCGTTTTATAGATGATGATGTGGCTTATTTGGTGTAGTCTCTAGAAAACTCTTGAAATTTAAAAATACACTAAAACTAAAAAAATACAAAATTAAAAAATGTCAAAACGAAAAATCGACCAAATGAAAAAAACTCTAAAAAGGAAGAGCACCAAAATTAAAAAAAACGCTAAAACGCAGAAAATCACCAAAACTAAACAAACATCACAAAAAAAAACTAAAAAACCAAAGAAATCGTCAAAGCGAAAAAAGCAATAATATAAAAAAATCGCTGAAACTAGAAATATCGTCAAACAAATAAAAACAATCGCCAAAATTGGAAAAATCACCAAAACGAAAAAACTACCGAAACAAAAAAAAAAAAAAGCGCAAAAAGTTAAGAAAATCGCCCAAACGAAAAAAATTATAATTAAAAAAATCACCAAAAACCGAAAAAGTCCCCAAAATCGAAAAAGCGCCAAAACTAAAAATATTTTCAAAAAGCGAAAAAAATTAAAAAAAAACGCCTAAACCAAAAACTCGCCAAAGCTAAAAAAATCGAAAAAAAAAACAAAAAAAAATTGCAAAAAAAAATACTTCAATGAAAAAAGTTCCAAAACAAAAACAAAAAATCCCCAAAACGAAAAAAAAACTTTAAGAATAACAAAACTAAAATTAAACGAAAAAGCAAAACCAAAAATTGTCAAAATGAAGAAAAAGCCAAAAATGAAAAGAGATATACATATGTGACAGCGCATAGAGAAAGGGACCTAAGGGTAAAAAAAAATCAATTTTCTCTTTTTTTTGATGTGGACAACATCTGAGCATCGAATGAGACCGATCCCATGCCTCAAAAGTGTTCAATCCCAGAGATATGCTCGTTTTATGAAATCAGGGAAGCGATAAAGTAAATCTACTTCTTCGAATTCGTCCACCATTTCATCCTAAAACAATCAGTAAGAATGTTATTAGTTTTAAATTATTTTCGCGAGTAACATAATAAGGTTATGTGAAAAAATTTTCGTACTAACAGAGTGAGATTCACGATTTAAAAGAATTATAAATGAGTATTTATTATAATTCACAATTAATAATTTCAGAAAATAAACCTGGATTCGAAAAAACGCGAGCAAAATTGATATCAAACTCATGGAAACAGCACGCTAGGTAGAAAACAGTAAAAACCAACTACACAAAACAAGACGTAGGGACGACCAACACGTTCCTGATGACATGAGATGTGTCGCTTTCAAATGAGACCAATACCAACACGCTCAGTAATGGTACACCAAAGATACACGTATTTAAATCTTTAAAATGGCTCTCCTGAACAAAACCGGTTTTTACCCTTAGGTCCCTTTCTATTTTGCGCGTCACATATATGTATTCGTAAGAAGCCCTTGGTGTGCGAGGCAAAGTCGCAAATGTTTTTATGTACCAAATTTTAAAGAAAAATACTTGTAGCTTTAAGATGAGTTTTAGATTTCTTTCAGTGTAGAAAAGGACAAATCGTGCATCAGTAATTCCATTCTAACATGATTCTATTTTGACTGACAATATTTTTTCAAACTCTTTTTTTTGTGTTAAATTAATTTCCATAAAAACGATTAAAATGTTTTAAAAATTAAAAAAACGTGATTTTATAACATTATTTATTCCATTTGTGCCTTTTTTTATTTTACCGGCATTGTTTTATTTGGTTTTTAATCGCTTCGATGTTTGTTAACATACGATAGTGGTAATTAAGCCATTTAAAATTTATTTATTTTATTTTTCAATGGCAAAAAGCAAAAAAAAAAAAAAATGGCCATATTTGTGAATGGTTTAATTTACTGAAGTTATTGGCAGATTAATAGTTATTTAATCCTTTTAAAAGTATAAATTGAGTAAAAGGTTTTAACGTGTTGAGCAGAGAAAAGTAAATAAAACATTTTTCTTATTTACTTAACAACGTGCATACATGTTACTTTTATTTATATAAATAAAAATTTTAGAATTAAAGTTCAAGTTTAAGGAATAACATATTTATTTTTTTCTAATTCCTTGTTTTTAACTTTAAAAAAGAACTAAAGCTCACATTTATCGTTTGACAAGTTTGTGTTTTGAATCTTAATCTAAAAAAGTTGGTGGTTTTTTCTTGCACAACCCAAAAAAAGGACAAAAAAGGTTAAAGACAGTAGTAAAAAATGTCAAATAAAGATCCTGTTTTGAATTTTTCTGGTTAAAATAAGTAATAAATCCAGAAAATAAGAAATTAAAAGGAAAAAGTAAATACAACCTAAAGGTTCAAATTAAACATTTTGCAAGAAATTCCAAAACAAAAGAGAGAACGTGTAAAGGGAATTTTAATATTTTAGGGATAACGAAACCCAAAAAATTGAATTTTCCTGGTCATACTATTTGAATACGAAATTATTTGAGTACAGAGGATTTTTGCTTGTTTGCATGTTATTTCATGACTTCTAGAGGATAGCAAAGGCAAATCATATACATACAACTAAATATTAAAGGTGGAAAATGTTTAAATATGTGAATGCATATTTATATGAAATACCACAAATGTTCCAGTCGAATGAAATTCTGATAAAGCCATAAGTTATATAAAAAGCTTTAAGTATATTTTATTATTTTGTTAGTAGTTTAGAATTTCTTCATTTTCTTTTAAAACGAATAACAACATTTTTCTTTATATAATGACGCTAGTAGTGATTTTTCATCTTAAAAGTCATCCTACAACATGCGCCACTTTTTGCTTAAAAAATAGTTTATAAAACAAAGAGATTTCATTTTAGGCTAAAATACCTTATTTTCTTTATTTACACGAATATAATCCTTTTTTTTTTGCCAACAACTTTCAAATTATTAAACTTTTAAATTCTAGATAAAACAAAAAAAATATATATATAAAATTAATCCAAATGTATATGACTTTAAAAAATGTGTTTTACACTGTTTAGGTTCTCCTAAGACTTGTTTAGCTAATGCTACTTACTTATGAACACGTAATGGAAATAGTCTACTCCTAAAAGTCTCTAAGGAGGTGTTTTTTAAATAAAGCAAAATAAAATGCTGGACTAAAAGAACAAAAAAAGACATACAAAAACAAATCCTTAAATATAATATATAAAAGAGTAGAACATAATTAAAACAAACGTAAACAGAGCTGAAAAATAGAAAAAAAAAATAATAAAAAAAAGGTAAAAAGGTACAAACAAAAATGAGCATTTATAATATTCCTATCAGACATGTTGTTAATACATTAATTAAGAACGCCACAATACTTTCATATATAGCAAATATACATTCATATATTTATATAAGTTTGTGTGTTTCAAATACGTGTAAGTGTTATATTTCAAAGGATATTTTTATCCTTGTTAAAACTTTAAAATAAAATACAACAAAATAGCATTAGATTGGTATAATAAGCCCATATAATGTAGACTATTATCACACATTCATATATTATACAACTTTTGCTCTTATATATGTAGCTACCCTGAAGGAAATGTTGATAGTAAAACTGTACTGATTAGCTATTGACTTTATCCCCACTACTACTGACCAATTGTACCCCAGACAATGTTCTGTGCTATAGATTCTACTAGTGACCTCGGAACTATTGACTCACTAGAGACTAGGTGGCTCTTGCGGGATCATATTGAGACATTGGCACCAGAGATTCACTAGTGCCTTATAATGATTCTAGCCAACACATATGAAACTTTTTATTTGATTTTTTATGAAAATTTTTAGTTTTGCGTGCAGCCGCATTTCTCTTCTACACAACAAAATGATAAAATAAAAAATCGTTTTGTAGCTGTCAAAAACTTTTCTTCTCAATAAAGGCAAAATAAAAAGTATAGAGGATTCGTTGACAATGTCACCAAAGTCACCAAACTTGTCGACAAAAGTGGTGACTTGGAGACACTTGTCCCCTGGATTCCTTCAGGGTAATAACAAATATACAAACACACATTTAAACACATACCACATGTATGAATGTACAAATTAATGTTTTAAAAACCAGCAAGTCTCATTGTATTTGTTTTTTATATTTTCATTACCTTCCTTCCTCACAAAACTGCTTCAAGTATTAGAATTTATTTGTTGCGGCATAGTATGAGACTGTCTGTCTGTGCGAGGAAAAACCTGACCGCAGTGTAGAAAATTTTAATTCATTTAAAAAGATTACACACACACACACGGGTATATTTATACAAACTCACTTAGTCATACCCATACATACATACATGGCTTTGAATGGAAAACACCCAGCAAATAATAATGAACAAGATACATAATACGAATTATGTATCTTGTTCAAAGTATCTTATAAGATATGGAGTAATAACCATAAAAAAGCCTAAATTTTCGAATTTAGTTTTGTGACGAAAATCGATTACTTACGATCGTAAATATTCCGCTGTTAACATAGAAAAAAATACTATTAATTTTTTGTTATATCAATTAAATAATTAATTAATTTTGAACCTATAACAATTTTTGTAAATACAATTACGAAATTTTAAGTTAAAGGAAACTCAGAAACAAAATGTTAACAATTGTTTTGTTGATTTCAAATTTATTTCAATTCAGATTATTGTTATATCAACAATGTGAATTGTTGGTTTTCCGAACAAATTTTAACTATCATAGTTGTTGTATTAACAATATTTTTTTATACAATCACAATCCTCGAAGCGACTTTTTGCTTGTCTGCGAAAAACCTTAAATGTCTTTGGGCGGAATCGAATCGGCGACCTCTGGACTAATAGACTAACGTTCTTACCTCTCAGCTACAGAGCAATTTGTTATTAAATACGAAAATAATGAATACACACAAAACGTGATTTGCTTTGTTTCATCTACGTGTGTGCGTTCATTTGTTATATCAACAATGGTGATTGTTAATTTTTTTCACAATACATAACAAAAAATTTGGTTAGTTCAGTTTGTTGAAAAAAATTTCTGTGTTTGTCGTATCAACCACTAAATTTGTTGTATTAACAAAATTTATGTTTGAATTTAAATTAGTTATTAACAATTGAAATTGTTAGGTGAAGTTTGATGATATTTTTTTCTGTGTAACGATGCTCTAGTTTTGATAAAACTAACTTAGCCGGCAGGCATAGTTACTTTATTTTTATATGAAAATAAAAAACTAAGTTTTATTAACTATACCATTATGTAATTTGTACAATGCAATTTACCTAAAAACTATGTTAGTTTAACTAATTGAATTATGTAGTTCGAAACTTTTTGTGTATAGATGTATGTATGTATGTATTTTTGTTGTCAAATGAAAATATTAATTGAAAAGGTAAATGTACAAATTTTATAATATTTTTTTTTATTAAAATTTAAATTTCATGTTTCAGAAAACTGTAGCCCCAAAGACTTGTTACAGCCATCTATTCCATCAGTGAACTTATTTGAAGACTCGCCAGCAAATAAAATCAATACATCTGATTTGGCATCCAATAAAAAAAATCATTATTTTTGGCGTTCCCGGAGCTTTTACCCCTGAATAATCAAAGACTAATTTGCCTATATTTCGTCTGCTAAAACCTTGAAATCTGATGAAAAATTGTATGACATTATTTGTGTTTCAGTTAATGATCCCTTTCTGATGTCTGCCTAGGGAAAGCAACATAACGCAAGTGGCAAAGTGAATATGTTAGCTGATCCCACTGCATTATGTATGTGACAACTTTTAGTTTTGATAATTTACTTGGCGCCTTATAATAAAACGTAGCATGTATATTTAAAAGACTGTAGTGATGACCATCGCTTAATGTGGACCTTTTGTTTGCATATTAAAAATACTATTGCTTTAACCCTAGAATGTATAACCGGGTACCCGGATGTTCACTACCAAATTTAAACGTTTGTAGCTGCAAAACCAATACTAATAGAGTATTGAAACTCCGGACCTAGGCAATTGTGTCGTTGTCTGACCACTTATGAAATTGGGCTCAGTGGCTCCATAGCTATATATAACCTTCCAAAGATGACACCTACGCAAACACATAACCGATGTACCCAATAGTTTTTATATGAAAAAATAAGAGAATAAGAAGCTGTTCAAAGATGTGATCATGAAATTTTTACTAAGGGTTTTTAAATATACATTAACGCTATTTAAAATTAAATATTTTTTTTCTGTGAAGCTGAAAATTATAAGAAATTATAATGGGGTACACGTTATATGTTTGTGTGGTATTTTATGTTATGGTTATGTGTTCTACGGTTAAATAATTAAAAATCTGTAATTTTTATTATTTGTGAAAATATAGGATGCATTAGAAAGCATTACATTTACCTAAAAACTAGCTAGTTTTACTAAAATTTACCTTTTTTACAATTGTTAATTTGCCTAAAATAAAACATATAATTTACTTTGCTATCATAG
Organism: Panzeria rudis; assembly: GCA_956483635.1. Taxonomy (NCBI): domain Eukaryota; kingdom Metazoa; phylum Arthropoda; class Insecta; order Diptera; family Tachinidae; genus Panzeria; species Panzeria rudis. The sequence continues at coordinate 152,734,576 of OY101449.1, read as the reverse complement.
GTAATTTGCAAAGGTTTAGAATTAATGCTACCTAAGTTCTTGTCAGTTTTTCGAACATGGAAATTAACTAAAATTATAGAATATACTTAGAACTTATGTAAATCGTCAGTAATTTTAATTTCAGTGCAATAAAAATAAAAAGAAATATAAATACGAATTTTTATAACCGCATAGACACAAATATCTAACCGGCTTTAAGATATGTGAGTGGCAAATGGTTGCAATTGCCACAAACATGAAACTAAATTTTTTCTAATCACTTGCTGAACTTTTACTACATTTATGTACGCACTATTTGCAAATATGCTAACTCACTATTTACTCATCATAGCAAAAATACAAAAACTTGGTAGCACTTCAAAAAAAAAAACTTCTGTATTTAAAAAAAAACCAGCTAAAATGTATAAAATAACAAATAATTATTTGTTTTAATTGACCTTATTTTCTTTTATCAATGTTTTTTGTGCAATATTTACTTATTTAATGTTTTTTTATTAGCAAACATTTGTAAGCGTGGCAACCTCAAATATTTTATTTGCAAATAGTGCGTTAATCGTGCATAGTTTTCGTGAGTTAATAAGTCGCAATAAAACAATTATATGACAACAATTTACAGTTTTATTTGAAAATAAGCTGTGCGTATAAACGTACTATTATATCTGCCTTACAGCCATTTTCACAATATACGTTTAAAGGCTAACGTGGACTTTAACGGTTAGTTTTGTGTGCCGCACTCGCCGTTAAAGTGCACGTACATTGCGAAAAGGGCCGTTAAGATATTAATAGTTGTTGTTCGTTCAAGTTACTTATGTATATGTAGTTATACATTTTTTTTTTAAATTTAATAATTAGAGCAAAATTCAGGAATTTCCGTATTTAGAGCAGCGCCAGTCAAAGAGAAAACTAAATAAATGAGGAAAAATTTGTTGTTTAAGTGTGTTGGTGTTTAATTGCATTGTTGATAGTTACAAATGACTGTTATGCTCTTGTTGTGGTTTATTTTGATTGTTTGTGTTGTGTACATGTAAATTGTCGGCTGTGTATATGTAAAATATAAAAATAGCCGAAAAGTAGTCGATGATTTAGAGTGAAGAATAACCCGAAGAGTTATAAGGTCTAGACAAAACTACGGATATAATAAACAAATATGTTCAAATGTTAAAAATGGTTCTGTTGTACGATAAGTAAGAATAGCAGAAGTTGTATTTCTTAAAATCTTAAAAAAGTACCATTAAGGTGAAAAAAGTACCTTTTATATCGTACGATCTGTACGACCCTGAAGAAACCTAAGAACGTCATCGCCTTAGCTGTATTCTCTAGTTCGAAATCCATTGCAATGAAGGTATATTTCTGTAATAAGAAATAGAAATTGTATTTTATTTTTAAGTGGTGTCTTCGATATGATTCGAACCGACAACCTCCGGCATGACAGGCTAGGACACTACCCACTCCACCACAAGGGAACTTATATTACAATGTTATAAATACCAGTTAAGCTGGATTTAATATCTGAATATAGTTACGGAACAGGTTCCTGAGTTGCATGGCAGTCTCATTGAAGGGAGACAATTAGGCCTTAGATCCAGGTGCATCGAATTTGTTCAGTGCTGTTTACTACAATACTAGCCGGAGTACCAACTAGTTGACTGAAAATGGTTAATATGTGACCATTTATACAATATCTTTTTCTCTTTTCAACATTCACTACTCCTTATTTTTGGTACCAGTCTCATTTTATCAAGTAATAGGACGAGTACTTTTGGATCATTTGTCACCAAATTTTCCGCAGGGTTATTATACTTTCATACGAAACGACGAGTTTTCTATAGTCGCTAAAATGCGTTAGAATAATAAGAGCTTTAACAGAGTCAGAATATTAGACCTATAATACTAGACACAATAAAAAAAAAAATAATTAACTGAAATTTTGTTTAACATAGAAATAAGTACTTTTTACAAAATCACTTCTCAGTTATTGTGTAACAAATAAATATATCTTGCGACATTATTAAATGTTAGGTTCAATTGGCGTAAAATGTAGTGTCTATAAAGTCAATAGTTGACAAATATGTTGTTATATATGGCAAGATAGATTATTTGCTGGGCACTCATCTGGTGTGATTTTTTTTCTGGATATAACATGTATGTTAATTTATTTGTATAAACTTAATTTACATTTGTATGTTGGCAATTTCAGTCTAAATAAATGGAATATAGACTCGTAATGGAGTACGAAATAAAGGAGGCAGATATGGAAGTTGTCGTCTAGTGTGTACGTGATGTAAGCAAAAAAAACAACATTAGTAGGCAAGTAGGATTTCAGAAAGCTTTTGTTCCTTATTTACCAATTTACATGGACGTTTATCAGGCTTTATGCTACGACATACATGGCTGCTTCAGTATGAAATGCTAATTAGCTAAATCAAAGTAATTTTTTTTTGCAAATATTTATGGAAATGGTTAGTAAAGTATTTATAAGTCACAAAGAATATGGGTAGATCCGAAAACATTTATACCAAGGGCGGAATTTTAGAGTTGTCAAAACTAGATATATACATATGTTGATGGAATAATGTGCTATATATTTAGCCTTCAAAATACATAAGGATACAGTTTTTCGGTGATTCCTTTACGAATGGCAGGGATGCAATTTTTTGTGTGTTTAGTTACACATGTGCCCCGAGAGCTTAAATTTCAGTTTTCGACGTCAGAGGTGATAGGATACGCTCGCTATCTTGAATTATATAGATTAGCTCACAAACTATAAGGAATATGAAAATTTTGTTAGAGTCTTTCTTTTAAATAATATTATCTACAACTCCACTAAATACAGTTTTGTTGCAAATTGTACAATTAAAAAGTTTTAGATAGTATGAAAAAATGTAAAGTTCGTAACGTAACATCCGCAACAGAATATTTAAATTGTTTTGGATGCACCCAGAAACTTATCATCCTTACTAAAGCCATTTAAAGATATTCAAATATTCCTCTTTTTTTACGTATTTCGATTTTTTTGGTTACTATAGAAAATTTGCTAAAAATTATACAAATGCTCCAAACCGAAGAACTGTTTTTGCTGCAGGTTATTATCTCACTCAGAAAGCCAACGTGATTAACATTACCAAAAATATATGCTTACGAATGTAACGCCCGCAACGCAGGATTTACTCATATCTGATGTTTTACAATAAGTTGGGGTTTTTTTAATTTTTGTCAATAATTCTAACTTAATATATAAATATATCGTGTCCGCGTGTTTGGTTAATTCGTATGTTGCTTATAGAATTTTAGATTGGCTCCAGATTGAGCTAATGGTAGCTTTTGGATCCGATAGATGGGGCTGTTTTCGTGATATAATTTTTAAAAATAGCATTGAAAAATTTTTTGAGCTTTTGTTGGATGCAGTTTTAAGTATAGAATATTTCTCATACCTTTTATATCAAATTCTAGATGTAGAACCGATCGCTACTACTTAAGAATCGTCCACGTGAGTAGTTTTGCGACATGTTCATCTCTCTGGGATAATTATTGTATGAATACTTATGCTGACTAAATCAAGAGACGCCTATTCCAAATCAGAAATTATATTAATAAATCAAGAAATTTTCTTAGCTTGTGTAGAGTTTTTATTTTGTCTAAAGTCCACTGAATAAATTTATTTGAAATAGTTATTTGATTTCTTTTACAAAAAATATAATTATTTAATGGGAAAGAATGCTTTTAACAAACTGGATTGAAATAATTAAGATCTACTTTAAATAAAGTTCAAGATTAAGTAAATAAAAATATTTTATAGCTAATCTAAAAGACATGATGGATTATTTTTCATTTAAATTTTCTGTCAGTACATTATTCCATTATCTGTTATATGCCAGCAAGTCTGTTCCTTGAATGTTTTCACTAATCGCTCATTTTTAGGAGTTTATTTTACAACATTGCTTTAAGTTTTATTACAAATTTTTACAGCCATCGCTATTATTTTAATAATTATAAAAATGAAATAAAATTACGAAAAAGTCATTCAAGCAAAAAGAAACCATTTAACCTACAATTTTAATGGTTTCATTTTTATCCTCCCCTTCTTTTGCTGCTGCTGCTGCTACTTGTATTTATTTTCTTGGTCCCTTTCAGAAATTAAAATTCACTTGCACTTGAGAACTTGACGTTTAATGACGTTTTATTAAAAAGTAAAATTTCATTAAGAAATAGCTTTTTTACGACACTTGGATACAAATATATGTATGTACTCATGTTAGTTGAAATATTTGCTTGCAAGGACTGGTTCTCTGTCGCTTGAACAGCAGGCCCAGCGTTTCCTGGCTGTAAGAAATTTATCCCATCTTATTATTTTTTAATTTTTATGTTGGAATTTTATTATGTTTAGAGGAGGGGAAGTTTATGTTGGAATTTATCTTAAACGAAAGTAGACGAAGTGTGAGGAGTTGCATTGTAGAATAAAAATTAAAGTCCAAATATTGTATTTGTTATGAGGTGTACAATTTTCTTTCTGTTTAGAAGTTTTATTCTGTTGATGTATTAAGGCTTTGAAACGTGTTCTAGAAAAGTGCAAAATGGAAAAGTTTTTCAAATGCTTTTTTTATTAGCAGAAAGATAAGTGAAATTTTAAATACATACCCACTCTTGTAGGTATGTATAAAGCAAAACCTTTTACATAGTAGACAGACAGACGTGCAGGCAGATAGATCACTACCAAGTCTAAAAGAAACCCGTATTTATAACCTCTTCTTTATTGAGGTCGGCTTAAAATAAAAATTTTACTATTCGATTAAAGATAGCCACATTGGCGTATATGTGCTCTCCTGAATCCAGAATCGCTCTAGCCCCCCTAGAAATTTAAATTATTAGAGTAATTTTAATAATATCAGCGAACTGTGGAGACTAATGCGCGATCTAGCTACCCGCAGAAGAATTTCTAGTTACGCCAATGAATAGCCATATATGCCCATATATTTTGTGGTTCAGAAAAGTTTTGGTCAACAACTTAACTTATAGGACTCTTCACCAAGTTAAGTTCCACAAGGTTTTTGAATATCTTAAAGGCTTCATATCTTAAGTTTTAATTTTTAAAATTTTATCTGTATCATATTTTTCCTTCCACTTCAAGCTAAAATAACAATAAAATTCTTCTCAAATAAAAGAGATGGCGAACGAATATTATTTGATTTCATATATAATTTATTGTTTAGATTTTAACTTGTAAATTTATATGAAAAAGATTTTTATTTTTGTAAAAAGATTGTTACTTCGATTTACTAAAACATTAAACATAAAATATTAATTTTAATCAAATAAAAAATTTTATATTGCATGATAAAAGTATAACTTCTTATCATAATACATTAATAAAAGAAAATTGAATTTCGTATTATCTTATAATACCATTATTTCTATTTTTAACAGCAAATTCTTGTCATTTCTGTTTATGTGACAGTGACAAGGGCTTCTTGTCTGTTATTACAATTCACGTGGTTGCTCCAATTCTTTTTCCGTAAACCCGTAACAATTTTCATTAAATATTTATTAAATAAGTTGAAAAGAGCAAAATCATTTCCAAAGTTTAAAGGTAATTTTGGTTAAAACAAAAATACCTTTTTCTTTTCCATTTCATCCTGTTTTAGTTTTATCCTGCTTTATTTTATTCTCTGTTATATTAGCTGATGTTTTGGATCACTCATGATGTGTCAAGTTTCTGTTGTGTTGTGTGAAATATTAGACAGGTGTCAGGCTTTTTTGTGTGTCTTTTAACTGTCATGCTTTTTAATAATAATAAAAGCTTTTGTGGGTAAAATGTAAAGGAATGAACGATGAATGGCTTTGCAAAATATGGCTTTTTTGGGCCATTAACATATTTATATCCTGTTAGTCTTATTCTAGTTTCGAGTATCAATGCCAAAGTTTTGTTTATTTTGTTTCTAAGTAAAAAAAAGAAATCACATTTAAATATGTCAAGAAACAATTATTTTATGCAAATAATATCACTTCTAGCATGATACAGAAAAAACTAAATTGTATTTCCAGTAAAGAAATTCAATGAATCAGTAAATATCTTATCTACATAAGTATGTAGTATATACGGGCCTAAAAAAGAAAATTGTTTGAACACCAAATTGTTTCAGCTGCGAAAAAATTGAGAAAAAAAAACAAATCTGCATTTCGGAGATAAACTGCACTATGTCGACATAGTGGTGACTTATAAAAGCTACACATTTGAGTTCAGCTCACCGAGCCCTTTCCCGGAATTCACCATAGCATGTATTAATGAAGTCACAACTAAAGATAGCCCCCCAAATATAGCACGATTTTTAATCCTGTCCAATGTATTTTACAATATCAAAACTGGCGTACCGAAAAGTTTACTAAAATGACATAGTGAAATTTACCCCCGAGCTACAGAAATATTTTTCTTAGTCTCTAAATTTGTAATCAAAATTTACAAATTTAAACAGATTTCAAACAGAATAATTATCTGAATTAAACGACTTTTTGCAATTCATCAAACATACTTTTTGCCTTTAAAAATTTTTGCTGATTTTACTACAGGTAGGAGATTAAAAATCTAATGTTCATTATGAAATAATCTCTGGGGTAAGGTGAAAGTATAATGATTTCAAATGTTAGGGTATTCTGAGTAACATTTTCAATGATCAAGCCTTTATAATATCAATAAAACGTATTTCATAGTTTTAATAAAAAATTTCATTGCATTAATGAAAGACCGCCAAAACTAATCAAATGTATACATTCTTTAATATAACACGAAAATTTATTAAGTTGTCAAACAAAAGAGAAAAAATAGTTTTACATAATTGTTGCCCTTGTACTCCTTTTTATTTTTATACAATTATAGATCACTTTGTTTTGAGAGTGCTGTTGGGTGAAGTAGCCAAGGCGTTGCATATAAATAAATTGATAAAAATCAAGAGTTTGAATTCTATCCTGTGGACGGTCATCAACATGACAATTGTTTCTGTGTGATATTAAAAAATTAAAATAGTCAATTAAAGCGATTAAGTCTATAAAAGAATTTAACTTAATGAGTTTACTTAATATTATAATAATTTTATTAAAATAATAAAATAATTTCATTAAAATATAGACATAACTTCATTAAAAGAATGAAGCAACTTTATTAAAATAGTGAAATAATTTTATTTTTCGTTAAAGTGATGAAATAATTTCGTCAAAATAATGAAATATTTTCATAAGCTTAGCGTAATTATTTCATTGGAGCAACGAAATTATTTCATATATTTGATGAAATTTTCATTGGAACTATTTTAACGAAATTATTTTTATTAATCCACGCTGGTTGAGTATTAATAAAGGTTTTCATTAGATTTATGTCGAAATTCATAGAACTTGTGCAGAAAGTTCTTTCAGTTCATGTACATAATCCATTGCATACTGTAGGCATTTACTTAATATTTTTTAGATACATAATTATGACCCAACAGCTTAAGAAAAGGAGTCACTCGGAGCTCTTGTTGAGATTTTAAAAATATTTTTAGTCAACTGAATATAGAATTGAATTTTCCGGTGAAATCGGCAATAGCTACCCGATTTCTTATAGCTACATTTGAATTATAGAGATAATGTACATATGTAAGCATAGAAAAATCGGTTGTTGTATTGAATTGCATATACAAATTTTTTGTTACGTGTGGCAAAGAAAAAACTTTTCTCCTTTGTTAAATTTCTAATTTAAAATGCTAATATCGCACTTAAGTACTCAATCAATAAAAGTTAATAAATCAGTTGGCTGACATATGAAAAATGTTTTAAACTAACAAAAAACCTTCACCACTTTTACATGAATATAAATTTATGGGTTTTCTAATTATATTTATAAGTCTTTATATGAAAATTATGTTTAATGGTTGTTGTTAACTCGTTTCTTCTCTTTCTTCTTTCTTTCAATGCAGAGCGGCACAAAAACTTGCACAAAGTACATCAACAAAATCATCAACACGCACCAACGACATGACAAATACTTCCGCACGCAATGGTGGCTTTTGTGGTGCCCTACAGAGAGCGCCACCGCCCATGCCGCCTGGTCTAGCACGACGTTTAGCTAACAAAGAAAATTATGGTATTGGCAAGGTAAGTTGCAAATTGTTATTACATATTACAAGCATATAAATTTCAAAAACTGCATTTAAGAGCATGTTTTTTTAATGCCTAATGGCATTTGCATGTGTAACAGAATCGCGCTAAAATTATAACTTGTGTGAAAACTAGACCATTAAAAGCAATTAGAGAGTGAACAAAAAGCAAAACAAATAAGGTTAATAGCTACCGAGGACTAAAAAAAGAAAGTAAACAAATTGTTGCAATTAAGTATGTTTTTTATAATCAGCTTTTAGTTTGAAAATGTTATTAGACTTTGTTGCATTTTTTTAGTAGCGTTTAAAACGCAAGAAAATTTTGTTTTAAATTTTGTTTTTTTAGGTAAAAGTTATGTTGAGAGTAGCTGATACGCCTGCTGATAAGGAGCAGCCCCATTTTATGACTGTGGATAAGAAAAAGAGACAAGTGACTTTAACAGATCCAGCGGCGGCTTCAAATGTGGCAGCCTCCACATCACAAGAAAGGGGACCCATGGTGGCCGCGCCCAAAATGTTTGCCTTTGATAGCTTATTTGCAGCTGAAGATCAACAGGTATGTTAAATTATATTATGGTATTTTAGAATTGGTGTTCACTAAGGGGGTGTTTACTTAATACGTCACACTATTTTAGGTAATTTTAAGCACCCTCCCCTCCTGCTTAACGCTTTTTAAAACAATTTCATATTGAATTTCCAATCCATAACAAATCTTCAACCCAAGTCCCCACCTAAGAGCGTTACTTAGTATGTGAAGAGCCCCTAATATCCATTTAGAGAATCCTTCTTACCTAAAATGTAACACTTTGTAATTGTCATTTATTTATTTAATTTCCTTTGCTTAATTTATTTTTGTTTTCCCCTCCGCTGGTTTAGTCTGATGTTTGTGCATCTGCATTGTCTGAAGTAATCCCTGCCGTTTTAGAAGGTTCCGATGGCTGTCTGCTTACAATTGGTTATCCCAGTTCCGGTAAGTTGTCGTCTTATGGTTCTCTACCATTTGTTTTCATTTCCTTCTTGCAAGAATATTGCAATAAATTCCATATGTCCTGCACGTTTGGGTCAGCTGAAATTCAAATATTTATCTCTTTAGCACAATACATGTATACTTTAATTTAATTCATGTTGTTTTTGTTTCTTTGTTTTTTTCGTTTTCTGTTACAGGTCAGTCAAAGACAATGTTGGGCGGTGTAAGTCCTCCTACTGAATTAGGTGCCATTCCTTGTGCCATTTCATGGTTGTATAAAGGCATTAACGAACGTCGCCAGAAGAGTGGTGCACGTTTTTCGGTGCGTGTCAGTGCATTGGGTGTTAGTGCCACCAAGCCAGATTCAACGTCAAAGGATTTGTTAGCAGCTCATGCAACGGGTAAGTTAATTTAACTGTCCTAAGACTACCAAGGAAAAATGGAAATAATGGAAAATGAAAGAGTTAATTTTTTTGTAGAAAAAGAATAGTTTTTATTTTATTTTGTTATTCTTACACTGAAAGAATTTTGTTCAAAGATTCTGTGAGTTTCCACATTAATCCAATGAAAAACTTCATTCAAATTTAACCAACATCACGCTTCGTTAAGATTATTTTAATTGAAATTTCATGAAATCCATGAAATAATTTCATTGATTCAATGCAATAATTCCTCTAAGATAATAAATATATTTGAAGATTTTGAACAAATTATTTCATCGTTTTAATGAAATTGTTTCATTGTTTTAAAGAAATTATTTCATTTAAAGAGAAGTAGCACAATCAGGCAATTAATGCCTTCCAGTTAATTAATTAATGTGTTAACTTCTTTGGAAAAGGGATAGTGTAGAGACAACAGGTGGCGAAATGTGCGTTTTTTGTAGAGCAGTGTTGCAGCCCCTCTAGTATCAAGTAGATGCATTAATTTGTTTTAAGCTGCGTAGTCATTTATTAGTTATTTTACTTCGGCGACGGATCTTGCTACAATAATGACGAAGGAGTGTGCTGTGAAGTGCACTAGGCTATGTTAGTGCTAAAGTGATCAGTGCTATGCCTTCATCACTTTTTAACAGTCCAACAACAACAAACACAATAACACACTAATGCAAAAATACATGGGCACATCAGAAAAATTTGTTATGTTGATGACCGCTCACATTATTGAACACAGACTCTTGATTTCATCATTTGCTTTATAGGCTACAGCCAACAACGCTATCAAAACAATGCGTCTGTTGAAATAAATAAGGTGTTGATCGGACTTTCATAAATTAAATGAATTTTTTCATAAAAATAATGAAATACATATCACTGAAATTATGACATTCAAGGATAAACAATTTTTATTTATTTTTTAATGTTTAATAGTATATATTTCAAGAATTTTATGTTTCGATTAAGACATTTTTTAAAACTTAAGGGGGTTTCCATAGAATAACAAAATGTTGTTGTCATAAATCGAATGAAATTCTTTCACAATCTTCGTGAAATTTCTTTAGAATTATGAAAAAATCTAACGAAATATTTATGATGCGAAATTCTTTCAGTGTAAGCTTTTCATTAAGAGTAGTTTTAAAGTTTGCTATTATTAGAATAATTTCAAGATACTTCATCTCTTAACTTATCTCAAATACTTTAAAAATAAACAACTACTTAGAGCTTTCATATACACTTGGCTCTCAAGATAATCCAGCTATAATGTGAATATTTATGCATTAAAAAATGAGAGAATAAGAACTCAAATATATACTGGCATTAGAAATAACTCCCTTGCCTTTAGTGTTCCCATAACAAAATATAATTATGTGGATACTTATGAATATGTATGTAGCAAGTAGACTTTGCATACACAACTTTCAATAATCCACCCAAGTAGGGATAGAAATACATGCTTTAACAACTTCTGATTATTTGCATTACGAACTCAATAAAAGTGCAGTTTAATGTTTAATTTCGCATTGTTAAAATACTATTTTTCTGTTGATTTCCTTTTATGCTGCTGCTGCTGCTCCATTTGCCTTGTTAACAACTACAAAAAAAGTAGATTCTGATGACTCTCCAGGGGTTTATTTGCGTGATGATTTTCTTGGTGGCCCTACAGAGTTGCGTGCCCCCACCGCTGAACGTGCAGCCTTGTTCCTAGATGCTGCTTTGGCTGGCAGACCCCAAGGTGGTCTAGAGCCTGCCATGATATTTACCCTGCATGTCTATCAATATAGTCTCTCACGTAAAGGAGGAGGTAAGTGTACAGTAGCTACACAATTTCCTATAATCTTTTTTTGTTAATTCAAATAAGTTGGTTTTACTGCTAACGAGAAATTGAATGTGAATTTTAATATTGTTTAACAATGCAAATGACATTTTTTATTGCATCTCTTTATCGTTTTGTTTATCTTGCTCTTTCGTTGTTCTTTTGTTGCAGTGGCTGGTGGCAGAAGTCGTTTACATCTTATTGAATTGGGTGGCTGTGCCAATCGTAGTGGTGGTCTTCCTTTATCCGGCATTGGTAACATATTGCTGGCCATATTAAGTGGCCAACGTCATCCGCCCAATAAAGATCATCCATTGACGCCATTACTTAAAGACTGTCTAGCACCATTGACATGTCATGTCGCCATAATGGCTCATGTTATGCACACCCAGGTAAGTTCTTAGCAAAAGCACTTAGCTAAAGTATCCTGTGAAAGTTGAAATAAAATTAAAGGACAATAGAATTGGCTGATACGTGCTAATGAATTCTTCGTATTTAATGTAAAATGTTGTCATTGCAATGTCATTGTCAATATCTCTGAATTTTGTGCAATATTTATGGACAATGCACTCATACGTTGTTCGCTTCTCTTTCCCTATCTTTGATAAATATACTCAGGCATGACTGACATTTATGACTAATGCTCTCAAATCTTATGTTTGAAATGTAAATTTGAATACATTTTTCTGCCTTTTCAAATTACAGTCGCATACAGATGCCTTAACGACCATACAATTGGCTTCACGTATTCATCGTATGCGTAGACGAAAGCATCGTTTTCCTATGGGAGGTGATAAATCAGGGGTGGGTGGGTTGGCGAATGGCCTGAATGCTGGTAAGTGGAAAGTTTGTTTTGTTTGAGATTAACTACCAAATTAAAATGATAAATGTTTTCTGCAAACTTAATCTAAGTACGAAGTTTATCCACATCAGTAAAAGTTTTATTTTTTCTTGTTCTGTGTTTTGTTGCTAATATTAAGGTCATCAATCTACTGGCTCATCTGCTGGTTCAGGTGCTGACCCTTCTAGCTCAGAGCTGTCAGCAGACACTGTTATTTATATGGGACCCAGTGATGATGCTACGGATGGTGAGCATCCACCTGTGTATTTGCCTTCCTTAAGCTGTGGCGACCAACGTGGTGTGATGAGTAAAGCTTTGAAAGGTAGTGGTGCTGAAAAACAACAACCTAGTCCTTCTAAAATACCTGGTTCAGCCAAAAAGGCTGCGGCTCAAAAACTACCACAAAGTCCTGTTATGTCGATTGGTCGAACCAATAGTTTAAAACGCTCAGCTCATGCCAAAAGTCCTACGGCCCAAAATAATGTGGCAACTACAGCGCAAGCCATCTGTGACCAGCCACAATTTTATTCTCCAGTGCACAGTGTGAAAACTTTGCCAAATTCTTGCTCCTCTCCCAAAATAGTGGCGGGGGCACTAAGACATCCTGGTATGACCATGATGTGTTCCAAGGCCTCCAATGTCCCTTCACCGAAAGGGTCTCCCCTAAGAAGACCAGGAGTAGGAGGACTTGCCACCGTAACTAATGACTTGGTCGAATGTCCGGGAAGTCCTATGCGCAAAATCACCGAAGAGCAATGGATTGATGGTCCTCGCGTGTCAAGAGCTAAAGTAGCGGAGGCCCGACATTTGCTGCGAGAAGTTAATCATGTCAAACAATGCGAAACCTGGATAGATGGACCCAAATCACAGTCCAGTCGTTCTCTTACAGCAGGTAATCTTCCTATAGCTGCTTCCCAAGTCCAGGGCTACGGATTTATGGACTCTCATAAAAAATCCATGATACGCCAATGGGTAGAATACCAAACGTCACAAGTCTTCCAAACCGCTTCGGCCGGTTCGTCACCCACTCATACGCACAGAGAGCAACAAGCTCAACATTTACGCAACATCACCTATCACATGTCACAACTCAAACAAAAATCTTTGGAAAATCCAGAAGATTTGTATGCCACTAGTACTAGACAACAACAGCCTCAAACTGGAGATCAGCATTCATTGCACAGCAGTCAATTGGAATTGATAAATCCCATTGGTCCTGGTCTTATCAACAATATGGATACTACAAATGCTTCTGCTCCGGCAGAAATAAGAGAAGCTCATTATTATCGTCAAAATTCCGGCCATTCACAACCACCATTAAGCTCACATTTTCCGCATACTGATAACTACAATAATGAAGAGACTGATTTACATTCAATAAAATCGCATGCCAATAATCTGTACGGCTCTTTGGGTCGTCATCATGCACCTCACATACCCACTGCATCGGCTTCTGACACCCATTTACCAAATGATCGCCAAGGTGATTGCGATGAGGATCAAGATAGTGGCCCCTCAGAAGTTCCACCCGCTTTACCATTAATTGAGCCTTTAGGATCAAGAGAAATCTCTCATGAAAGTCTGCATCGAATTTTATCGCGCCATGTTTCTCGTGAGTCGCTTTATCAGCAACAGCAACAAGAGATACGGAGACATGAAGAACAGCTTGTTCAGCGTCAATTGTCAAGACCATCTTCACATCATTATTCGACTCATAGCATGCAAATGTCTGATTGCGGCCTGCAGGTGACCGAAGAGGAGATCGCTAGGACTATGGGCGTGGGGTAGGTTTCAAGCTATACTTTTTTTATTTATAAAGTCACATCTGACTATTTTGCATTATCTGTCAAAGTTCCCTACTCTAATTAAAAGAACTGAAGATTCAGTTCGTTGACTCTCATTTCCTTGAAAGGAAGTTTTAGTTTAGGCTAATGTTACAACTTTATATTAATTTTCTTATAGAGATCATCCTTTGGCGGCCCTAAGTCATGTGGAAAACATGTCTATAGTTTCGAGTTTCAATATGGCTGGCGATGCGTTTAGTGATTGTGCAATGGGTGAGAGAACGAGGTAAGTTAAGGGAATTTTTCAGTACAGAAATAAGACAGCAGCTAATATAAATTTTATATTAATTCCTTACTATTTTTTCATTCTTTGCAGGAACCAATTTGACCAATTAGCGCGTCTACGTGAGATATTTACCTCACAGCTAGCCATGGCAGAAGTAACTCCAGTCTTTCGCAGCGGTTGTGATGTAGGTAGTGTATACAGTGAGCCAGCCTATCGTTTTAATACTGGACCAGGCAGCGTGTGCAGTGAACCTGCCTATCGGTCACCAAGTCCAAGGTAAAAGCAATGCTTTTAAGTTAAAAAATTATATTGAAAAAAACGAGAAATATCTAAACATATATTAAACATAATTTAACATTTAATTAACTATGTATTTGTCTATTGTCTCTTTTAATTTCCTTGTTTTTTAGACAGCCCTCTCGCAGTCCCAGTCAAGGTAGTCTACCCAGCCTAAATGGCATAATGCAAATAGCCGGTATGGAACAATATGCCTCTTTGCGTCATCCAGATGGCGCCTCTGATCCTAATATACCAAAAATAGAGAAACCTTTTGTTCTGGAACATGAAGACATCTGTGAGGTGGATGAAAAGTCAGCTTTACTTTCACCCTCCAAACGCTCGTTATTGGAAAACGAAGAAGATGATGTGGTACTTGTACAAATAAACAACTCTCTGCCCATAACCAATCAATCCCAGTTACCTCTTTTACCTTTAAATACCTCATCGGAAGCCTATGATAGTGGTCAGGATTCTTCCACTCCTCGGACTTCAAAACACTCGGGCATATCGCGTCGGGCTGAAAGCGGCTACCATAGTGTGGCTACAGCCCGTGACAGTGATGAGAGCAGTTTTACTTCTGGTTTGTCTAAAGAGCATCATAATCGTATAACGGTGAAAAAGAAACGACAGGATAAAGGTTTGTGTACTTGGCTAATAAATCCATTCACTTGTACTTATCCAGAGACTGAGGGAGAAATAAGCGATTTTTGAATTTTATCAAGAAAACTCAAAACCAAAACCCACCAGAATTAACTGAAACAATGGAAACTTTTAAGCATTTAAAAATAAATTTATTGAAAAAGAAAAGCTAGAATTGAGAAATTCCCAAAAAAGGCCAAATTTATAAATTTTAAAGAATTTGATGAAAATTATGACTGACAATTTTTTTAATTTTTTGTTTTTTTTTTAGATAAATATGATTAAAAAAAAATATAAAAAGAAGAAAAAATTTGTTGTGCTTTAAATTTGCAAGAAGAAAACGAAATAAAAGCTTTTATCTATTTAAAGCTTAAAGCTAATGCTCAAGCTTTAAAGCGGCTATTAAAAATAATAAATAAAACTTATTCACAAACCAAAAAAATAAAAATTGAATATAAATAATACAAATTAATTTTATTCAATTTGAGTTGCGAAGCTTCTCCACATAAAACAAAAAGCAGAATATGATTTACTAAGTTTCTTGAAAACAGCCTTAACCATTATAAAGCCTTTTCGGCAAAACTCTTTTGATCAAGGCCAACAAAAAAAGGTCTTTGGAATAAAAGGACAGTTTTACAAAGAGAAAAGGCTTTTAAGTTGTATTTAGTTAATGTTACTTGGAATGAACTTAAATGTTTATTTTGTTTTAGTTTAAAAAAATCCTCTTTTTATTGTTATTAAAATTTTAGCTAAGAAATGTTGAAATGTATTGACAAAGAATAAAGAAAATGCTACAAACTATTAATTTAAGTATGATATTGAGAGACTAGCTTGAGAATATTAAAAAAAAATCATATTAAAGAAATATATAAAAGATTTTGTTGCCAGTTTTGCCTATTTAAACTATGTTAAAGGTTTATTAAAATAATAATTATAATTAATTAGCGAAAAACAACTAAAACTATGAAAAAAAAGATACAATGATAAGAAAAATACAAATCTATTAATTCAAATTAACTAATAATAAATAAAAGATTATAATAAATAAAATTTATTACAAAAAACGAAAAACAAATAAATGTTTGGCCAACTCACTGCCTCTTGTAGGAGTTGTATGTTATCCATATAGTATTGGTAGCTTCCTGCTTCAAGTCTAAATGCCAGCAACATTTATACCACATACAACATCTACAACAAGCAGTGAATTGTTTAATTGTATGTATTTATACCAAAAACAAATTATGGAAAAATAATACAAATAAATTTATATTATTTCTTAAATATATATAATCGACTAAATATTATAACTATTATAAAATAATCAACTAAACAATAATATTGAACAGCTAAAAATACTTTAATAAATCTTTTAATTAAATTTATGTTTTAGCTTTTTATATCACTTTTTTATGACTTTGTTTTTTCTCCTTAGTTTTTTGTTTGTAAGAAATTTCGAAAAAACTTTTTTTAATGTAATTTTTTTTAATTCTTTTCCCCAATACTTTTTAAATAAATCAGTGTATATAAAACCAATAGCATTAGAAATATTAAAATAAAAAGTATAATATTAAATATTAAATAGTATGTACTAAATATTAACTATTATAATAAAAAATAAATGAAACAATTTTATATAAAATTAAAATAAAACAAGAAAGTAATGAAAACTAAACTATTCAAATATACGAAGAATATTATTTCTTGAAATCTTGGGATTGGTAAGTTGAAAGAATAATAAAAAATTGGAAGATATTTGGGGTAGTAATAAAAGCAACTATAACTTGTTCATCACAACCATATATTTTTGTCGGGTACTAAATATGGTAGTGCGAGCCATGTCCACACTACATGATTTATCTGTATACCAAACACAGAAAAAAAAGCAATGTAAGATCCGCATGCCGCAATTTGGTTGGAAATCATATTAAATTTACAAGAAATAATTTGTCGTTTGAATGTGTTAGTGTTTATTTGCTTTGTTCATTGCTACAATTCACTGTTCTGCTTAGTTGTGTGGCTTGTTGTTGTTTATTCTTACATGTGTCGTCTATGTAGACGACAAAAAACGAATTCCCAGCGAAAATTTACTGCTGCTGGTTGAAAATTACCATTGTTTCATTTTAATTTTAAACGTAAAATTATTAATCTAACCTTAAATCACCGTTAAAATAATTTTGTTATAAGCGTTAAGTTTCATTTTCAATCGACATGACTATAACTTTAATTTCAAATAAGTTTTATGTTAAATAATCATTTAAATCATGTTGAATTAAATTGAAATGCATTTTACATACGATGGTATTTATTTAGTGTATAAGTAAAGAAAAGTTTGATGCTGTTGTGGCTGCAGTGGTTAGCGCGTGGACTATCATGCTGGTGGCATGAGTTCAAATCTTGGCTGGGGCAGTCAGCTACAACGCAAAGTTTTCTGATGACTATCACGTAAGTAAAATTATTAATAAAATAGCTACATTAAAGTCATGTCGTTTCAGCTTGATATAACTTTAATTCAACATGATTCTTCGTGTTGTTCCAATATCAAATTCACGTTGTTTCAACTTGAAATAACTTTGATTCAATATGATTCTTCGCGTTGTTCCAATATAAAATTCACGTTGTTTCAACTCGAAATTACTTTGATTCAATATCATGTTTCGTATTATTTCAGTATCAACTTCATTTTAATTTAACTGTACTGGAATATTAAATCAACATGAAATATAGTTAATTCAAAAGGAAAAATTTTCTTCCAAGATTATTGTAAATCATGGTGATTTAACATGAAACACCTATGAAGCAAAATCACTACCGAAAAATGTTAAATTAACCTGGTTTTCGACGATTTTACATGGAAATTTTTCTGTGTGTACATCTCGTCTCTTAAGTTAACGGCGGTATGTAATAACACCCACGAAATAACACTCCAAAACGAAACTAATTTCATTTATAAAGCAAAAGAAATTTTCGAATCAAGAAGCAAACTAAAGAACATGTGCATAAAAAGCTTCCTTGCCCAGAAACTTATATTACCTAGTCGGCCTTGAAAATGCCTACGGGGTTTTTCCTATGCTATGTCGATTAACATCTTCGCTTAGTAAGCATTTTCTGCCTACCAGTCAGTCCCATACACCAAAAGAATTTTCTTCATAAATTCTGGGAAGTTAGCCATGAATCCAAAAACAAAAAAAAACTTTATAAAAACTCTACCAATGGCGTGCTTCGTAGGATTAGTGGAACGAGTTGCGTTAAAACTATTTCAATGAAAGTTTCACCAATTGTATGAAATAATCAGTCATGTTCTGTATTTAATGTGGAACTAAAATGTGCGGAATTATCAAAGCATTGTTGTTGTAAATTAATATTTATAGCAACAATGCTTTGATAATTCCACACATTTTAATTCCACATGAAATACAGAACATACCCGAATATCATTGATTTAATGTCATAATTTCGCTAAACTAATGAAAATATTTCATCATTTTATTGAAGTCATTGAATTGTTTTAATGAAATTATTGCATTATTTTAATGAGATTATTTGATTATTTTAACGAACTTATTTAATTTTTCTAATGAAATTAATTTATTGTTTTAATGAAATAATTAAATTTTTAGATCGGCAAAGCGAAAAAAATCTACAAAAAGGAAAAAAACCCAAAAAAGCAAATATTAAAAAGAATAATAAGAAAAAAATCTGTAAAATTAAAAAAGCGCTGAAACGAAAAAACGCCAAAACGGAGGGATTCGACAATACCAAAAAATCGTCAAAACACGAAAAAATCGCGAAAAAGAAAATATTCGCCAAAACAAACAAAAAATTCGAAAATTAAAAAGTCACTATCAAAAACTTGCCAAAACGAAAACAAAATAAAAAAGGCGCTAAAATGAGAAAAGCACCAAAATTAGAAAAAAATCGCATAAAAAATAGAAACGCTAAAACTTAAAAAACTTAAAATTAAAAAACATCAGAAACGGAAAAAATCGACTAAATGAAAACAAACGCCCGTATAGTAGTGGATAGTATGCTAGACTCTTAACCGCGGGTCGCAGGTCCGATCCCAGCCAAGACCCTGGGGTGTTTCTACAGAAAAGCTTAAAAAAGGATCACGCGTTACATGTGTTTGTTTTTTTTTTAATAGCCAAAACAAGCGCTAAAACGAAAAAAACACCCATACGAAAAAATCGCCAAAAATAAAAAAGTTTTTAAAAAACGAAAAAATTCGTCAAAAGAAAGTACCAAAAAACAAACAAAAACCGTTGAAAGTGAAAGTGAATGACAAAATCAAATATTTCCTTGCTTTAATTATGAATTTACTTTAATAATGAATTTATTCACATCTAAATTACATTTGTGTGTATGTATTTGTATGACTAATGATGAAAAAAGTGATTTTGTCCTCCTATGGTATATGTATGGTATTCGTACGGAAACCTTCGTGTCAAAGTCGCACCTTACTGAATTTATTGGCTTCTTTCGAAGTTCTTTTTCAAACTCAAGAAACGGTTTATTATAACTTTCCACAAAAGAATTGATTCTTAGAATATAGAATAATGTAGACCTCCGAGCTTCAAAATTTGTCGATTTAAATCATAATTTCAGGTTTAAGCTACCCTGAAAATTAATCGTATAAAATATCAATCATTTTCTTGAATTTTCACGAATGTATTAAATTTCACTACATCGCTTAATAACTACTAAAATGTTTAATCTTATCGCTGTTAAATATAATGGATATTTATTTAAAAAAAGGCAATTTAAGTTGCGTGTCGCAACAAGAGCAAAAAAGCGCCTAATCTAATATATAAATTTAAATAAAAAAGCCAGTCATTCGTTCACTTTTATTCATTAACAGTCGCATAAATAAAGTGGCATTTTGCATTCACAAGTCACAACAAGTCGTTAACACGAGACAAAATTTTGTGAAAAGAAATGCATGTTCTAAAAAAAATATACTAAAAACTAGAGAGGAGAAAAGCATAATAAAATTTAATGTCTCATAACATGCAAATTTTAAATGAAGAACGTCATAGTTCTTTTTACGATAAGGGTTACTATTTATACTGTCAGAAAATGTCTTTACTACTTTTTCAAACTTTATTCTTTAAGGCCTAAAATTTTTTAGGCGTGTTCGAACTACTGATTTTACCATTTTCGGTTCCAGTTGAGTTAAATGCGGAACATAGATTTTGAAAGCATCATTAATTAGATGCAAAAAAGATATAGTCATATTTTTGCTATTTATTTTTGGCATGATGTCCTTAAAGACACACAAGACCAGACTCAACTTGAACACCAGAAATCATTCAAGGCTTAAAATGTGTTAAAAGGCTAATTTAGCACTCGGCATGTGAAATCTTGTTATTATAACATTTAAGCTATGAAATGTGTTTAGAGCTGTTATGTAAAACACCACGGGACATAATTTTTGTGGAATATTTTAACTCTCTAACTCTTCGTTGTATCAGTATTTTTGTTCCTTTCTTTAAATGGGGCAAAGAACTATCTTTAGCGGCGATATAGCGCGATAAAAGTTGAGCGCCAGAAATCATTCATAATTTAAAATTTGTATATTTTTGAATAGAGGTACAAAAAGACCCGTAAAACGAACGAGGGTTAAATATTTCACAAAAATTTTTCTTGTGCCAGAAAAAACTGTACTAGAGGTCTGCACAAGCAGAAATATTTATTTATTTACTAAATGTTACAAATACAATTACAAATTATATTATAACTTAATTTATAAACGAGAATAGTTACAAAGACCTTCACTCGTTGTACTGAAACGGACCAGGGTCTATGGTGGGAATGCAACTACCGACTAGCCTACCGAGGCACCCACAAGCTGAAATATATAGTGCAAAGCACTTTAGGAAACACCTATCCATACATTGTACACGTACATGTTTTGTTGCAACATTACTGTTGCAAAAGTATGTGCAACAAAACAAATGTATTATATATGCCTTCAAGACGTCTTTTACAGGCCTTTCTCTATTGCATACTCGTTGTCGACAGCAATTAACAACGTATTATCAACAGTTTACTTATCTGACATTTCAGTACTCTATTTCTAATACTTTTAAAGTCAATTTTGCCCTTTTGTCAGACATTTCATTTGACGCAATTTGATATATTTGATCTAATCAAATTGTTCATTATTTAAGCCAGACAATTTTCTTTGACATTGTCGTAATACCAGTTATCGACTGCCAATTAAACAATTTTTTAAAATCTTCACACATCTCACGTTTAGTATTCTGAATTTAGTATTCCGTTTGCAAACTAATTCATATAAAATAAATTAAATATATCATATATTTGGAAATTTAATATTCTCAACCTCACTTAAGAAAACTTTCTGAGCAATTAGACTTGAAACAATTAAAATAAAATCAGCACCAATAAACAAAACAAATATTTACACATGATTTTGTACCTGTAGTGTATAATAAATAAGCAGATAAAAAAATAAATAAATGAAATTTATATTTATGGTGCCATGATAATTAAAATTTCAATATACTCAAACTCACCAACGAATGAGACAGACGCCTAAACTAAATTTATATAAAGCGATGAAAGTAGCAATATTTAAGCCACTTTTTCTTGTAGTCTGAAGGAATAATGGTGACCATAAAATGACAAATTTGCGAATAAAATATAAATTATCTGACTATTGTTGTAAAATACAACAAACAAAAACAAATAAACATTTCAATTGGCATTAATAAATATTAGGCAATATAAATACGCACATATGTATGTACGCACACACACATACTTGCGCATCTATAGAGTCTCTAAAATAGCTAACAAATTCACATTCACAATCTGGTCATGCATTTGAATTTTGAATCCGATTTATATTTCACACGAACACACAACTATTAGCGGAGAATAATTGAAATCATTAGAAGGATTTAAATTTAAAACATAGGCAAATGAAGAATAGGCTCCAGATTTATGAGCATGTGGGATGGTGTATTGACACCATTCTGGTACCGTCTGCTACCGCATTGAATTATTGCCACTGTCAAATCTGCAAATTAACACTTGAGGCAAAATGCGATGGGTTAAAAGCATGGAAGGTAGGTGGCGGCGTAAACGAAGGTCTGTCTGTAGATTCGAAATGCACGTTAAATGGAGTTCAGCATATTGATTATAATTATAAATGTTAATATTGCATTTACAGTTACGTACATATGTCATTATACAGTTTGTGAGTGGAAAACATCTTAAGAGCTAAATACACTATGCAAGCGGCTTGTCAAACATACTTTTTAAATGGTTTTATTTAGCTTACTGTGTTCGTGGAGTTTGTAGTATTAGTGTGTAAGTGGACCTTGGTTTAAATTTAATAATTAAAAAATTTATCCGCTTCCTGTTGACCGATTGATCTGAAATTTTGTAAGCAGCTTTAATTTTGGTGACAATTAATTATTGTGATTAGAAAAGTGGGCTGCGCCTCGCCCATAAAAAGTAATCTTTAGTTTTAGCCCCTTCCTGTTAGCCAATTGACTTGCGATTTTATAGGCAACTTTACTTGCGATGACTTATAAATTTTATAATGAAAAATGTGGGCGGTGCTACGACCATAAAAAGTAATAGTTACTTTTAGCCTCTTTCTGTAAACCGATTGATCTGAGATTTTATAGGCAACTTCATTTACGATGACTTTACAAATTTGTAATGGCAAAAGTGGGCTTCGCCACGCCTATTAAAAGTAATACTAAATTTTAACCCCTTCCTGTCAATCGATTGATTCACTTTAATTTTGATTACTATACAATTTTAAGATTAAAAAAACTGGGTTTCGCCACGCCCATAAGAAGTAATATTGACTTCAAACCACTTCATCTTGATCGATGGATCTGAAATTTGGTAAACGACTTAAACTTTCATAGCAATACAATTTTGTGTTAAAAAAATGGGCGGCGCCACGCCCATAAAATGTAATATTTAGTTTTACCCCCTTCCTGTGGACTGATTGATCTGAACTTTTGGTGAACACATTTACTTTTCGTGACTGATTGATCTGATGGCGTTATGATTATGCGTATTCAGTATTATTGTAAATCACAGATGGCCACCGCCACAAAATGGTGAATTAGTCATTTGCTTATAAACACCTCAATATGGATATTTAATGAAAGGGTTTGACTAGTAGAATACAGCACGCAATGTAAAACATTCAATATGGATATTAAACAAAAGCACTTGCCTACTAGAATGCAGTACACCACAAAAAAACTCCAAATGCAATTCGAAAGAAAATGCCAGATCGTAAAGTTTAGATAGGGAATAAAGTTAAAAACTAAACTAAGCTTAAAAACAAATTATATAAAAAAATTTTAAGTTAAATGGTTTTATTGCAGTAAATCGTAATAATGATGCAGATAATGCAAAATAATTGCAGATAGTTAAAAAGTAATTACAAAGTACCAGGTACCTGCTACCAAACCACTTTCCTCACCAACATAGAGCATTTATCACACTAAAATAAAACCGTGGGGCGTGTCGAGCTTCCATTGTCCAATGATTTTATATTACTCTGATCAATGCCCTGTGTTGGTGAGGAGAGTGGCGTGGTAGCAGGTACCTGGCACTACGTAATTATTTTTTTACTTTTAGTGCATTATGTGCATCATTATTCATTGAAATGAAACTATTTAACTTAAATTTTTTTCACATATTTTATTCTATTTGAACACAGACTACACAAAACTAACTCGTACAAACGTGGATTTTTCATTTCAATCATTAACAGTAATGCCAATTTAGCAATTTTCTGGCTAAATTTAGTAATTTTTCATTCGGTTTAGCCAGAAGAAAAGCTAATTTAGCTATTAGCCATTTCTTTAGAAATTTTAAATTTATCTAGCTATTTTTTTATAAATTTTTTTATACATGAAATTTTTCCGATTTTTTTTATGAAACATTTAAACTCTCAACAAAGGATCAGCTATTTTGCTATCAAACGAACACTTATTTACGCAACAGAATAATATGTTAAATTGTATAGTCATTAATGTTATATGGTAAAGGTGTCCACCAAATCTCAGATAAATCGGTTAACAGAAAGAGGCTAAAACTAACTATTAGTTTTTATGGTCGCGGCACCGCCCACATTTTTAATTATTGTTTTTGCACGCATAAAAAGAAAAGAAACTTTGGTAAAAGGGCCAAGTATTTTGTTTTGCTTACATTCATATTCGTTCATCCATGCAGAAGTTATACCCAGCAAACTTTTTAAAAATTGTCAAACATCACTGAAAAGTGTTTCCTTTATAAAAATAAAAATCACCGTTGAGCGCAATAATGGCTAATTGCAATCGATAGGCGACAAGAATACAATTCAGAAACAGGGATTCTCACTTTCTGAAACACTTGCATTTATAAGTTACAACCAACACTTTTTCAAAATTTACAAAATTCGTTAAAAAAAATTATTGTTAATAAAAAGAAAAAAACATCGGTGTGTGCAATAATGGCAATCGATAGGATTTTATTTGCTTTAAAAAATCTTTCTAAATTGTTGTAAACAACAAGATATGAATTATTTTCTTATTTTTTGCTTAATACTTATGATTTTTGCATTCTATTTCGATTAGCCATTTTTATAGCTAGTTTTTAGCCATTTTTGTCCACATTTAGCCATTATTGCTGAAGGAATTCCGTCATCACTGATCACTAATTTAAATTTTAATATTCCACCATAGCCCAATCTATGGAAATTATGCTGCAAATGAAACAATTTGAAAATAGACTACACGAGAAGCTTGCGATAAATCTAATGTGGCAGTCAAATTTTCTAAATTTTTTTTGATTTTTCTTCAAACGGCTTGTCAAACATGAAAACAACGCTATATAAATATTAAAAAACAGGCTAGTCCAAACGTAAATTTATGTCGTGCTTACATAATCTATTTGACTCTTTAGTATGTTAGACATTATACTATCTACAAAATTAAAGATTGAAGAATTTAAATATAAAATAATTTTTGCTGGATTAATTTATTTAAAAGTCCATTTAAAGTGCACAGCTCGCAGACTCGGTCATACGCTATCATGTACAAATATGTATTACTGAGGCTCTATGAAATAACTCGCAACGATTTAAGTCTCAAAAAAAGCAAATGTAATTCATTGGCATGCATTGCATGATAATCGCATACAACTGAGAGACGACGTGTCTTAATGTCGTGAATATCATAGAGACAGACTTATCAGACAATCGACATAAGCCTAATACACCATTTCCCGGATATTATCAGAAAAACGCTAAAAAATTAAAATCATGTTTCTACGAATCTCAGGTTTAAAATTTTTCCTTCGTAAGAAAGAGGAACATCTGCCGAAATTTTTTTATCTACATATTTCATAAAATTCATTAAAAGAGTTAATTAATTATAAAGATATGAAGCAAGAGCTAAGTCAACTTTATATTAGTCACCAAGTGTTTATCGCATGTACCAGCCATATTTACTTGTCTGATGGCAGTCGCATTGAAGTTTTAGCATTAAAAAGCAGTAACAATTTACATATTTTTGACATTTATATATAAAATACTCACGAAATCTATAAAAACATTGAATGCATTTAAATGGACAAAACAGTTTACATAAATTGATATATTATGTTGTCGCAGTAAGTATGTGTTCGAAACAAATGCCAAAATAAGCTGCATAGCCTAAAAATTAAAGAAATAAAAAAATTAATCGATAAACAACACAGACATGCCGCTAATTTTCAACACAAGTACTAAATTAATTCTTGAATTATTTTAATAGAAAAAAAACCTTTCATTAATCATTTTACAATATTTTAGGAAAAACGGAAAGAAAACATATTCTGCAAAAACTGTTCATTACATGATGGTTCATGGTACATGTACAAGTATTTCTGATTAAAGCCTAGTACTCTGTTCAAAGTTGTGAAAAATGTTATTTGGAAAAAATGTTTAATATATTTGTTTTTGTATTTGTTCGATGGGTGCAAATGCCAACTCGTCAGTAGATTAGTGCTGGCAAAGTATTGAGTAGTGGGTACCGAGTATCGAGTATTTGCTTTTATTTTCCGGAACTCAATACAAAAAAGTAGTTACTCGATACTTTCGAGGTTGTGTTTTACATTCAGAACGACTGGAAAATTTATGGCACAAAATCCAAATCTGTTTAAAAATATAACTTTTTCTAAGCGTTAAAAGTATCAAGTAAGTATTGAGTACCCACATCAAAAGTATTGAGTTTTATTGACTAACTAAAAGTAGCAGAAATTGCCAGCACTATAGTAGATCTTTAACAAATAAACCTGAGATTTTTTGCTCCACGTTAAGGATTAAATTTTTATAAATAACAACAAAGCTTATTAGGGCTACTCAAGTGTTACGCAAAGGTGAAGTATATGCTCCCGCCTGGAAACACTGCGGTGTTAAAATTAATATTTTATTTAATACATTTGATCTTTTCACTACTCAGAAAATACTCAGAAAAATTATACAACTCTCACACATGCAAACTAAATCTATTTTGATATGTAGAAATTTTTTGCGATTTTATGGCAGCTTGATTTGAAATATAATAAGCGCTTTGCTTAAAAGAAAATAAAACCAATTAAAATAAATGTAAAATCAAAATAGTAATGGAAAATAAAAATATTTCTGCTAATAAACATTTTATTTTCAAAAACAATTTGATTGTTGAAATTTAGTCATGTGCTTATAATTCATATTGGTGTTCCACAATTTGTATTGCTACTGTATTATTTAATACAAACTTAGTAAATTTGAGCCACTGTACTGTAAGTACTACAGCAACAACGCCAATAATAATGGGAGAAATACAGTAAATAACTGACTTCTCATTGTTATTTTAAAATGCGTTTGTATGCAGATTTAAATATATTATTCGCTTTGCATGGAAATGGCTATGAAATGAGTATGAGGATACTTGTAGTATGTGCCCGTACAACTGTGCATTTGAGTGTGTGCGCATTTGCCGCAAAATAATATCGATTACAAGGTGACGGTAATTTATAATACCTGCGGGTGCATAAATTTAAAAACTTCAAAATTACGAGAAAAAAAAGTGACGCAGACATTCAGGCAATAAGTCACAAAAAGCACCAGAATATAATTTGAATTAACAATGACAAAGTTTGTACTTAAACTTCTTATTTCTTTCAACAAACTTAATAATTTTAAAGAAATATTAATATTACACTTGTGTGATTTCATTTACTTTTCTTATTTCAAACTTTTTGATGAATTCGAAAACATTAATTTAATTTTAAAATGTGGATTGCGTGTGTTTATGTTGGTAACGTAGTTGTTACAAGAAACGTATTAACTTTTCTTTTCTCTATTTTGTCCTTTACAAAGTTTCTAAATATGAAGAAGAAATAAAACCGCAAAATTTTGCACTAACTTGGTGTTAGTTTTTTATTCTCTAGAAAGCAGAAATGAGTTACAAAATAGCTCATCAACTATTTACATCAACATCCAACTACGCTCTGTAATTTTAATTAAACCTTCTTAATTTTTTTGCAATGTAAACAATAATTTTGATCATATATAAATATAAACTAGCACATGCAGGCTTAGTAGCATATAAGAGCCTTTTATCTGAAAGTAGTTTAAGTCCATTTGACAAAATATTTGGCAGAAAGCTTTAAATAGTGGAGTGCAAAAGAAGTCATAAGAGTCCTTTATTTTTGTTTTAACACTCGTATATAAAAATTTATACGTTGAAACTTAAGTTGATGTTAATTTTTCCCTTGTTCCTTGGAATATTAATCATGCCCAATTCTTTCTGAATATAACGTTACGAACCTTAGCCTAATAATCAATTTGGATTCACAAAGCAAAAACGTTCGAAATAATCATACTAATAAACAATTAGCTACTGGCTTGAGCTTTTCACATGTTTACATGTTCATATATACTTAAGTATAAAATCAAACCAAAAAAGTTTGTCTTGAGTAGAACAAAAATCAGAAAAATGGGAATGAAGAAAAATAAACCGATGGCAACGCTGGGAAAGTGCACTTTAATATCAGCTTGAGAGTGATTTAATTCTCGTATTAAATTTTCACGAAAAAGTTGTATATATAAGAATTAAAATCACATTCAACAGAGCCACCTGACAAGTGGTGATAAGCAAATACACGTGAGCACTGACGATGGAAGTGTAGCGGCTTCCGAAAGTGGCGCTACTATGTTCTGCTGTGTACGTTGAAAACTTAAGTTGATGTTAATTTTTCCCTTGTTCCTTGGAATATTAATCATGCCCAATTCTTTCTGAATATAACGTTACGAACCTTAGCCTAATAATCAATTTGGATTCACAAAGCAAATACGTTCGATATAATCATATTAAAAAATTTATTAAATTTGCTTGATGTAATAATGAAACAGAACTAGGTCGAGAACTAGGTCCATACAAATTGGCATTAAAAACACGCGGTTGAAAGCAGTCATGAGATCTTTGAATCTATTTTATTTTGAGGTCTTTTTTTCTAATGCTCTCAGTTTTAGACACTCATTCTCTCAACAATGTTATCGGGTTTTAATAAAATTTAATATTTTAAATTTATTAACAGGAAGTAAAATTAAAAATAGAAACAAGTCAATAAATTTTAGCAATTAAAAATATTAATAACTCTCTCACAGGACGCTTGGCGATTTTTACAAATATTAACGAAAAAGTTTCATATTAATTATGAAATTTTTGTAAATAATGAAGCACTTTTCATACCAGGAATAAGGCGTTACTTACGTTGGTTGAAAAACAATGACAACATAATTACTGTAACGTAAAAAATCATTATATATATGACGGTTTTCCTTTTAGTGTAGATAAATATATATGTGAATAGAAATTTTATTATATTAAAAATATGTTTTGATAATTTGCAAGGATGGGCTTATGTCACTCTTCAAATCAACGTTTCGTAAAACCATTCCTAGGTGGGGCATTTTACTTGAATTCGGCGGTAATAAAGAGAGCAATCAACAGTGAAATTTACTTGAGACATCTTAACATTTGTATTTCAATACATTTTACACATGTGCGTATAGACTTTTTCTGTTCCGAGAGAACAAATTAACTAAATGAAAATTAATATTTAAATAAAACTCAGGTGCATTATATTTCTACAGTTATATTTAATTTATATTCTTATGAAACTACCCCTTTATACGCGTTTCTAATATGAAATATTCTCTTTCATCATGATTGTTAGTTATTATTTTATTCAAATGTTAGTTGATATGGATTACATGATGCTATTTATGTATGTGTTATAGCTACAACTGCATGCATGCAAAGTAGAGATGAGCGATATTTCTATACCTGTAATTGAATCACTGTTACTGAAAAATCATGACTCATCGTTGTGATCAAATTTGTCAGGTAACTGCTTCTTGCGAAGTCGTTCTTTTCTATTTGTTAAATACACAAATTTATGATATGTCACTGTATAGGTAAAAACGATTTTTGCAAAGTATTATGGCTTTTTAATATTCAAAGTATATTTTAAGGCATATTTAATTTGGTAATAAAAGAACAAAGTTGTTGTTTTAGATTGAAGAATCTATGAACTTCATAAAAAATGCCTTGTTAGTGCATATGAAACTACATACATGATTAGAGTCACTGTTGTAAGTAACAGTGATTTTGAAATTACTCTCAGTGTCCATAATTTTCTTTAAAAATCTCGGGATCGCTCATCTCTAATGCAAACACTATTAAAATATTTAATATTACTCATACGTTATAATATATGATCAACATTATTTTGAAAGTACAAACCTTTTATTTTTTTAATTTAACATGTGTGTGTGTGTGTAGATCTATGTATACGAAAATATTTAAACCACACTTGAATTATGCCTTCAAATAAATTTACAATATTAAAACAATTTTGACAAAAGCCAACACGCAATATGAAAATGACTCTTTTGTAATAAATGAAACATATGAGTGAATTAGTTAGAGGAGACAAAGTGTTATAGAAAGGGTATTTTCAATACAAATTTTATGAAATAATTAAGTTGAAAATGTGATGCTGTGCCAGGTTTGGAGAAAATAAAATATGTTTGGCATTATGGTAGAGATTGTGTTAAGTAGATTTTTTAATATTAAGGTTTTATTAATTTGTTTGGACTGGAATTAAGGTTTTATTTAATCATCTGGATTATAGTTTTATTAGACTTGAAGGAGAGTTGCTAAAACAACAGACTGACAATTCTAAAATTTTCTACAAATTGGATGCAACACATTTGCACTCTGACTGATGAACATGTTAACAAAATCATTTTTCTGTACAAATCTTTTATAAAACAAAACGTGTTTGCTTAAAATAGCAGCAAGCAATTCTTACATGTAATGGTCAGCTTTTTGCCGCCTATTTGTCGGCTATTTATGTTTACACAATACGAAAAGTAAACATGAGTTATAGCTGTCAACAAAGCAAGTAATTACCAGCACACTTAATTATGTCTTAATTATGTTAATTAATCCACTTCAATAAAAACGCCATGTAGAAATGGTAGTTCCCTCTCTTAGAAAGTTCTAAAACTCGAACCGTTTGCTAGTGCCTGTGAACTAGTCAGGTGACCTGTCTTGTGATAGATTCTTTTTCCTCTATGGTCTGTACACCCAGAAAAAAGATTAATTGGAAAATAGTTAGGCCAATAAAATATTAGTTGAATAGACTATATTTCAACTCACGCTATCAATTTTCTATGAATCCAAAAAAAACCATATAAGCAACCGATTGTATACTTCTGTCATGACTAAGTAAAGAATATGATGAGCACAATCAATAAAGCATTGGATTTTAGTTCCAATTGCTGCTATGTGAAACTAAATAATTGTCTTTCTAAATTTATCATTGATACACCTAATCGATTAAACGGTTCGCATTAGCAATTATTTATTATTGTAAAATATCTTCTTTTTTAATAAAAATTCTATGATAGTTAGTCTATTGGCAACAATTTCGGTTGTGTCAACAAATCTGTTTCCTCTGTGTAGTCATAACAAAATATATCCTCGTGAAAGTACAATTTTTAAAGAATTATTTATTAAAGACCATACATTTTATAAAAGTTAATTTTTTTCAATATTTTTATAAAGGACTTTTTAAAGGTACTTTTTAAATGCTTTCTCAAATTTGAGTTTTCGAAACTTATTTTCTTAAGAGTAAATGTTCTGAAGGTGCTTTTTTGAAAAAATCCTTCTTAAAGGTACTTTCTTTATAATTCTTTAGGTACTTTTTGAGGATTTTCTGAGATATAATACCTTTTAAAGAGCTTTTTTAAATTAAATTAATATCAAGCCCTCGATTCAATGCCTTAAAATGCTGCTATATGATTATCACTGGCAACAATTTCCACCATCATCCTGACAAATTTTGACACAAAAGAAAACAAGGTAAAAGGAAAAATCAAATCAAATATGGCACTACCAAAAAAAAAAACGTTAATGACACATGTATGTGTTTATTTGATATCATACAAATGCAATGTCTATATGTTCATTTACATTAAGCATTAGTTCTTTGGGGATTTTATTTAATGTTTCATTTTCTGCATGGCAGAAAAACATGAAAATACTGACTTTCGGAAAAAACTAAATACACAAAACATATAAAATCCATTACCAAATACTTTTGCAAATCAACGATATACTGTGACATCTGTAAACATGTGTTTTTTTTCTCTTTAATTTCTTTGGGATTTCAGATAACACACCTATATGAAATACTATGATTTATTTACTCATATTATTAATTTATTAAACTCTTTAATTTGTAAGATACATATTTCGTAATATATTAAACAAAATGTTTCTAATATTTCGAAAATTGATATTAAAATAATATGATATAAAATTTGCTTAACTGTTTTTTATTCTAAATTTTCAATCCTTATGCTTAAATTAGGGACCGAAACGATTATGAGTAATATCATAAAAATTACGATTTAATTGTTATTTTCAATTTTAACAAAAAAAATAAAAATAATAAAATCAATTTAAAACAATTATAACTGAGTTTTATTTTTTTATCGTTTTTTTGTTTGTTTTATTATTTAGCTCAAAAATAACGATTATTTTCAACTTTTATTTTTTTGCTCGAATGTAACGATTATTTCTTGATTTTTATTTTTTGCTTACAAATAACGATTACTTTAGGTTTTTAATTCTCGTAATATGACCGATTTATCTAAAACTTGCTAGACACCTTTACTGAGTGTTGCCGTTGTTTTCCGGGGAACTTCTGGGATTTTGGGGAGATTATAAAATTTTTTAATTTATCAATTTCGATCACGGGTACGTACGTATGAGTGTTAATATAACACTCATACGCAATGATGATAACGTCGACTTTAACGGCAAGATCGGCATACAAAACTTACGATTAAAGTCCACGTTAACTCTTAATCATACATTGTGAAAAGGGCCGTATATCTTTTAAAATTTAAACTTGTTTAAATTTTTTACTTTTGCTACCATATTTTTTTTTTAAACGTGAACCATTGTGGCAACTTTATTATATTAGCATCTACTTTGTATATCTTTACTGAAGTTAATATATCAAAATTCATTAAAAAAAGTAAAGTAAATTTATCACTAAAATATTTAAAATAAAGTAGGTTTATGTAAAGATAAAAAGGCCATTTAAATTTTTGTATATAAAACTAATATAAAAGTGTATTTTTCTGTTGTAGTAAGTTGTTTTTGTTGCAGACTTGATAAAAGTCTCAATACCACGGTAAAGGAAAATAAACAATAGGAAGAATGATGTTCTGTTTATGATGTCTTCATGCTAATATTCATTTATTAAAGAATTCTATACATGCATAAATTTTGTTGGAAAGATGAATTATTTGAGTTGAAAATTCGAGATATATGGATTTAAATCAACCGTTAAAGTTAAGGTGATTTTGCTTTAAGCAACATTATGAACAAAACCTCTGAGATTGGTTAAGAAAAATGTTTGTTGCTAACATTAGTTAGTCTATCTTATTCGTTTTGGCTCCATCTATTTGATTTAATGCTTTAAGTTTATGGTACTTATATTCTTTGACACTTGTTTTTCACTTTGACACACTCGTATCCAGAGGTAATCTGAGTTCATCACATATAAAAAATTAAATAAAACAAATAGAAATCATATAACAGACACATGATTTACATATATAGAAGCCCAACTCTTGACAAGATTGTTGCCTGCAACCAAAATCTAAGAATGTGGTAGAACATTTTGTGATTCCCCATCCATAGTTATAAAAATATATCAACGAAAATTAAAAAAAAATAGTCTTCGAAAAATGTTTTGAACGGTAGTACCTTGTTTAATTTTCTCTGAATGACAACAATATGCTTTTATAACAAATTATAAATGGTGAAAAGCGTTTATTTACCTTGCAACCCTATAAGTTCTCCAGAGAATTAAGTTTATTTTTTCAGAAACTACTCGTATATAAGCGGTGTTAATATAATTGTATCACTCACTGCTACCAAAAGACCTTTGTCGAAGTTCTAGTGACATTTGTACTTTGGAATTCGCGCTGCCAAAACTGTATCATAAATTTGTGGTACAAACTAAGCAAAAATAAATAAAGGTAAAAAGTGAAAGGGAAGCTAAATCTTTTTTCTGTCTTTACAAATCCAGTCTTGATTGACATGAGGAAAAAAGTATTTGCTTTTTATTTTTCGCTACTTACCTATTTTAAATGTGGAAAAGGCACATAGAAAATAGTGGTCTGTTTTGCTATCCCTCCTACACACTTTAAAATGCTTGGATCTGGTTGTTTATTTACAGTTTGTGTTGGATTGTTAATCATTTTTTCATAGACATGGGAAAAATTTAAGTTTCTAATTGTTTGGATGATATTTAAAAACACTTACACAATGGATTACTTAAATATTAATTTGCCATAAGAAAAGTATTTTATAAGTAAATATTTTTGGGAAATTTCAGTCGTAGATAAGCATTATTTATTAAACCTTAATTGGACAACCTGGTTAGAAATGGTTGATATATATCCACAATATTTTGATTCTCGTCCACTTGCATTGTTCTTATACTCATACTCCATAGAAAAATTTGTTTATTCAAATTCCAATTCGGATGTTTTCGCTAAATAAGTTGTAACTTTATAGTTTTCTGCCTGATGTTAACAATTTTAGTCCTAATACATATCTCATATCTTTTCTCTTGTAACTTAATGAATTTTGATGCGATCATTGTTGTATATTTATTGGCTGAAAGAAGAAAAACATATCTATGCAACGGTGTAAAACTTGTATAATTTCAATGAACACCTCTAAAGAATTTTGGAAGTGGCTTAAAAAACTTCAAGTTTTCGCAAATATCTGAAAAACGCGTAGTAAGAAAAATAATTGAATTTCTATTCGTGTTCAACGACCCAAAGTTATTATAAAACACATTCTTTTGTAAGGTTAATTTTTTTGTTGCATAGTGTTATTTAAATATAACAATTATGCATAAAAATAGTTTAAATTGAAAGATAAAGTACTTTTTTAAAGAAGTCCTTTAAGGAAAGTACAAGTAAGTGAACTTTAAAAATATGTTTAAAAAAATTTCTTTTAAAAAATAGTGTTAGTGTTAATCTTGGTAATATGACATTTGTGAGAAGAATTTCTCTTTACTTAGAACGTATAAAATCCATAGAAGTATAAGAAATTATAACCGTTCTAGATTTAATATAATAAGCATAACCACAAAACCATAGACAGTGTTGTACAATATAAACTAACATAACCGCATATGTTCTTGTAAGCAGACATAAGACTTAATGTTGTTTCAACCACAACATGCAATTTTTTGAAGCCAAAAATAATAAAGCAAACATCCGACTAAAATGAAGAAAACTTTATCTTTAAGAATACAAATAGTTCGAGTTATAAGAAATAAAAACGTTAACAAGAAAATGTGCCCACCATAAATAAATACAACACAAAAATCGAAAGCAACACCAGCAATGTCAACAGCAGCAATTACTACTGGCAATAGCAACAATAATACAACACCGGCTAACAGTTATTTACAGTGTGAATTTTAATTACCATATTGGCTGCTTACGTAAATAGATTTATTGCAAAATTTAAGAATATATTGTCTCACTTCCAGCCATGTGCAATTTGGGATGCAAACGATATATCCATGTTCAGAACACATCGGAATATCGTTCATAATCATTGATGTTAACATCGATGTTTTTATGGACGATATATCGACGATACATCGTTGTCAAAACTAAAAAATATCGACATCGTCCATTTAATCAGTTCGCGGTTGTTTCGTTTATTTAAATTTTTTTTACAAAAATTTTTTTTCTACATTTAAAGTTTTTTTATGTTATAAATTTAAAATAGGTTTAATTATATATAAACAGAAAAAACTATATATTATTTTCTGTAAAAGAATTCAATGAAATAGTACATATTTTGTCTAAGA
Source organism: Panzeria rudis (assembly GCA_956483635.1). NCBI lineage: Eukaryota > Metazoa > Arthropoda > Insecta > Diptera > Tachinidae > Panzeria > Panzeria rudis. The sequence continues at coordinate 152,698,914 of OY101449.1, read as the reverse complement.
ACAGACATACAAACAAAATTGTAAATATAGACAAAAATATCTCAACAATTTCATTGAAAAAATGTGTTGTTTTCAGTGAACAAATTGATTAAATCTATAAAACAATTTGTCTTAAAATATTTACAAATTGTAAACAAAAAAAATATACTAAATAAAACAAAAAGATTTACTAGATTTTCTGAAAAATATCACACAATATTTTTGTCCGAATTTATAAAACAATTACTGCCTATTTCACAATGTCGACAGAGTTCTTTCTTTCTTATAAATACATTTAAAACAAAAACAAATTTAAAAATTTTGTTTTTATTTCAAATGTAATTGTAAGAAAGAAAGAATTCTTTCGACATTGAGAAATATGGAGATAGTCTAAAAATACTACAAATATTAAATAAAATAATTTACTTAATCAAATAAAAATATTTACTGGAGTTTTTGTAATACATCAAAGAAAATTTTTGTCTGGGTCATCATCATCCATTAAGCATTTATGAAATTATTCCTTGTTAAATGTGTTCAAATCTGAATGTTTTTTTAAGACCCTAAAAAAATGAATGAGAATTAAAGCAACGACATTAACGAATTGATTCACTGAAAAATTGCCAGTAAACAAACTCGGTACAATCGCATTCCTTTTGCTATCATTGTTGTTGTTATTATTTGTGTGTATGTCGTCACCGGGTTTGTTTTTTTACGGCACAGTTTTTCTTGTTGTTTTTGGTGTTCGCATCCTAAATAAGAGTCAAACAAACAATTCATTGATTATGTAAAGAACATTTACTGAAAATGAAATTTATTTTTAGGCAAACTCTTGCTTGAAAATTTTTGCTGATAATTTTTTCTGTGTAGGGCAAATAAAAAAGGTGATTCGCGATGTTCGTACAAGGTAAAATTCGTGCGTTAATATGCTACAAGGCACAGTGGTTCTAATTGGAAAAAAGGTAATAAAAATGTACCTCTGAAATTTTGCGATCCGATTGCAAAATAATGTATGCAAAAATCATTGAGAAGGACCTAAGCTTTAAGAATGATGAAAATGAGACCACTTTGGTTTGTAAAGCGAATCCAAAAAAATTTCTCTTGTTTCAAAAATAAAATATGCCACCATTGATATATCCATTATAACATGATGTATCATGATGTATCATAGATGGTAAATTAATTTCAGATATGATATTTTATGCCCTGAAGAAGAAAAAACTACAAAAATTTCTGAAAAAATTTTGCTATTAGTGGATTTAATTTTCCCAAATCGAGATCGAGGTAGAATAGTGTATCAAAGGTGACTATCTCGGGCTTGATAAACTTTGTTGGCCTCATAACATTTACAAATCGTCACGAAAATGCAAAAGGTCCTATCTAACATTTTAAAAGTTTAACAGGAGAAGCATAAAACTTGTTTATAAAATATATTGACAATTAGTGCAACATTATACAATAAATTTATAAATTTGTGGGTCCTTTTTTATTTGCATTGTAAGATTTTGCACTAATTGGCAATATAGTTTTCATTTAAACAAGTCTTATGCTTATGCTTATGTAAAGCAATAGTTTTTGCTGGGACTACAGGACGTAAAACGTATCAGACATATATTAAAGGTCATTGATATTTTGTCAAACATGTCAAAAATTTCTTTAGAACTTCCCCAGGAAAATTTTCAGGGCTGGTACAGAACAGAATTCACTCAGACATTTCGGCAAAATTCGGCAAAAAAAAATTCTGGATACATACTTGCCTGTGTAGCCTGTGTAATGCAACAAGCGTTAAAAATATTTGATTTGCTTTATGTAAACTGCAGTTCTTTTAATTCATAATAAATGAAGAAAGAAAAACTGAAAATGTTGATTTTTTGCTAAAAAAAAAAGTACCAGAGAAGCAACAAAGAATTTTTGCAAATTGCCAGAACAATTTGTTAACTTTTTTTTTATTTTTGGAGAAAAATATACATCAAACAGGCGATGCTTCTTAACAAATTATGACTTTGGGTTATTTGTTTTTCTGTAGCCTTGAATATGATGTTGCTAAAACACAAAGTCAAAGAAGGAACAACTGAAAATTTCGTACTACCAGCAGCAATAATCTGTACAAGATAAACATGCAGAAAAGGAACTAGCTCTTTAAGGAAATTACTTAATTGTGAATAAGAACACATTAACACACAATTTTTAGTAGTCAATATTATAAGTTCACACTACAACATTTTTTCAGGTAGAATACAAAAGTATTACATTTCAGAGCACCTATTATCAGAAAGCCCTATTTAATTGTTTTTATATAGTTAGTTTACTGATTTATATAAAAAAGTAGATAATATTTATTGATTTTGGTATAATATACTAAGATTTTTTAAAGCATAACTACTTTATATTTCACTATGATTTTTTTTCACCTAAAGTTAAGTATTAAAGTAGAGTTGTACTTCTTTTAATCAATATACTGGTTGCTTTAGATAGTATTTTAATTTTTATTTTCTTACTTTCTTGTTGAACCTACATCCTTAGAGCAATATAAAACTGCATTCCTCACTAATACTTGCTATGAAACTATTTTTATGAATAACTAAAAGGAAAGAGAAGATAATTTCCTATCTGGAATGCTTTTTTAACTTGAGGAGAAAATAGTTAAAATGAGGAAAATTTGAACCAATGACGATGAATTCGTAGATATTTAAGCTATAAAGTAAAATTTTAATTAAAGTAAAAATTATTTTCGTTTATTATGATAATAATTTTTTTGCAGATGTTTAATTAAAATTTGTTTTCTTTTACCACCGTCAATAGCCAAGTTTTTCTGACATGTCTTAGATATTGCTTTAAATAAAATAAACAGAAGATACTTTAGCCTTAAAATACTAAATACCTGTTTAGTTATAAAAAAAAATTTCCTATTTTGTAAAGCATTTTGCTTGGCCCAAAAGCACTGAAAATTATTAACATTTTCAGCACTAAAACTGAAAATATATAAAAAAAATGGTTCGGTGTGGACTGACGGCGTTAACGACATTTTGATTTTTTTTACTTCATAACTTTATTTTTATTATTAAATTTATATTTTTACCCACTGTTCGTTAATTTTAACTTAAACTAGTATCGAACTAAGATCCTTCAGGTTTAAAGTCCAACGTACCAACCACTCGGCCAAAAACACTGTTGCAAAATGGCATCAGGAAACTCAAATAAACTTACTCTTCTTTCTCGCTTAAAAACTTGCATTGGATCAGCACTATAAAATCAGCTTATTTGTATAACTTGTGTACGAAGCTTTTATATAAGTAAAAAGCAAATACTAATCTTGATCAGTCTGCTACGCTCTCGTCCCTATATGTAGAAGATTCAAGAAAGTTCCATTTCCGTTATTTTGAATTCCGTTATTTTGAATTCCATCAACTGTTGTTTATTGACCTAAGTCTGGCAACGCAGCGATTTTAGTGTTACTAACCACAGCTTGTCTAATACAGACCAATCAGTACTGTTCGTTCGCATCGCTAAATTTAAATCTTGATTTTCATTTCGTAAAACTATGTAATCTGAAGTTGTTATTATATATGGCAGTACTATAATCAAATGATTATAATCTTTATGATAAAAAAAAATCATAAAACCTCTCTCTTTTTTTATGTTATAAAACTTCAAAACAAATAAAAAATACGAATCATATAATTGCACATTTCTTAGCCAATAAACCCAAAAAATATTTTATTACATTTTTGGGATTTCGACAATCTACTACTTAGTAGATATTTAATACCAATAAACTTTTTGCACTTGTGTGACGACGTGTGTATTTGTATGACAATAAAATGAGTTTTATTGCGGCAATAAAACTATTTATTTATTGATGTTTATAAACAGATATTCTTTGTTTTCGTTTCGCTTTTTTTGTTTTCTGAATACTTTTCGAATGAAACAGATACGACTCACTCGCACTAGGGCGACTTTATAGACAACATACAATTTGGTAAATAAATTGAAGCCCTAATATGGAAGCAAAATACAAGGAGAAATATAAAAGGGATGCTATAATGGAGAATATAATTTAAAAACAAAAAAATAGTTGTAAACTTATTTTCAAAGTTTAATGTTTTTATCGTGTTTGCTACTCAATCCGATTTAGTGATAATTATCATCAGTGTGCAATAAGATTTTTGTAATGCAAATTTAAAATATAAAAATTTAAGTGCGGTATTCACAGCCCAGTAGCTCAAATATGTAATTTTTAAAATATAAATTTTTTAAGACCGCAATTAATTAAATATTTAAATATTTCAATACCTAAAACACTTTCTTACATTAATCATACGTCCAATTGATCAGAAGAAAATAAACAATCGTTTAAAATCCATATGAAATAAATGAATATAGCAAGATATATGATAAAATAGAAATAGAAAGCCATCTGTATACCATCTTATAATTTAATAAATTTAAATAGCAACTTCAGACAAATTCTTCATAATACATATTAAAGTATTATATCTATATTTATTTTTCTCTGCCGTTCATAAACCACAAAAATAAATTAAAATTTCTGCCATATGTTTTCACTTATCATGTTCTAGAAAGGAAATTTTCTTTTTCTTTTCTTTACTGAAATCTATGTGAGAATATTTTTATTTATTCTTATTTTTGTATGCAGTTTATTGTATAACATTTTAATCCTCCTTAATAATTAGTTACTTTACTAGAGAAAAGTCTACAAGTTTGTATGTGTGTGTGTGTGTGTTTGTGTGGTCTTACATACCAATACAAAATAAGTATACCACAGTATCATTACTCACCAAACCTAACTCGTAGCATAACGTCCGCCTGAAATGTTTGTCTTGCAACGTGCTTGGCAAGTTTAATTTCTATTATGAAGGAATTTTAGATGAAGAAGGAAAACCAAAGTATAAAAATTGCAAAGGATTAAAAGAAAAGGTGGGCAAGCAGGAGGTTTTCTTATATAGAACAAAAGAATAAAGTTATTTTCACTTCCACGCAAGACATTCTATTCTTCATAAATAAATAAATAATATTAAATATATCTTTGGAAAAAGAAGACTTTTCTAATTTATAATGAAGTTGTGTGAAATTGCGGCAAAACTAAAAAGATCTTGTGAGGAAAATAATACAAAAACAAGAGAAAAGGATATATTCAATTAAAGTATAAAATATATTTAGAATTATAAATGCTGGTCAAGTATTGAATAAAACCGAATAATTGAATGAAATGAATAATGATAATTTAAGAAAATAAGTATAAATTTACGAAAAGGACTTTAATGAAAATTTATTGATGAAAACTACTTCAAAAAAAGTTTTTTTCAAGCGTTTACCTTTTTTAATGTCCTAGCAAAAAATTCACATACAACTAACCCATCGGTAGCATCTTTGATGAACTCAGCTCAAAGTAGTTCTATTTCTGATGAAATATCAATGAATTTAACACGAGTTTGTTTAACGGCTCGAAAAAAATATTTTTTTGCAGACCAGTGTAATCAATGATTTCATCATGTGACAACCAGAAAATAAAAGTAATAGCCTGAAATTAAAATATTATATTTTTTTCGTTTCAACTGAAAATAAAAAACCGACTTCAAAGCAGGCGTGGCCCTACCCAATGTTCTTATCATAATGTATTGTCTCGGGAACTAAATGAAATTGCCAAGCTTCTTAAGAGTCAGTTAAGTAGAAATGGTTGAAAAAAATACTTACTTCTCTTGGGCGTGGCACTGCCCATTTTTATGATCATCATATTGTTTTAAATGTTTGTACATATTTCATTAATATTCAGTTAAGTACAAGAAGTATAAAAATCATATTCACTTTGAATAGGCGTGGCACTGCCTACTTTTCTAACCATAATAATGTATTTTCACGATATCTAAATCCGTTTAATAGAAGTAGCTGAAAAATAACATGTATTTAATTTGTATCAGCATGACACTGTCCACTTTTCAACATGATCAATCCGCAAGTACATTCTTTCAAATAAAGATTACATGTCCTACATCGGCTTATAAATGGCGGAGTTCTAATGGAATGCACATAAAAAAATATGAGATACGGTTTACCTTGCAGGTCATCCCAGCAACTTCTAAGTACTTTCCGGCTGTAATTGCTAGAAAATTTATTGATTTTTTGAGTAATTAAAAAAAAGATTTTTTTAAATTTTCAATAACGATATCTCTCGAGCCACTTAATCGATTTAAGTCAAACTTATACAGCTTTTAATGCATTTTTTTGGTAATTAGGCTGTGCTAAACACGAGAAAAATAAAAGTAATCATGTCGGCCATTGTGCAGATAACGCTATATTTGTATTTTTCAATGTATACTACTCTTAAAAGCGCCATGCAGAGTCAAAGGCTAGTTCGATTAGAGCGAATTATACTTGTTTCAAAAACTCCGCAAATAGCCTTACGTAATATGTGAATATATGTGAATAGCCCCTTAGCCCCTTAACGAGTACCCTGTTTACTATACATTCTAACAGATTATTTTACCACTACGTTTTGCTAAAAAGTTTTACATACAAATATAAAAAAGTATTAAAATAAGCAAAAAATGTAAAGTCCTGAAAAAGAGACAAAATATGAGGAAACCAAAACCCAACTACGCAGTTCACTTATGTTTAGTCTCTAGATTATAAAGTGGCTTTATGCCAAGGATATAGAAAAAAAGTTGAAGAACAACTGAACAAAAATTTGAAAGATGCCCTTGGAAACAATTTTTTTTTAATATTTTCTTCAAAATCTTTTATTGATATTTTTGCAATAGATATAAAAATATATATTAACATTAAATAAAGTCTAAAATGCACACACATTTTATGTTTTTATCGATCTCGGCTCAAAAATAATGGTTGTTTTTTATAAATTAATTTTCTACATACAATTTTTATAAAAATAAATTTTGTGCCGGGGAAAAAAATCACAGATTTTGTACTAATAGAGATAAAGTCATACAATTTCGAAGTCTAATAGAGTTAATTTAAGGCTACAAGATATCGTTTTTAATTTTGCAGGATATGGAAGGATGTATAATTAGAAAGACATTTTTTTATATGTTTTTTCAGGGGAACTCTTTTATTTGGTACCTTGTTTGCTAAAAAATATTAGATATAATGATTATAATCATACAGACATACGGACATCACCTCAAAAATCGAGAGTCTTGATAAAAGTAAAAAAAATTATGGGAGGGGAACTACGTGGCTCTATAATAGTAGAAATACATGTTTTCTTATTTCCAAATAACTAAATCCTAATCAAATGCCTTAAGAAGTTGTTATTTACTTCCACAACATCGCTTTAAATAGAATTAAATTTCTGCTACAAAAAAACTTTTTTGTTATAATGGACTAACAATTATGTATATAAAACTTACAAATTTTTTACAAAAGGGCTGGTCTCTCTACTGCTGCTTAGATAATAAGCACTATTTGTCTAATATTCTTCATTCGAGATAATAAACATATCAAAAGAAGCAACTTTTGCTCCTACAAACCATTAATCAGGAAAAAGCTGAGAAAGACTTAATAACATACATACATGTTGCAAACTTCTGTGGCATGTTGTAGCCTAATCAATCATTTGATAAATAAACAACATACTTTTCACTTTTATTCCAAACAGTTAAGGCATAAAGCACAGAAATAAGTCAGTAGATAGTTCCCTCACTCTCTTGCACTAAAGAATAAGTTTCTAAAAAATATAACATTTTCATTTATCCATTTCATTGATACCTGTTTATGTTGTCGTATGTAGTATATGTCAGTGTTTAAACCTCATTCATAAATTAATTATTATTAATGACAGAGAAATATGAGTTTCCGCAACATCAACATCAAAACAACTTTGTATTCCTTTACTTACTCCACTCTAGCATATGAAAAGAAGTTTAAAGGATGAAAATATTTGTTGTTCAAAAGTAAATAATTTGAAATAATTGCAGGTAATAAAATTAATGTTGCAAACTTTATGATTTTATGCTTTTTGATTTTTATTTCTTTTGTGAATCTAACTTTTTTCCATTAGTTCCATTAAGTTGATTTCGTGAACTTGTCCATGAATTGCAAAAAAGAAAAAGCTGCCCAAGTTCTTAAGAGAAATTTTATTTAAATAACTTGCAATAAATCAGACATTAAAATGAAAGTAGAGTCATGTTAAACAGTGAATTGATTCTGTTGAAGGGAATGAATGGTAATGAAAGGAAGGAAATTTATAACAAACTGTGTTAAAGATGTCTTGTTGCCTTTGTCACTTTTACCGGAATAATTATATTAAGTCTGGTGCCTCGGTAGACTGGTGAGTAGTATGCAAGCCCACCAACCGTTTTATGGTTGTGGGTGTACTTGCCATCTAAGACTCTGGCCTGTTTCGTCACAACGAGTGGGCCATGTCTTTTTTACTATTCTCGTTCATATTTAGTTATAATCTAATCTTTAATTCTGTGGTTTTCTTGAATAGGCGCGGATGTCCAATGTTGTCGATTTTGAGTTATTGATGCTAAATTGCATTATTTTATATGCTCTTCTATATGTACGAAAAATTTCGCTAGTTCCGAATTTGTTTTCTAAAAACAACGCAACTTCTTAATGCATTCAAATATTTTCCAGCTCTATTGAACTAAATCGACTACATGCGTTGTTACTTTTGAACACATTTCCGATATATATTTTTATTATTGTTGATTTAATAACAACTTATAGTGACTTGAGCGCAAGTATTTTCCACCTAAAAAAAATATTGTGTGCTTGAATAAGTTCAATGTAAGCAATTGCTATTGAGATAAGCTTTTTTTCTGAGCACACTTTTAGTGTCCTTGGCAAATTGTGTTTTTAATTATTCTCTAGGATCTAACCCTTACGGAATTTTTGCCTGAAATTTTTCAAAAACTTTTTACAACATATGTTTGCATGATTGTACAAAAAAGTTTTGATAAAAATCAAACAGAGTATTTCGGATCTCCTGAAAAATTTGATTTTTAGAAATACGCGCTTATTTAAGAAAACCGCAGAATTGTATTTGTAACATTTATTAAACAAATAAACGTTCTTTTATTTAATATAGTTTCTAATTGTTTTTAGTTTTTTCATTTGATTAAAGATTTCAACGTCATTCAAAAATCAACAGTTACTGCCAGTTTTTATAAATAAAATAAAAATTTTCATTAGGCAATTTATATTGAAATAACAATAAAAAAAAACTCAAAATTGTTTTTCTATGCAATATTAAAAGAATGTTTGTTCTAAAAAGTCCATAAAAAATTTAAAACTGCAAAAGCTCTACCTTTTAGCTTGTTGTTTAACTTGTTGCGTCTTACGAACAAAACAAGACATGTATCATGAAAGTCGATGGGCAGATGATGATTTTATTAGCAATTAAGTGAATACACCCAGACACTTAAGAGATTCTGTCGTTCTAATTTTCTTCAAAACAAAAATTAATATTTACACTGGCTAAAATTAAAAGTTTTTGCAGTTTTACATTTCTTACTAGCTTTTAAAAAGAAAAAAAATTTAGTTTCTCAGATAAAAACACTTTTGTTTATGAAAGCATCCATCAAATGAAAAAACTATATATGAAAAGTTGTTGATCGAAATCGGGAATACCATTTTTGAGCTAGGGTATAATATTCTGATATATCTACTGGAAATAGTAGTCATGTCCATTAAAAAATCTGTTCATGATGAAAAACAAATTAAAAACGCATTAAAATTTAGCGCTTAAGCACTTTATGTTCGACATATTTAAAGGACATTTTCGTTGAAGACCATTGTTATTTTTTTTAGACACCCAGCAAAATAAAATCTCCGATCTCCACAATGCTAACTCATATAAACTGCCAAATGTTCTTAGCATGTTAAACGTAAGTTTCTTTCAGTTTTCTTTAACATTTTTGGCAGTATAAAAATCTCCGCCAAGTGTCATCAAAAAATCATCTAGATCAGCGACGCCCCATGCGCTTGGTGCTCATTTGTTTTTGTAAAAGCACTTAGCTATAGGCTGTATGTTTTAATACACACACATCACGCAGCACAAGCAATACGTGTATTTGGCAGTATGTTTTAATACACACAGGCAAGTGCAAAGCAGCAACAAATAAATATATAAAATACTTTTTTTCTTTGTATGCATTGGTTTTTACAACAAAAATATTGAATAAATATAAGTTTTTCTTTATATGTATTGATGTTTACTCTTCCATAAGAAACTTTTGGGCACCCCTGATCTAGATGCTGTACAACGAATTTAATATTTTTAACACACGCACACAACTTATTTCTACATAAAATAAGTAGCATACTTTTTGGAGTGTAACTTTTTTGCCAACAATATGAATACAAAGAGAAAATATGTAGGAAAGGAGTCAGTCAGTCAGTCACATGCATTCAGTTTTGGTTCTTTTGTATATACTTTGATTTTTATGATGTTTACGTGTCCCTAAGTTATAATGCGATTTTTTGATGGTTTAGATGAGATTTACCAAAATTTTATTGGAATGTTGAACATTTTCTGCATATTTTTATTGGAAAAAGTACAAAAGCATCTAAAAGTTGCTTTTTGAACGAAATTTTTGTTTCGAGCTCAAAAGTTTATGGGCAAAATGTTCTTATTAAAACACTGGATTTTATATTGTGCAATTTCCAAATAATTATAGATACCTATAAATATTATGGTCAAGAGCACATAATATTTATTTCCACTCTCATAATATTTTTCCATTTCTGGTTGTCTGTTAATAATGTTTTTCTTTACAATATTAAAACCAAACGTTACATTTTCAACATTAAGGTGTATGTGAGCTTTACTTCAAGAACAACTGACAATCTTTGATTTTTGACTTTTACCTTTTTCTATAGTTGTAATGAACAATATGAAGAAGGCTTGTAATGAAAATGAGTTGGAGCAGAAAAGATACGAAGTAGAGTAAACGTTCATACATATTTTTTCAAGTATTTTTCATACTTCTTTCACGAGAATCCGGTAGATAGAAAAAGTAATAATGAATAAAAATATATGTATGGCTGTGTGCTTGCTTATGATGTGTTATTTTTTATTGTCAGTATTCATGTATTATTGTTTTTTCGATTATGAACGTGACTCTGTTGTTTTCTTAATATAATCATAAAAATTGTTTAACACTTTTGACGTGTTGGTATTTATTAATATTAAAAATAGCAGGCTTCTTATACTTGTGCTCTCGTTTTTTGGTGTTTCCTTGAATGAGTAAGCTCACGCAACATTTTCCTTGATTGTGTACGTGTTTATAGGTACAACATGAATGAGCACATAAAATGAAATATATCTATAGGATACATTTAATACAATATGTGTTTATGTAGTTGTTGTATTGATGTCACTGCTGTTGTTGTCGTTATAATATAAAATGTTGCAATTTTATTTTGTGTTTAAATATTGGCACGTGCTTTAAGCATAAATCAACCAAATTTTGCACTCTCAAACTCGTAAATATTTAAATCTTTTAAAGAATCAAATAAATATTGTTAAACTTCCATTATTAAAAAATATGTGTATGAGTTATATTACAATCGAATTTTATTTATGATTTTAATAAATAAAATTTTAATAGAAATTCAATAGTAATAAATTATTACTAGTAATGGCACACAGATAACCGATTTATAAGTAGGTCTTCAAGCATCGTATTTGAAGAACTTTTCAACTTGTTAATTTCGATTTCTTAAAATTCGTTCCATCAAAAATGAAGCAGTTGCACGACAAATGTTAGGATAAGTGGCAAACGATTTGTTCTATGCAGTTACATTAAAAAAACAAAATTCGACAAAAAATTATATATTTAATCAGCTGCGTAGTTTTCATTTAAAATTTTTTGTTTTTAAAAAATTCAGAAAAAGTAAAAACAGATACAATTTCGTTATTTTAACCGACTCCAAAAAAAGAGGAAGGTTATCTATTCGGTGACAGGTAATAAAGTCAATGGAAATAATGTCAATTGACTTTATTTCCCACCATAAAATAAAGTAAAGTCAATTGAGATTATTCCGTTTTCAAAAACGAAATAAAGTCAATAGATTTCAATGTACTTTCAAATATTTAATTTGCATAGCATCGCGATACTTCGCAATGAATAATAATGTACCAAGTCAATATTGGTATCAACCAAAAGCCATATTTTATTAATGACATTCAAATACTTGACTGAAAACTACTGTCATTGATAGTGTGGTCTAAGCGGCAAAGAACTCTAATGAAAAGACCGCGTGGTCTCAAAAGACGTGAGTTCAACCTTTCGTGCAATCAAATTAGTTTCATTGAAAACTTAAATTTCAATTAAACTTATGCCGTAATAATTTGAATTTTCTTAATTTTTTTACGAAATGCACCAAACTTATTGGTTTTTAATGTGTAAGGTGTTCAAGCTGGAATGAAAACATATGCAAAAGTTACAGTTGTTTATTTGTGATAGCCCGGTAATTTCTATGAAAATTGTGTAAGCAATACCAAAAATAACTTAAATCCTATTGTTTTCTTTTTATCATTAAAGAATTTTAGTTTTTATCGGATTTCGATCTATATTGGCTTAAGATTTTTAAAAGCGAATGGACTATTCAATAAATGTATAAAATCATGTAAGATTAGAATATGTATATGGAATTTTATTAATAGAAGAGGAGAAGAAAAAATAAACTATTATTTTTGTGTTGAACATTTTTAAAATTGCTCTTAGCACCTTTCCCATTTGCATAAAACAAATCAAAATTATAAGTGATCCATTAGGAAGTTAACTGTGCACCAATTAACAGTGACAACCTTTTCACTTACAAAGTGCTATTATGGACCCACATTTAGAATTACTCATACGCACCTTATATCCCCATCTTAGTAGTGCGAAATAGTATGCTACATCTTTTTAGAGAAATAATCTGGCTCGTATAAGTAATTTAAACCAGAGCTAGGCAAAGAGAAAACTAAATAAAGCAAAGTACTCTGTTCAAATTTGCGAAAAGTGTTGATCAACATTAGTTTTTTCATACGAAAAATATGATAAGTAACCAATTATAATAGCCCTTGAAAGTATGCTGCAATTGTGTACGTTTTTAAAAATACCCAAAGTGTTTGTTGTAAATTCCACACGAAAAAAGTGATGCTTATATTATTTCGCATGAAACTCAAAATGTTATAGATGATGAACACAGTACCATGCTTAACTGAGAAATAATTTGTTGTTTAAATGTGTTGGTGTTTATTTGCTTTGTTGATATGTAGAATCCACTGCAGGAATGGAACCTCAGTTTTTAATATTGTACCAATTATAAAAACAAAATGTACTTTTTGGACCATGGCGGCGACACCAAATTTGTTTAATTAATTAAAACAGAAGCTTGGCAAAAAGTACATAATTTCACACGATAGTAATTGTAAGAATATATAAATAGATTCAAATATTGTCTGTTATATTAAAAATGAAACCAGAGGAATGGCTAAATTGTTGAGTTCTTCAGCTGAACCATACAAAATATCTGACATGATATTTATTTAATATTAATTTAAATCTTGACAGACTTTTTATAGGGTTGAGCTGAAGGACTGAAAATGTTTGGTTTTCGTCTTCCTTCATCTTTAATATTATAACAAGTTATGTATTTTGATAATTGATTTAAACATGGATTATACTGCAACTATGTATGTATATAAATTCTTTTTTGTTAACATATTTTGGCATGTGAATTTATGTACTTTTTGCTTTTTGCTTATGTTTTTAGTTAGTTAAATAAAGTTGAAATTGCCATGGTCCAAAAATTAGATTTAGTTTTTATAATTTGTACAATATCAAATACTTATTAAATACATAAGAATTATATACGCGGAAATTTTTGACTATTTCTTGACCATCTCGGTGATAATTTATGAATTTCAGCCATGGGAAAGAGAGCCCATCATTGAAATTGTACAGAAAATTTATATTTCGCTCTCGCCTCACCTTTCCCTCTCCAAAAATGGAAGCTGTGTTACTCCCTCTTCGCTTATAAAGTTTAAAAACAATAAATGAAATGGAATTGCTAAAAAGAAAGTGGTCAAATAATAAAATTTTTGAATTTTAAATTGTACCATATAAGTCGCGGTAGTACCGCAGTACCAACATGATCCAAAATGTACGAAAAAAAGTACAATTGTACCATGATTGTGCTCTTGTTGTTGTTTATTTTGATTGCTTGTGTTATGTACATGTAAATAGCCGACAAATAGCAAACGAACGTCGTGCGCCATGACCAAGGATCGCCTGCTTCTAATTTAAATACACAATTTATTCAATTAGCATCTGACGTATGACGCATTAACTACTTAAATACCAACAATTTCTTACGAATTCCATTAGATTTCGAAATAACGAAATTTCTAAATGTTTTTGTAAATATTTTATAGTAATTAAAGTCCTCTCTGCTAATAAATTGTTAGTGAATAAGATGTATTTGCAAAATACAAATGCAAGATTTACTGCTGTATTCATAAAAAATTAAAATGTATTTTAAGAAAAATTTATGCGGAAATTTTTTGTTAGAACGAATTTCAAAACTATTTTATTTCTTATCAATACGGCAGTTAGTCTATTCTGACATAATCTCGATATTAGCAAAAAAATACGTTTTAATTGTGTACATAACGTGGCATAAGCCTCAACACAAGAACTAATACAGTCACACTCATGTATCCAAATAAAAGCCGTAAGCAATATATGGCTGGCTGCACATCTTAAAAATCCGGTAACAGCGAAAAATAAACGAATAAAACAAGTCGTTTTTAAATAATTTTTATTGTATGAAAATTTCAAAGTGTATGAAAAAAATTAATTTTCATGAAATTTATATCGAATTATATGAACAAGACTCTACAGCATCTAAAAATATAACAAAGTCGTTTTCGAAATATTTGACACTTACTGTGCTTTCAAATTGATTGAATGCATTCAAAAGCAGTCAAAGCATAAATGGTCTAGCGGGTGCTAAGATATTTCTTTTGTAAAATGCGCTAATATTGCAACAAAAATAAAAAAAGGTAGAATGCTGTAAAATTGTGGTGGGATATTTCAATATGGATTGCAAAAGGCAACACAATACCTATAATTGTTTATCAAACAAAATTGAGAAATTGTTAATAAATCATATATTTTATTAAGCAATTCTTCCTTTTTTAGTATTCAGGTTGGATGAGCGTTGTTGGTTCTTTAATTTCTTTATATTATTTTTATTCTTTTCCTTAAAAATGAAATTTGACTGTCTCGTACGTGCCGAGCATAAAAAGTCATTGATCAATTACAGGGATAGCGACATTAGTATAACAACAACATTATAAGAAAAATACTTCAAATAAGATTTAAAACAACTTTTTTGTTTGTGAGTGCTGATTAGGTTCTCGTTTAGTATTGCAAATGTAATAGGAGTCAGTTAGATTGGTTAGTTGGCTAAATTTCACGTTTTCTGTGCAATTTTTTATTCACAAGGAATTGTAGGCTACAAAAGAAAACTGGCTATAGAATAAAAGAACTTGCGACAGCTTATACCAATTTTTTGTGTTTGAGAAAAAAATACGTGCACGTAAATTATAAAGTTGTTTTCGGGTTTCATTTTTCCTTTTTTTCGTCTCCTTTTTGTCAACATTGTTGTAAGTTCAAGGAAATTTTTTCTTTCGTTTACCTAAAAGGAAAAGGAAAACATTTTTGTTTTGTAAACTGCTACTTAATAGCTGACTTTTTGCAAGCACCAACTTTGACAAAATTTAATGTATATCTAGTATTGTTTTATATTAGTTTTCCTAAAGTATTTCACCTAAGTTGTAAATGAAATTCATAGACTGATGGGTAATCACAATGAAACAGCAATAACCGAAAATCAAAAAGATTTCTTTAATGAACATATTCTGAAATTTGTAATAGATATATAAGGGAAGCTTGTGTTAGTATCTCATGTGCTAATAATATCTTCACGTCTAGCTGACTTATTTTCAAATAATTATACATTATTTGATATTATTATACTATTATTATAAAATTAAGAACACTAGACTGATTAAAACATGTCTCCGAAATATTCCCTAAGTATTTACTTTCTTAGCAGCTGTTGCTTTTTTTCGTAAATAAAGTTACAAAAAGAAATATCAACGCGCATTCATAAAACAAAAGTTGGCTTTGGTTTCATTTCTTATTTACAACAGCAGCCATTTACTGTAGAGAAAAGAAAATAAAAACAGTATTTCAAGTGGAAAATTACTTTCACAGCTTTATGATGCGGAAATTATATGAAAAGTCATGATGAAACCACAAAATGCACAAACACACATTCACTCGCAAGTTAAAAGAAGAAGTTAAAAATAATACGCCAACCACCAAATCAAAACGCAGAAGAAAGTAAAAAATTTAAAGGAATACAGTAAAAGGACAGCACAGCACAGAACAGTTAAACTAAACCACATTCATAATGCAACAAACTCGAATTTCCTAATTAAATCCATAAAAGTATACTATATTATATTTAAGCAGCGAACTTAATAAGAGTTTTCCGATCTTTTCTAATTATTCCTACTTTGTGCACTTGAATATATTGCAATGAAGTGTGTGTTTGTGTGTAATAGCGAGAGATAGAAAGAGAGAGAGAGAGAGAGAGAGAGAGAGAAAGAGAGTACTTATGTTGGAATAAAGAGCAGTTTCTGTAATTTATAAAATTTAAAACAAGAATTTCCTACTATTTTCTTGCAATTTAGACTATGTATTTATTTTGATTTAATTCTTATTTTAAAATTTATAAGACCATTTTCAATGACTGCACTTGAACAGAAAGAGTTGTTTTAACAAATAAAAGTTAAAAAGAAAATATTTTATTAAATTCCCATGTAAAGCATTATTTTAATGATGCTTTTAAATATAACAAATAAATCATTTTATTTAAATGTATTGCATATGAAAACAAAAATGGTAAAAATATAAATAAATGTAAAAAATATTTGCTGTTGAAAAGCACATTTAAGGATGCCAAGGCAGGCTGAGGGCAACTGCAACTACAACTACAAGAAAAAAGTGAAAGGTAACTTGTTATGACATTTGCATTTACATGAAAGACAATGTTTTCTTTGTTCTAGACTTGAAAGTCATTTCACTTCATTTCTTTTTTGTGCCTCTTTAATTTTACTGCAGACAAAACAAACGTGTTTTAGTCATCCTCATCATCAGCACCATTGGAAAACTATTTTACCGTGAAACTTTTTATAAAATTTTGTTTAAATAAAGCATAACAAATATTATTTTACGTGCTTCTATTCTGAACGATTTGACCCGGCTTTCTAGTGATTTAAATATTGCTATAAACAGAATGGAGAGAATATCGGCTAGTACTAATTAAAAGAAGATACATTTTAACATCAAATGATTATATGGAAGAAAACAAATGCTATTACTAAAACAATTTCCTATTAGTTTAAATACATTTTAAATTTAAAAACAAAGCATGGTATCCTGCGACACTGGGTAGGAACGAAGTTCCTTATTTTTTTTTCTTACAAAAATATTAAAAAATAAAAGTATATGTTGTATTAACTCATGTTCACATAACATTACATATTATAAGTCATGACACGACACGGTATGACACGATTTAATATGACATAAAATGATATAATATGATTTATTATGTACATCTAAGGATGACTACTACACCTCATTTAAAGTAGTAACACCCTTACCATTAACCACCACCGACGACTTCTCAATAGGTTTGGGAGAAACAACCGAGGAAGCTGCAGGAGCTGCATTGTTCACCCTAAGAACAGAAATATTAGCAACAGAATCCGTTGCTGGTGGACTGCTGGTCTCTAACCTTCTCTCATACGGTCATTCTTTGTTGTTAGCTTCATCAAGAAAACCTTATAATCCACCGAAATAGTACTCGTATTCAACATACGAGGTATCACTCTATCTGCTCCATCAGCTAGCAGCACCTCCATCAGCGAAGCAGTAACCATTTTCAACTCTATCACAGAATCATCACTACAGCACTGGCAGTAGCATTAGCCAACATACCAACAGTACTAACCAATGCACCAGCTGAACCAACAACAGCTGGGCAAAAAAAAAACAGCAAAAGCAACGATAGCTAGAACAGAAACAATTACAAATTTTAAACAGCAATAGCAGCAACTTCATCACCGTACTCGGCAGCAAATGCAGCGCCTCTGCTCTTGCGCGATGATGGTTTAGAATGCCTCCCCTCTCACTCTTATCAGCCACGCTATTCGTGTCACTATTCCTTGTCGGACCCACTTAACTTAATAACAAGAATCAGTAGGAAGAAAATACTTGAACTAAGCAGAAGAAATTTTAAAAGTTGTCAGCTGCATGGAAGACAATAAGTCTATACTTATCGCCAATTGTTACCAGATACACCTTCAGGTAGCATGGCACGAGCCAATTAGCCAAGTCACAACCCACTTAGCAAGAACGAAAATGTGTTTGGTAATTCCCAAAAACAGATTAAAAAAATCGCAAAAGTCCCAGGAGTTTCCGAAACTTTCATAGTAATTTGGGAATGCATCTTTAGAAAAGGGTATGCAAAATAACATGGTTTAAGCGATATGTCTAAATGACTGATACTGGTGGAGGGCAGCAATAAAACGCATGTATTTTTATTTTTGACAGCTGGGATTAATTTGAGTTTCCATCTTTTGCACATTGTTAAAGTGAATCAGCATCGAAAATCTTGTAATCCTTATTTTAGAGGTATAAAATATGTTTCACAATTTTATGTAAAACACTGAGGTAAACAATTTTGTGGAATATACTAACGCTATACCTCTTCGGCCTATACGTCTTTTTGTACTTTTCGTTAAAAAAAATTTAAAAAAACGCCACTTCAAGGCAATCTAGCGGGCTAAAATGCCCTACAAAAAAATATTTTTCATAAAATTTTACAATAAGTTTTCACAGACATAAAAGCTTAACTAATTATGAACGCCCAGACCATTCAAAACTTAAAATTTACATCACCAAGAGTCGATTTATGCCAACTGTTTAGTCATGGTTATTCGACTTATAGCTATTTGTTATATCCAAAATAGCTTTTCTAATACAATTTTTTTTATAAATTTTATTCTTTATGATCCCACCGTCACCTTTGAAGTTGTTAATGTTGTCTAACATGTTTTTCCCAGCATTGTAGCATGTACTTTTTTCAGTAGACAATTTTCTCTTTACCAACACGTGGTAGACTTTTTGAAAAACAAAAAGAAAAAATTTACAGCAAAATAAAAAAAACATGGAAAACTACAATCGAGTAGAGAAGAGTCTGCATAGTTTTATTTAAAGTTTTCTTATGTGTTCATAGTAGAATGGCTGTTTGTTCATGCCGTTAGCATGTGGAAGTTTGTGTTTTTGTGTGTGTTTGTGCTTGAATGATAAATGTAATTTCTCTATTCTATTCTTGTTTCTGTGCTGTTACTCGTCTACACTAGCACTATTGTATTGCAATTATATGCCATGTTAAATTGAGAGAATATGCAAGAAACATGTTCAAGTATTAACAGCCTAGACTTTTTGTCTTGGATGATGGTATCTGTTTAATAGTCTATTTGCCTATTTACGGTCTTCAGTTCTTTTTTTAGTTGCCATCATTACTGTAGGGGAAATAAGGTATTATGAATAAAGGAGATTCAAACATGTTAGTAGTAATATAAATATGGATTAGATTATCTGATTTAAGTTCTTTAAATTTTAGTTCTTTATTCTTATTAATTACTGTAAGATATTCAAACACTAACTCTGTAAAACGGCTAGCTCCCCTGAATTATTCTTTGACATTCTTCGATTTGTAAAATTGTACCGCTCCTAAACTATGACCATTATGTTACACATTCCTGCTTTATTCCCTTAGTAAATCTTGAACACACTTCCACAACAGTTTTGTTTTGTGTGAGACTACAATTGTATTTACCACTTGAAATCTTATCATTTTAAATAAAATAAAATTTCTTAATTGAAGTACTCTTCAGTGCAATAACAATAATAATGAGAAAAAGTTTTCACTTACTTCTATTTAAACACTTTATTTTAAGTTAAAAGTACTCGTAACTTACGGAAACTAAGATGAACGTTTGTTTGTAAATTCTGCTGTAAATAATTTAGCGTGATTTGGCTTTTAGTTTCTTCTAAACTTTTAGTTTTAATTTGATGGTTTGAATGAATGAATATAATATTATTACTTTGAAATCCCATTATATGAAATATTTTATTGTTTTTTGGAACTAGCTAGATAGTCAGAAGCAAACTAAAGTTTTCAGAAAGTTTCGAGTGAAAAGAAGTTTAAAAACATTAAATCAGCAACAGTTGCTAAGTAATAAAATAAAGAAACATTTATAGCGACAAAATCTTAGGCAATTGTAAGACAAAATCTATTTTTGGTGTAGGCAAATATAAAAATAGAATTTTTCTTCCTTAAATTGAGTTAATATCATCATTGTATTTGTTATATTAAAAATACTTCTGGGCAAAGTTCAATTTATTTTATATGATATTTCAGGAAGTTATAGGATACTGACTACCTGATTATCTTTATTTTTAACTTATAATTTCATATGGCATAATGGCTTAATTTAACTTATAATATGTAACTTTTAATATGTATAATTGAGTATATTTGTATAAAAAGGTAGAAGTTTAGAAGGTAGAACCATGTATTCCAAAATTAAAAGAATTGAAGAAGATATTCAGGTATGTGATGGAAATCGATTTTGAAAACGAAGCACTTTTGAAAGTCCGTTTTAGCGCACTTTTCATCAAATATTTATAATTTTTGTGATACAACTCTTTTGTAATAAAGATATATTTTTATAATATTTGTGATAAAATTGTTTTTAATAAAGAAATATTATTAAAAAACACCTTTCAAAACTGCTTCGTTTTCGGAATCGATTTCCATCACATACCTGATTGTGAATTTTAACTGCAATAAGAAAAAATTTCTAAAAATATATACGACATATAACGTAACACTATTTTCCCTTGGAGCCTTACGTAATATGTGAATAAACCCTTAGCCACTTTTCCTTATTGCCACAGATTTAAATATTGTAAGGCAGAATGGTTATAAAGGATTTTCACAGCACACTTGTATCTATAACACATCTTTGCAGTACATCGCGTTTCTTAAAAATTTTTGGAGTTACCGACTAAATATGTTATGCTGATTTTAAATATATAATTATAATTTTTTATCAGCTCTAATTTTCGCGATAGACCGCTATGTCAAAATTGAAGGCACTTGCACGATATATGTTAGCATAACTTGAGAAGGGTTTGCCCTATTCAATAATATAAAACAATCAAAATTCGGCAATTATCTATAGAAATTGCAGACATTGTTTCTAAATTTGCTCAGAGATATCGTAGATGTTTAAGGAAAAAAAAAAATAAAAATTTATAATAAGTTTTAACGTTTTCATTTTTAGGACTTTATAAAAAACAAAACAAAAAACAACAGCAAGCTAGTTTATTGTCCGGCAGCATGAAGCTAAAAATATTCCAAACGAATTAAGCATTTTTTCATTGAAATTGGAGCAAAACTTTTGATTTTATTCACAATTTAGTAAGAAAAACAACCAAAAAGTAAAAAATTGTTGTTGTATGAAAATTTTATTTTTTACCATTTCAATTATCTCACTGAATTGTTAGTCAAATCTAAAGTTGTGCACCAATTTCAATAAAAATGGGCTAATTTCTTTAGTAATATATTAAGCTACATGCTACTCGGCAAAAAACTGGTTCATTGTTGTATTTTATTATTTCTTATGAATTTTTTAAAAGAAATATTTTAAAATATTTTATAAAACAAATTTTTTTTTGGCTCCAATTTTTACGATATCGCTGAAAGTACTGTGCAGATTTAAAAACAATGTTTGCACATCCTAAATATTATTTCGTTGTAAAATTTTTTATTTTTTATTTTAATGAATAGATCAAAACCTTCTCCAGATATGGTAATATATGTCGTGCTAATGCCTTTACTTTTGACATAACGCTATTCGCGAAAACTAGAGCTGATAAGAAAATCGGAGTACAGATTCAAGTTCACCGTTATTGCTTGTTATCGATAATTGGTTTTGTGCAACATATGTTGGTTTTGAAAAATTTTTTCTTTCGTCAAAGAAAACTTGTTATCGATAAGTTTTACAAAATAAATCTTTTTTATCGATTAACATTTTCTACAAAAAGTTCTTGATATGTGTTTATTTTTATTGATACTTTTGCGGAATATATTTTAAAGTTTGTTATATACAAAATTTTTATAGATAATACATATATGATATAATAGTTACCGATAAATTTTTCGATAATTTTTTGGTTTTATCGTAAAAAAATGTGTTATCTATGATACCCCAGAACTACCCTAGCACCTCCCCCATCTAAAAAAATTCTAAATATACAAGTAGTTTGGGTAAAATCAGCGTCTAATGTTAGTTAGCTTTAGCCCCCAGAAAACTTCTAATCAATTTGTAGCAACGCCACTATAACTCAGTAATTTTTATCCGATCAAAGCCGATTATTCACTATTCGATGCGTAAATCAGTATCCTCTAAAACAAGATACAATTTACAACCAGCCTTTGACTTTGGATGGCGCTTTAAAGCGAAGTATACCAAAAAAAACACAAATGTACCGTTTCTGGACAATGGCCGACAATAATTGTTTTTTCTCCTGCTTAGCACACCTTTATTACCCTTAAAAAATGCATTATAATATTTATACCTTCCAAACATAGATATTTGTAAAGCAATGTAATAAATTGAACTAACAATAAGTACTTAAGAAGTTTTCACTCTAAAAATTCAAATAACTGAGCACTGCACTCCATGGTGCCACCTAAAACCTGGCGAATATATGAAATACGCATGAACATGGACTGTCGCGGATCTAGGGGAAAGAAAAATGGGATATTTACCCCTCCAAAAAGAATAAAATATATCACATTTCTATTGAGTTCCTAAAATAAATTTTTCAAAATTATACGTTTAATTTAAAAGTTCCGCTACAAAAAGCTTAAGCGCCTCAACAATGATGATGGGGTTATAGTGGCCAGCGAAAAACAACGTTATTTGTGTTCATCCATGTAGGTTAAAATATATCAACGTTAATTTTTCCCTTCAATATTGTCTCAGCTTTAATTCTATCTGACATTGGATTTTTTTTTTAATTTTGTGACAGTTAGCGATATCATAGCTGATATGAATTTTATTCTATTACATACCAGAATATTATCCAACTAAAGAAACCTCAAAAATACTAAATATTTCTATAAAAAATTCCTAATTTCTTTCACATAATTCGAAATAAAAAAAGTTTGTTTGCCACAAATCAGCAATTATTGAAAAGTTTTTCATCCACTAGGTAGACAAACAGAAACACAAACAAAAAATTCAACGTAACAAACTTGAGCTACACCAACAAAATTCCATATTTCTCATATTGATTAGAAATCAATTTTTGTTTTTATTTTTTGCCTTAAACTTTAAAAAGTTGCTCAAGCGAAGGGTAAATGTAAATATATATAGAATTGTAAACAATTAATGTATACAAGAAACCTTTAAAATGCTGTTTAAAGGTTAATCGTATCATTGATTTGACATGTGTTTTCACGCTAAAAACATTATTGCTTTGGAAAGGAAAAAAAAATGCAAAATTAAACAAGGTATTAAATTACAATTACATTTTAGTTGAGGTATTAAACGATATGAGGTTGCTAATATTTATGTAGTATGTTTCTTCGAAAAACATGACTTTTAACATCCTGCAAATCAAATTTTAGAAACTTATAAAGAGATAGACATATATACATTTATTCAACATATATGAATGTAATTTGTTTAAAGTTTTACAGCGAATAATAAATAAATGAGAAGGAATCCCAAGAATTTTAATAAAAGATTTTTTTTGACAAATTGTGTGTAGGTAAAATAATAAGTATTAGGAAGAAAAGAGCTACATTTCGGTCTAAAATACTTTCTTCCTTCTTGCTAAGTAGTTCATAAATAATAAATAAAATCGGTGTTATTTTTTCACGTTTCCTAGATTGAAATTGAAATGTAATGATAGGTATAATCTCTCTCTGTGGTTAAATTTATTTCTATGTCACCCTTTATACCTGCTTGTTCATGTGTAAACAATACTTGATTAACATAAACATTAGTTTTGTTTTACATGTATTGTTGCAGTTGTTGATTGTATATAAATTCATATTTTTAAATGAAGGCACAACTTTATTGGTTTCCATTAAAACTAACTTTATGACCCACCACATAAATGACATAAAGCAGTTAGTCAGCCCAAATTTGGTTTATTAAATAAAATTTCTTTTTTAATTTTCCAGTTTTGCATTTGTAAATAAATATGCAACATATCATCACCACGGCATAATTAATACAAGATTTTTTTTTAACAAATT
Organism: Panzeria rudis; assembly: GCA_956483635.1. Taxonomy (NCBI): domain Eukaryota; kingdom Metazoa; phylum Arthropoda; class Insecta; order Diptera; family Tachinidae; genus Panzeria; species Panzeria rudis. The sequence goes on along the minus strand of OY101449.1, from coordinate 152,674,470 downwards.
TACAAACCGAATAATAACGCTATTTCCCCTTTTTTCATTTTTAGTTAGAAATCAAAAAGAGAAGGATTTTATCATTTTAGTGTGAAAAGTGGACATATCATGAAAATAAATTCAAATTGATATTCATAAACGAATTCAAAAATACAAATGCAAATATGAATGAATATGCAGAGTGAACACAAACCATGTGTCATGCATCAACATAAATGTCATTAAGTCAGTTATCGGTTTATTTAGAGACACCCCAAAAACCAAATGGGGTGAATAAAAAGAACGAACTGGAACTATTAAAACAGTAACTTGTCATGGTGGGAGATGTGATTTTGATGTTTGTGGTCAGCCACACAATGGCGTGTTGTGGTTGAAATTTTAGTTTTATATTTTTCCCCATCATTAACATGTCAAACGTTACAGAAATAGAGAAAAGTGACTTAATCAACAAACATGAGAGAACCAACATATATGCATGTCTATAATTTCATGTAGATTTTTATTTCATTTTTAACATAAAACAAAAAACTTTTATTTTATTTAAATTCCAACTAAAGAACTTTAATATTGCATATTTTATTTTGTTATTGTCAACTTTCAATTAAGGAGGATAGAAAACAGATTTTTAATTATAAACCAAATCATTATTAGCAGAAGAAATTTTTCAAAGGTATTGTGCTGTACATTTGTATCAGTGTAAATGGTATTTTTTTTTTAATTTCCCGCTTCCTGTTTGATTTTGTTTACACTTTTATTTAAAGAGAGAAGTAGAGTTAAACTAAAAACACATTATTTTATACTTTGTGTAATACGTGGTATGCTTCTCATATTTTAATATCGTATATTACGAGAGTTGTTTATTAAGTTCCAAACAAATTTGTGTGAGGTTGATTAGTAGCGGAAAGTCAGTATACTTGTATGTTAGAATAGATTTTGATAAGATCTAAAATAAATCATTCACTATTAGGCTAAGTTTCGTAACTTTATATTCAGAAATAATTGGGCATGATTAATATTCCAAGGAACAAGGGAAAAATTAACACCAACTTAATTTTTCAACGTTCACAGCAGAGCAGAGTAGTGCCACTTTCGGAAGCCGCTACACTTCCATCGTCAAAATGAAAATCAAATTCAATAGACCCACCTGAAGAGTGGTGATAAGCAAAATACACGTGAGCACTGACGATGGAATTGTAGCGGCTTCCGAAAGTGGCGCTTTGTACGTTGAAAAATTAAGTTGATGTTAATTTGTCGCTTGTTCCTTGGAATATTAATCATACCCAATTATTTTTGAATATAACATTACGAACATTAGCCTAATAATCAATTTGGATTCACAAAGCAAATAAGTTCGAAATAATTATATTAATAAATCAATCATTCACATATTATTTTCCGATTCTCTTGGACTGTAAAATCCTTTTTAGAACAGCCATGCATATGTTTGTAGTAGCATACTTCAGAGGTATAACAAATATGGCTATCATTTAATTACACTGTTCTGGAATATGCATTAATGCTTTAAATTCGAATCCATTTAAATTTTTTCCGCTATCACAGATTTTTTTAATGAGCATGACTAATAATTCCACTAGGTACATCATTATATATCACTCTAACTTAAGAAGAAATTGTCCGACTTGAATAAATAAACCACACAAAGATATAGAATAAAATTACCTTTAAGTGACTTGTATAAAATTTGTTTATATATACTGTCCTCCTAAGAAAGAAAGTCTCATCTCCACTTTAGTAGTTTTGAGATATATAGCTTTTACAAAAGAAAATAAAACCTAGAAACGGTAGGTGTGACCATTGTGCTGCCGTTTTTCAGTCATTTACAGTTGAAAATGGAGTTATTCAGAAATTAGCGGGGACTTTTTCTGTGCAAAGTTAAACTTTTGTTTTCAAAAATGCATAAAAAAGTATAAACTTCAAAAATTTCAAATTTAAATCTTTAACTTAGAGCTAGACTTGCAATAGAATAAGCCCTAAATAATGAAAATTGATAGACAATTGTTGATCTTAATCATAATTAAGTGAAGGAACTCAATTGGCGCGATTAACAGCAGTACTTACCATTCTTATGCGATCAGTAGTGGCTAATACTGTTGCAACTCGGGGCCAAAAGGAAAAGCATAATGATATGTTTAGTTTATATTCGTCCGAAAATGTATTGGGTGGTTCTTCAAAGTCTATTTTGAAGTTACTCGCAGAAGGGGCAAAGAGCGCATTTGTGGCAATTTGTGGCAAGATAATGGTTTTTCCAACACCTGTAGTGCAATTCTCTATTTAATTTCAATAATAGTTGTCATTGTTAAAAAATTTAACAAGCAAATTGTCGATTTTGCTACTCTGTAATAACTATTTTTTAATACTATTTGCTGTCGGTTAACTAACTATAATAATTTTTCTGATATTAATGAATAGACAACAGTCAGCTGTACAGCCTTAGCACATACTTTATACCAATAATTAAAGTTATTGTTCTACAACAATATGAAAAAAATAAAACTTTTATGTATAAATAATCATATTTTTATTATTTAAACATATAATTTAATATTTATTTCTCAAAAATAAAAAATGAATAAAACAAATTTATATAAAGTGTTTGGCAGCCACAAATTCATTATTTTTGTTATATTGCTCTTTGCGCTTTTCATTTATTTTAACAGAGCTGCCAGATTTCAACAATGTCATATTTAAACAATGTTGTTAACAAGAAGTCACAGAATCGTGCAACTGTTCTTATTGTTAAAAATTACAGAATCTTACTACTGGTGATTATTTATGTAATCAATGTATTTGCAAAACGTTTTTATGTCAATAAGTTATGTCTCTTCAATAAATTTCAAATCTGCCATTTTACATTTTCCACAAACCAAGAAAAACAATAAAATTTTAGGAAAAAAAATTGCAATCTTACCCTATTCTTTTTAAGTAGTATTTCATGCTCATCGATGTATATAAAATTATGCTAATGAAAAACTCATACTACTTGTCAAAAGAACAAAAATAAACTGTTGCTGATTTTCCTTTGCTATCTAAAAATGCCATGAACTATTTCCACTTATTTCCATTATTCTTCTTCAATGAAATAATAATAAAGAATACTAATTTCCCATTACAGTTGCTAACATTATTTCGGATTCAATGAGTACAACAAGTAGAAGAATATTGGTTTAAGTGTAATAAGTAGAATCATCAGAGAAAATAACAAAATGGAAATAATGAGAACATGATAAAGAGATCATTTGTTGTATATTCCAGTGACTTACCGCATTTTTCAGTTGAAGTGGAATTAATGGATGCGCTGAAAAAGAAAAGGAAAAGCAAAGAGAAGTTTTTAATGGAAACAAATAACAATAATATATTTTGTATAATTTTCAAAGCCTAGTATGCTTAATTTTCATTTACATATTTGTGAATTCTCAAATGGTTTTTGAAAGTCTGTACAAAAGATAAAGCATTTGCAACTTAGCAAGATTGTGGTTGAGGTCTACTGACGTTTTGGTAAAGCATCAATGAAATGCTGCATATAGACAATGCTTAAACACCAGCAAATAAATTTCATTTAAAATAAAATTATGACAATATGTCACATAATAAATTTCTTATTAATATATTTGACTAACAGCCGAATAATTTAAACATTTATTCGAATATTCGAATGAATAACGAACAAATATTTTATTCGATTATTCCACTAAGCCTTTAAAAACAATGACTTTTAATATATTCTATATATTTTATCTTCAGCCAAACTTTTTTATATAGATTTTGTTATTAGGCCTATATTATTTTTTTCAGATATTTTTGAATCTTCATTAAAACTAGCAATTCGTATAATGTGTACTTTACACAAATGGTACAAGAGTGGAGAAGTTGTTGATTCCTGACATTTTTAAGCATTAGAAAATTTTTTAAAAAAATTGGTTTTTCTAATTGTCTTCCTCAAGATGCTTCAAAACTAAACTCATGCTATAATTTAAAACGATATGTTTAACGACGCTACGTAATGTATCAACAGCCCTTTAAGCCCTTATGACACTTGCTTTTTTTTGTCTTTTTACGATTGTGGAAAACAGTACAAATATATTGTAATATAAAATTTTATCAAGAGCGAAGAGTTCGGCTATATTAAAAAAAATCCAAAACGTCAGAATTTTTATATGTGTTATCGATAAAAAAATCTAAAATGTCAAAAAAATTCTAAAAATTTTAAACTTAAAACTGACATTTCGAACTTAAAGCGTTACAGTGCTGTCGATTCATTAGTTTTAAACCCAAATATAGCGATTTTAGCGCTAATTTTTCCAGATTAGCTATTTTTGGCATAATAAAAAGTGTCAGCATTGAAACTAAACAACAAAAAAGTAGTAAACAAAAACATATATTTCGTATATTCTGCTCTTTCTTATATTCCCATTTCACTCTTTCAATCTTAGATTAAGAAAAGACGGAAAAAAGTAAGTGTCATAACGGCTTTACACAAGTATTTATAATTTATTGTAACAGCACATACTATTGTCAACAACTTAAAATAGTAATTATTTTAAAACGATATTTTACATTCGTAAACGTTGGCCAGTTTTTATAAAAACAAGTTTAAAAAATTTATTCGGATATTCGAAAAAAGTTGTAAATAATAATAATTGTAAAATTTTGTTCGTTCAAACAAATATGAAAAAAAGTTGTTCGAATATTTATTCGAATGGCAACACTATATAAGTTGGTGTATATTTTATACCACGAATTTACTGACCTTAAATATATAAAACCTGAAGAACAACTTCTTTATCAATCATGCTTAACAAAGGTTTAACAAAGTATTTAATATTTACTAGCAATAAGAAAAGCTAATTGCTGATGTGGCGTTTTAAACTCCACTTTACCTTTTTAATAAATATTTTATTACTTTCCTATTTGTTCACAAATATGATTACGTGATAATTGTATAGTTGAAAAAATTTACCGCCAGGAGATATGATTGTGTTATACGTATAAGTAGTTGAGAAATATCATAGCAAACGGGTAGCAGCCCACTACCATTCCGGATCCACTTCGACCACTTACTGTAGTCGTCAGTGATTGTTAGCACAGCTAAAAATTAGACCGCGATAACTCTCCTATCATAGGCATGCATCATCTTTTGTCCAAGCTACAATTGATTTACTCAGTAAGGTTTACAAAAGGCTGCAAACTTGCAAAAGGCACTCGTATTGGTACATTTATTTAGGGCTAAATTCATAGTCTAAAGTTAACTAACACTGGTGATTTAACTCACGATTTTTCATATAAATTTGATTGGTTAAACCACCTTCATTAGCTAACTAAAGACTAACGTATTAGCTCCTTTAAAGTTTCCCATTCTACCAATATATTATCTTGTGCTTTTTATCTATTAAATTGACAAACATACCAAAAGATAAAAAAAAAGTATATATTGTCATCTGGGACAGAGTACATTTATTTTATGGATCACATAAAAACGATTTTTCCCGTTAAATCTAAATTTAAATTTTTTTCATCTCGTAAATTAAATCTTCATGCTTTTTAAAGAACGCCTCAGTATTTGGGTTTTTATGGTTTTAAGTTAAACATTTTTATGACTTTTATTTAAAACCATTTTTTTTTTTTTCAAAAATATTAGAAGCATTTAAAATAAGCGAAATAATTTTACGGTATTTGATTTAATACCTGTTCATTACAGGCTGAAATTATATATATCAGAGCCACAGAGAAGGCGAAAGAGTCATAAAATTTTCCTCTGTCATTAAATTTTGAATGGAATAATTTAAAGAAAGGTAAAATATGTTTGCAAATAAATAGTATAAATGCTAATGAAGTACGTGCTCAAATTTGGTTACATTTCATTTTTATTTAATAAATGTTATTTTACATAAGAGTTTTGCTTTTTATTTAAATCATCTCTATGTCGCACAATGTTTTCTTCTTTTGGATTGGCTTGTTATGGTTTTAAAAGGTACGTTGCGTATGATTAATGTTCAATGTTATTCATACGTACGATAACGCTTTACTAGACTTTAAATTATATCTGACAAGTACTTTGCCTTACTCAGCTTATGTTTCAATTTTTCGTATTGTTTTCTTTTAATTTGTTCATTTTATTTATTTTGTATTCTTTTCATTATTGTTCCCATTTTTTTAGTGAGTTTGTATGGGCTTATAACAACTAATGACCGCTAATATTAAACTTTATGATGGTTAAGCGATTTACGCAAAATACAAACATATGCTTTTAAAAAGAAAAACTACTTAAAATGAATACACGAACAATCTGCCGTTCGCAAAAAAATATACACACAAAGGACATCTAACGATCTATATATGAAAATGACCGCTTAAATGCGTGTGTATGAGCAATTTTTAGTAGCCTACAAGGTATTTAATGTATCTGGCGCGACTTTTCACTTAATTTGCATTATATCCGGTTTGCAGTTTTCTCATTTAGCCAAATTCAGTTTTGTTACTTTTTATATATTTCTTTTTTACATGTGGAAAAAGTTTACTTTCATGCGTGGTCTTAAAATAGTGCCATTAATTATGTGTTTTATATGTTTTTACTAAGATATTAAAAATTAACAGCCAAACCTTTGTATGCTCTGCTTCATCAATGGTGGTTCTGCTCTTCCTTGGAACATGAACTCCAGTTTCAGTTTTGTTCAAAAGTCTTTGCTTTTGAGCTTATTAACATTGTTGGCGTGATTAAAAGCCATTTGCAATAGCAACTAATTTACATTGTGTATACATTTTTGGTTTTCTTTTTACATTTTTGCTATACGAAAATGCTTTTCAAGTTTCTTTCGCTTTGCAGCTGCCAAAAAAACTCAAAAGCATTTTTATTAAAGTACATATGAGTAACCAGTTTTAATTATGTCATATTATAAAGATGTAAAAGTTTTTTCGTTCTTTAAACATCCAAGTGAAGAAAACCTCAGTTAAGCCACTGCACTTATAGTGTTTCGAACGATTTTGCATCATGTGTGTGAGACATATGTAACTTCGCATGTTTGTCAAAATTGTCAATTTACAGACGGTTTATAATATTTGCTTTCACACGTACATGTGCAATTACATCTGACATAACCTCTGAGTGTTCACAACAACTGAGTTTTTGCACAATTTTCGTAAATATATAAAGCGCTCTTTGCTTTTTAATGTTTTTTTAGCCAAACCACACTTTTGATCATTTAATACAGCTGATGTCATGTGCCTTGTCAGATGAAAATAGAACACGCTCTAATTGAACATTTTTCATCTGACTTTGCTTCTGTAAATGTCATCTGACGATGTTTCATATGTTTCACACGGCATGTATCACTTTTGCAGTGGGAAATTTGACAAGTCAGATGTAAAATACATGTCGTCTAAAGTCAGCATTAGTGTCGTCAGGTGGACACTGTAATCAGTGGGTGCTGAAGATAACATATATCCAAAATCGGTTCGATTACACTGTACAACACGAAAAAAATTATGGGGATCTGTAAACCAATTCTGGCAGCGAAGACCAAAAAAAGAAATATACGTGTATTAGCGGTTTGCAAGATCACATCGGAATTTTATCTTCGAGGAAGTTAAATTATCTCCCTTTTGGCCTGACCGGTATATGAAACTATGCGTTCCTTACATCGGTGGTGTAAGGTATGTTCAGCAGCTTTGTAGAAAATATTAGGGCAAATATTTTTGTGGAACATATTAACCCTCTGACTCCCCGAACTAATAGTAATTTTTAGCTCTTTTCTAACAAATCATAAAAAACAGCCATAAAAGGGGGAGTGCGGCGATAAAATGTTTTACAAAAATGTTGGCTATAAAATTTTACTTTGGATGTTGAAGGATAACCAAGCACCATACTCAACTTGTGCACCATAAATAATTGAAAACTTAAACTATTTTTAAGGGTTAAGTTTTAAGTCTTACGTTTAAGATATAAGATGTGTTCAGTACTTTTATGTAAAACACCACGAGAAAAATGTTGCTGCAACATTTTAGCCCTCTAACTCTTTATGCGGCGATATAGGGGACCCAAGCACTAGACTTAACTTGGACGTTAGCAATTATTGGAAACTTAAAATGTGTTTAAGGGTTAATTTCGTACTTATGCACAGTTCGTACTCGGCATAGAAAATCTTGTAAGCCTCACATTTAATGTATAAGATGTGTTCAGCTTTTTTATGTAGAAGACCACGAGGAATATTTTTGTAGAAAAAAATCAACTAAAAAATAATAAAATGCTTTATGTTTTTGGTGTAGTCTTTTCTGCTTTGGAGCAAAGCATATCAGTTCTCTGAATTGGACAATTTATATACAATTAAAATATTGAAATAAAATCGTGTTATAAATTTTATGAAGTTGGATTATTATTTTATTTTCTATGAAATATTTGAAATTTAAGTATAAATGGAAGAAGACGAATTCTTCGTCGGCTATTAATTACAAGTTAGCAAACTTATTTTATTACTCAAAGGCAACTCCTTCTATTTATTACCGCTCGTTATATGAGTATGCTAAGAGAAGCATCGAAAAATAACTCCTTTTGTTGCTTATTTGCAACTACAAATTCCTCTTCTGCCTTACGCCCAAAACTCAAAGGACTATAGAAATACATATGTATAGATACATCATATATGTATCTATATGAAATGCCTTTGGAATCATAACAATGCAAGTTATGGCCGTTTATCGCTGTTTATTGTCTTGCAACAATACGCTGCCACATTTCTTTCACACATTTTCTTTTTTGGTTTAACAGAAGGATATAGCAGAGTTTATCTTTATGTTTTTCTTATTTGATAGAATATTAACAAACACATTCTTATAATTTCATGCTTGGTAATAATAGTTAAGCCGCTTATTATGATTGATAAAACTAATAGTATATTTGTTGGCGTATTGTTCACATCATCATCTTTGTAAATGGCTTAAAATTGGGAGTCAAAAGATTAAAATTAATACCTATAAAAAAGGATTTTTTTCATATTGGGAAAAAGAGTTAGTAGATGATCAGATATCCCTAAATTTTAAACATAAGTTAGGAATCTGTAATAAGAAAATTTGCAGCAAAAGTAAGAAGGGTATTACGGATATATAATTATTTTTTGCACATTTTTAAAAGACACTTTTATTAAAATTTTTCAAAATATTTTTTTTGGCTTGCCGCATAAAGTCTCCAAAAAAACAAATTGCTGCATAGGATACAATTTTCATATATATATTTCTTTACTCTTAGCAATTCAGAAAGTTACAGTTTTTAAAGAAATATTTCAAAAATTTCGTTTCTTCTTGAACTCTGCTGAATTTGTAATCCCAATAGTTATATTGCATTACAGGATCATCCAACAAACAGTATTCTATCGATGATTTATTACTTTAACAACACAGCATGAATAAGATTTTATGAAGAAAAATCAATAGGGATGAGACATCCTGCTGCTACGACTACAAATCAGTCAGCCACTATTTCTTTTTAGAAAAATAAATTCTTAAAGAAATGGCAGAAGAATGATAACAAATGTTTTGAATACTATATTGTGTTTGCATGCATGTATGAGCAAAATTTTTCTAACACATACAAAATTGTTAGGGCGTGAGTAGCAAGCAAGACTCCTACTTATTCGTACACACACACAAAAGGAAACTTTGCGCCCATTGAAAGCTAAAAATATTTTGTCATTCTATATATTTCTTTGCAATAATGGTTGATTGTATATGCTTCGAATGCTTTTCAGTCTTGGATGAAGAATGATTGCTTTGAGTCTTAGTTTCAAGCATTATTCAAATATATTCCGACATATTCAATCATACGTGTTCTTCTTAGTGAAAGATATCTTACGTCTATGAGGCAGTTTTATGTATGTCTCCATTGAAAATGCCTTCTTGTTGTAAGTATGTAAATATTTGTATGTGTATAGGGAGCAAAATGTGACGTGTTGCATATTAATTCTAAAATTGAAATTCATGGTTAGTTTTATCCTAAAAAAGGGAAATTTTGAGGGAACAATAATAACATTTACAAATGGAAAAAAATTTTGTGTTTGTGTAAATATTATTTAAATTAAGACATTGAAAGCTTGGATAGAAAAAAATATTCTTTAAGCCTATTCCAAATTAACTTTTCGAGCTATTAATGAATAACAAATTAAAAACCTTTATTTTTTACTATAAAAAATGTGTTAGTAAAGTTTAAGTGTCACACCAGTAGGCGTTACAGAGAATTTACTAATTACAATCAGTTTAATACAATTTGCTCTTTCACTAATAATTAAATGCTTTTTTTTATTTTATATTTAAAAGGCATTTATCGCTTAATGTACACACTCAAATACTATAACACAAAGGAGGAGAGCATAAATCTTTTTCTGCCAATTTAAAAACAATTTCCGTTATTATAATTGACAGATTCACACAGTTAGCATGTGAGATAAATATATATTTCATTTTTCATTCTTTGATGTCCTTTTTTAGGGACTGCAAATTGTATGTGATTGGTAGTGTTGGGGTCACAAATGTTTGTCAATAAAATAATTTTTACTTTTTTTTATTTCTTTGTCAAAATAGGAAATAGTTCTCATAAGGATTTTTATGGTAATTGTCAGCAGGAAATTTAACTTAATTGAATTGAAAAGCAATTCCTTTTATGGAACAAATTATTCAAATTAACGACGAAAAATAATGAGAAAACAAAAAGCAAGGAAGAAATAATTGAGTAAGTTCGGGTAATGTGGTATAGGCTAGGGATGGGCAAGTGAAAAAATATATAGATATTTAAATATCGATCAGCATCGATATACATATATCGAATAAAAAACATCGATATTTCGATATGTATCGATATATTTTCAAGCATGATTATTCATACCCAATACAAAAATTTTTTTAAAAATAAAACAGGAAAAGTGCTTTTCTTTTAAATAATTAAGCTGAAAAAAGTAAATTTCTAACATCTTTACTGACTCACTAATATATCATGGAATGTACATCAACAAAATTATATTTAAAGAAAAATAATTGTTTGAATATTATAAATAAAACAAAAGATTTTGTTAGTAATATTTTATTTGATAAAGATTGTGCCGACATTTTTCTTTTAAAACAGCACGAAAAATAAAACTAAAGCTAATATATATCGAATTTGATACTGTCGATATATCGATATATTGCAATTTTTAAGAATATATCGATATATCGATATTTTTGCCCATCCCTAGTATAGGCGGGTAAAGTGGTGTAACTGCAGTTCTCTAAAATTAAGAGCACAATAATATTAAAAGTTTGATGCTCTCAGAATGTTAAGAGTGCGCTAGTACATTACATTTTTGTATGTTATGAAAAAACTGAATTATTGTATTGCTGTCGAGCGCGGTTGACTATTTTGTGATCTCTTAAAAACTTATTTATTTTTCTTCTAAAAACAAGTGTTTAAAACTATGCAATACCACATTATCAGAAAATATTATACTACATTACCCGCCAATATTTTATATGGCTTGTTTTTTGATTTATTTTGCTTCTCTGCGAAATTTGGGCATCAACGATTTTTTACTTTCCAAAATGTAAAGCTAATACTGGTAGTAGAACAGCAACTAAGATCTGTTCTAATCGATAATGGTTTCTAAAAACTATAGATAATTAAAAATAACAAGACCACATTAACCGCAATTACTCTACACAAACAAAAAGCTAAGGCATAATAATTTAGCCACTTTTTCGAATTTAAGCCTGGTTCTATTTTATTAAACGCTAAAACTTGAAGACATATAAGTCAGTTGAGCGTGAAGCTTACTTATAATTTCCACAACAGCACAACATATACATTCATTGGCCTGTTCAGTAGTAGATATGCCAGTACTTCTATGAATTTAACTTAGTGGCCAGACGATTCCATCTCCAACGGTTTCAATAATAGTCCATGCAATCTTTTAAATACTTCTGTGCAATTTTTCTAGTAATTTTTTCCTAGATTGCTCGATTTGAAAAAATTGGAATGAACGAAAAAAATAAGGGCAAATGGTTTATTGCTACAAAGAGTATGAGTACACAAGTAACTTTGTATGTGCTGGTATTTACCCAACTTATCACATTGACATAATCTTAGAAATGTACGAAGAATGTCAGTAGTATTTTTTTTTTTCATTAGTATGAATATAAATAATATACCTGAAGTTTTTTTCACATTATTTTCTAGTGGCACTTATTACAGTTTATCACCATTTTTTACTTATACGTTTTTTTATGAAATGAAAAGTTTAAGTTGAATACTACAAGCAAGATTATTACAAGTAGAGCATATAAAGGAAATTCTTTTATATATTCTTTTCTTGCTCCTTAATTCTTTAATATTTTCTAACATTCTCCTTTATATTCTTTCTAGTCACGTTTAAGCTTACGCATGTATTAAAGATATTTCAAATACATATGTAAAAGTACACTCAAAGAAAAAAATTAGCTCAAATACTTTACGTAAGCAAGTGTAGCAAATTTTTGCTAAATTTTTTTTATTATTTTTAAACGAAATTTGTAATCGAATGAAATAAAAATTAATATAAAAGGCATATAAATAAATTGCTACGAAATTTGAACACTCCTAATAAGATCGCTTAAAAAAACAATTTGACATTACAAATCAAAGATGATCACTTGTAGTGTTTGTCAGCTAATTTTCCACTCTTTTTAGTACAGCAATCTGTAGAGCACTCTCACCTCATTTATTCGCATCAACTAGAGACTTTTTTAATTTTTGAATGATTTTGTTTCTACAAAATTTTCTCCTTGTGTACCCCTGTGTAGTTTCCTATTTAAACAAAGCATGTCTTTATACTTAAACTTAAACTATTTTCTATTTAAGAATATATTAAGGTTTTTTTCTTCTTTCTATGTCAATATGCTTTTAAAACCATAAAAAAATAACACGAGAAACCCATACACGTATATATTAAACTTAGTTTTCAGGTAAAACTCTTATAATAAAGAAAAACATTTTAAATATGTCTGTTTGCAAACGTATGACTAAGAAAGAAAAATTTTTCGTTTTTCCTGAAATTGCGTTACAACTGCCACCAACGAGAAAAATACTAAAAAGTTGTTGTGAATAAATTACACAGCTAAACAAAAAACTTTTTTTGCTTAACCTTTTTGGAGTCTTGCACCTTCTACGTCCTTGTCCTGCTTATTCAGTAGCGTTCCAGATTTATCAGAAATGGAACTTAGGAGCATAAGCTCCTTTATTAGGAGCAGAGTGCGATTTTCTCGCTGATTGCCATAAAAACGACTCCTCCTGCACGGAACCTTCACTTGCTCACCGACTAACATTTAAATTTTTCTTAAACCTAACTCTTTTGTTTTTACCCTTCGCGATATTAGTCTTTTTTATTCCACATGTGAATACATTCGCTTCCTCTACAATAGCAACCTGTCAACTTTACACAATTTCCTTCGACACTAACTTCGACATTTAGTCATATTAATGAAACAATTTCAATTAAATTATTTAATGGAAATTTTACCAAATAAATGAAATAATTTCACTGATATAATGTAATAATTTCGCTAAACTAATTAAAATATTTAATTTTCATGAAATAATTTTAATATTATAATTCAATTATTATTAGTGGTGAAGCGCATTCTTAAGAGATTAGCGGTAGCTATGGAATTGTCAGTTCAACCCTCTGTACAGTCAAAAACTTTCTGTGTCTATATGCTTCACATTTATCTCTAAATATAAATATAATTTAATTGAAAAATTTAATTAAAACTGAAAAAATAATTAAATTTCTTTGGATATAAGCTAATACAGTTCGACTAAACTCATAACTTAATTATTCAGGTCTTTTCTGTATTCCATTCGGAATTAAAAAGCTACGACTTATCAAACCATTGTTGTTATAAAATAATATTTATAACAACAATGCTATGACAATAACGAACATTTTCATTCCGAATGGAATACAGAACAGACCTGATTACTTCATTCTTTTTAATAAATTGTTACAATTTTGGGTAGGTTTATTAACATAAACTACTTGACTGACTATTTAAACTTATTGATAATGCTAAAAAAACGTACGATAGATACTAATGGACGTCAGAAATTTTTTTATGTTGACTACTGCTCAGGCTATTGATTTTCATCATCCACTTTATAGGCCACGTCTTAGCTTCTTCAGCCAACAGCACTCCCACAACACAAAAGTGCTCTATGTTTTATTTGCTTTTTGTTGCAAACCTTTTTATGAAAGAAAATATAAATGTGATATATTTTATCGGTATTTCATAACTGCAATAAAATTATTCATTAAAACTATGAAATCGATTTAATGTTATAAATTTATTTGATTAAACGACTATTTTTTTTATTTTTATTTAAGGTCATTTAGCATTCGAAAACTTTTATTTAGCTGTTTATAAAAAAACCAGGTCCAATTCAAGATAACTAAATGAATTGCTTGCTATAAACTTCATAAAAATTAGGTAAAACAGTGACATCATAAAAAAAATTTATGTCGATCTGTGCTATTCATACTAGAAACCATACATGGATATATATGAGGTCATTATTAAACACAGTAGCTACTTTTATTTCAACTTTTTATCTTTATTTTGCTTTGTTTTAAATGTAAAATAAATTTGAACAATAGCCAAACATTGACAAATCTATCACTAACACCTGACGTTTGCTATAGAATATATTTATGCACACATATTTACAGACAATCCTGCGGAAAAGCACGTTTCCCTCTTTATGTTTTAGTAAATATGTACATACATATTCTAAGGCTGGTTAGCTATTAAAAGTAAACTTGTTGTATACTTAAAGTTTTTTTTTCTTTTTGCCGGGGTCTTTGTCTTGTATTGTTCTAAATGCCATTCTGCTTTCAAAGTTGATTTGGTTTGCTTATCACGCACTGCTATTTATTCTTAATAGCCACCGTAAAATCAAGTTAAAAAAGAAAATTGTTTGCTTGTACGTATCGAAAAATAAGGATAATACTCAATTTTCTTTATGGTATCTTATGCATATCATGATCACAAAATGGTTTTCTTTTCTTCTATACATACTTTTTCACCAAGATATTTGTGTGTAAATTTTTCTAGGCTTACAATAATGTCTAAGTTTTTCTTAACAAAAAAAAAATACTGGCTATCACTGGAAAACTTTTGTGCACATTGTTTCGGATTATCGACTAAATTTTGTAAATTTCTTTTGATTCCTTATTTTTCTAGTCTCCATTTATTTTCGTTTGTTTATTTATCCCTGGTCCATTTATAAAAGTTGTCAACTTAATGACTTTTTGGGGACACAAACTGGACACATGGACGTTTTGTACCAGTTCGTTTGTTCGTGTATTTAAATACCTTATTTTTGGGGAGTGTTGTGATGTTTCCTGGTAGTAGATACGTGTATTTATATTTTCCTATATTTAAGTCACGTGTTTTAACCATTGAATTCATTAACATAAAAATCATCTGTTCAAGCGTTAAATTTTATATACAAAAGTGTGTCCAAACAAAAACTTTGACTCTGATTTATATTTTAATTAGCTTAACTTTAAGATATTCCAATATCAGATTAAGGTGGTTAATTTAATATTGGGTTCATTTTAAAAACGTTTACTATCAATCTGCTGGTATTAGTTTTTATAAGCAACATATATCCACGAGAATTTTTAGAAAATTTTCTTTCATCAAAAATGTTGTACAATTACACTGTACAACACAAAATAAAATAATATGGTCCCAACGATTGACCCTAGCAGAGCGCAGAAAAATATATAGATACATACATATGGTGGATTCTCATCTGAAATGCTTTTTTCGTGTCCGTTCAAAGTGTTGTAAAAGATTTCATAAAATAAACGCATAAATTTGAAAATGAAAACTGCTTTAGCATTATTTAACATATTATGAAGAAATGTACATACGTTTTTTAGTATAAGACTGTCCATTAGGCGACCCATAAAATGTATGGGATGTTTAAAAGTGCCGCCTCAACAAAATCAGCGGGCAAGTGGAAGCTCATTTGTTGGGGCGGTAGGGATATATACAAAATGCATCAAAAATAAGTTTCAAGAAAAAACACTATAAAAGGCATACAGCTTAAGTTAAATATAACTCTTAAACTAACAGGTTTTAGCGACTGAGTTGCAATAATGTTTTTCCCGCAGTAAAACAAGAAACATTTTCTCAATACAAGTTTTTATCCCATGATTGACCGTTAGCACTTTTTTTGACGGATAAAGTCAAAACTTATGTTAAAACTGAACTTTGAATGCATCTCCCATAATTTTGAACGCTTATAAATACGTATACTCTTTGCCATATAATATAGAATTTGCCACTGATTAAAAATATCTATAGATTTCGTAAATTAGTTTCGTTACTTTATGGCTAAATGACCAAAAACTACAAATTATGTCATTGCATTATTTGGTTGGTATATGTATCAAAAAAAAATATATTGAGTGTTATCCATATTTTTTTATTTTAATTGAAATTTTTTAGTGTATAAAAAAAGAGTTTATGTTGAAAATCATCGAAGATTATGTATGTATAAATTTTAGGAAGGCAAAAAAGTTAACAGCAGCGGAAGGATAAAAACAATATAGAGAACATTATCCGTTTAGAAATTTCTGATTTGTTTTGAAAAATTTTTTCTTCTACCGCTCTGTGGGTTGTTTCGAAGAATATATTAGGTAGGTCGTAATTTGTTACGAATAATTATTTGAAATTCACATAAGCTTTAAAATTGTTATTCAATTTTATTAAAATTAAACTTGTTTGAATGCAGACTTAGACCATTTTTCGCTTATATATAAATGTTTGTAAAGAATTATTTTAAAAGATGAAAATTATTTATTTTTCCATGTGAACCTAAGTCAAAATTAAAGAAGTGGTCATATTGCTATTTTTATGCACAACATTTTATGCTTTACTTCAGCTTTTCACTCGTAAAAAAAACTAAATAACTGCATTCTTTTCAAAATTTTATCTAGTTTTAGAAAATTTAGCGAACTTTATTTCGGCCTTTCATTTGGATTATCACAAATGTACATTTAGAAACAAAATTAGCCATATATAATATATGCCAAAAAAATTTTTCAAAAACATTTAAGGCCCAAAATCAACTTGAACGCCAGAAATCATTCAAAATTTAAAATGAGCTTGAAGGTTAGTTTTGTATTTATTCCCAATTAGTACTCGCCATAGGAGATCTTGTAAGCGTTACATTTAAGATAAAAGATGTACTTAGAGCTTTTATACAAAACACCACGTAGAACATTTTTGTCAAATATTTCAGCTCGCTATATCGGAATAAAACGAGGAGTTAGAGATTAAAAATGTTCCACAAAATTGTTCATTGTGCTATTTACACAAATGTGCTGAGCATATCTTATACCGCGATTGTACACGTTACAAGATTTCTAATGCCGAGTCACTCTAAATATGTGCAAAAGGATGAGAACTTTAACTCCCCCTAAAATGAATCGCAGATGTAAACTTTCAAAACGCCGACACACGTATATATTTTTTCGGTAACCTCTACCAAAATCAGTCGTTATAACCATGTAATTTTTAACCATGTAATTTTGTTGTTCAGTGTATTTTAGCATTTCGAAAAAATTGCCTAGCTGACCTTTACTCTGTGAATATTCTTTATTTCCTATTCGTAAATGGACACTCAAAGCTTTGATAAAATAAAGATATACCAAAAATAGCAATTTGTATAAAATTCCTTTGCTAAAATTTTTTATACGACAGCCAGCTTATTTCCAAAAGAAATTTTACAAAGAAATTAACTTTATCTGCTTTATATAAAAACTTTCAATTATGAAAGACAATAGCAATAGTTTCATAAATTTTCGCTTAATTTTTTAATATAATTTACCATAATCTAACTATAAATTTAACAGAGCGAAAGTAAGTATATGAAGTTGTTTTACTTACAATTTTTCGCAAGGAGCAAAGTTTGTGTTTGTTCATTTTCTTTTTTTTTCTGCCTTTTCTTCTGTACTAAAGATGCAAAAATATTTTTACTATTTTTGGTTTCTATATACTGTAAAAATCGTCAAACAATAACGAAATAAATACATAAGTACATACCCTTACTAAGGCATGTACAGGAACAAGAACGTAGATAGCCAAATGCCTCTAGAGGTCCAATATCACGACAAGAGTATATTTTGTCTTGAAGTTTTTCCTGTCTTTCGTTCTTGGCTAAAAAGATATGGAACACAAGAACTTCGAGTATAGTAAATGCCTGAAGATGAGTGCATAATTTTAAAACTTATACTAAAATGTCTATGGCTAAAGTCACACAGTGGCCATACTTTTATAAAAGGTGGTGGCATGGAAGATGCTGGTGCTATTTTATTTCACAATAAGAAGACAAAAAAATATTTTTTTAAACAAAATTTTCTTGAAACATCTTTTTTCCTTTTAAGAAAATTTAATACAATAAAAAGAGAAATTTTTCTGAAAAATAAGTATAAAGATTGCAGATGTAAGATATTTTTGTAGAATGTTGCTTATATTAAATGTTTGTTCATTTAGTTAATATTGGAAGGCATTTAAATAAACGAAAGAATGAACAATATTTAGTTACATTTAAATAGCAGACAATATAAACGAAAAAAAGTGAAATAAAGTAAGAAACAACTCTCAGGCTAATTTATGGCTTAACTTAAAAAGTAATTAAATTTTGTAACAAAGTAGAAGATTAAGAAAGCAAAAACGGAGCCAACATGAAACTGAAACTAAATAAGTTGAAATCAGTACAAAACAAATAAAGTCTTCTAGACTATTTATGTACTTGTAGTATATTAACGTTATATTTAAATATTACTTTAGTATATCTTTTAAGAAAACATATTCATTTCATGCCCATCTTGTTGTGTTTTAAATTTAGAAAATTAAAAAATTTATCGGTTCAATTAATATTGAATGCTCCATAAATCTTAAATTACGATATTATCTTGGCTGTGGAATTCCCTTTACACGCAACATCATCCTCTAGTACAAAACGATAGTTTAGCAGACTGATTTATTTTACTTTGCATTTTTTTTTTGTTCATTTCAGTTACAAATTCACGTTCTTCGCTGAGATTTTGTGATAACTGTGGAAAAGTAAATTAACATAGTGATTGAAGGTCCTTGAGGGAAATTAAATAATTGCATTTTAATATTCTCTACTGTTGAAGTTTAAAATTTAAAGTATAGTTTTTAAGACGAGATAGATTTTTTTTTTTGTTAATGTAAGCTAAAAATAAGAAGTTATAGTTTTATAATTAAACAGTATCCTTTAATACAAAATATACTCGTATTTAAAGTTGAAATTTTTTTTTATCTGAAAATTTCTTATATCTGAATGCAACACCTGCTTCTAAGAAATTTAATGATTGCGATTATAATTTTGTATGTCGTCAATAAGGCTTTTTAGCACAAATTTTCATAATCTTGTCAGAGAAAACTCTTTATACACGATAAAGTATAATACCTTTTCACAATACTTATTCCTAAATGTGTTTTATAGACGACAAATCCTTGGTTGTCTAGCCGACATCATCGATGAAAATGTCGTCGGTAACAACTGACCCTAAAAGCATATAATATTTGCGGAAAGCCTTATTATGAAGTAAAATATAAAAAGAATTTTTCGTAAATGTACACTTTATTCTGATAATAGGTGTTATAAAATAAAAAACAATGGCAATTTTGTACTATTAGAATGTTTACAATGGCACAGTGGGGTCTTTGCTAAAATAAATGATAATAAATCTGAAACTTCTAAACTGCTAATTAGAATTGTAAATATAAAACTTGTAACATCTTTAGAGGAGAATTGAAGCTTTACAAGCCGTGTCTCAGTGGCCTTGAAGCAGTTTGGCTCAATATAGGTTGGCGTATGAGTATCATTATTTACTGCATTGATAAAATATTAAGTATACCACAAACTGCTTCAGGAATTGTTTGTGGAAAAAAGGGTCAAAATGCAATTTTTCAATATTTTATTCGATAAACTTAGTACAATTGATTTTTTACATGTCTATATTAATAAAAATTATTTATTTATTTTGCGGAAGATTGATAAATTCTTCAGAATTCGTGAAAATTTAACACGAGAATTAAATTACTCTCAAGCTGATATTAACTGCACTTTCCCAGCGTTGCCATCGGTGGCGCTATTCTGTTCTGCTGTGTACGTTGAAAAATTAATTGCATATTTTCGCTTTTTTCTAATTTAAGTTCGAAATGAGATATTTTATCGCGTTGAAAAGTTGCCTTAGTTTGAACTCTAAAGTGCCTCCGTACCAAATTTCATAAAAATCTTGCGTGATGAGTGTTCCGACAGCCAGACAGACAGACAGATGTACTAAAATTCCCAAAGTTTATGTTTTGTGTTCTACATCGATTACTGTTTACGCCACCACAAAATTTTTCAAAAAATATTTCATGTACAGAAACGACCCTTTTACAGTTCTATTATATGTAATAAATAGATTACTTTGCTGAAGTCCCACTGTGAATGGTTTTTAAACTTATACAAATGATTTTTCAAAGTCTTTAAATTTAATATGCTGAACTGTACAGAATAATTTCTTTGAGGCATCTAACTAAGATTTGTGAAAATTCAAGTCATTTAAAAGATTCTTCATTAATATTTTAGAGAAAGATCGAATAAAGCACGCATATAGTTATATAGAATATTTCAAAATGTAGCATAAGCATAACTTTCGTCATAAACATTTATTAGCTTACTGCTTATACAATTCGTTTACATATTTATGCTTTGAACATAAAATCTAATATTAATTTTATTATTTTTAGTTCACTGTCTCGCCAATTTATTAAAGTACCCCTGTATCAATTTCAACAAAATACAAGATATGCCATAAATTTCTATCAGATTTCACACGAAATCTCCAAAACTTCTTTTCTCATAAAAAAATACATATTAAAGAAATCCCACAAAATAAACGATGCCAGTGAAAATCCACTTGTTCTTAAATACAAGAGTTAAAGAAGTTAAATTTATGTGATATGACCAAAATAAAATATAAACGAATTTTTGCTGTAAAATCTTTCTATCAACCAATCCGTAAAAAAGCTCATCTATAAATAAAAAGCCAGCAATGAAACCAAGCCAACGAGCCAAAGTGTTGAAATTATAGTCGAAGTGCTTCCAATGTTGTTGAATCAAGTTGAGTTTAACCGAAAATATTTACGCCAGCCAAAAAAAAACAACATCAAGAGCCATAAATTATAATTTAGAAAATTGTAATCCACACAAATACCCAAGTTTGTGTGATACAAACATACATTCACAGTATAAGTGGGTTACTTATGCTAACAACTTTTTCTTTTTTACATCTTATGTGTCTTGAGGAGTTTATTTTCTTAATAAAAAATAACAACTCCAGCACGGGAGTGAGCCACAAATTTGACACTTGTTTAGCAAAGAAGTAAAAAACTGCGTTACAGTAAATAAAAAAAAGGGCAAAGTTGTTAAAGCAAAGTATAAACACTTGTTAAGTGTTGAAAGTCTTTAGAACTGATTTGTTTCTTAATAAATTGCAATAAAAATAAAAGAATAACAACAAAATATTTATTATGATTTATTACACAACGTAACAAAACGGCTAGCCAATATAAGAGAGGATTTTATTCTGGATTGAAACTAATAAAGAAAATATCATGTAATTGTCAAGAATTGAAGTAGGGACAAAAAACAGCTTTATTTTTCTAATAGAACAAGTGATTAAGAAAAAAAGCTTTCAAAACTTATCTTTTAAAGATATGCTATAAACTTATTGAAAAAAAATTGCTTTAATAAGTGTTACACAGGGCCTTAAATCTGTAGTTTTCTTGAAAAAGCGCGGATGACCATTTTGATCGATTTTGAGTTATTGATGCCAAATTGAATTATTTTATATGATATTTTACATAGACCAAAAATTTCGTCAATAACATGGACCCATTCAGATTTTTTTTTCTAAAAACAACGTAACTTCTTAATTTTTTCATATATTTTTCAGCTCTAATGAATTAAATCGACTTAAAATTGTGTGCTGGCAATTTATTGCCGTTCAAAAAACCCATCGCCACATGCGTTGTTACTTTTGAATACATTTCTGAAATATTTTTTGATTATTATTCAGTTAATAAAAACTTATAGTTACTTGAGCGTAAGCATTTTGCAGTTAAATAACTCTTGTGTGCTTGAACTAGTTCAATCCAGATAACTTTTATCGACATAAGCTCTAAAAATCGACCCACTCTGATGTATATACTTACATGGCTATTCTTTATTTTGGCCTTCAAAATTTTTCAACAACTCTTAGATTTGTTAGTTGGAAGTCTTGAGAAGAAAATAACAATTTCTCCATATATCTATATCATATAAAAACCTTCTAAAATATGCGGAGCTGCAGAATAAAACATACTTTTTTGCATTTTCTTACAAACTTGATTTTTCGATAGATTTGTATTATTTGATTCAAACTATTGTTTGAGTAAGAAACGTGTTGTGCAAAGCAGCTCCTAATCATACAACATTGTTGTATATCATATCATCATTTAAGTATATTTTTGACTATCTCTGACAGATTTTTGACTATCTCTGAGAGATTTTGGCCATATTTTGGCACATCTTTACTTGTAGCACATTGAGACCATATGAAAATTGTAGCCTCGAATCCACACTATTCGAAACTATAAGTCGCATTGTTCAATTGTATTTGTGAATTTTTTTACATAACTTTGAAAATTTAACTTAAGTAAATTTTTGACTATCTCTGAGAGATTTTTTACTATCCCTGAGAGATTTTGGCCATGTTTGGGCACATCTTTACTTGTAGCACATTGAGACCATATGAAAATTGTAGCCTAGGATCCACACTATTCCAAAATATAAGTTGCATTATTAATTTTTTTACATAACTTTGAAAATTTAACTTAAAACAATTGCTTAATTCATAAAAGGGCTTGTATGTATTGTATTATTGAATTAAATAAAATAGCGCAAACTTAGTGATGATAATTTTCATATGAAAATTAAATACACTTATGCACTTGTAGTTCATATGTTTTGAAAAGTCGCATTTAGTAAAACTCTCGGAAAGTATTTCGCCACAAGAAATGCAAAAAGCCTTATCTAATATTTTGAAAGTTTCACAGGAGAAGCATAAAACTTGTTAAAATTAAAAATATATTGATAATTAGCTTAAAATTTTACAATATATGTATAAAAATGTTGATACTTTTTTAGTTATACATATTGCAAAATTTTGCACTAATTAACAATATATGAAACAATGTACACTGATTGTTCGCAAATAAATAAACCAAAAGTGTATTTGATATCATAAGGACGATACAAATTGTTGTGAATTAAGCAAATCTTATGATAATTCCGAACTTTCAGATTTCGCATGAACTAACCAACAGGCGAGGAATATATTATAATATCTATTTGCATAAAATTTAATTAAGCAAATAAAATTTAATTAATCCTAATATCGCCATTTTTAAGCTAAATAAAAACTATTTCGCTTTTTAAACAAAATTAGTTCAGTCCAAAAACATAAGAAATTATACCCAGCTATAACTTTTACAAACCGATCGATATGACTAGGTAATATTCAACTGCAACCATTAAAACAATTACTTTCTTGACAACAGCAAGTTGAATAAATTTTTTTTTATTTTGCTTTAGACTTGAACTTATAAACAGACAACAAAAATATAACAATAAAATCTGTTTGCAAATGCAAATGTAGTAATTCGATACAATTTAAGAGTGCAATTGGATTTTTAAATTTTTTTGTACAACAACAGCAATAACAGACACTAAAAATAACTTTTGAATATTCGATGAAGAGTTTGTGTATTTTTAACTACATTGTCGTACAAATTGTAGAATATTTCATGAAGAATTTACTCAATTTGGAAACTAAAGTGGATAGTCGTTAAAAAGAAGATCTGGTAGAACTACAAAAGTTTGATACAAGTACGACATGTTAGTTTTATTTTAAATACAAAATAGATTGCAAACTTTACAACCGTGTTGAAGTCTTGATATGGATTTTTACTTTTATGGTTCATTATATTCTTGTATGGATAACTGTTTTGATGCATGTATTTTTTTACATCTATTTAACAAAATGTTACTAATTCCTAACAAAACCAGGAACAGAAGTGTATATACGGCAACTTCCATGCATACTTTTTTTTATTAATTTTAGTTTTCTTAGGGTTAACTACCGTATAAAACTGCGTGGGTGTTTTGAAAAGAGTTTAGGATAAAAATATTGTTTGATATTTTTCAGAAAATCCAGTAAATCTTTTTGTTTCATTTAGTAAATTGTTTTGTTTACAATTTGTAAATATTTTTAGACAAATTTTTTTTTTATAAATTTCTACTATTTCATTGAATTCCTTTACAGAAAATTAAAATTCTGTGTAGCATGAAAACTTATTTTGATTTATTATAATTTGACCCACGTTGAATGCTTTCTTTTCTAAAACAACCTCACAAAAAGTGCAAATGAAAAAATCTAGTTGTGTTTGTGGTTTATTCTGATAGTTTTCATGTAAAACTTGAACTAAATATTAAACAAAACTTTGTTGTGAGAGGCTCACCAGTGATTGAGGGTTACAATGTATTGTATGTTATTTGTTTTTCTCTTCACTCACACTTCCGCAACAAACTCCATCAAATTGGACTATTCTTCTTAAAAAATTTTAAGATAAAGTGGAATCCTTTATTTTTCCTAAAATTTATAATTTTAAGATTTTTATTGAAAAAAAAATTACATGTAACATTTGAGTAGAACATGATATTAAATGGCTCTAACGAGAAATTTTATGAAAACTGTATTGCAACTTCAGTGTAGCTTTTCTTCTTTTTTAATTCTGCCGAGGTTATTTAGAGCAATAAATTAAAGTAAATTAAAATAAAGTATATATTATTCAAGAAACCATTTAGATTTTAGGCCAATTGAAATTTGTTTCAACAATAAATTAACTTTCTTTATTTAATTCGTAACTACTTTAATCTTTTAAATTAAATCAATTATCACATGATATTCTATTTTGCATAAGTACAATAAGATATGTGCATATTTTAAATAAGTTTGTTAGTTCCTTTACAAAGGAAAACGTTTGATCATAAATAGTATGAAGAGATTTCGTAAATTACACTGGCATACAAAAAAACATTTGACCAGTCAAAACTACCAAAAATTTATCAAATATAGGATCTGTTTGTCTCATACACCTTGAAAATTTGGAGTAAATTTAACCAAAACTATGAATAAGAGTCTGGAAAATTTTTGGATGTTGATCGGTGTAATCTTTTCTTAGGCAGAGAGCTAAGAATTTTGACTAAAGCAACATGCAATGTGATTTCGATGCTGACTTTTAAAGATTATATATTGTTAACAATAGTTCTGTTCATTCAAAATTGCTTATAGCACAGTTCCTAACTGGAATTGAAAAGTTTGTGGAACAAGTTAATAATCTAATCATAATATTCATGTAAAACTTCCCTGGATGTACATTGTTTTCTATGTGTATTGCTGTTTTAGATACTACACATATTTCAATTAATTTTGTTGTACTTCATATGTACTTATTTGATTTTACACCGAATTTGATCGATAAATTGGGCACAATAAATTACTTTAAATCGTTTTATATGATTTTCTTTTATGTTATTGTTGTTGCAATAATAGTTACTTCTATTGGAAAATAAGGATCTAAATTAATAGAGCATTTGGAAAATAAAGCCTTATTGTGTGCAAGATACATATATCACAAACTTCTATTCTATTTTATACTATACTTGAAAAAATAAGGGCGGCTCTAAGAAATTGCTGTGAGTAGAATCACAGAGTCGAGTAGGGTCGATTTCAGTGGACAAAAGAAAATCGTAGTGGCAGAAATGAGTCTACGAAGGATTCTAAGCGATTCCGCCCTAGAAGCCATAAGTCTAAAATGGATGAATAGGTTGCGGAAATTCTAAAATATATTTTCAGTGAATTAATTGCTATAAAATCAGACAGTGATTAGGCCAGACCCCCTCAGAATAGAATAAATATTAATATGGTTGTTCAGTATTGTGAAACTAGCATTTGACAAAAACAAAAAAACAGAGGACTAGCGCCAGTGGTTCCAAAATTATGACGCCATCGTTATAAGAAAAACTGCACAAAATATTTAACTCAATACAAGGTCGAATAAAAACGACATGCGATATGACGAAATAGGACTTTAAATGGCGGCAATATATAAAAAAATATTAAGTGCTGAGGGTAAATTACGGCATTCGATATCGATCGAAATTTGTATTAAATTGTATTGAAGTTTCGAGCGATATCAAATACCGTAATTAGGCCCCTGTATTTTTGGGCGTGGCAAAGATTTTTTACAGTTTTGGAAATGTTATTGACATATCTTTCATTCTAGGGGGTGACTGGTGCATATTTTTTCGACTCACCTTAATGTTTATGTCAGGGCAGGTCAATTTTTATTCATGTAAGAATAAAAATCCTACTTGGAAATAAAGAATTCTTAGCCGCAATATGAGTTTCGTGCTTGTGGAAATTACAAAATATGTCGTAAGTAGCTCAGTTCGTATAAAATCAACCAGTGATTGAGCCAGACCCTCTTCGAATAGAATAAAAATGTATATGGCAGTTCAGTCTTGTGCGATTAACATTTGATCAAAACTCAGGGGACTAACTATAGTGGTTCTCAAATTATGACACCTTTATTAAAGAAAAATGAACAAATACTTTACAATAGAGGGGTGGCGTATGAGTATTACTGTTTAATGTATTGCTAAAATATTAAGTATACGGCAAATTGCTTCAATAATTTTTTTATATTTTTCCTATAATAAACGCGTCATTAAGCATATTTTGGAATTTTCGTAAGCTTAGAACTCTAAGTAGAATTATATCAAATCAAACAATTCTAATGGGTATATATAGAGCAATTACGGGTAATGTGATATTTATATACTGATTTCGGATTTTTTCTTTATTTAAAAGGATACACTTCCAGATTGATCTCGTTGAAAAGAGGACGGGACCACGCCTACACGAATTAAATACACATGCCTCTTCATCTACTTCTACTCAACCGATTCCTATGAAACTGTGCACACACATTAAGCTTCTGTTTGAATACTACATCATGATTAAAAAAAGTGGGCTGTGCCACGCCCATGCAAAGTAAATATTCTTTATCAACTAGTTCAATGAAACTTTGCATACACATTTAGTTATTGTTACAATACAACAGCATGGTTAGAAAAAAGGCTTATGAAAACTAAATATTAATTTAAACAGCTTCTACTTAACCGATTCTCATGAAACTTCGCACACAATTAGTTCTCGCGAAAGTACATCATTACGAAAAAAAAAATTAATGGCAGTGCCTATTTTGTAAGCGTTTTTTCAAACTTGATTCGATTAGGACAGATGTTAGCAGTTGTTTTACTACAAGTCCTAGATCTACAGTCAGGAAAGCAAATATCTTTGAAGTTCAAGTTTCAGAGAAATTGAAGAAATAGTAAAAAACCCCCCATAAGCAAGCGCTCTAGAAAATTGGCGGGCTATGTGGTCACTATGTTCTGATAATTTGATACAGCTTATCTTCATATATTCCGCTGCCCACTTTCTTACGTCATCTAATTTTGAATGTTTATTTTCTTGAAAGGGTTATATTATGCAGTATATCACTTTAGCCGCTTTTAGCTGCGTACTGGGCTTATTCAAATAATTATTGAACTAAAAATATACACTAACTATGATTGCTGTACATATTCATCACTAACACAGAACTCAGCTTTGACTTTAAAATTAAAATAATGAAGATTGAAACACCTGTTTTTGGAAAAAAAAACTTTAACAGATCACAAGAAGAGTCAACCACGAGACTTCTCATACTTTTTAAGATTGACTATTTTCATGGCATGAAAAAATATAATGCACTAACTCATACTTATCTCTATGAGAGCATCAAATTATTAAAATGGGTTCCGTTGTTCCTATGTTCCTAGTTTTAGAGAAAAGCAGCTATACCATATTACCCGCCTATACCACATTACCAGAAATTACTCTATAGATTCTTATTCATAAACGTAAATGCCACTTGAAATATTAAAGCTACAGAGCAGAAAGATGGACAAACAGACAAATCGTAGGTAAAAATCTGGAATTTTATCTTTTCAAAAAACTGTCTTCGTTCGGACTACATGTTCGCCGGATAGCTACGCTATGAAGCTTGATTCTGTGATATTTTTCATGGCTCAGCCTGCCATTATTTCTAATCTAAAAATCAAGTTTTTCGCACTACCACTCTGCTTGCATCAACCGCTTTCTATCAGTCCTTATATTCTGTTCTAGAAAATTAATTTAATCAATTTAGTGCAAAATCTACCAAGAATGCATCAGACGATGAATACTTTGTTTTCCGTAACTTTACTGATCCCTTCTGATGCTTCAATACGGGATTCATATATGAGGACTATATAAATAACAAAGATTTTCCCCAATTTTTAATAAACAAAAATGTTATTGATTTAGGCAAAGTCAGCCAATGTATTTCCTTCTATAGTTCATGGTATGTGTGTGTGTCTGTGTATGTGTGTAGCTGTTGGTGTATCTATTTCAATTGAGTTTGTGAAGTAGTTGTAGTTCATACTGCAGTATTTAGCAATTACTTGGTAATAGTAACTCAAATTTCACTTGCACAAATTCAATTTGACTTTTTAGCTTAAAAATAGTTGACTCTTCTCTTCGGTCGAGTTGTTGTTGTTACTCTCGTTGTTGATATTATTGCTTCTTTTGTGTATTTTGTAAATGCTGTAATAAAGTGCTGTTGTTGGTGCCGCTGACGATGATGATAATGATGATGAAGATGATGAAGATGATAATGTCGCAAATGTTGATATAATGTTTTTGTCCAAATGCCAGATTCTCCATTATGGAAATTAACGCATCGTTAGTCATTTGATGAGATAATACTTCAGCCAGACAGCCACTTGTACTAATATTTATCGTTTAGTTTTCGTTCTCTTCCTATAAATTCATTTGATAGAAAATGCTAGAGTATTTAGAGTGTTGAACTCAACTCATCATTTGTTTTGTCTACTCTGTGTGTTATGCCGTCTATCATGTCGTAGATGTTGAGCTATTACTACTCCCTTGTTCTTTTACATTTTTTTTTGTAGTGCTTTCAGTTTTGTGGAATTTCTTGTTTTGACATGAAAAAAGAAATAGGATGTAATTACACCGTGGTCGAGTGAAATGCTAGTTTTTCATACAAAATTAATTTGGTCTTGAAAAGTACATATTTTAAGAAAATGTTTTTAAGAAAATTGCTTTTAAAAAACGAAAGTAAGTTTTAATTTATTTAATTCTTCCTTTAAAATTCTTCAGCTTCTTATTTATTTTACAAGTCTTGAAAAGGATTTTACTCAATTGTGTTTGGAAACAGTGCAATAATTATTATCAAATATACTTCTTCATTTTGATGAAGAAAGAGAAATGGAATCTCAATCACAGTATGAAAACAACTTTTCAATATAAATGAAACCTTAAATTAAAATATTTTCTTTTTGGTCATTATATTTTGTCAGGAGTATGAAAAAACTTTCACGTATTCAAAACCGAACTTTCCCCATTTTATTTGGCAGTTTTCTTATTGAAAGTGTACAAGTGCACTTCGCTTTGATAATCCTCAGTAATTACTTTAATTTTTTTTTCATATGCCATTTAAATCAAAGCTATAAAGTAAACAAAAAAGAAACTTCAAAAAAGTACGACGTCAGTGTTCATTTAAATAAACATGATTTTAAAATTATTCTAACGTAAAAGTGACAATGTCGCATATGTTTAATGTCACCTGACTGACATTTATGAAGCCACCGGGCCAGACCATTTTCACTTACACTTCTAAATTGACATGCAAACACAAACACGTCCCATATGGTTATAAATAGAAGTTTGGACTTTTCTTTTCATATCATCATCAACATCATAGTAGACACATGAGCCTTTTATAGTAAATAATCCTGCAAGGATACTGTTATTTTTTTTCTTTTTGTAGCTTAGCAAAGTGACAAACAATATACAACCTTGATTGTTATAAAGCATATCATTAGTTGGCTGTAATTGTTGGTTTTCTTTGCAAAAATAAAATCAATTTGACTTTCAAGTTCTGGGAAAAAATGGAAAACTTTTAAGTATAGTTGTAGTTACTTAAGTAAGAATTTAAAGAAGAAATTTCGAGGTAAAAATAGCTGCAGTTATTTTAAAATTCAGAGTTATTAGAAGGAAGTTCAGGGATTATTGTTCAATATTATTTTTTTTAAAAGTATTGTATCAAAATGAATTCTCGTTTATATATATTTCAGGGCAATTTCAAAATGTACTTCTTTTACAAAGACAGTTTTAAAAGGATTTTTTTTTCAAAAAGTGCCGGTTGGTTGGTTGGTTTACGTGGCTGTCTGTTACGCACAAGCATTCAAGTAGAATCAATAAGATTCCGTTTTAACAGACCACTCCACTCGTCAGTGTCAACCTATGTAGGTCCGTACCCAGTCCTCGGATTCGATATTAGATACTAGATCCAACCCGTCGTATTGAGATACTTAATCAGGTCACCCAGACTTATCCCTGATAGCTCCGTAAGTTCGTCTAGTATGCTGTCACCCAAGAATTAGTGTCTCGAGAGGCGCAAGGTCGGGCATTCGCAAAGAAAGTGGAAGACTGTTTCTTCTTTGCTTTCATCGCGGCAAATACGGCAGAACGCATTGTAGGAAAGGCCTATCCTGCTAGCATGTCTGCCGGTTACCCAGTGCCCCGTCACTACAGCGACGAGCCTCGAGATGTCCCTACGGTTTCTGTTAATTAGTTGTGTTGTGCGCTTATCGTTGTAGCAAGACCATATTTTCCTAGCTACCTTACACGTGCTCAACTTGCAAATTCTAATAGTGCCAAACCGCATGGCTACCGATTCAGCAGTGTAGACGTTCATGCCAGATCCAGCCCTGGCAAGCTCATCCGCCTCTTCGTTGTCAGGGAAGTTGCCACGGAAGTATGCGGAAACCCAGATAATCAGTCTGGCCACCTAATCTGGATAGCACGTCTATGCACTGACTAACCAAAGTAGAAAAAGTAGTGTCTGACCTTAGAGACAGAAGTGCCGCCTGGCTGTCGACGAAGATCCCGATTCTTCCTTGGATACCCCTGTTAATCAACACCCTACCCGCATCCCTTATAGCCAATATTTCAGCCTGAAATACACTAGCTTCATCAGGAAGTCGGAAGGAGAGTTTTATTCAAAGATCCTTCGAGAAGACTCCAGAGCCCACACCGCAGATCATTCTTGATCCATTAGTATACATCCTGAAGTTGAAGTCTTTTTCTATATTTCCACCCTTCCACTCCCGTCTGAATGGAATAAGGACTTTAAACATACTGCCAAAGTCCAGATGAGGTACCTTGTAATCGGTGGGCTTCCTCAGTATCGGTGGTACCTGTCCTAGGATTCTGGCATGGCCATAGGTCCTTGATCTCCACCTCCCAGATGCCGCACTGCTGGAGGATACAGCCAATACATGAAGGTCGATCGGAATTAGGTTTAGTGTAGCATTCAGAGCCTCTGAAAGACTAGTACGTAAACATCCAGTAATCCCGATGCAAGTAGATCTCTGTATCCAGCATAGTTGGCTTACCACATATTTCTTACTTGTGGCGGACCACCATACTACCGATCCGTAAGTCAATATGGGACGTACAATTGCTGCGTACATCCATTTAAGCATGTTAGGGCTTACGCCCCATTTGGAACCAAACATCCGCCGACAGGAGTAATAGGCAACTGTGGCTTTTTTGATCCTGCGTTGCACATTTAGTTTTCACGAGAGTTTAGTGTCTAGGATAACTTCTAGATATTTTGCATTGTCCGATAGGGACAGCTAAAGATTATGCAGCCGATGGAGTACCAGTTCCATTTTGCTAGGGTTCACTCCCAGACCACAACCTGTATCCCATTTGCTGAGTGTACCCAAGGCGTTGGACATGATATCGCCTATCACATCCGTGAACATCCTTGATACCATCATTCGCATATATTAATAACGAGAAGCCAAAACAGAGGTGAGATCACCCCACAGTGATATTTTAAAAAGCTAAATTTTTCAAAGGAACTCCTGTAAAAAGTAGTGTACTAAATGGTACTTTTGAAAAAAAGCAACTATTCAAAAAGGTAGTTTTTGTTAAGGGTATCTTTTTAAAAAGGTTCTTTTTAAAAAACACTAAGAAATTTTAGTATTCGCACATACCATTTAATAATGCTCACAGCTTCCTTTAAGTTTCTTTAAAGGATTTATTCTCTATTTTGTTGTTTGTTTCAACAACTGTTCTTTGGTTACTCTGGTTTGTATAACAGGCCCAACAAGTGGCTTATAATTTCTAGATGCGAATGCGGTCTCTGTTTTGTGTAAAACTAATATCGGTAAGTTGTATTTGTATGTGTGTATGTAGTTGTACAAACAAAATAATATATTTTCTTTAGGGTCTTGTAAGAATTCTAATGAAACATTGTTCTGATGCCGTAAATTGCCAGACTACACGTACATTTGACTTTTAATTTTGCTGTTTATTTTTTATTTTCTTGAATATACAACTGATGTCTTAAAATTTTCTATTTCAATTTATGCAAGACAAAAATTTCGAAGATGAATAGATTCAAATATGTTGGTTTGTCAAGAAGATATAACGAAGTGGGTGTAAGTATGAGTATATAACAAGTGTAAATTATATGTCATTATCAATATTGTAACTTGTTAGCTTTTGATCTTTAACTATTCTGTATTCTGTATATGAAGTATTAGACAAAAGACAAGAAATAAAAAGGAAACTAGAAATCGTTCATAATAATTTGCAAATAATTCTAAAAATCCTTTATTTTGTTAAATTATAGGCATTTTATTAAATTTAAATTGCAAATAAATAATTCTAGTGTCTATCGATTTTACAGTATAGTACTCGTATAACATTTGCATGAAATGGGTGTTTGAAAGAAAGTAAGTTTCAAACAAAATGAAATGATGTAAATTTAATGGAATAAATGGAGTATCTGATATAGTAGTTTTTGCATTATTCTGCCTGCAAATTGATATCAAAAAGACATTTAGAGTGCATACCACATAATATAGCAGAAAATAATTTATTTGTATAAAATACAATATAATACATAACTAATTGTCAAATGATATAATTGGTACATATGTTTCAGCATACTATAAATTTTGATCCAATACGCGTGTTATGATACAATCATTGAATCAAAAGCAAAAATCTATAATTACAAGAGTTTTTGTGTTAAATATGCTCATTGCGACAGCACTTACGAAATTATATATTAACACTGTTTCTAAAAGTTGTTTTCTCCAAGTAGCGTTTTACAATCTTAAAATAGTTTTTCATGAATTTTGTTTGTTTTTTAGTTAAACGTTACTTTATTACTGCTGCACAATAGAGAAAATATTTTGCAAATAAATCAACAATCTCTAACCGGAAAATCCAAGAAGTCTCACATAGCTGCGGAGTATTTCAATTAAGATTTACTTCTCATATTGCTCATGTAAAATTTTTCAACGTTTGCCATTTTTTATTTATCCTGATAGCTCTTGTAGGGATCTATAAACCATATTTGTTTTAGCCCTTACCTTTTATAGTTAGTGAGGTATACTCATTTGAAAATTAAAATTTCTCAATTTTTCATATCTAGTCCACTATTTTCAAGATATCGCATCCGAATAACAACAGATTGTAAAATTTTTTTTTTACTTAAACAACAAAAGTTATTTAGAAATAAAAGTTGAAAAATTCATAATTTTTATCTTTGCACTTTATTAGGATTTCTGAGATATTCAGAAGCAAATCTTGGTTATGCATGCTTTTTAGTTAATTTAAACAAAATTTCAAATGAAAATATTAACATTAAGAAAAAAAATTCATTTTATATAAAATTTCTCGCAGAATACTTAAAAAGTTTTTCTAAAACCAAATCAAATATCTGCTATTACGATTAGTTCGTTGAAAGGCTTATACATATTTAACAACACATGAAAGAAAACAAGTAAACATTTTGGAAGAATCAATATTAGGGTGACAGGTAATAAGGTCAATGGAAATAAGGTCAATTGACAAAACAGCCATATATAAGATTCAAAATTACAATATATGGTTTAAAATAACCATAATATAGTTCAAGACATTAATATATATATATATATATATATATATATATATATATATATATATATATATATATATATATATATATATATATATATATATATATATATATATATATATATATATATATATATATATATATATATATATATATATATATATATATATATATATATATATATATATATATATATATATATATATATATATATATATATATATATATATATATATATAGTTCAAGAGAACCATATATATGGTTCAAAATTACAATATATGGCTTGAAATAACCATATATATGGTTTAAAATAACCATATATGTGGTTAAAATATTATTTTATTTGTTAACTGGTCAGAGTGTGGAATCTGAAATCAAAAGTATTATCTACTCTCACGTAGATATATACACACATTTTTGCTGACACATGTTTTATTTACAATCGGCCACGTTCTGAAAACCATTTCGTTTTGAAATATTTCAGCTTTTCAGTTAATTTTCATGTTTCAGATGTTTGAGATATTTTATCCCGTCTCAATACTACGTAATGATTAAGAAAATGGGAAGTATCACGCCCATGCAAGCTAAATATTCTTTTGAGCTACTTCCACGAAGGCCTATTCCTATGAAACTGCGCACATACAATTTGTTCTCGTAAAAATATAACATTATAATGAAAAATGTGCAGTGCACAGACATAAACTGTATTAAAAATCTTTGCTGCAAAAATAAAACAGACAAGAAAAGAGAGACGAATGAAAGAACAGCTCAACAATTTCAAAGAAAAAATAATGAGCAGGACCTATCTGTTAGTATATTCTTTCATATAAGATAACAATATTCCAAATTCGTCTGTATGTGGCAGAGATCTGAGGGAAGAAAGATAAAAAATTCAAATGAATTAATAATACTATAATTTTTTTTAAAAGGTTTTAAGCTTATCATTCTTTTAGTACCCTGCTCTATATTGTTATCAATATGAAAATCCTGATACACATATGAATTCACAAGTAAACATAAGTATAGTATTTAAGTACACAACCAGTGGTACCAGATGATTTTGTTAAAAAATCGGCATATTTTCAGAAAAAAATCGCCATTATCGGCACTTCAATTTTAAAAAATCGGCAAGAAATCGGCAAATTCAAAATACTTATTTTAAATACAATAAAACATATTTTTGTTAACAAAAAAATGACAAAA
Source organism: Panzeria rudis (assembly GCA_956483635.1). NCBI lineage: Eukaryota > Metazoa > Arthropoda > Insecta > Diptera > Tachinidae > Panzeria > Panzeria rudis. Next base: position 152,638,977 of record OY101449.1, on the reverse strand, counting down.
CAAAACAATTCAGCATTAACTAATATTTATAATATATCAGATAACATAAAAATCAGTGAAAATAAAATAGAAAAAGAAATTTCAATTCAATTGTTGACAAAAATCGGAACTCTTTGTCGGAGGAAATTCTAAAAACTTTGCCGAAACGTCTCAGAAAATTCTCTAGAAATTCGGAAGAATATTCTGGGAAAATTCGAAAGAAATTTTCGACATGTCTGAACAATGTCGGAAAAATGTTTGACAAAAAATTAGAAAATATCTGCGAAAAGTCGGAGCTAAAATTTTAAATTTATCAGAAATGTCGTATTAAATTCGCACATAGAATCAGAATGTTGTAAGACCTCTTTGACTACTCTTCTGGCATACATTTTTCTGCTCATCAGAAAACATTTACCCATATTTTCTAAGTTTAAAAAATCAAACATTTATGCGCAAACTCTAAAGAGATAAATGAAATCTATTACAAAAACTAAAATCAGACAATATGCAGAAGTGTCTGCTAAAAGTCGTAACACTTGAAACAGAAAATGTGCAGACTGTTCTGTTAAATGTCTTTAAGGAAATTAATCGAAAAATATTTCAGTATATTGCAGAAACATCGTACCAGAAAACTGCCGACTAATTTGCCAAATCTCTGAGGAGATCTTAGACAACTTGGTTGATTGTCTGGTATAGTCTCAGTTTATATCTGACGATAGACATGTCGGAAAAAAATGTCCTTGTTAATTGTAAATAAACCTAACCCTTTTTCTCTTTAGTAGAAGCGCTGACTGATTAACATTTGTGTCTTTAATGTAACAAGAATTCCAGTATTGCATATAATTAATAAATTATACTAAAACAAACAAAGTTACTCTGTTTTAAGTGTTTATCGAAAAATCGCCATTTTTGAGCAAAAATCGGCAAATCGGCACTTTGATAATTTTGAGGCAAAAAAACGGCAAAATGCCGATAAATCGGCAAATATGGCATGCCTGTACACAACGTTTGTCGGTTGGTTGTGAGCATGCAGTTGAAACGATAATGGTTTTTTCATGTCATACATAAGCTTCGGTTGACGAAAAAAAATTTGAATTATTTTTAGTATACCCTATGTATTTGCATTTGTAATTCTGTGTGCTAAAATGTAAAAAAAACATTATTTTCCTTTAAAATAACAGACACATACGTAAAGAACCGATAATGTACAGTGGGGGATTTTGGAAAAAAACAGAAATAATTCTGCAGTTTCTAAGTTCCCAGTCCAATTCTTATTTTCATATACATTTGTAGAGGTGCTGCTGGGCTTAAGTTTAGAGTTTGGACTTTATATCTTTAAAGGGGGCGAAACCACAAGACACCAAGGTGGGTTACCTCGGGTCTCTGAAAAATTTAAACCTACATCAAGCTGATGTTTTTGATCTAATATAAATAGTTTTTTCAAGTATATTCTCCTATATAAGAGATAAAAGTCTACTAAAATTATGGATTTCCTCTTACATTTTAGGAAATATTTGACAAAAAAATTAAAATTTTAACTTTTTTACCCACCTTGATCCACGATTTTGCTAATGGGGAAGTCAAATCTTTTCCGATTTGCAAAAACTTCTTCTTTCGTTTATTACTAGCAAAATTATTAATATCCTGAAGAAATGTTGTTCAAAAATTACTACTGAGTCAAAAGTTATACGCAGTATAAATTAAAATTTTGAAAAAATCGATGTTTCCTCGTTTTTTTTTGTAGAAAATAGTGCGTTAATTATTTTGTAATTATAAATTTTGTTTGCACTAATACTTACCCCATATTTATACCTATTTGAAAGGTAATACTATAAAGCAGGTCATTGCAAAATTTTTTTTCAAAATTTCCATTATTGAATTATAGCCAGAGCGTTTCAAAAATCTTTATAGCAAATATAGCGAATTTGTCTGAAATTTTATTAATTTGGGTTTTTAGTTTAATATTTGAATTAATGTAAATTCAAATTATTTTTATTAAGAGTGGAGTGTTGGAACATTCATATCAAATAAGCAGAACGGATCAGTTTTACTGATTTTGACAGGTCACTACAACGTCTCAGCAGCGATCTTGTTCACTTTTACCACTAATGACGGTGGATGCTTTTTACAAGGAAACATCAGCTATTTAATTAATTTTTGTCGCTAAATAGAATACAATAGTTTTTTCGTGTTAATTCTTGCATTAATTTTTATTGCGACTAAACTTAGTTTTGCCGAAATTTCCCTATCTGATTAATAATCCAACACTCACAAGCTCTTATTATATTTTGTTTTGCTTTTGATGGGCATTTTATCAATGCCTACAATAAATACCTACAAAAAGTTTCTGTGTTTTGTTTTTATGCATGCTTAAACCGTTTCAGTTATATTTTATGTATTTAGTTCCAGATAGTCAACCGAGTAGTAAACATGCATATAACTCTTGCGCGGGCCATCTGGAATATTTTTGGGAGTTTCGGGGCTACCAGAGACAAATCTTTTTATATTTTTTCTTCCTTGGTGTTTAGTATATAAATTCCTATACAACTGCACAATTTCATTCGAAAATATCAATAATATATGATACGAGTATTATGAAATCATATAAGAATCGGACTAAGCGTTTATAAACTGCAGATTTATTTCCATTTTTTCCAAAATTCCCCACTGTGCAATAGCACGTTGAGTATACTCGTTTACAATACTTTGTGCAAATTTTCGTTTGTCATACGATCTGATACAGGGCTTTATGCATTCATTCATTCATTCGTACATCTCTAACTTTGTATGAGCATGTAAATTTTTCTGGAAAACTATAAAAATCGAAAAGCGCAACTATAGACGAATAAAGACGGAATTTATTAAAATAGAAACCTTTAAAAAAGGACCAGCATTAAAAAAAACATTTTTACGTATGACTGCTAAAAATCATTGATAACAAAGAACGAAAAAAATTAAATGCCATCAAACAAAACTCTAGTTGTTGACTGAATGAATTAAATACGTACTCATATGGATTGTTGGACATACTCGTATGTATGTAATTCGCATATTTTGATAGGGATGCAGTAGAATTTCTGCTCTTATTTTATATGCAAATTTTAAATTTATATTGTTGTACAGGTGTGGAAATGTTACCATATATTCTTTTTTGTTTCCTTTAAAACAATTTAACAATCGAATCGAACATTTTTAGTGAACTGCACAAGAATTTTATTCAAACACGCCAACTCAATCTACATTAAAAATGAGGCTTAAAAGCGAAATATCATTAAATATGCAGCTGATATTTAATTTCAATGAAAGTTCTTAACAATGAAACTTATTTTTTAAATACATTTTTATGATTTAACATTTTTTATTTATGTATATTTATATACATATGTTCATACGTATAAACAAAAAATGAAATTCCTTAGGGTATTTAATTTCAAAAATTTATTTCGCTGTCTTGCCTCAAACCATTAAAGTCATATAAATAAATATTTTCAATGCAAAACAGCATATTTTCAGAACATAAAATCAAATGTAATGAATGTTGAGTAAAATAAATTTTTACTTCTTTTTATGCCACATGCTTTCCTTTTAATAAATTTTATTAGTATTCATAAAAATAGAAAAATAATGAAAATGTCATAAATTTCATAATTTAATAAACATTTCAGCTGAACTCGTTTGACAATCATAAAACTTCAGATGATTCAAAACCATAAAGATAGAAATGAGATAAGAATTTTATGTTCTAATTTTTATTTAGTAGACCATAAGCGGAATTTAATTTAATTTGTTTTTGCTCTATTTTATTGAAATTTATTTCAAAATTAAAAAAAGTCATACTAACCGTAATCATATTGACCGGAAAAATTTTTTTTTTATTATGGTTGACATATTGAAAAATATAGATTAGTTATATACATTAATAATATCAAGAACAACTAAAATAAATTTTTGCAATTTACTTGAAGTTATTTGCAAAAACTTTTCGAATTTTTTACCCTTGAAAGTAACTGGTTTATTTTTTCCCAAATAAATTTAAAAATTTTTGCGCAATTTATCATTTACAATATAAAAAAATAACAACAGGAAAAAGCTGAAAAGTCAAGTGCTTTATTATTTTCCTGCAATATTTTAAATATTGTTGCTGTCATTTTAATACCCAAAGAAATATATATTTAGCATCGTTTACAAGTGATATCAAGTACAGCATTACATCGCCTAGTGAGAAAAATTGAAATAAAATTCACGAATTCTATCAAAATGTCAGACATTCACATTTCATAGCTTAAATTACTATGAGTTATTGCTTATTAGTACAATAACAATGCAAACTAACACACACCTACATACTCTTACCCTGCAGACAACGCGACTAGTCCATACACGCATGTAACTTATGCTCCATAGAGGACCAGACTAGCCCTAAGGCAACCCAGACGTATGGAGAATTAAAATTACGTGGTCGATTTAAGATTGCGATGTCCTTGAGATTTGCATTACATCGGAGTAATCTTAAAACTACTCTATATCACTATTCGACGGAGCACTAAAGTGTTCATGTTTTAACAATTGCAGCCGCTAAAACATGAACTCTTGTCGATTAACTACAATCTATTGTTTGCATGACTTCATTACATAGGACCATCTTGTAAGTACCCAGCGGGAAATGTTGTACCAATTGTCTTGAACGTAGTTGTCCTATGACTGGTAAAAATGGGAATGCTACAAAATGTTCCTGAGTGATGACCAGTGAAAAAAATCATATCACAACATATCACAAGACTAGAACAAAAATGTTAGGAAAACCCCTCATTGCACAAGCAGATTTTTTCCAAATTAAAAATATTTGGTTAAAGTACAGTAATTCAGCTAGTATTAAGGAACTCATCACAGGACAAGTAACCTTAGTTTGGGTCTAGAACCTATCACTGAGTATCTTAATTATGCCAATTGACCCCCTCCACTGACAACGCCTTATAAAAGTTACTGGTCCCTTTCATATAAAGTTCCCGAACTCGAACCGGTTATTAGTCCTTGGGAACCAATCAGGTGACCTGTCTTGTGACTGGTTCTTTTCTCTCTAGGGTAGTTCATTTCAGTTAAAATCGATCAAGAAGTCCAATATTTTCCGCAAGGTACATACACTTATACGCACTTATACACCTTTTGACAAGCTCTTATAATTTTCTTTAGATATTTTCTATAATTTGCTTTAGAAAAACAGCAGTGGTAGATCAAACTGGATGTAAAGGATAACTTACCTTGAGAATATATTTATGTGAACGATGTTTGTGTGATTACATTGGAGTGATATTAAAGCCTTTAAAAAATAAATAAATATTTATTTTTAGCATATGCGTTGATTTTTTGCATTTTTCACTGCTTCTTTGCGTTATGCCAAGAATGCTCGTTTTAAAATTGTAAGATGTAAGAAAAAGAGTAAAAACACTTACTTTTAAGATTTATATATCAAAAATATTTAAAAATTATAATAATCATGAGGTGAACGTTTTTGTATGTAAATTCCTTATATATTAATTTTACCTGTTAATTATAATATAATAACATTTAATAAATGGATTTCTTGATGTTTTTTTTTTTGTAAATTAAAATGAGAAAATAATAAATCAGAATAACTGTCCTTTTTAGAATGTACGATGAAATGTTAACGGCAAGTTCGGCATACAAAACATGGCGTTAAAGCCAACGTTAATGTTTAATCGTATATTGTGAAAAGGGCTGTAAAAAAATAAAGTTCATTCTAGCTTTAACCAATAGTAATTTAACAAGTAAAAGGTTATGATACTAGAAGCAACAACAATGATACCTAACTGAGTGTTGATCTCTTCCTGGTATTACAGACACACAGCAGTGGTACTCTGAAGCCATGTTAATTTAATGCTAACATTATTTTCGGTTGGCTTTGTTTGTTGAGGAAGCCAATGTGGATGAGTTTGTGATACCTAACTGAGAGTTGATCTCTTCCTGGTATTACGGACATAAAGCAAGTGATACCCCGAATTTGATATTAAAATCATTTCCGGTTGGCTTTATTTTTATTCATTGAGGAAACCACTGTGGATAAGTTTGTGATACCTAACTGAGAGTTGATCTCTTCCTGGTATTACAGATATGGGGCAGTGGTACTCTAAAGCCATAGTAAAGCCAATTTGCTTTCATATCATCGCAACTATGGTGCTGAGTTTGTAGCGTGGGCTATTGGTGAGCCTCCACCTAACTGAGAACCGATCTCTTCTGGTGGTTCGTTCGCTACTCGTCCACAGAGGCAGAATCCTATACTAGCCAAAGGTGTGCACATGTTTAGCGCAGCGCAATCATAGCGACTATATCTCGGGGTATTGGTGAGACACCACCTAACTGAGAGCCGATCTCTTCCTGGTGGCGCTCTCGTTGCTGGCTATACGAGACAGACTCGCGATCCGAGGCAGAGTCTTTACCCTTACCTCTAAAATGTTTATCTCCGTGCCATAGCAAACTTCCGTCGCTACGTAAATTATAAGTACATTTTTATATAATCAATAAAACTACCAATATTATAGAACTAATGAAGAGTTTTTATTTGATATAAGCTCACACTATGAGTATTGTGCAACGACCCTGGACGCCACTGAGCTTTACCCCAGCAACCAGCGGAAACGTGTCGTTACAACAAGAAATAAATAAACATCGGATAGTTAATCCTAAATATTGTGCATCATATCGTTGGTATGAGTAATATTTAGTCCATATAATGCCCACATAACTCATACGACACATGGGGAATGGATATATCGAAGTGTTTCTTAAATAAGGCTAACATTCAGCCATGTCACAGAATACCATTCCGACTGGAAGTGGTTTCAATTCCGTAAATTGATTCTTCAGAAATCGAAAAACTAAAATTTTCTTCTTAATCAAACCACTTTTAAATTTCAAAGTGGAATTGAAAAACACTTTTCTACTGACTTCATTTGCAGTAAATACTAGAAAAAATGCATACTTTATTCGTTATTATACTTATACTTATTTCGTCAAATATTTAACAAGAATAGCTTTCGCACTAAATTCATAACAATTTAAAAGGATTTATTTATTAGATTTAAAATATATAAAAGCTATGTAAATACTTGAAATAAACGAAAATATATGTGCGGTTTGTGTTACATCATGTAAGAGTTTTTTGGTTTTAATATTCCCAGTTCCCAAATAAATAATAAAAATGTAGTTAAATTTTAAAAAATAAATCAGTTGATATACTTAAAAAAAGCTGAAACATTTACAACAGTTGCCCAAACAACCTCCTGTCATGGGAGCAATAAAATGATTTAACAGTTAAGGTAAGGGGGAATAAATAGTTGAGTAAGCAATTTTTTTTTTGTTTTTTTTTTTAAATAATATGCCTTAATATGGCAACTTTTGTGAACAGGTAAAAATGTAAAAAACATATAATATATTAGGCTGGCACATCCTAAAAGAAAATTTTTCAATAATATTCTTAAAAAGCCAAACAAGTTAGAGATTCTTAGTACAAACGTTTTGTTTCTATATGCATATACCCTACAGTTAATTGTGTACTAACTGTCTTCAACGTACTTGTCCTGTGACTGGTACAAATGCAAGGGCTAATATATGTTAACGATTCGTGAACGGTGAAAGAGAGCACGTAACTAAAAAAATGTAAACAAAATACCCACGCAGTACTAGTAGAGTTATCCCAAGTAAAAAAATTTTTATTTAAAATAAATTAATTTGAGTAATATTAAAGAAACCAACCCAGGACAAAAATTTAAAGTAATAACAAAAAAATTAATCTAAAGTAAATTTTCTATTTTCTTAACAGAAAATGAAGCGACAGACGATGAATGGTCAAAAAGGACTCATTTCATATAAGTAAAAAATTTACCAAATCGGTCTATAAATAGTGAAGTTCTGAAAAAGTAAATTTTTATTATGCATAACTTTTTCAAATCTTCTAGCCATATTAGAGAAGTTTCCACAGGAATCTCCTACCACACTTTTTGCCTTTTTCCCATAAACCGTTTTTATTTTGGAAAACTTCTTTGGGTAGCCTTTTCTTTAAATAGCTCCACAAGTTTTCTCCCGATTTTAATCCCAGAGAACCAACTTTTAACTAACCTTAAGCTGTGTTTCGGGTCGTTGTCTTGTTGGAATCTCCACAGTAATGGCATGTTCTCTCTTGCATACAGAAGCATTACATTTTCGAAGTCTTCCCTGTACATATTTGCATTCATTGTATTCTCAAGCCGATAAATCGGACCAACTTTAGTCCACAAAAAACATCCCCAAAACATCAAAACTAATTACATATAATCACTAATATTAGACTAAGGTTCTTATAATTATATTCATATCGAATCAAGCTTTATTAATGTTCCAAGCAACCAGGGAAAAATTAACATTAATTTAATTTTCAACATACATAGCAGAACATAGACACGTCACTTTCCTAGGCCACTAAGACCGAGTTGAATTTCGTAACTTATGCAAAGATCAAAAAAGATATTGATTTAAAAAAAAAACCCCGGACACAGAAATCGAAAAATGTAAATATATCAATGTTTAAAGATGAGTGGAGTACATAAAATTGTTGTTTGTTAATATATACATAAGTTTTACTTTTATTTTTATTTTTTTTTTCTATGACAACACTTAGAAGAGCCTTAACAAAACTGAAACTAGCAGAATGAGTTTTACTCTTATATTTTAATAGACATAATAAATATAAAAATGATGAAAAAGCATTTTTCTTTCGTTCTTCTATTGTTGTTTCCGATTTTACAAGAGCAAAAGCTCCCTGAAGGCATCCAGGGGCCAAGTGTCTCAAAGTCACTATTTATGTCGACATGCTTGGTGAATTTTTGGTGACATTGTCAACGAACCGTCTATAGTTTTTATTTTGCCTTTAGTGGCACGAGAAGTTTTTGACAACTACAAAACGAATTTTTATTCACTCATTTTGTTGTGCTGAAATAAATCCGGCTGCACGCAAAACTAAAAATTTTCATACAGAATCTAATACAATTGCCTTACCTAATAAAAAGTTTCATATGTGTTGACTAGAATCATTAAACGGCACTAGTGAATCCCTGCTGCCAATGTCTCAATATGATCCCATAAGGAACCACCTAGTCTATAGTAAGTCAATAGTTCCGAGGTCACTAATGGAATCTCAATGACAAGCACAGGCTAAATTTCTATAGTCAGTAGTACTAGGGACAAAGCCAGAACACACTCGCACAAACACAACCATTTATTTGCATGTGTGGTATCCCTGTCGGAAAATCACTAGTCGACTACAAAAATAATCAACTTATAGTTAACTTTTCTTAGACTAACGAAAAGCCAACTACAATGTAATCCAGACTGAAGGCCAGAAAATCAATTCTTAAGTTGAGTACATAATCCGATTTGGTGAGAGCCAACAACTTTACTCTCAGCTATTTGGAAACTTATTTCAAGTTGATATTAACTTTTTGTCTTATTATTTTAAATGATACCTTAGCTGGGTGGTCAGCGCGCTGACTATAAAACATGTGATAAATAGTTCGAACCCTAGCAATAACTTTTTAAAGTTAGCTGAAAAGTAGTGAAGAGTGGGACAATTGACTACCGCCTAGGACACCGCAATGTTAAAATAGTTAATTGTTTCCATTGCTAAGTAGTCCAAGTGTCAGTCGGAACTAGTTGCGAAATAGTTAGCTTAAAGTTAACTTGAAGTTAACTACGTTTCCGACAGGGATATTAAACAGCTGTTGTATACAGTCGCAAGTAAATTGTTGAATAAGCCGGTCGCTTGGCAGTGGAATGAGAAAAGTTAAATTCATGTTAAATATTTTACGATTTTTAAATGACGGTTGCCAGTTTATTGATAAAATAGGCCATAAAAATCTAATGCTGATTAAATTTTTATTGTTATTAACATTCTGTTCCTCCTGTCACATTTCGTTTTTGTTTCTGTAAATAAGTTCTTTTAATTTCCATATAAATATCCAATTAAGAATGTTTGATGGTTGCATTAAAAATTATTATGTTCAGTTGTTGTTAGTAAGCTTAATGTCAAAGTAAAGAAAATATTTCTTTAGCTTAAATGTATTTATATGGTAAAGTACCATTTTCTTTCATTAAAATAAATTTCAATTTAATTATTTTTATAAATCTAACATGTTTAGAATAATAATAATATTCAATTAAAACTATTACTATAGCTATAAATAGGAAAATGTGCTAAAAGCAGACATTTGTTTAATTAGGACATATAAATGTGTAGTTTAGTTAGTAGTAAAATTTAATTATTATGATTTCAAATATGTTTAGTTTTCTCACAAAATTTTATGTTGTGATTGAAATTAATTTTATAATGAGTGCCATTGTAATTAAGTATATAATAATTTCTAATAATAGTTATTCAAAACCATATTTTAAAATGTTTTGTGTTAAATATGTACATACATACAATTTACCTAAGCTAAATACAATAGTATTTAAAAGTGCTATAGCATGTTGGGGTCATCCGTGCAAATGTCTCTCTCTACTTGCTTCATTTTTCAAATGTGTGTAGAGATCAATTCTAAAAACAAATTAATTTAAGTTTTATGATCACTAATTTTTTAATGGTGTTTAATGAAAATAATACCAAGGCATGTCATTAGGGTGTTTGGCTGGTTATATTACATGTTTGTTGTAATGTTGGTACAAACATTTTTCACAAAAATACACATGAACTGAAAGCTACAGTTTAAGATAAAACCCTTAAACCTTGCTGAAAATGTTATATTCTACGTAAACAATGAATTTATAATATAAAAGACTTCGTTTAATTTATGCAAAATTTATGTTGTTCGTACAAAATGAATTTTTTATATTGAAAATATTTAAACACGAATACAAAGGATAACAAGCAACAAAAATAAAGATATGTAAAGCTTATGAATAAATTAAAGCACGTAGCTCGTTAACACTTAATTAATTTTTTGACAGAACTTAAATATAAGATTTTTGATAAGCGCTTTGTTGTGAATTTTTTCTTGTGAGAAAAACATTCCAATCAGAAAACAATATTTTTATTCAAGCGTGCAAAATTTAGAGTAGTCTGTTTTCATTTCCTTTCAGGGTTTGACCAAGCTCACTTTGTAATATTTCTAGAACTGAAGCGTATAAAATAATTTTCTTGAATAGATGCGAACAATTGCCAGCGGTAGTGATGTTAAGTACCAGTTTTTGCAACGCTCTTTCGTATTGAGCAACAACACTGAAAATAAATCTTCAAATAATTCAAAATATTTATCATACCACATGAAATCGAAAAATTCATAATAACCCAATGAAAAAGAAAATTCCAAAGAAATCACTAAGATCCTGAACTTTTAGAGCAGAAGCATTTTTATGTATTTCAATTCAATGGACTTAAAGTTATATTCACAATGCTGAGAAAAAGAGATCTTTTGGGAACTACTTTTATTGTTATTTGTGCCAGAGTATATTATTCGTCCTTATTATATCTCATTATTATTCACATAATATAATTGATTTTATTGAAGTTTTGTAGACTAACAGCAGTTGAGCTAGAACCAAGCAATCTCATGAATTGCTTAAAAGCCACCGCGTTTACCGGCCACATCACTATCAGGGTTGTCAGATATGGCGATTTCTCGTCAAACGTTGCGATTTTTCAACTTGTTTGGCGTCTAAATTTTTGATTTGGCGACATGGCAATTTTTCTTGCGATAAATAAATCTGTATGGCTATGCTTTAACAAAATTGAAGTTAAACATTTTTATAATTCAGGAAAATTACTTTGTTTAAAGAATATTTTCAAAAATAAATCCCACCAAAACTCGTCTGAAAGAAATCAAAACAATGTGATTTTAATGATTTTTCTTATATTAATTATAATCATTAATAAGTTTCGAATTTGGACGAGAAAATTTTGCAAGAAATAAATTTTGGCGATTTTATTTCTACTTTTGGCGATTTTCTGCTAAATTTTTATACGATCATTTTATAAAAATTTATATTAAAAAAAATATTGTATAAAAACAAATTTATTATCAAATACATATTAAGAAAAACTACACAAAATTGATTTTGGCGACTTTTGGCGATTTTAAAAACCCTGATCACTATATATAAAAGCAACGGCAGAAAGTTAATATAGTAACTGTGAGAGCAGCTTAGATAGTAAACGTGTTTGAGAGAGCGGATTGCGGAAGTGGCGGTATGAAATAATACCCCAAGCGAAAACGAAATAAAGCCCAAAAAATTAAGGGCTTATTTTGCATGAAGTAATATGCCAATTTTTTAATTAAATGAGGCCCCGGCGCATACTGGGAAAAAAGGCCTAAATAAATTAGCAATTTTTCTAGGCCTTTAGCAATGAAATTCTTACGTCTTCTGAAAACCCATATCTTCCAAACTATTAGTCTCGTCTACAAAAATGTATAGATGAGTTACAGGCAAGAGTGTAGGCTATAAATTCTTTAAAAATTAGGCAGCTATATTTAACACTATGGACGCTATATTTTTTACATAAGACCAATTTTACCGATAAAACTCTTTAGTCATCGGAAAGCTCATATCTTCCAAACTAATAGTCTGATCCACGAAAAACGTATGCCTGGAAAGGCTGTAGGCTATAAGATCTGCAAATAAATTTACACGAGCAATTTTAAAAATTCCGCAGCTAATTTTTGCAACAACATTACAATATTACTCCATACAATTTATATTAAGATTCCACAAAATTTTCAGATACTCTCGGGTATACTTCTTTGTATCTCTATAAAGATTTAGAAGAGTTTAAAAAAGTTTTGTTTGCTGTATTTACGCTTGTAAACTTTAACTGAAATAGCAAATATATAAAGAAAAGCCGTTTAAAATAACCAATATTTTAATATAACACTTATTTACTTTGTGCAAAATCGTCCATCATTAGCGATTCAATACGCCAACAAATTTTATATAAAAATCTATTTTTTCTCAATATTTAAAGGGCCATATTTTCCGAATCATGTAACATTTTGATAAATAAATTTGATTTTTAAATAAACTGATTTGTCCGCTTTAGGTCCAGGCCATACGGGCGATTTTAAAACGCGCGTTTTTGCTTTTTTATATTAAATTTGAAAGTTCTAAATTTTATAAAACTTCAAATTTAATACAAAAAAGCAGAAACGCGCGTTTTAAAAACACCCGTGTGGCCTACCCCTTAAAGCTGAGTTTAAGTTTTTTTTTTTTCAAATTCGTTACCTTTTTTTCTATTTTTCCGCTGCTAGATTGGCCTTTTTCCCCTTTGTGCGACGGAATGAAATAACGCCCAATAATTATGCATATAAAATTAGGCACCACGAAATAGCGTCCGACGATATAAGTGCTAATTAAGAAAATTAAATAGGACCCAATAAAATTGCAAAATTTTGAGCCTATGCAGAGAATCTTTAGTAAACAGTGCCGTTTTTTTTGGCAATTAATTACAATTTTTAAGATTTTCACTTTTATTAAAATAAATAAGTACAAAATGAAATAACACCCTAAGAATCATTGTTGTTAAAAGTAGATGTTAATTTTTCCTTGTTCCTTGGAATATTGATCAAGTCTAACTCTTTCTGAGTATAACGTTATAAGCTTTACTTTTAAGTCTATTATTTTTGATCTTACAAATCACTTTTGATCTTACAAAATCTTTAGTTCATTTAGAATAAACGAAACAAAGAGATAAACATAAAATTAGCTAACATTTAAGTTGTAGTGGTAAAATTTCTAAATTCTTACTACTAGATTACTATTTAGTCCACATAGGCTAGTATCAGCATGAAAAAATCTTTTAGTGTTCAAGTAAAATAGACTTCAGTTAAGGTTTGATTGTGTTAAAATTTACTAGTCCCAAATGTCTTAGTGGCTACTAGCAATAAAGCTTAAGTTTAAAAAAATATTGAAATTTTACCTTAATGTTTTCCTATTTTCACACGCATTATTTCGTAGTGTTTTGTGAAATTAAGTCAGTAGAAAGCTGATTAGCTTAATGTACTTAATTAATTTAATTGATTGTCATTAAATTAATACTCTTAAGAATTTTTCTTTTCAGACTCCATTCACAAGCATGGTCCTGTTTTGCTTTTGAATATATTCTGCAGTCTTTATATTTCTAGTCGAAAATGTTACAATTTCTTTACTTCGTACCTATCATAGCCGAAATATTAAAAGAATAAAAAGAATAAAAGCTTACAATTCAAATGGTTTGCTGCTTTAACAAATATACAGCAGCAGCCAGAAAACAATATTAACAGTAACGTAGAGTTTCTATGTTGAGCTTGCAAAATGAAAACTTTTTTTGTTTGCTTAAGAATAACAATTTAATTTAAGGCGTTGTACATTAAACTACAATAAAAGACTTCATGTTAATAAAGAAAACTGCTTAACAAAAGAATAAGAAAAGGTATGCAGAGAAAGTAAAAGACTTAAGAGATTATATCACAACAATTAAAGCAATTTGTTAAAATTATCCTTGTTAAATATGTAGGAGGGTATTTGGTTCATGCTTCTGTTTAGTTGAAAAAGTCTTTTAAGAACTGTTTTAGCAATATTTTGTATAAATTTTCTTAAGGATTTACTTCAGGTATAGAAGTTGTAAACACAACAAATTTATGATTTTGAATTAATTTAATTAGATTTTATAAAGCGTTTTTTTAAGAATATTAATTAAGATAATATAATCAATTTTCAATAAATGTTAACAGACATTATTCTGATAATAGCAATAATATCAGTGTCTATAAACATTACTTGCTTCTACTTTTTTCAATTCCAATTTTCTAGAAATAGCTCTATACTTGAAGAACAATAGCACATTAAATACAAATAATCCAACTCTCAAAATGCACTTTAATTTACCAATTAAAAGATTTTTATGTAGAAGAAATTCTTTAAAGTATTAAACTTTTAAATTTGTCCTAAATGTGCTATACTTTAAAATCAGGCTAAATAATAATCTTCCTAAAAAAACTATATATTTTGCATAAAAAATATTAATTCTCTCCAGACTAGCCATTGGCTGTCTCACGCCTATTGCCAAATGCGAGTACGTATTTTTTTATATTAGCATGTAATTGTTTTCAATTTGCCAAAAAACCCCGAAACATTTTATTTGTATAAAGCATTTAAAATAGTTTTTTTTTGCACCAAAATTAAAAAAAATATTTTCATTTATTTGTTTTTCCCGTGGCATATTCACATGTACATACATTCCATTATATAGAGTGACCAGATATTAGTAATAGTTTTTCCAATTTGTATATTTCAAAATTTGTTAAAGTTAGAAATGACATTCAACTGTAAAACTATTCACTAATACATCTTTCCCCTGGCCATGTTTTGAGTGGATGGCTAACAATTAAAGGGCAGGTCAATATTATTTGTAAATACATTTAAAAAGCTCCATGTGACTTTTCTTCTTATGGGATTAAGTTAGAGTTTCATAGAAATTTTCATTATTTTCGTCCAATGTGAATTGTAGCATAAATGAGTTAATCGATTTAAACGCCCATTAGCCGTCATTTTTTTAATTCTATTCGTTTGTAATTTTAATAAGAAAAATTTCTGTTTTGAAAAATTTTCGAAAAAACGTCGACAAATTAAGCTCCATTTTTAATAAAATTAAGCCATTTTTCACTTTGACTTCCAAATGTTGACTTTGACTATTTCACGACTGCATGGATTAATTTCATTATTTTTTTCATATCATCGTCTTAAAAATCTTAATATATGTTTTTGAATTGTTTCGCAATGCTATTACCGAAGATATTTTGGAAACGTAAAATAAAATCTAGGCCAAAAACAGAAATGATGAAATTCGAAGCCAAATTATTTAGAATTTTCGCAGCATGTGACGAATGGATGCGTTTGTGTAAACCCTCTCTTGTTTTTTGTGCTTACACCTCTTGGTTAAATTAGTTGAATTTTAATATTTGCGAATAGTTGGAAATTTGGTCACCCCTTATAGCATAGAATCTAGTAGTATAAAATGAAAATTGTATAAATTCAAATGAATAATGACATTGTTTTTGGTCGGTATTTGTGGTTGCAACCATGTTGTACATGAATTTGTTCAAATATTCGTACCATTAAATGTACAACTGGATGACTGCAAAGAGCAAAGAAAAAAAAATGCGTTTGAAATGGTAAAATGTAATAAAAATTTATCAAAACACAAAAAAATTCCACATACTATTTACCGTATCACGGTTTTAGTTTTTAGACTACTCTAAAGAAAAGAAAACCTGTCCAGAAACTAGTCGCATGAGCTGCTTTCAAGCTTTAGCGTCCGGATATAGTTTTATAATTTTATAATATAGACAACAGATGACGCAATAGTCAGTAATTTAGATGTAATTAATTTTATTAAGTTACATCGAGATATCATACAAACGTCACTAACTATATTTAAAAAAAATCCCTTTAAAAACAGCCATACAATATGTAAGGAAACTGTAGAAATTAAGAAAACAACGGTAAAATACAAGGTCGAAATCCCTTTATATAAGAAAACTCTCTTCTCTTTTACTTTTACACATTTCCTACAACAACACAAATTCGAAGCAGAGAAAATATTGCATTGGTTATTTTCATAAGCAAAATCTATGAGCATACATGAAAGTTTTGTTTATTTTGTTATCTTTAGTCAAATACATGCATGTGTACGATTCACAGTGCTTTCAATTAAAAAAAGGGTAATAAATCAGTATCTTTTAAACTTGGGATCCGATTATAAAACAATGCGAATAAACATCATAGAGGAGGAGCTATGCTTACCGAATGTAGAAATTGGGATCACCCTGTTGAAACACTCGTTGAGCTTCAGGGTGTCAAAGTTGACTACATTATGCATGAAAAATCTTGTCGGCCTCATAACTTTTACAAATATTATTCGATTTTAATGAATTTAAACTTGCTGAAAAGTTTATAAATAGATAAGGTAAATACAATTAAAATTAAAATATCTTTAATATTTGGCTATTAATTTTTGCTTATTTTTACCTCGAATTTGTTCTCTATTTTGTCAATATCTTCGGTAGTACGAGTAGGGGTAGAAATACAACATCACGGCTGCGGGCACGGTTTCCGTTTCTCAAAGAAATAACAAGTTAAATGAACTGCGGTAGCGGATGCGGTTTTTCTTGCCATTATTTAAAATTTTTCACACAAATTGCACTTATTTTCTTTTAAAACTTTAAAAATTTATAGCAATTTAATTTAATAAACGAAGAATTCCAATAAATATTTTAAGTTTTTGGTTTATTTTTTCTAAATAATTTATGTATTTATTTTTTTCATATTTTGTTTTCTCTCTTTCGTTGTCATTCACAACAAATTATTAAAATTTTTTTTTGCTCCCAAAAACATGAAAATTTTTGTTGCCTATGGCAACAATTGGAAAAGAGTTATTAAAAAAATGAGAAAACGCAATGAAACTAAAATATATTCTATTTTCTTGCGGTTTTCTTGAAATTTTTAATATTTCAAATATTTATATAAAAAAAAGAAACGCAGCCGCAACCGTTAGGTTGTATTTCTACTCTAGTATAAGCAAACATTTTCAAAAAACATTTTATTATATTTTCACACAATCTTTGATAACAGGAAAAAAAAATTTTGTTATCTCAATTTTTGCAGTCGTAAAAAGGAATCAAAATCAAATGTTTGAAATGAGAGTGATAAATGGCTTAATTGTTGGACGTGTTTTTTCAAAAAATTTCCAAATTTAATTTTTAATTTCGTCCACTCAAAAAGAGCAGATTTTCTAAAAATAGTGAAATTTTCAGAAGAATTTTCTGTACCTGCAAGAAGAGAGAATATCTCAAATAATATATTTAATAAATGATATATTTCTTATGACTAAAAACTTTTAACACAACACTACAAAGGGAAATTTTTATGAATTCTTAACTAAAAAAAAAATTGTGAAGATAATGCGGATATCAAATACATTTAGGGCAACACTTAAAAACGTATGAGTAATGTAATGGTACCAGTCGCCTGCCTTGTATTCTGGCAGGTTGTTTCCCCTCTACGCTTAGTTTAAGTTACAAACAAAGCTGTAAGTCTTAAATGCCTGTAAGCTTTTCGGTAGTAGTTGCACAAATAAAACAATGGAAGAGAAAGAAGCAAAAAATAAATAAAATGTTATTTTCTAGTTTTACCACAAATAACATGATACAAAACGTATACCTCCCACGAATTGCAACTATACTGCACGAAAAATAAAACTACACTCCGATTTGGTAACTAGACCATTTAAAATAGAAGCAGAACTCTTTAATATTTGGCAATAACAGCATGTTTGGTATTGTAAATGCAACATATTTAAGCATTTCAAAAAATCATTAATTTATGTGAAATATTTTAAGAAATTATTACATCTTTGTACTGTTTCTAGACTAAGTCCAACTTATTATGAATTATATTCTAATGCTAAATGACGATTTTGTCTTTCACTTGGATCTCTTTATCTTCACGTTTAATTTCTTTGCCACAAAATATTTTTTGTAGTGTTTTTCATTCGCGATTTTCCGGGAAAAAATTCCCGTGATCCCGCACATCTTCCGAGAAAAAAAATTCCGGAAAATTTTTACGGCAATCACCGGGCTTTTTAAATATTATTTTGTGAGCTCACATTTTTAGTGCTTCTCTTAGATATATATGAAAAAAAATAATATTAAAAAGATATTCTATATTGAGTACATTTTATTTGCCTCATATTTCATTTTCACATTTTTCTGAGTGACAACAGATTGGCACTTCTTTTATTTCATGCTTCGAAAAACATAGCCAGTTTACTGGAAAATATTTTTATTGCCTGAAATTAATTTAAAAAATACTTTAAATTTCATTAATTTTAATTTTGCTATGTGTTTTTTTTATCAAATTAACATTGCATTAGCCTCAACAAAATGCGCATAGGAACTAGCTGATGATACTCCTCCATAATCAATTTCAATGTATTTTAATAAAACTTTAATATTTTACTTAAAAAGTAAAATATTAATTTTAAACAATTCCCAAAAAAAAACGTTTTATCTTTAAATTTCATTAGCATGAAAAGCCTTTTAATTGACTTTTCTAAATTAATTTTTGTAAATGCTACCAGCCTTAAATCATTCACTTATAAATTCGATTATCTTTGTTAGCAACTTATAAAGTTAAGAATTGTTTATGTAAATTATGTTGTTACTGTTACCATTATTATTATAACTTTTCTTGTTATTGGCAGATCAAATTTTAAAGCAACTTAAAATATATGGGAAATGAAAACTAAAACTGTTGTTAAGTTTTATTTTCTGTACAAAAAGTACTTGTTTGTGGAAATCCAGTCAGTTATTTCATAATGTTTGTTACAAAAAACTAATATAAAAATTTTATGAAAAATAAAAACTCCAGGAAAACATAAACAGGATACAAAAAAAGAACACACACACACAACAATGTTTTTCTTCGTATGTCTATAAATTTTTTATTTTATATTTTTATCTCAACTTGACTCTGTTTTTCATAAAAAGTGCAGAATATTGAATTGAAAATAATTAAATGTAAAATTTAAATTATTTGCCAACATAATTTTGATATTTGTGATGAACTGAGAGGAACTTCAATTAAAAGTGATTATAGGCTCGTATTATTATATTATATAACTAGGGTTTGGGATTTCCCGGACTTTTGCACTTCCCGGAAAACAAGAATAGAAAATCGCGTTCTCGCGAAATTTTTAAATAAAAAATCAATATAATAACAATTTACACAGAAAAAAAACTTCAATATAAAATCAATATTAAAAAATGTTGATTTCATGTTATGTACATTTTTGCAAAAATATTGACTCTGTTGAAAGTTAACATTGTTTCATATTCATTCAATAGCTAAAATTTTAAATTTTAACATGAAGCATTTAGCATGAAGAAAAAGAAAAACTTGAGTGTAAGGAATTTTGAACTTACATGCTTGGAGATTAAGCGATCGACTCATCAGAGTTCATCACCACTTACCACACCACCAAAGTCGGTAGTTTGCTGTAAAGTAGTTGAATATCATTTACTTTGAATCAATTCATTCTGAGTCACTCTCAGAGTTGTTTTTAAGCTGTTCATTTGATAATTATTAATATTCAATATTTTTCTTTATGTCTTGTGTTAAGCTTTTTATTTCTCTTTGTTCTAGTATGTTTTCCATATGAACACTAGTGTATAAATGTAAAATTTATTTGAACAGTGTGCATTCTTAGCTATTTGCCTTTTGAGCTTTTATAAATTAAGTTATGAAACTTACAATTGGCAAATATATGCCCAAAAAAACATAACCACTACTTTTGCCCAGGGATAAATCCCACTAACCCTTGCTTTTATATCACAAAATAAAACCAATTATGCTGAAAAATTCTATTTTTATATTATTTGTATAAATGCGAAGCCATATTTAAAAAATATTGGAATTAAAGAAAATGCAATTTTCGCTTGTCTGTTGGTCACGTTTTTTTTTTGGCAAATATTTGCCAAGTATGACCGTATCTTTACTCGAACTATATGTGTTTAGTCCGAATAAATTTAATTTTTTTAGTTTAATTTCGGTTTTTAATGTAATTTTTCAATTACACAATATTTTTATTTAGAGAATAATGTGAAGTATGTACACAAAGAACTCTGATGAGTAGACCGAATGGTCTCGAAAATGTCAGTTCAACCTCCCGTGCATTAAATTTTTTTTTTGTCTACATGTTTCAAATTTGTCTCTAAACGAAAATAATATAGTAATTTAATTGAAATATTAAATAAAACCCGAACTCAAGCCAAAAAAAATTCTTTGGATTAATCCCATATAGTTCGACTAAAATTTATAATATAATTATTTAAAGAACATCTTAATAATGATAGCACTCCTTTATATTGCCGTTTCAAAGTACGAATAATAACAAAGTGTTATGAAAATAAAGTTAAAAACAAGAAACTAAAAACAAAGTTTCAAGTTTATTGTGTCATTTCTCATATTGTTGGCAATATTTGATGAGATAAAATGACGAAAACTTACACCTGCAACTAATGCATACTCAAACTATTTTATTGTTGTTACACTGTTGTTTCTTTACACACACACAAACACACACACAATTGCGAAATAACAATATTGTTATCGTTTTTGAATTTGCGTTCAATTTACTTTTTTTTCCCAAAAATCGAATTATAGCAAAAGTTTGTCAATAAGAAAGTTTTCTGAAAGAAATGTCATAAAGAAATAAAATTATATACATTCTCTTAGTTGTCACTAGGGATGCCAAACGGGAAATCCTGAATCTCGAAATCCCGGGATATTTCGGGATTTTTCGGGATTTCTTCTATACCAATGTCTACAAAACTGATGAAATTTAAATAGAGAGCAAATTTTCCTTTTAAATTGACCCAAATGCCGTATATCAGTCAGTCAGTAACCTTTCGTTTTGCCCTCAGTACAACTCTTTTGAGGTCAAAATGAGCGACAATGTCTTACATTTTGTCTTCAGTGTCATACGATATAATAGGCAACATTGTCGCATTTTTAATAATTAACAAAAAGACAGACGACTTTTTCACTTATATAATCTTTGACGATGAAATAGGTGGCAGTGTCGACGATATACATAGTCACCGTCTGAGCAAGATTGTGACTATTGAATCGCACACGATTTTTGCGACACTTGTTCCAAAACTTCCTTGAAGATTTGTTCCGGCTGCCCGACATTTGTCGTCGAGGATTTAACATTGTCGTGCACCCGTCATTGATTATGTCTTAAAGACGTGGCCAACTGGGTATTTAGACGCGAAGCACATACACAAACACAGAATGTGATAGTGTATGTGTGGGCACCATTGCCATATATTCATATGTCTGTAATGGTATAATCTCTACATAAAACCTTTTATATATAATGCATAAATAAAATAAAAATTTGTTATTAAAGTATTGTTTATTAAAAAAATTGGATTTTGCCAAACATCGTTGGATCCCGAAATCCCATAAAATCCCGAAATCGCGGAACATTCCGAGATCCCGAAAAATCCTGAAATCCCAGGATTTCGAGATTGGGATTTGCAAAATCCCGAATCCCGGGATTTTTAAAAATAATAGGGATTGGCCTACCTAGTTGTCACACAGAAAATAAATTATCTTTTATGCAAAATTAACATTAATTAATCTTCTCGAGCCATTGATTTGTCTTGACAAAAGTCAAAGTCGATATGAAACAATAGCACTAACATTTTTCTGATGTTTTTATGTATGAAGTTCGATAAATGTTAGAACACAATTATGTCTCGTGAAGACGGGGTGTGATGTAAGGAACATCTTTAAAATGCTAATATTTATTTTATAAACATTATTGAAGAATTAAATAAATGTTTATATTTAAAAATTCTAATTCTGTTAAACTGTTTTGTTAGTTTCCAAATATATTGAGTGCAATAACGCTTAATATGTACATAAATACATAAATATATTGCAAAAATATATTCAAATTCTTGTTGTAAATATTTAACCATTAAAATATACTAAAATACGACTATGTATACTTTTTTTTAAATATCAAATATCACTAAATGTCGAAGAAAAAACAAAATTTGTATTAGCATATGCCATTAAAATACTTCATGTGAAAAAACATTTAATAGATAAACGTGAAAATGCTCTTAATATATGCAAAGTTATGTGCAAAGCAGTCAAATTGAATAGATAAAATTATTTGCCGCAGAAACTATATAAAACTATACGTTACGTTTATAAGTTTATTTTGATTGTTTGACAGCAAATAAAAGGTTGTTTTTTTAACAAAAAGAAATCAGTATGCCATTACCCTACGTCTATACCTGATATAATTTTATCATGACAAATGTCAAATTCCTTATATGAAAAGCAGCTAACATAAAACAAATTATTTCTCAATATAAACTTTGACATTTGTCATGATAAAAATATATCAGGTATAGACTTAGGGTAACGACATGGATTTTTTTAAATTTTTATCATTTTTAAATCTTGGAAAGAAATCAATGCCAAATTAACTGGTGAGATCTCTATTTAAATGTACAAAAAGTTTTGTGTTATAAGGAAAAAATTGTATACCGATGCTTTGTAAAACCTGGAGTAGTCATTTAATCCTGACTGATAAACATAAGAGCCATATTACAAATGCTAAGTAAATTTTTACTTTAAACAAAACTCGCTAGATCTCCAAAATATGTTTCTTCCAATTTTTGCTTTTAATGCCAATATTCTTAAAATGTTATCCACATATTGGTTATCGCTTCCACTATGTTCAACAATGCAGCTGCAAATAAAAATTTACATACAATTCAATAACCAGAAGCTATTCATGACATTTATGCAGTTTGTTACAAGGAAATTTTTGAAAAATAAAGCAAAGAAGTGGAAAACCATTTTATACCTAAAAGATATATCAAATAAATCAATTATATGCTACATGACATTTGCATATGTATGGAAAAAAAAACACGAAGAAAAACATGGAAAATGAATTTGTAATTTGGGAAATAAAAGTACACCTATTCCTTTAATCACGCGATAAGTTCATTACTAATTAATATATTTGAATAAGTGAATGAAAAGAAATGTGTAATATGAATAGAAATATGGAATCTAAATGAATTTTCTTTAATAAACTTTCAATCAGCACATTTATTCTATAATTTGCTAAAACTATTTCTGTGAGAATTAGAATTGGAGTATTTCTTGTTTTATATATAGGGCTACCCTAATGTACACAACTAAAACATATTTAAAACTTTCTCAACGAATAGCTTCATTTATTTCCTAGGAATATTAATAATGCACACAGAAAAATTTCCATGTAAAATCGTCGAAAACCAGGTTAACTTAACATTTTTCGGTAGTGATTTTGCTTCATAGGTGTTTCATGTTAAATCAACATGATTTACAATAATCTTGAAAGAAAATTTTTCCTTTTGAATTAACTATATTTGATTTAATATTCCAGTACAGTTAAATCAAAATGAAGTTGATACTGAAATAATACGAAAAACCATATTGAATCAAAGTAATTTCGAGTTGAAACAACGTGAATTTGATATTGGAACAACACGAACAATCATGTTGAATCATAGTTATTTCAAGTTGAAACAACGTGAATTTGATATTGGAACAACACGAAGAATCATGTTGAATTAAAGTTATATCAAGCTGAAACAACATGAATTTAATGTAGCTATTTTATTAATAATTTTACTTACGTGATAGTCATCAGAAAACTTTTCGTTGTAGCTGACTGCTCCAGCCAAGATTTGAACTCGTGCCACCTGCATGATAGTCTACGCGCTAACCACTGCAGCCACAACAGCTTTAAACTTTTCTTTACTTATACACTAAATAAATACCATCGTATGTATAATGCATTGCATTTTAATTTAACATGATTTAAATAATTATTTAACATAAAACTTATTTGAAATTAAAGTTATAGTCATGTCGATTGAAAATGAAACTTAACGCTTATAACAAAATTGTTTTAACCGTCATTTAAGGTTAGATTAATTGTTTTCCGTTTAAAACTAATATGAAACAATGGTAATTTTAAACCAGCAGCAGTAAATATGCGCTGGTAACTCGTGTTTTGTCGTATACATAGACGACACATGTAAGAATAAACAACAACAAGTCACACAACTAAGCAGAACAGTGAATTGTAGCAATGAACAAAGCAAGTAAACACTAACACACACAAACGACAAATTATATCTTGTAAATTTAATATGATTTGCAATCAAAACTGCGGCATGTGGATTTTACATTCCTTTTTTTCTGTGTGTTGCCACAACTCCTTAACAACAATACCAACAAAAATTTTTACTTTTACTTATATAGAAATAAAGACAAACGATAATATCTATGTACTTGTATTTTTAAGCAGAAGCATCATATAATTTTCATATTTGCGTTATTCCAGTTAGCCTTCGCCAAATATCCTTGACAATGGTTGCTAGTGTAAAAACAAATACTTTTTATTATTACTCTTAGCATCTTGTATTTAAATTTAACACAAAGGCCATCGACGCTTAATGATATGCAGCTGATGACAATATAAAGAAAAAATAGTTCAGTCACAGATATGCAATATATAAATTTTTTTGTGCTTGGACATTTATAAAGCGCCTGGAAATTTGTTAAAGGATATTCTTGAGAACTTTAAAATTCGGTCATTTTCTTTGTTTCACAAAAAATTTAATTATGTGAATGCTCATGGCATTGTTATTATAAAAAGTATTTATAACAACAATGCCATGAGAATTCACATAATTTTATTTTTTGTCAAATACAGAAAATAGCTGATTATTTGAATTTTAATCATTATTATTATATAACTTTATTTTAAATTCACATGAAATTTTTTGGGGGGTCTTCTTTCAGCGACGAGTTTGGATTTCACATACGTTCACAAAACTTTTTATTATCATTGATACTGATTCGCTAAGTTTAAGTAAACTTTTTGTCTACCATAAAAAACTACTGCACTTTAAGATGCCGCACAGTTTTGTCTGAAACTGATGAAACTCTTTCATTATCTGTGATGTTACACAAGGTACATGTCCTTCAGACGACGCAATTCAAGTAAAATAGCCTCTAAATTTGATTTTTAATGTATGTATTATTTTTCGTCTTATGGAAAGTTTGCAGAATACATTTTCAACGTTTCAACGGAGTACTGTGGTCGTTGTTTAATAAATGCACCTTC
The DNA here is from genome assembly GCA_956483635.1 of Panzeria rudis. Lineage (NCBI taxonomy): Eukaryota > Metazoa > Arthropoda > Insecta > Diptera > Tachinidae > Panzeria > Panzeria rudis. The sequence goes on along the minus strand of OY101449.1, from coordinate 152,613,206 downwards.
GTTTTAAACACATCTCGATTGCCATAATTCAATCATCGCTATACATTCAATTAGCGTTATTTTAGGTTATATATCTCTACTTCTAACAATACATGTTAATTAGTGACTTCATTATAAACAGAACAATAATAAAAATACTCAAACACAAAAACGCGCTAGAACAAAATATGTGACGTTTGACTTTTGCAAACATATTCTACTATATTAAAACACTTCCTTCCAGAAGCTGTTAGTGGTATTCAAAAGCATTGAACATGAAATTCGTAAAATCAACTGCGCACAACTTACAAAACGTTGATAAAATGTTCACTTCTGTATTCTCTTATTGTGAGCTTAGTCACTTATTGAATACTTGAAAGAGAAATCAGCATAACAAGAAAATAAAAAATTTTTCGGAGTATTAAGTCTTAATTTTGTATTCTAAAAGACCGTTCGAGACGTATTTTGTAAAATGCAACGCTAAGCGTTGATAAATTTTGTCGGTAAAAAGTTTATATAACAAAAACTAAACAAATACAAAATTAAATCAATGACAACGGAATACAAAAGTGAAAGATCTCACTCATATAACTCTCTAGAACTGAAACCAAATGCTGGTCCTTAGAAACCAAACACGTAATTTGTCTTGCAACATGTTCTCTTCCCTTTAGGATTCTAATAAAAACCAGTCACTTAAATTGTAAAACCAATAAATATCGTCTATTGTATCCGCACCTTCGTCCATTTGTCCATGCCTTTATCTGTCCAAAAATGCATTATAACAGATGTAGAAGCTGCGATATTTTAGATAATGCAATAAAGTTCGTCATGGCTTCCACGTAAGGTCAAATATGGAAAAAAAACTTTCATGCTACCGGTAAAAATATTACCACCAAGAAAAGGTTAAGTAAAACTTTATGCTGTGCCAATATTTTGCGGATATATCGACAATTAGTTGTTAGGCACATAAGGGCCCACTTCTGGAAATCCATTTTAATTCTAAAAATTACTAACATAAAAAATTACCATATTTCCGCTTTTAATTTCTCAGTGGTGGTAGTCCCTTGACGTCTTTTGTGAGGTTCCTACACTCAAATAGATACACAACTCTTTTCAAAGAAAATTATTTTCATATATTTTATATTTTTCTAAACTTATTCGTTTTCAATAAGCAGTTTGTATTAAGCACTCTTATTAAAATTCACACCCTTTTCATGTCTCACTTTCTTATTATTAAGACAAGTAACATATAAATATTTGTTGCTTTTATAAAGTTTTTACTTAAACTTCATTGCAAAAGAACACTTTGCAAAAGAACAGATTTTATTAAACAAGTGGAAAGTTGTAGTCTCTTAATCTACTCGTCCTTCCCAAAAAATTCCAATAAAGTTTAGAAAATCATATTTTTCCTAGTTGATGATTTTTCCATTTTAGCATAATTTATAGATTTAAATATTTTACATTAACTTTTACGACATTAAAGAACCACATCAATATTTTCTACTTGACAAGAAATTGAGTAAAATTAAAAAAAAGAAAATTTTATGCATTTTCAATGAACAGTTTCCCTTTTATTTATATTATCATAAACGAAACATAAATGTTAAGATTTGCCTGAATCAACATATGTGGCCGGAAAACAAAAGAACATCTCAAAACATTTTATATAAAAGGAGAAATTTTTTCTACTTCATTTGCAACTACATACAGCTTTGGTTGTTCTGCTGTCACTCTGTCTTTTGAAGGCGTTTTCAATTATTGTTGGAAGGGAAACATTGAAATGCGTATAGATTTTTTTTTGTGTCTCTTATTTTTATTCCTGTCAAAATGTCTTTCGATTTTTAGACTTCGAATGATTTTTGCAATAAAATTTTTACTTTCAACTGGAATTTACTTTAAGAGGGGTTGTAAAATTTTCTTATATTTCATTTTATTTCAATTTATTTTTAAAATCAATTTCGTTTTTTTAAGGAAAAAATGTCTTCCTTGTCACAGTGGTGCTCAGCCGCACATATTCAGAAGTCTCTTGTTTTAACAAATAATCAAAATATGTAAATTTGCTTATTATTACTTTTACCAATTGCTTCTCAATAGTAACTTGTTTGATTTATTTTTAGGTGATTGCTATAATTTTAAAATAATGCTTTAATCTTAAAAATGTAAATCTTTCTTTATAAAATATTTTTTTCAAATATTTTGTTCCCTTTTTCTTCTTTTTTAATTCTATTGTCCGCAATATGTCGAATATATGTAATTACATAATTGAAACTAAATCAACAGACGACCACCAACAAAAATGTCATATGTTTACTTTGAAAATACCGCAAGTGTCACAATAATAAATACCACAATTGAAAAGAAAAATGGGAACAATATACAAACATACTTACATAATTATATGTAGTTCATAGTTTTGTACTCGTACAATTGGAAACAGCAATAGCAAAATAAACCAGCTCTTGTTCTTGCTCAGCTATGTCATTTGTTAACATTACAACTGCAAGTGTTATTGTAAATGCCATTTTAGACACACACAGCCCAAAATAAATAAACAAACTGACCGGACAAGGATACAACCAGCACATTTCAACAGTAGTTATTTACAACAACAGCTTTTATATACACAGTGGCGAACATAAGTGGTAACATACATTAGTATTTAATAACCTTAAATTTGAAGGGTAGTAAAATCATTATAATTATTATAAGAAATCTGGCGTAGATATGTATTAAAATTTTTCTTACTGCAGAACACACTTTTGTAGGGCAAAAAGTAGCGTTTTTTGTACAGCAACTCAACAGATTTTCATGGTTTTTAGTGTTTTCAAATTCGACTAAAAACGAATAATAACTTTCAGTAAAGCATCCACTAAAGGAGAGAGAAAATTTTACAACACAACTCAAGTGACTGACTCCCAAGGAGTAGCGATCGGTTCGGTTAGGGGAACTTTATATGAGAGCGACCTGCTACTTTCATATGGCATTGTCATTTGCCATAATTAAGCTACCCAGTGACAGATTCTAGATCAAAACTTGAGGTGCTTCTACTGTGTTATTTTTTTTAATACTAATCAAATTGCTATACTTTAAAAAATATTTTTGATTGAAAAAATATGCTAGTATTTTGTTAAAATCTTTGTTCTAGTTAAGAGATGTGCTTTCATTTCCAGCTCACTCATGGAGAACATATTGCACTCACATTTTCACTAGTCATTGTACAAAAACCTTCCAGATAATTGTGGCAACATTTCCCGCAGGTACAATAGTTCGAAAAATAGTTTTAACTAACTTTTACTTAACACTGTATGTATCCGCTTACTACCAGCACTGATAAACAATAAACATAAATACATGACACAGAACAAAATACAAGTGCAGAACGCAATTATACTATTTTGACCAAAATGCAAAGCAAAATATGTAGGCTTGTATGTTCAAGCATACAGGCAGTGAAGCAAAATACAAATATTCTGTATAAAAATTTAAAGGAATACATCGTTTTCTTAATATAGAAACGTCTTAGTAGTTCATGTATCAAAATATGCTCAAAGGTCGATTAAAAAAAATGTATTGAGTTAGGGCGTTGCTATATTAAAGTTTATCTTAAAAATTGCAAGATTTCAAAGAATATTTGGAGAAATTACTGTGAATATTTCTAGGAGTGTAAATGCAAGAGACATTATTGTGGGCATGGAACTTATTGAATATTATCGGTTGTTTATGTTATAAGTACCAAAACAGTATATGCATAAAAATAACATACACACACAAACAAAATATTTTATACGTAAAATTAGCTGAAATCGCAATTTAAAATATATAAGTATTCAACTGGAGCCGCTAGTGGAATGGATTATGTACTAGACTATTAACCGGGAAGTCGCATGTTCAATTCCAGCCAAGCCATGTTTGCGTTTTTTGTAATGTTTAAATGCATAAGAATGACACAAATACATACATATAAAAAAAAGAAATAATATTTTTTTGAAACCGAAACTGCTGCTGATTTCCGGTCTATGCTTTAGCCGAGCTGTCGGTGCGTTGGATTTGAAACCTGAAGGAGCTTTGTTCGCTTCCCAGACAAACAGTAAGAAGAATATAAAATAAAAAAATATAATAATAGTTAAAGAGACGAAATAATAAGCCTTTAACATTTAAAAATAAATCAAAAATCATTTGTTTTTACAGATTTTGACGTTGATTACTTAACAGTAAAAATAGCAGAAATAAGGGAAAAATCTTTAATTTTTTACGGAAGTTGCGATTAGTTCTTGTGACAGTCAAATTGATCCGTACAAAAAAAGAGTCACTAATTTTTTACAGTTTTAAGTCTGTTCATTTTTTAACATTTAAAATTTAATAAATATTATTGTTAAATTTAACTGTAAAATAATTAGAGTGATTTTTAACTGATTTTCATTTATTTTATATTTTAATTTCCATTAATTTTACATACATAATATTTTGAGTGTACATACAAAGATTTGTTAAAATAGACATTAATTTACATTAACTTTTTCATGGACTAAATTACAATGTCTAACACAAAAAATTGTTTCTGGTAAATAGTAACAAAAAATATACGTTCATATGCCGGCATATTGAAAGTTTACATTTAGTGTTCATATTACGGGAAGCTAAAGTTCCTTCATTTTTGCATCGATTGGCATATAAAATCGTGTAATCCTAATATTTTAGGTAGTATGTATAATCAGCATTTTATATCAAACATTACCAGGAACATTTTCGTGGAACATTTTAACCCTCTAACTCTTTACTGTATATACTTATAATAACATTGGAACTCTTTTGAAGTACTTACGTTTCCACTTTGCTAATAAAGGGCGTAACTTTTGGTGCAAGGATCTATTATACACAAAGTTGTATTTTACTCATAAATACACTAAGAAATGAATGTATGGTTTTTAACGATATATAATTATTAAGGCTTAAATTCGTTCAATATCAATTTTCAACTAAATTTATTTATTGAGAAACGATTCATTTAAAGCAGGTAATAATTGATAAAATAGCGACAAGTTTTTGACTGCCTACTAGTCAATTCAAACCACTGATGTATTCAACAATGTAAACCAACATACGCTTATCGATCATCATCAGTATTTATGTAATTTATGTCTTAAATTCAAATTCTACTTTCATAGTCATTTCATTCAAAATTACTGAATACTAATGTTATATAAAAAGTAAACAAAAAACAACGAAAAAAGTTTTCAAAAGGTCTTCAGTTCTTAAAACTAACAATCTCATGTTGTGTTAATTACAGAAATAAAACTTGTTCCTTAATAGTCCTGCAAATACAATGTTGTGTATAAGAGCATACATCTGCTCTGCAACAGTTCTTAAATATAACTTTTGGCAATAATTCACTAACACATGACATAAACAAACTCACTAACTTTCTCTAAACGTTAAATAATAAAAATGAAATAATTCTTATGCTGTTGTGTAATTGTTGTTGGAAAAAGCATCTTTAAATACCTTTTTTTTGAAACTTTCGTGTTAATAAATATAACTATTTTAGGAAATACATAGTAATAAATTGTAACAGAATAAGTTTGCCCTTAAAAATACAACTTAACTTAACTTGCCTTAAGTCCGCTTTATAGTCATTTGGTTCGTTGTTTTCGTTTGGAAATGAATTCTTTCAACAATTTTTTTTTACTTTTAGCCCCCTTTATTTTTATATACACTGATGTGAGCATAAGGTCTTAAATATAAAAACAATTATATGTTATAATAATAAAAAGGCAAATAAAAAGTCAAAACAATTTATAATAAACTTTTGTTTTATTACCTAAAAACTGTAACAACAGCCAACAACAGATGCTCCCTTTTTGGCATGTGAGACTTAGCAATATTTTTCATGGTAGCATAAAAGTTTATTTGGAAAACCCAGCAAAATATTCATGTGTGTATTAAGAACTTTGTTGCTTATGTAGAGTTCAGAAATATACAAGGTAGATTTTTGGATATACATTAACAAATGTTTCTAAGCATTTGTTACTTGTGTAAAAAAAATTTCAACTTCAAATGGCTTCCCTATATTTTCCATAAAAACTTTTAGTAATGACGCAGCTCTGAGCGAAAAAAATATTAAGAAAAAAACAAGAAACAGAAACCAAATTTAGAACCTTTTCTTTTTCGTTAAGAAATTTATTATTATTATTTATATATGATATTTGGAATTTAAAGAGGTCGACGATGGCCAGTGAAAAACTTTTAGCCTTTTCGAAGCATCTGACGAATGGATGCACTTGTGTGAGGTATTGCAAATGCTTTCGAATCACTAACAAAATATTTATTGGTCAAGTTATAGTACTGCCGGAAGGAAGAATCATACTTCTTGTAAGCAGGCTTGTAAGCAGAAGTAATTGCTTCTCTCCCTTACAAACCTGCCTATATTAATATATATGTTAATATATCGAAATTTGTAGAAAATCGATGAAAACTTCAAACAGCAAATAAAATGGCGGCTTTTAGTGAATTTTTATTTTTTTCGACTTAGAGGTGTTTGCAAGTGGACTACTCATTTAATCAATATTTTTTTACTCGGTAGATACCCAACTGGGTTCTCGCCGTTTAGTAGTAGGGTATAAATTAAATACTTTTTTTCTTTTCTTAAATCAATTTTCAAATCATAAGTTCTGATCTAGTTCTAATCGACAATAAAAGGTTAACTGGGATATAATCCCATAATTTGCTTTTTTGTTCAGTTTTTATTGTCAATATGTTAATAATACTAACAATAATATTAAAACTTTTTCTTTTCTTGTTTTGTACTTTACTCATTTAAACGACAATTTTACTTGATTTTGAAGCAAAAGTAATAAAAATAAAATATAATAAAATTTTTTATTAAATTGAAATTAAATTGTTAAAGGTTGGATGCTGACAAAACCATGATGTTAAATTTTCCAAGAGATCTACTAAAAATAAAATAAAACTCAAATTAATTACAATTTTTGCAATTTCCTGCAGTGCACAATGGGCAGTACCGATAATATTTTGAAAATAAATCAGGTACATATTTCTACACGTATGACCATATTGGAATAATATTTGACATGTCTGAAATGCTCGGAAGCGGAGCTACGAAGTCTCAAAATAAGTAAAGTTTCTCTTGTTAGCTAAAGAACAATTGTTAAAAGCGTTGAAAAAATATTTGATGGAATTCTGTTGTCTGAATTTAAATATATTCAATTATAAATATGAAAATGTTGAGTTTTCGGAATTTTTTGCACAGCAAAGCACCATTATTCTTTTATATATACAAAAAAAATACTTTTGGAACATATAGCAGAAAAAATAATTGAATTTAGCACTGTAGCTGGACCGGGGGCTTTCCGATTTTTAGTCCATATGCTCTAAAATCCTTAAGCTTGGATAAAAACATACATTTTCTAAAAGCCTTAAATGTATGCATTTATTTGCCAAAATTTTAAATGAGCCTTGAACTTTATGGGCAAAATTATAAAAAGTTAATTTTTGGGATTTCTTGAAAATTTTTTAGAAGATCTGAGAATTTTAGTGTTTTCTTCTTCCTTGTTACTTAGTACGTAAATTTCTATGTAACTGCAAAATATATAGCTAAAAATGAATATATTCTATTATTCTATTCTAAATACAATAACCATATATATCCTCAAAAATAACCATCTATATGGTTTAAAATAACCATATATGGTTTAAAATAACCATATATGGTTAAAAATAACCATTATTCAAAATAACCATAATATTGTTAGAGCTTACTATATATATGGTTCAAAACAACCATATATTGCAAAAAATAACCATATATATAGTTTTATTAATCATATATATGTTGTTTTCTTAAACATATTTTGACTAAAAATTGGCAGCAGTTAAAAAATTATATTTATTAATTAAATCAAAAATAAAATTGTTTCACTGGTCCGTGTGTTGAGTCTAAAATAAAAAGCAAAATGTTTCATTATATGTATTATATATTTTCACCTACATAATACATATTTGCTGATACAAGTTCTATTTATTAAATTCTAACATTTATTTGTTTTTGTTATTTTAATTTTTTGCGTTTTATTTTTATAACCAAAGCTTGATTGCAAACAAACTGCTTTAGGATATTATGTTTCATGTTATATTTTATTGTTGTAGAATCACAGAATTTTTATCAAAGCTAATAATTTTAAGATTAAATGTGAACATTAGTTTGTATTTCGTAAACTTATTAAGGTTTACAAGCATTTAAAGCAATAATAACTTATTTGTCACAACCATAAGCGATATCTGAAAACAAGACATTGTTGACACAACCATGTCACAACCCTATATTTTCTCTGCGTGCACAAACGCTTTTAAATTTTATTCTTTAACCAGCAAAAATTCTGAACCAAAGATTTGAAAAACTGGAAATTTTCAATTTTAAAATAAGTGTAACTCACTAACTGTACATGATAAGTGTACAACTAAGAATGTTCTCATTAATGGTTATGTTAAAGCAAAAACATTTTGAAACCGCATGAGAAACAAACAAAAAATTACGAGCTTTTAAAAATTTGACATAGCTGAAGTGCACTATTTTGCGATTTTATAGATCCGCTCTTGGGCAATTTGCAAAGTTGGTATTCAAAGCATAAACGAAAATATTTCTCTGCTGTGCCCTTGTTTAGAAATGCCTGACCCACTGTGCAGTGCAGTGCACTTGCCTTTAGAGTTTTTGAATCATGTGGATGTATGAGAGAGAAACTTATTGACTATATCAATTGGAAAGTAATTAAAGAGTCCTGCCGGAAGGATTTTTTTTATTTTGTCTTACTTAATTGCAAAATTAAAATACATATTTCGAAATAAAAAATTTACTTGCGTCCAGTTTATTGTAAAGTTTTTCTTAGATTTATTACATTTTTAATTTTTCAATTAATTTAAGACCTATAATTTTTGACATTATGCCATTTATTATTTTCATTTCAAATTGTATTTTAAATCTATTATAAAAGTGATTTAGTATTTCCGGCTCACAGCACATGTGTGTTTAGGATGTTATTATATTTTCATTTCAAATATAAATGGCAAAAGCATAATACTGTTGCTCGAATACTCTATAATTATTATAATGCACTTTCGAATTCAGAATTCAGACAGATGAGTATGGGAGTTTTGTCTATTATAATAAAATTTAATACAAATGTCATAAAAATCAAAATAGCACCAAAAGTGTGTATGCTTGATATTTACAAATGCGTACTTTTAAGCATATCGTAGCGATTAATAGTATGACACAGACTTATTTTTATTAAAGTCATCTACTTTCATACTTGACAAATAAATATTCCTTAAAGTAGCGTACATTTTGTAAAAAGCTTAATAATTTTTATAAGTATTCAACCTCCCTCCTCCATCCAGCCACTAACTCAACAAAGTTTTGAAGTAAAAGTACCTGTCGCTGTCAAGCTGAATTATCCTAAAAGCTTATTATAACTAATTTTATTATTTTTCATTTTTCTACCTTCAATTCTGTTCTTTTTGTTTTTTTGTTTGTTTATTATTTACATAAAAACTTATAAATTCTGACCTAAACAATACAGCCGCTCAAGTTTAGAAATCTTTGTAGTTTTAATAAAATTGTGGTGATGGCTTTTTTTGTTTTTTTTATTCTATGCTTTTTAGTTTGAATGACATGAAAAATATGTTACAAATGTTGGGAAAAGTGTCATTCTTCTTTTTTTTGTTTCAGGCAGAATCAACACAACAACTTTAGCGTTTTTGTTTTTTATATTAGACTAGTCCAATATATAAAAACTTCATATATAAAAATCTCATATTGCAACGAAATCTAAATGTGATCTCTTCGCTTCAAAAATTTTGAGTTAGACCTTTTCTGATAAATGGAAATGGTCACGCCTTCTAATGATAGAAAAGATTTAATCTGCAAACTTATTTTAATATAGGACCAGTCTAATGTATATATTTCACTGTTGTACCTTTTTCTATATTTTATTTGTTGTTCTGTAAGTTTCACAAAAAAACAATACTAAGTATTTCGCTTTAGGTATAGAAAACGCAAGTTAGTTGACAAAGAATATCTAACTTCAGCTAAGAGGAGAGAATAAACAGAAAAAATTGCTTGTAGAAAAATGTACAAAAAACCAAAAGTATCCCCAAAAACACTTTAGGCATCAAAATATGTCCAAACAAGTGGAGAAAACTGCCAAAAGACCTGCAGCTGTTAGAAAAAATTACATCCAAATTAGGGAGGAGTAGTTAAATACAAACATATTTGTATACACACGCATATACTCCTACAAATATATAATACCTTTATTCATATTTCTATCAGGGATGGCGAAATTTTTGTACTTGTAGCTCTTTGTGATACTATTGGAGCTTCAAACGTATTTAGTATAATGAAAAAGTTTAGCCATTTTTAAAAATTTATGATATATCCTTGTTTTAATTATTAAGAAAAATTGTATACTCTTTTGTCCCAACGATTTCATTCACCTTTCTAAAGCTTTAATTAAATTTTAAAAAGTTTTGAATAAGGAAAATTTAAGCGGTTTAAGAAGTAAATATTGCTCTGAATATGTACTCAGTGGAAAACTGATAGAAATCGCTGATCTTAATTTTACTATAAAATTAAATCTCACAAAAATTAAAACACAAGCCATCTCTAGACCAAAAGTTTTTAAAAATTTGAATAAGTATAAATAAGAGTTAATAAAACCAGCGTTGTAGTACAATTAATCGTTTAATTTTTAGGGCCGCTTGGTACAATTTTAAAACTCCTTTTACCATCCTTGATTTCTATTGTTTTGCAGAATGTAACTGCCACTAAACGAAAGAGAGTAATTTCAAAGAAGGGAACAAATTTTTCACATTTTTGAAAGTTTTTTTACTATTATACTCATACATACATTCAGCTTTACACAAAACTTTGAAAGAATCTTTGTATAATATGACAGCAAGATTTGGTGTGAGAAAATATGTTAAGTTAATGTAAAGCGAAAGTTGACAGCTGCTTTATTTTGCTGGGATTTACTTTTTTTATTTTTCAAGATTAAAGTTATTAAGGATTCAAATTTCATTTAATTGTTGTGGATTTTTTTAGAGCCTCTGATTTAAAAGTTATTTTAATGTTAGCTTGAAAAATATAAAAAGAAAAACAATTCAAGCAGCAAAAATTAAATCTTATATTAAAAAATTTTAAGCTATTCATACTTTTCTTTGAAGAAAATAATTAAATTGTGATAACACCCTAGAGGCAAGAGATCCTGTCATAACGCCAGTTATGTGCCTGTTTTACAAGAACTAGCAACCGGTTTGAGTTCTAGAAGGTTATATGAGTCACTTTAACATTACGTTGTCATGGGAGGGACTCAATTGTCATAATTAATATAGTTAGTGATACGCTCTAGATCCAAACTTAATGTACTTTTCCTCGGGTTGTTTCTTTAATGCTAGTCAAATTACTCTATTTTAAACATATAGTTTTGATTTGGCAAAATCTGCTTGTACAGTAAAAGTCTTTTATTAATATTTTTGTTCCAGTTAAGTGATGTGTTTTCTTTTCATCGCTCATATTTTGCTTCCCGATTTTTACCAGTTCTAGGGCAACTGTGTTGAAAACGATTGGTACAAATTCTACCGCATGGTATGTTATATATTTACACACAAATCTATTAATAGAACTAAAACAAAAAAGCAAAAAACAACAAACAAATGTGTTTATAGGATTATTACTTTTTTTTCTTTTTGTAAATATTATTCATATATTTCTTTCTTTTTTCTACGTGAATATCTCTTAATCTATGTCCATATGATTCAACTTTTGCTGCGCAACTTTTGAGTATATTTGGGAGAGAGATGAGAACATTGGGAAGGGGTACACTCTCAGTGGTAAAAATAACCATTACGTAATCGCTGATGTAAGCAATACTTAAGGCTCAGTTAGCCGACCGTAACGTTGATGTAGTTGCATGTGCTGATCCTTTCTTTCACATTGAAAAGCTTTGAGACTGAAACGATCAGCACATGCAACTACATAAACGTTACGGTCGGCTAACTGAGCCTTTAAGGCTCCATTACTCATACGTAACGTTGATGTAGTTGCATGTTTCTGATCGTTTCTGTCATATTGAAAAGCTATGAGACAGAAACGATCAGGAACATGCAACTACATCAACGTTACGTATAAGTAATGGAGCCTTTAGTAGCTGCTAGCGGTGACGGCTGTTTAATCGGTGAGCTCTCGCTTAAAATGTAAGCTACGATGTCAATACCTGTCGGCACTATGCGTTTACAGCATAAATGGAACTGTAGAGCGAGTTTGTTTTTGAAATATAGCCCAAAAGTAGGCCATTATTTTTTACTTTTTATATATAAGGGATAAATTCCATGAAATACAAAGAAATTCTCACATACACAATGCAAAATAATCGAAGCTGTTATTAGTAAATGACATATTAGATTACACGTACATTACAATCTAAGTACTGAGATTGCTCGCTTAGAACGTCATCCTTACATCATCGATTATTATCTAGGTACTTCGTTTCATTTATCACTGGGCTGCTTCATGTACATGCATTTCTATGCAAAATCTATGTAAAAAATAAAAGCTGCGCAACCAGAATTTCATTTATGGACACGAATGCAACTTCAAAAGAATATTTAAGAAAGTTGCAGAAGCAAAAGTTGACTCGTATGGACATAGACTTAGCAAAGCTTTTCTTTGCATCTTACTTTTGGTGTTCAAATTCTCAATTCGCATTAGCAAATAAACAAGAACACACTTAAACAACAAATTATTTCTCATATATTTAATTTTCTCTTTGCCGGGGAATGATTTATACAAAAGTTTTTATTGTGTCATTTTCATATGTGTATGTGCGTGCATGTCTTCAGGTACAAGAAGAGATTGAAATTGAAGAAATGCAGCATAATTTAAAGCAAAAGACTGATATCAGTAAACAAATATTTGACTATCCGAATCAACAAATTTTAAGTAGTTTGGCACCGATTTTTAGTTGCATATTTTTGCATATTTTTGGTGTACTAAACAAGTTTTTAATGCATATTTCGCAATTTTTGAAAAAAATATCAATATGCTGATTATGGATGGCAACTGAGCCTCAGTTGGGTTGTCAGCTGCTGAAAATCATACTACTGATGGTAACTGGCAATTGAGAGCTGTCAATTTCGGTTGCAATTTAATGCCTTTCTGGCAACCATTAATTTTCAGTTGCCGACTGGCAACGCAACTAAAGTTCGGTTGCATTAAATAATATGCCCCATTATGTTTGTTTTATGTTTTTTATATTATTTTAGTTTTGGTACTTTGTTCGTAGTTAAATGCATATTTTTGCGCATATTTTCCATTTTTATGTGCATTTGCTAAGCGCTTAAAATCAATTTTTAGTTGCATTAGAGTCCGAGCCCTGGTGATTACAAAAACAGCTTATTCAATTAAATTTGCAATTACTAAATATCAACTTCATTTACTTTTTTACAAAATCTTCAAATTAAGTTTTTTAATATCACAAGTGTAATCTATTCAATTTCGAAAATATCTAATTTTTCGATTACCTTTTAAGCTAAAATTTTTCAATTACAAAAAATGTTCCTGTGATAAAAATAATTTTACCTAGACTATAAGTATTTCAAATTTAAGCAAAAAATGCACACGCGAAAGGAATACAAAAAGAGAAATCTACCACTTAGACAGAAAAAAAGTTTAGAAAACTACATTTTACGAGTATGTACATAGTTAACTTGTTGGTGGAAACAGCTTTGTTATTTTATTTATACATTTTTTTTACTGCAGGTGTGTTTGAAAAAGAGTTTTCGCGAAAAAAAGAAATAAACACGTAACATATTTAATCCTTGCTAGTAATTAGCTGCTGTTATCCTTTCCAACAATGTGCTGGCAGAAGAGTTGCTATAGTATAAGTCAGTAACAAATAAATACATATGAACTGTTTCATGCATGTGTGTAGCTGCAAATAAGAGTATGTAAACGCGTGACTTGATAGTACTTGTTACTACCAAACTTTTTTTTGATCACTGTTAGTTGCTTAAGTAATTAAATATCCAGGACTTTATAAAATATTAAATCACTGAACTAAATTTTTGATCGCTGGATTGGAAGTATTAAGGGAAACAAATGCAAAAGAATTAAGAAAACAGAAAAGAGGTTCCGGGCGAGGTTATAACTGCTATAACCAATATTTGAAAGAAATAATTATTTTTCAAGGCGTTGTTTTAACAATCTACGCTGCCTAATATATTTTTTGTTGGTATTAAATGAAAATTAATGAAAATGTAATACAATCGTTATCATTTCAGACAAAATTATAAAGAGTTCATCGATGTTAACGAACTTTATTGAAATTCCTTTTTCTAAATTAATGGACTTTTTTTCTCTTTTTTTGTTGGCGGGGTGATGGTTTCCTTTTAATATGTCATGATCAACATAATCACAATGTGCTTAACTTAGATAAACTTGAATTTTCTGGAAATGTGTTTGTTTTTATATTCCTACGGTGTCGTTCATACATTTATATCCTGAAAATCTTGGTTTTCATATATAGAAAATAGCTTTCTGCTTTTTTTTTTTTTGTATACTACTAATATTATAAATAAGAAAGTTTGTATAATTGTGAGTTTGGATAATTGATCCATTATAACGCAAAATCCGCTTAATGGATTTGTATGACATTTGGCTGACGAATAGCATATGGCTCACATAAAAATATAGGATACCTTATAAAACTTAAAAAGGGGCAGAATTATTAGTTTTGGGACTTTTTTGTCTGCAACTGTTCTGGGATTTCAGCAGCTCACTGCTGAAGTCACAGATAGTTCTTAATAAATTTAAATACCTTTTTTTTATATAATAAAAACTTTTTATTCATAGAACCGTTTTATATATAATGAAATTAAATAAAAAAAATCATTACTTATAGACCTTTAATACCAAAGTCACGTTTTTAATTCTTATAAAAATTATATATAAATTGAAATATATGATGAAGAAACCTTTTTGCGATTACGAACTATAATGCAGAGACGCAGATGTATTTTCCAGTACAAAAAAAAACTACAGAATTGTAAATAGAAAACAGAAACATCGAACAAAACTTATTAATAAAAAATAAATATAGATGGGCATTGTGCAATTCGTCTCAGTTTTTCTTTCAACACGTTTTTACGCCATAATAATTTTGCAATAATCTTTATACAGCAAACAACATGTAAAAAGTTAGCATGCAACAAAACAATAAACAAGTGTCAAAAGAAATAAAATTTTCGAAATTATGTTTTCAATTTTGTGTAAAAGATACGAATAGAAAACAACAGACGATTGAAAAAATAAAATTGAAATTTCTTAACAAACGAAAACCATAAATTTTATGGTCACAAATGTTTTTGTTTGTAGAATTTTAGAACTATATCTTAATATAAACAATGGTTTGTATTTGCAAAATAACAATAATAATATTTCGCATTGCATTAAGGTAAGCCTTACCCATAAGGCAACAAAATTTTTGTCAACTTTAGTTTAGCCTCACCAAACAATTTGCTGAATACTGATAAACACAAAATTATCCTGCCAAATTTTCAGATCAATCGGTTTTAGGATAAAACGTGCCGCTACTCCGCCCCAATTTAGGGAAAACCATAAAATTTCATTTTATTGTCTCATAACTTCAAAAATATGAATTTAAAACATTTGAAGTTTAAAACATTTTATACACCCACAACTTTTCTCTAAATCTCATAGTTAACAAAATCAATATAAAATTTTTAAACAACTGAACTGATGTGAAAATTTGGCAGGATAATTTTGGCTTTTCTGCAGAAACATGCAGGGGCTTGGTAACAATCGAACTTGTGACCTCCCGTTTAATAGCATAGCACATTATACACTACACTTCATCAATATTCACCAAACTAGAGGGTGAAACTAGGAGAAAGCCAACTTTTAGCTTTAAGAGTTACCCTAATGTACATATATGCATATAATTCTATAAGAAACACAGTTTCCTTTTATTCAGCAAGTGTTAGTTTGATATTCGGTAGGCCAGTCCAAAGATCAGAACTACAACTTCTTAGACATTTTATGCACTCTTCTTTTGCAAATATTAAGGTGGAGCATTAATGGTAATACAAATTTCTTAAGGTTTATAGAAAAATCATGCAAACGTCACTGGGTAGAGAGAATGCCTTAAATAACAGCCACACGACAAATGATTAGCTGCATAAGAAAACATGCTTTTTTATATTTGTATAAATTGGTTTTTTGATAAATTATTATTATTTGGGTCGAAATCTACTAGGACACATTTTAATTGCATATTTTTCCAGTTCCGTATAGTAGAAATAAAATAATTGAAATTCAATTTTCTCAAAATATGGTTTAAATAAAAAAGGATGTTTTGTTCTGAAGCTCCTGATATAACGCAACTATAGTTAATTAGTAATACATAGAAAATTGCCCATACGGAAATTCAAATGAACGGTAACAGAGAAAATCGAAATAAATTCAAATAAGCTAATTTAATATTTTGAACTCTCTTCCTTTTAAGCTTTGTCAATGCTGTATTGTTATTAAATTTGCATAAACAAATTCTTTCTTGTTTAAGTTTAAGCTAATACATGCATGTCTACAATGTGCGAATGTGTTAGAAGCGACTTTAAACGCTTATTGCTCCTAAAATACTGAAAAGGTTTTAGCAAAATTGTGAATGTAAAATGATTGGCAATAAATTCTTTTGTCTGATATAATTTCCCAGTTTTGTCATCATAATTTTCATATGAATCGTGCATTTCAGAAACGCCACAAGTCAACCTTGCATAATTTTTCAGGAGAGACAAAAAACAGTTTTTAAAATAAAATTTTCTAAAGTGGATTAATTTTCTAAGTAGAAAGAATATAGATAAAATGGGTCTTCAGAAAAAAAAATACTTTGGTTACTTTTCAGTGTCTGAAAAACCTGCTACAAGTCTGTTGACTTATCTGGTTTCTGAAACGCCAAAAAATCAATTACCTAAAAACATTAATAATGGGCTTCTAAAATACACGATCCATTTATATGTAAATACCAAATTTTTTGTTTAATATTTTGGCTTGTTGTTGAAGGTTAGTTTTTCGTTACACATTTTTCGAAAAATATTTGGAAATGGTGTAAATGTATATTTACTTTTTCTATCATATTGCATCAGTATGTTTTTTGTTTACTTAAAAGCAAAGAAATCATAAGAAGTCTTTGTCTGTTTGATGTCATATTTGGTTTAAAAAGGCGCTCATATAAAAACCCGTTTATGCACGTTTTTGCAGTTTTTACAAACCAGCTTTGCCTTCGAAATTGTAACATTTTTATTTTAACTTTTTTTTACTGGTTCCTTTTTTGCATTTATTTTAGTTGCAAATAAATGTCAATCTTTTGAATTCTTTTTTTTTATTGTATTTATTTAAGTTGCGTGTTTGCTTTATTCTCTTATTTTATGCAGTAAAGCTGAATAAGTAATGAACAGGGCTCTGACTTTCATGCAAATGCATGTTTTTTGTGGTGATAGATAAAAATGTATTGACTAATTATCTATGCGAATTAGCAAATTTTAAGTAGTTTTGCATAGATTTGTAGTTGCTTATTTTTGCATATTTTAAAGGTTAGTGCATATTTGGCACTGATAGCTGTTATTCAGTTGCCAACTGGCAACGCAACTAAAGTTCGGTTGCATTTAATAATAGACCCAATTGAGTTTGTTTAATATGTTTTACTCTAATATTAATAAAATATTAAAAAAAATGTGTCATATTA
The DNA here is from genome assembly GCA_956483635.1 of Panzeria rudis. Lineage (NCBI taxonomy): Eukaryota > Metazoa > Arthropoda > Insecta > Diptera > Tachinidae > Panzeria > Panzeria rudis. The sequence continues at coordinate 152,595,396 of OY101449.1, read as the reverse complement.
ATTTAGTTTTGGTACTTTGTTCGTAGGTAAATGCATATTTTTGCACATATTTTAAATTTTTAGCTGCATTTGTTAAGCGCTTGAAATAAATTTTTTGTTGTATGAAAGTCCGAGCCCTGGTAATGAATATGACAATATTCAATAGTTACGTACAATGGCGATGTACTGGAGATTCTGCAAAAAATGTTGCAAAACATGTGTTATGGTATTTTGGTAAAATTTAACTTTTACATATTTATAAATTTATAGGGATGAAAAAAGTTAAGGTTAATTTATTTTTTACTACAATGCAGTAAAATCATTTGAAGTTTCTCAAAGTTGTTAATGAATTAAAAAGCAAACGGTCTACATACTTCTGCATATAATATTCTGGAGCTTCGCTAACGAATAGTTTTCACCAGTTCAAGTCACAAAAAAAAACTAAGCAAGAACTATGTTCAGTAAAACCATGTTATTGAAAAAAATATTAATTTCAATAACATTTCGTTGTAAATATTTCTCTCCTACTCCTGCTATTTCTCTTCTTTTCATTCATATGTATTTAAAAAAGTTGTATCTCACAACAAAATAAATGAAATATGGTTCGTCTGTAGAGAGCCTGCCTTACGTCCGGGAAGCCCGGGTTCATATCCCATCCATTTCAACATATTTTTTAATTTATATATTTTTTTCTTTTGAAAAAATTTTGTTATCAATATAGCAGAATTCTTTATCACAGTAAATTTGAAAAAAAATATATTGAATACCGGGATTTTGTTATCAAAAAATAAATTTGTTTTTTTTCTGTGTATATATAGAAATATTCAGTGTTTCAGATATAGAATTAAAAGTATTAAAGTCAAGGATTCAATATTTTCCCTCAATATTTTCATTGATTTCTCTACATTTTCAACATTTCGCAGCCAAGTTATTTATATTAAAAACATATTCTGAAACTGTCATTTAAAATAAACATTTTGCTAAAAACACGCTTTCATCAGCTGTAAATGTTTTAGATAATAAAACAAACATACAAATAGTCTTTCACCTTTCATGACCTTCTCTTATCTTTCATATGTTACGTATTATTTATTTTCCAAACACGTTTCAAAGAAACAATAAACAATAAAAAAAAAGTATTTTAATACGCTGAGTTTAACTAATTAACTAATCAGCTTCATTTTCACTAATGAGGTAATATATGTTCTATTATCTGATACACAAAAATATAGTACAAATATATGTATGTATGGAAAGGCGTTAACACGTATCACGTTAGCTTGTTAAGGAATTTGTTGGCAAAATTAGACATTCAGTTTATCCCTCATGCTTTTGCTCAAGCTGCGTGTAATCATTATCCTTGAACAATAACAAATAAATAAAATTAATGAATGATAATAGCAAAAGATAAATTACGCATGTTAAGAAAAAAGAATTTTTCATTCATTGCTGAATATTGAAGCATCATGTTCTAGCAAATTTTTCAAAGTATTATAAAAGTTAGTACACGTACAAAAAAAGTAAATTCAAAGTAAAAGTTAACTCATGTTATGTTTTAATTTCTGTGTTCTTGTTTTTTACGAAGCCTAGAGAGCTCCTGCTAGACGGATCAATATTTAGCTTCCATATATGTGTTTGTGTGGGTTTGTTATGAAAATCAAAAGCATTTTGATATTCTTCAATATTTCCCCTCCGTATATGTGTCGTTCATTGTAATAGTGAATTATCTCCTTGTAATTAAATTTCGAGAAAACGAGCCTTTTATAGTGAATATTTTGCAGTTTTACTTCCGGGAGTAAGCAAGTAACGCCATCTATGGGCTTTTGGTGCAAATATTAGAGTTGCTTCACTGTTACTACGAAAGATATGATTAAATGGGATACTATTCAACAAAAATATATATTTATTAAAATATGGAATTATATCACTTTTACCATAAACGACACATATGTGTATCTATTTTTCGTAGACAAATGCACACAAGCATATATATATATATATATATATATATATATATATATATATATATATATATATATATATATATATATATATATATATATATATATATATATATATATATATATATATATATATATATATATATATATATATATATATATATATATATATATATATATATATATATATATATATATATATATATATATATATATATATATATATATATATATTGAAGCTTAATATTGATGTGTTTAGCAGCCACTTAAGTAAAGTCAGCGGAAACAATAAGTTTAAGTACAATAAATATATAGAATTTGTTTAGTATATACTTTTAGGCAACACTCAAAAGAATAATTCAGTCCAACTTTTTCTTCTTTAAGTTGTATGTACAACACAACTTCCGAAATGGAAAAAATAGGTGAAAATCACTTTTCCGAGCAGATTAAAGGAAATTAGCCACTATCCGACGCATAATTTAGTAGCATAGCTCATTGCAATAGAACCATTTTTTGACTCTGGATGGCAGTTTAAATAGAAGTATACAAAAAAAACCCAAATGTATTATTATCTGGACAATGGCCGAAATTTTATTTTTGCAGTTAGCAAATCCTAATTTTCCTAAAATATTTCATTACAAACTTTAAACATTTTGTACATTGCACAATGGTGAATATATTCAAAGGAACTAAAGATTCCCTTAGTGTTTTCACATATCCACTATAACTAAGTAATTGGTATCCGATCAAAGCGAAATAGCCACTATTCGATGCGTAGCTTCGTAGCCTTTCAAACAAAATGTAAATTTGTTTCTAGTCGAACTAGCCTGTGACTCTGAACGGCGCTTTAATAATAGTATACATTGAAAAGCACAAACGTAACGTTATGTGGACAATGGCCAAATTATATTATTTTTATTATTGTTTTCATGCTTAGCACATCACAATTACATACCTTAAAAAATGCATTAGAAAATGTGAGATCTCCTAATATTATAATATGTAAAGGAGTGTTATAATGTTTTAAATGTTCTTTGTTTTTTCTTTGCTTTATAACTCCAAAAAAGTTGGTCTTAAATAAAAAATGATCAGACACATTTTTGCAGCAAATTTTGTCAGCTCCAACTTTTTTATGCAGAAAGTTTTGCTAAATGCTATAATTTCAGACCTATGAAGAAAAATAACGAAATATGTATGTCACATTAAAGGGGTCCTCCCCCCCTTTAGCTCGCCCACCAAATATGGGGCTATTTAGTTTCTTTAAATACATGTACCAAGGACCAACTGTGCAATTTAAAAAACTCCGGGAACTATTTTCTTCAATTGGCCCTATTATATCTGACTTGATTGTGCTAAAAAATATGCTATGGTTTTTATACAACTCTACACGTATAGGTAATATTTCTACAAACATATTAGACCAATATTGCTCATACGACATTTGCTAGAATATTTTCGAAATAGAACTGAATAAATAAAGGAAACATTTATATCGATGGCTTAATATAAAAAAGCCGTAACTCGAATTTTCGTTATTTTACAGGAGAAGGAAAAAACTGAACACAAACTAGAACACTTACATGCAAAGAATAATTTTTAAGTGGTCATAACATCGTTATTTTCAACAGTGGCTTAATTAGTTCTTTAGGAAGGATGTATTTAGAAGTTGGCTACCAGAAAACTTTAAAAACTCGATTTCGACAAAATTCGAGATACGCCCTTTTTATATTAAGCCATCGCTATATGCAAACAATTCTGTGGTTTTCTTAAATAAGATCGTATGCCTTACAACCAATTCTTCCACGAGAGCCAAAGGAATTTACTACAGACTCTGTGTGATTTTTATCGAACTTTTTTCAATTAAAAGTCACTTAAATATATTTTGTAAGAAGTTTGTATAAAAATTTTTGACAAAAAATCGGCAAAGTTTCTAGAGAATAATTTAAAAAAAACCAATATGCCAAGGACACTAACAGTGTAAGCAGAAAAAGAGGTTTAATTTTGTAGTTCATGCAAAGACCTTTATCTACTTTTAATTAGCATGGTGTGGTGAAAAAAGCAACGTAGCAAGCAATTAAAAAAGCGCAAAAGTAATTATAACCCTTATCAACTGAACAATAATCAAAAAATATTTTGGAAATGTGTTCAAATGTAACAACGCATATGTAGATGTCTTTTTTTTTAATGATAATAATTTGCCAGTACCCAATTTTACGTTGTTAAAAAAAATTAAATTCATAATTGGTTCATGTTATTAGCGAATTTTTGGTTCATATATAAAGCATATGAAATATGTAATGCGATTTGGTAACAATAACTCAAAAACGACAAAAATTAATATCTGTGCTTATTCAACAAAACCACAAAATTTATTTCCTCCAAGAAAAAAAAATTCAGTTGATCCTTGCGATTGATTTTATGTTTTTAAGCAACCTTTTTTGTGTATGGATGATCTTATAACAACATTTTAAGTTTTGTTATGCATAAGCATAACGAAAAAGTAATACTAACGGTCCCTCTCACAATGTACGATTAAAAGTTAACGTGGACTTTAACGGCAAGTTCAGCATACAACAAAATAATAATAAATAATAAATAAAAACTTTATTCGATATTGCGGAAAGAGGCTTTACCGAGGTAAATATTTTAATTTTAGCAGCTATAAGTGTAAGTATTTTTAATTTGTTATACAAATTTTATAAACGAAGTTTTATTAATCATTCTAAATCAGTACCAGACTATGCACAAAAGCCTTAGAAAAACTTGATGAATCTAAATTTCATGCTCATCGTTATGTACTAATTGATGACAGTTAAAGTATTCATAGCCAAATATGAAGAGAAAAATATGAAACACTAAAAAAAATATGATTTTTCAATTCATAAATAAACTGTTGCTCTAGCAGACAAATTACTCTTCCATTCAAATTTGTTTACACTAATGTTGGTTTTTTCGTTATAAAAATTCATAAATCATTTGGCATAAAAAATTGTAAAGAATGAAAAACGCCTTCACGCCAAGAAATTCTTTACACTTGCAAATATAAACATACGCATGTAAATACACATACAAAAGGACGATAAGGATAATAATAAAACGTATGCTGAAAATATAGGTAATACTAACAAAAATATTTTGAAGTTTATTATTTTTTCACTCATCGTTGGTGTTTTCTGTATTTAAGTTTTCAAGAAAAGGCGAAAAGTATCAATGAATAAATAGCGCTAGTTTGGTATTTATGACTTTGGCAAAGAAAGCAGAAATATTTAATGAACCGTAAATAAAATGAAGTGTTCAGTGGCTTATACCGGACTTTGCTATTATTTTAAAGAAAAGTATTTTAATTTGCTTTGTAAGCATTCCATAATATAATTTCATAAATAAAAATAATTCGATGAAATTTATCAAACCTTAAAAATTTAGAATTATGTAAAATATATTGGAAAATACTAATCAGCAAATGTTCAAAAGCTATTAAAAAGGCTAGAAATCAAATAAATAATAATATTAAAAATATTTTTAAAATGTAATACATATTTCTAGTCTTCATAAGAAAAAAATAAGACAATATTTTCTAGTTTTACAAATCAAGAAGTTTTCTTAGTATGATTATTTCAAACTTATTTGCTCATGAATACAAATGGATTACTAGGCTAAGGTTCGTAACGTTAAATTCAGAAAGAATAATGCATGGTTAACATTCCAAGGAAAAATTAACATCAATTTAGTTTTCAATATACACATAGCAACAAACATCACTTTCGGAAGTTTTCTCTTTCCAGTTCATAGTATTATTTCACTGAAATGTATTTACTTAATAACATTATTCAAGAGTTCAAAATTGTTTGAAGAAAAGAAAACACCATTACTATTAAGTTACAAATATTAAGTTACAAAAAAATTTATACATAATTCAAAATAATTAGTTTAATAACTCAACTAAATGCCAGAGGTTTTTAAAACAAAAGCACAGATCGCAGTTTAATGCATTTCAACTATTGAATGCTCAAGTTAAATAGTTGTGTTTAAATTGTGCAACTTTACTGGTGTGTCTATGCTACAGGCATGTATGCATGCATGCTTGCCTTGCGGGTGGTGAGAACGTTAAAAAAATCACAATGAATTTAATACATCAATGGATACTTGAGATGATTTAACATGACACAACTTCCGGAATTTACACATACACAAGAAAGAGATTAAATGCAAGCGACACAACAGCAATATTCAAATTTATACAACACGTAAAGCAACAACAACACAATTGTTTTGAACCACATGCTCATAAAAAAAAAACACTACACTGCGGCGTTTAAGACAACAAACTCTAATACAACAAACACATCACATTGTCTCTTCTTGGCTGTTGTTGAAAATAGAGAAATTTCTAAATTGTTCATTTCTAAAATTTAGAAAAATTATAGTTCGGTATTAAAGTCTTTCGTTATTTTATTATTCAAACTTATCAAATAAAAAATTGCCTCTGAGTATTTCTGTTGTTGTATAAAAAGATTTCTGTAAAAAAACTCGTCAACATCCTTAAATTTACTCAATATAAAAGAGGATAAGAACAACTGCTTAATATATTAAATGAAAATACAATTTCTGTCCCACTGTTGCTTTATATAATTTTCTACACTTTTAAGTATGTGTTGATATACGTTTTCTAACAATAAAACTCTGCATAAGTACCAACAATAAAGCATCATTATCTGTACGATTAAGCAACCGAACCAGATGCTTCGTCCCTCTTATAATACAATGACTGGAATCTTCTGCTTCTACTATTATTACATGAAGAAGTAGCAACAAAACTGAACACAATTGTGTTCTATAGCTGGTTTTTAGATTATGCTAATATGTTTAAAGGAACACCATGTCAACTCTCCCCCAACTCCTTTTTGTTATATGTGACTTGACTGTAACATTGTAAGCTTCACGCAATCATAGAGTGTACACAGAATCTATGAAATCATTGGAATTCACAACACAATGAAACACCAGTCGCATTCATTGAGCCAAAGCAACAGTGACGATGAGCCGTGTATTTGGAAAAATGTGTGAATTTGTATGAATGTTAAAGTACTTTCATTTAAATCCCAAACACATTCACTCGCTTACATTGACAATCTCACAAATACATTTTTCAGTTATTTGGATATTTGTGGCTTATTCTTCTTTTAAAAACTTTTCGTTTAGTATGCTTGTAAGATGATGATAATCGATATCATGTATAGCTACAGTTTTCCTTTTCTACTTGCTGCTATTGTTGAAAATGTTAAAATGTAGCAATAGCATTTTTCCCCTCTTCGAATTTAGAGCATTTACTACAAAATCTTTGTATTTGAAGATTATTACAATAAGATAGCCAGCCATACCGCTAAATAGTGAAATATTTCAATGAATGAGAAATAATAAAATAACTTTAAATGCCTGTCTGTTACAAAAAAAAGAACCAATTTGGTTTTGAATGCAAAATAAGCTACAAAAAACATCTATTGGAATTAATCATCATTTTAGTGCAAATAACAGATTTCTTAACAAGTATTTGTTACCAAAAAAATCCATAAGGGTTTGCTTTTAAGCTTTAAAGAAATTGCTAAAATCAGAATTTATCTTTCATATAAATATTTTATTTTTGATATAAACAAATTTTGAGGTAAAGTAATTTTAAAAAAGAACTTACAAATATCTTTGGCCTAAATCAAAAAGTCTTAGGAAGCTAGAAGTTTTTAAATTTTAAAATGTTCAAAATTTGTTAAACAAATTTAGATTTTTATGAGATTATAAGATTGAAAATAACTTAACAAAAATACCATAGATTGGCTATTCTTTTGGTGAATGCCTTCGTAGCATGAGCATTGTAATAAAGTCACGTAAGATATTAAAAAGGGGTAAAGGGAGAAAACTTAAATAAAATAAGAATAGAACATATTATATGGATATATTATATTCCTTTTTTAAAAGGAATACAACGATTATTTATTGGGAAATTCATTAGAAGCTAAAGCATGCTGAAAACATATCATACATACAAAATAAAAATTTTGTAGCAAGACAATAAAAGGTTTGAGGAGAGCAAATACTTTATTCAGTTTATTTGTTTACTAACCCTCAGACAACTTTAAATAAAGTGATTTATAATTAATTATAGTACAACCCTAATTTATATATAATTTGAAACATTTTTCAACACACAAAAAGAAGCAATATAAAATCAACATGTCGCAATTTTGATTGCAAATCATATTAAATTTATGAGAAATAATTCGTTGTTTAGGTGTGTTGCTATTTATTTGCTTTGTTCATAGCTACAATGAACTGTTGTGCTGAGTTGAGTGACTTGTTGTTGTTTATTTTGATATTCGTGTTGTACAATTGTAAAATTATCATTGTTTTATATTAAATATTTTTTATTTAATTTATAAGATAACATTATTATCAACGTTATATATCATTTTAAATCAATGTGACTAGAACTTTAATTTCAATTAAATTTTATGTTAAATTATTAATTAAACCATGCTAAGTTGTGATGAAGTCTATGCACCTTATTATGGTAAATATTTAGTTTATATCTAAAGTAAATTTTGAAAATATTGTGGCTGCAGTGGTTACTGGGTTGACTGACAAGCAAGTGGCCCAAGCTCATATCTTGTCTGCGGCAGCCAAATACAACGCCAATTTTTCGGATGAGTATGCGAGTACACATGACGAAGTAGAATTATAAATAAAATAGCTGGACTAAATTAATGTTGTTTCAGCTTGAAATAACTTTGATTCAACATGTTTCTTTGTGTTGCTTCAATATCAAATTCACGTTGTTTCAACTTGAAATAAATTTTATTTAACTTGATTATTCGTGTTATTTCCGTATCAAATTTACGTACTTTCACATTTAACTTCAACATGATTCTTAGTATTATTTCATAATAAACTTCTTTTTAATTTAACTGTACTAGACTATTAAATCAACATTAAATAAAGTTATTTCAAAAGGAAAAATTTTTTTTTAGATTATTGTAAAATGAAGTTGAAATAACATAAAATACATATGATGCAAACTCACTACCGAAAAATTTTAAATTAACCTGGTATTCCACGATTTTGCTATGCAATTTTTCTGTGTGTACACACAGAGAAAAATTTCCATGTAAAATCATCGAAAACCAGTTTAATTTAACATTTTTCGCTAGTGATTTTGCTTCATAGGTGTTTCATGTTAAATCAACATGATTTACAATAATCTTGAAAGAAAATTTTTCCTTTTGAAATAACCATATTTCATGTTAATTTAATATTCCAGTAAAGTTAAATCAAAATGCAGTTTATACTGAAATGCAGTTATACTGAAATCATATTGAATCAAAGTAATTTCGAGTTGAAACAACGTGAATTTGATATTGAAACTATAAGAAGGATCATGTTGAATCAAAGTTATTTCAAGTTGAAACAACGTGAATTTGATAATGGAACAACACGAAGAATCATGCTGAATCAAAGTTATTTCAAGTTGAAACAACGTGAATTTCATATTGAAACAACACGAAGAATCATGTTGGATTAAAGTTATATCAAGCTAAAACAACATGACGTTAATGTAGCTATTTTATTAATTATTTTACTTACGTGATAGTCATCAGAAACTTTGCGTTGTAGCTGACTGCCCCAGCCAAGATTTGAACTCGTGCCACCTGCATGATAGTCCACGCGCTAACCACTGCAGCCACAACAGCTTCAAACTTTTCTTTACTTATACACTAAATAAATACCATCGTATGTAAAATGCATTTCATTTTAATTCAACATGATTTAAATGATTATTTAACATAAAACTTATTTGAAGTTAAAGTTATAGTCATGTCGATTGAAAATGAAACTTAACGTTTATAACAAAATTGTTTTAACCGTGACTTAAGGTTAGATTAATAATTTTTCGTTTAAAATTAATATGAAACAATGGTAATTTTAAGCCAGCAGCAGTAAATTTTCGCTGGTAATTCGTTTTTTGCCGTCTACATCGACGACACATGTAAGAATAAACAGCAACAAGTCACACAACTAAGCAGAACAGTGAATTGTAGCAATGAACAAAGCAAATAAATAGTAACACACTCAAACGACTAATTATTTCTTGTAAATTTAATATGATTTCCAATCAAAATTGCGGCATGTGGATTTTACACTCCTGTTTTTTCTGTGTGCATATTTATACAAAATTAAAAAATTTCTTAAATAAGTGACAGTTTGATAATGTTGCAAAGTGCTTTAAAAAAATCTCATTTCTGCCACGTAATAAAAATTATATTAAGTAAAATACATTATTCTAACGAGCATATATTTTTACTTTTAAATGTTTTAGCAAAATATTGCAAGCATATTTTTACCTTTACATTATTGCTATTTACGCAATTATATTATATGTTACACTCGCCTGACAGCAACTTACCTAATAGATTAATATAATTCTCTACGAGAAACGGAAGTATATACTTGCATAAAAAATATATTAATCTATTTAGTTAAGAAACTTGGCGAAAAGAAAAAGAAAGAAAAGTGCATGCCTATTACAATATAATAACATAAATATCCCTTATAGTTACATGAATGAAATAATACAATAGGCAAAATTTCATCAGAAGGATGACTTGCCATTTAAAATGCTCATTCGTGTAGAAAAAATGTCATTGCGCTTTGTCAAAGTAAAATATTATGGTTTAAGAGAAGGAATTATGACCCTACAATATATAACATTCTACGCAACATGGCCAATATCCTAATAGTTAGCTTCCATATCATAATTAAATTTATTCGCGATCAGACAAAAAATTACAAATGTTGTTTTATAAAAAAAACATAATTTTTTTATGATGTAACCCATAAGGGAAAATATTTCATGAAATGAATTGCATTGCAAATCCTAAAATAACATTATTCCTTCTTAACAGCAAAATCTCGTAATTTCTATGAAAAATGTGTTACAAATGACAATGACAAGGGTTTGTTGTCAGTTTGGCAGTTCTTTCTTTTGTTTATTTACATCCAGTTCGTTGTAAATGTTGCTACAAATACTTTAATGTTTCATCAATTATTCACTTAGTTTAAAGTGCAAAACCATTTTCTAACTGTTAAGGTAATGTTTAATAAAAACAAACTAACTCTTTATTGCCCAGAAAAAATGTTGATGGGAAAGTAATGAGTTAAAATGCTGAAAAAAACATACCCTTCACTCCTTCTACTTTGACATTTTAAGCAATTACTTTAACATGCAGATGTCATTGGAGGCAAGTATTTACCCCATTGGATTACAAATAACCAGTTATAAATTTCAATATTTAGAAGGCATTGAATACACAAAACACAATAAAAATTAAATGTCTGTGCTAAGCATTGAACTCATGCCGTTTTCAGTTATTGTGTTATGCTATGCCAAGTGTTTTACTCACTATGCTACTGAACAACTATATTGACACGGGCTTAAAATTTGTTTTCACAAACATGAACTCAATTAAAATAATCCATTTGGCTTCCCCAGGAATTGAACTGTTTATCGTCTGTATGATAAGCACATACACTAATACTCTGCCAATAAGAGAATAAATGTCTTGTTTAATTACTAGTAAGTAGTTGTTTAGCTACTGTAAAGTAATTCAGAAAAGTATGTTGTTCGGTAATGGCAACTCATTACCAAGTTTTTGGTGGGTGTTTCTTATTCAATCTTTTTCGTTTTATTGTATTTCGACTTCTATCCTGATTTCGTTTTGCTTTATTGTATTACAAATTTTTTGTTGATCACTATGTATCAAGTTGTTGCTAATTTGTTATTCAGTCGTGTGAAATATAAGACAGCTGTCGATATTTTTCTTTTTGTTTGTCATTATATTAAAAAAATTTGTGTGGTATAGTTGAGAATCACATAGCAAACAGCTTTGTAAAAAAATGTACAGAAATTATTTGTTTCAGTAGAACATTTTTGGTGCTTTTAATTATTTATTAAATGTCACAATTCAATTACAGCTAAAATTGTTGGGTATGAAAATTCAAGTTAGGGGAAAGTATGGTTATATTAGGCAAATATTTGAAATAAACAAATATTTATTTAATCTAACATGTCATACAAATCGATAAATATTAATTAAATTTTTTTTTGAAACAAACACAACCCGCGAAGCGATTAGCTTGTCTGCGGAAACCACCCAAAGTCTATGGCAGGAATCGAACCCACGACCTCTGGAGTGATAGGCTAGCGTCGCTGCCATTCAGCCACACGAGCACATATGTTTATTGAAACTAAAAGAGAACCTTCTCCTTTCATGAAAATTTTCTTGACAGTAACCGACTTAGAATACAAAACAATAGTTATATGGAAATTTTGTATGTCTATCTGTCGGTCTGTCGATCGATATCTATATGTACATTTTGAACTGCTTTCTTTTTGTCATTTTATATCTACCCAGGCAGAAAAATACAATCATCACGAGGTTGGTACGATGGTTTGAGGGTACCACTAACATAGATAACGTTAAAATGATAACGCCGAATAACCGTCCTCCGACTCTTGTTTTCAATGTTGCCACAACACTATAATCTTAAATTTACAATGTACTCACGATGTTGTAAATACAAGCATTTATTAAAAAAACACATATTTATATGAAATTTATAATTGATTTAAAAATTTTCTTTTATTTATATTGTCCGTCTTGAATGACTATGGATTTGAACCTGTGCACTACATGTTCACATGCAAATGCCTTTACCACTAAGCCACAGAGCCATATAAAAAATCAACAGCACAAATTAAATGTAAACATAAAATTATTCTGAGAGCATTTTAGAGAGAGTTAAATTTATTTGTGAAGTAAAGAAATGAATCAAAGAGTACAAATAATTGTTTGGTGAAAAGAACAACTTTGGTTTACAGTATTGTAGCGGTACATTATTATTGTGAATATGATATTTCGACAGTTAAATCATAATTTTGAATTTGCAATGTTATAGCGGTATTGGATTAGTATGAACGCAGTATTTGGAAATTACAGTCATATTTTTGTGCATACAGTGCTGTCGTGTCACAAATCTTTTGGAAGAGTAGTAATTTTGTATTTGCGGTTTTGTGGTGGTACTTATTTTTTTCATAAAGTCGCAATTTCTGCCTGGGTACTTAAATCTTGTCGAGAATTAAGAGAATGGCCGCCACTGCTTTAAAGGAAGGTAGTTAGTTATTCATGCATTAATATTTACGAATATTCAGCTGCATGCACAAGTCACAACAAATCGTTAACATGAGACTTTTATCAAACCGTACAGCAACATAAAAGAAAAACAAAAGAGTTGAAAGGAAATGTTTGTTATAAAAATTATAGTTTAAACAAAAGAGAAGAAAGAACATTAAAAGCAAATTTAAATTTAATATTGTAAAACATGCAACTAAGAAAGAGTGGTATGAATATTTTTAATTATAATAATATTACAAACTTTAAATTAAATAAAAATGTTTAAGTGTTTATATGTTTTAATTTTTTCTGGAACAATATATTTGGTTGCATTTAAGTTAGACCGACTATCCACGTTTTTCTTATGCCACATTGCCATGAGATATACATCTTACGCCTTATATAACAATTTCACTCCAATGAGGTTTCAAATCTACAGTGTAGACCTGACCGACTCTAAAACTAAAGGAAATCATTTCAGTACACACAGAAAAATTTCCATGTAAAATCGTCAAAAAGCAGGTTAATTTAACATTTTTCGGTAGTGGTTTTGCTTCATAGGTGTTTCATGTTTAATCGACATGATTTACAATACTATTGAAAGCTTTTTCCTTTTGAATTAACTATATTTCATGTTGATTTAATATTCCAGTAAAATTAAATCAAAATGCAGTTTATACTGAAATAATACGAAATATCATATTGAATCAAAGTAACTTCGAGTTGAAACAACGTGAATTTGATATTGAATCTATACGAAAGATCATGTTGAATCAAAGTTATTTCAAGTTGAAACAACGTGAATTTGATATTGAAACAACACAAAGAATCATGTTGAATCAAAGTTATTTTAAGTTGAAACAACATGAATTTGATATTGAAACAACACGAAGAATCATGTTGAATTAAAGTTATATCAAGCTGAAACAACATGACTTTAATGTAGCTATTTTATTAATTATTTTACTTGCGTGATAGTCATCAGAAAACTTTGCGTTGTAGCTGACTGCCCCAGCCAAGATTTGAACTCGTGCCACCTGCATGATAGTCCACGCGCTAACCACTGCAGCCACAACAGCTTCAAACTTTTCTTTACTTATACACTAAATAAATACTATCGTATGTAAAATGCATTTCATTTAAATTCAACATGATTCAAATGATTATTTAACATAACCTTATTTGAAATTAAATTTATAGTCATGTCGATTGAAAATGAAACTTAACGTTTATAACAAAATTGTTTTAACGGGGATTTAAAGTTAGATTAATAATATTCCGTTTAAAATTAATATGAAACAATGGTAATTTTAAACCAGCAGCAATAAATTTTCGCTGGTAATTCGTTTTTTGTCGTCTACATAGACGACACATGTAAGAATAAACAACAACAAATCACACAACTAAGCAAAACAGTGAATTGTAGCAATAAACAAAGCAAATAAACACTAACACACTCAAACGATAAATTATTTCTTGTAAATTTAATATGATTTCCAATGAAAATTGCGGCATGTGGATTTTACATTCCTTTTTTTTTTCTTTGTGTAGTTGACAATAAAGCGGACCTCTATGTCTGAGGAAATTCCCGGGAATTTCGGGAATTCCAAGATTCCCGGGCAAAGTTGATTTTCCAAAGTAAGTAAATATTTTATATGCAAATTTGCGAAATTTTCATTGTTTTATTAATGTAAACACTATTTTTAAATAAAAATTAGCATAACAATTTTAAAGCTAATTTTTAACAATTTTTATGTGAATTCAGGCAAATAATTGTTTATCGTTATTATACAGTAAGAGATCATATAAACTCTATTTTATTATTTAGTTAAAAATTCCATTTTATGGCCCCCAAATGATTTTTTAAATAACTTGCCTTAATATTTTTTATATTTCTTGCCAAAATTCTGGGCGGATTCTTATCGTTCAGTTGCGCCGAATTTTACATACCTTGAGCAACAGTCTGTCTAATTGTCTTTGATTTTTCATCTTATTTCTCTTAAAACGTCTCCTTCAGGGTGTCAATAATATCGTCAACATAAAATAAATTTAAGTCGTATCAACTCAAAATTTTTACGGCTTCTATGAGATTAAAATGTCCACTAACTTTTCCAAAAAGTTTTAATTAATTCTGCAGAAAATCACTGAAAGTTCATTTAACATCGAACTATTTACTTTAGGAAACCATTAGGGCACTACACTCATTAATACAAAGTATTCCACCTTGTTCTGATATAATAATTAAACGACACCCATTATTAAATTCATCTTGAATGTAGTTTTCGAATCAAGCAATAATTTGTCTCGTCGATTGGTTAGGAAAAATGGCAGGTATGACTTCAATTTCATGAAATTTTTATGAAATTTCCGTATAAATTTGAACCTTTTTTACATTTGTATTCTGTACAAATAAAAATATATTATATAGAAATTTTAGTGCTTAGCAGACTCTGAAATACTTGCCAAACGAATTTTTGTAATATTTTAAATTAACATTGAAAATTTTATTGATATTAAAGAAAAACAGGATTATTATACAATTTCCTTATCTAAATCAAATTAAATTTCCTTGTAACTTACACTTAATAAAAATTTTATAAACATGTCATTAAAAGTACACATTATTTAAAAAATATCTATATGGATTTTTAAAATAATGTATACTTTTCATTTCCCGTTTTCGCGGATTAATCTCAAAAATTTTCCGGAAATATTAGCCAGGCTATTCCCGAGAATTCCCGATTCCCAAACCCTAGTTACGTAGCACAGCTATATAACTTTTCATTATAATGTTTGGTTTATGTTAAATGAAATGAAATCTTGTCAAAGTTTTCTTCTTCTTCTTTTAAATTTTTGTATTAAGCACGAATGTAGATTAATGAAAGTATTTAAACGACACTTGATGTATACTTTCACATAAATATAAAAATTTAAACAATTTTGGCAAGAGCTCAAACCAACAGAGAAGTTTGCTTGTAACTAATGAAGCAAATGATTAAATATATTAAAGGGATAAATGGTTATAAGCAGAACATTTTAAATAAAAATGTTTCTACATTATTTTCTGTTAAAAATATAAAGCTAAATATCTTTATAAACACAATTATGCTGTAATATTTTTACAACTGCACAGAATCCAGTAAACTAACACATATTCACGTTTCTCTTAAGCACAATCTACTTAAGGAAAATTAACAACTGAATAACATGAAGAAAAGAAAGTCTTCGAACACACCAAAACAAAGATATGAAATAAGACATTAACAAGATAATGCGCACTCCATAAATAAGAGCAGAAAACCGCTAAACTTATAACAATAATCAGAACAGACAACAGCAATAATAATGCAGTAAACAACAGTAATATCTTTATTCTGAAAAGCATGAACTTTTTTTTATGCTTTATGTGAAACTGCAGACCATTTTAATGCATCGAAAATAAAGAAACATGGCGAAAAATAAAATATGGCACAATTTCTTGAGAAAAAAACAGAAAGAAAGCAGAATGAAATTTTGGAAATTTCCAGAATAATTTGTTCTATGGTTTTATGTACAAAAACTATCATCACACAGGCGATCTTTCTTAACAAATTATGAGTTGCCTGTTGGTTATAAGTTTCTTTTTTATTCTTTATTTATCCTTAAATACCTTGTTAACAAAAACTACAGGAAAAAGCAAAAAAAAAAGAACAAACAAAGCCCGCATGCCACCAGAAACAATGATTTATAAAAGATAAACATGCAGTAGCATTAACCCTTTAAGATATTTAACTTTATGTTTATTCATAAAATAGACTACAATTTATAAAAATTTGTTAAATGGTATTAATTTTTCCCTTTTTTGGGGCGGGGGAGGGGGGGCTAAGCTATTTTTTCTCAATTTTATCTATTTACTAGCTATAAATCTCAAGCTCTTTTAAAAAATTTTAAATTTATATCCAAAGCTTATCTGCTGATACTCTTACCATTTTTATTGCCTTTAATATTTATGTTAATGCCTTCATGTTTTGTTACTTTTGCTCTGTTTAAATATTTGGAAAAAGTATTTAAAGTTGATTTGCTGCTCCCCAAAGTGCGTTTTATGATTTTTTCTTAATTTTCTTTCCCACTGCCTGGTTTAAATTGTCTTGTCTCTATCTACTGCAGCCAGTCTGTTTCTTTGCTTCCTTTTTTGTAAAAGTAACTAAAAAAGTTCCCTTCGTCTATTAAGGTTGAAAATTATTAATCATCTCTAAGGAATTGTAGAGCAGAATATAAATAGCAGATGGCATTATGGTAAATTTTTTGTTAAATAAAATATTTGTAAGTATTTTATTTTTTAGTGATAAAATTTAATAATAGTGGCAGTTTTAAGAAGACACATACATATTTTCAAAAAATCTTAAATGGCAAAGATCATAGAAAAAAACGTTCTTTATCTTTAATTATTTCATAAATTCAATAAAAAATTTTGTTTAAAATAACTTGTTTCCTTAAAGTCTTTTATTCAAGGAATTTAAATAACTGTAGGGTAAAACGAACACTTTCGCCACGGTCTGGATTTTTATCCTCTCCGATACATATTCTACTGTTGTGCCTCTAAAATGCCAAGGTATCCTTTTTCCTTCAGTATCCAAAAAATTTATACTATAATTTACTTTTTACATAATCTAGCCAACTGAGATATGAGGGGCTTAAAAGCAAAGGAATACAATTACAAAAAATAAAATTCTGAGTAATTACATAAAGAAAAAAGGGGAATGTGAAGTCAACATGACGAAATTTTGATTTAAAATCATATTAAATTTACAAGAAATAATTTATCGTTTAAGTGTGTTAGTGTTTATTTGCTTTGTTCATTGATACAATTGACTGTTGTGCCTAGTTGTGGGATTTGTTGTTGTTTATTCTTACGTGTGTGTAGGAGACAAAAAACGAATTGCCATCGAACATTTACAGTTGCTGCCTCAACATTACCATTGTTTCATTTTACTTTAAAATTAAATATTATTAATATAACCTTACATCTCTTTGATTTTAAAATTTTCACTGTTAAGACAACTTTGGTATAAACGTTACATTTCATTTAGAATCAACATCTCTATAACTTTAATCTCAAATAAATTTTATATTAAATAATCATTTAAGTCATGTTGAATTAAAATCAAATTAATTTTACACACGATGGTATTTATTTAGTGTATAGGTAAAGTAAAGTTTGAAGCTGTTGTGGCTGCAGTGGTTAGCCAGAACACTGTCATGAAGGTGGCACGAGTTCAAATCTAGGCTGTGGCAGCCAGCTACAATACAAAGTTTTCTGATGTCTATCAGGTAAGTAATATAATTAATAGAATAATACATTAAAGTCATATTGTTTCAGCTTGATATAACTTTAATTCAACATGATTCTTTGTGTTTTCGATATCAAATTCACGTTGTTTTAAGTTGAAATAACTTCGATTCAACATGATTCTTCGTATTGTTTCAATATCAAATTCACATTGTTTTAACTAGAAATAACTTTAGTTCAACATGATTTTTCGTACTATTTCAGGATCAACGTCATTTTGATTTACCTGTAGAGGAATACTAAATCAACATGAAATATAGTTAATTCAAAATGAGAAATTTTCTTTCAAGATTATTGTAAATATTGTTGATTTAACGCGAAATACATATGAAGCAAAATCACGACTGAAAAATGTTAAACTAAATTGGTTTTCAACGATTTTACATTGAAATTTTTCTGTGTGCAAGCTTCAAAATTTTTTGTTCCTATACATTTCATACGTAATATTTTTTGTTTCTAATACTTATCGCCTTTTGAGGCCAACGTACAGGTCTGAATTTTTACAGAGTGCTAGATATTGGTAGTAAGCGTTTATTCCCACATATAAGTAAATTGTTTTCTTGTTTTGGTGCTTCTACCCCTTTCCTTTTCACCCCTTCATTTATTAATTCTGTACAATTTTCAATTTTGGGATGAAAACAGATTAAAAAGTTACAGTTGTTTCTTTATGATAACTTGATAATTTCTATGAAAATTGTGTAAGCAATAACAATAAAAACAACAGTAAACTTTTTAATCGGTATTCGTTAAGAGAAGACTGAAATCTATCGAATGATATCAAATTTATTTATATCCGATGACGCATTCTCAAGTTATTCAATCTTCAATATGACGAGCTTTTCTCAAAAATGGCCGAGATGCCCAAATAGAAACCATGAAAGGTATCGAAATAAGTTTTCGGCATGTTACGCGCACACAAGAGTAGAATATATGCGTCGATTTTCATTAAATTGGAGATGTGAAAAATCCAACACCCCTTGGTTTCATGTCGACAATTTTCGTGTTTACTCTTTACTATTTCATTTAAAATTATATATAATAATTTCAATAACTAAATACAATAATATCTAAAGACTTGAAAGAAAATGCTAAAGAACCACAAAACTATTATAAAACTATTAGAAACCAAAAACTTTATTGCATCAATCATACGTCCAGTTGAACACAAGAAAATTTAATAAATATTTTTGGCTAAAATCCAACTAAAGCAAATGAAGGAATAATATCAAACATTGCAAGACAGATAGAGAATCATAAAACTATCTCTGTCTATGGTTTTCAATTTCACAAATAAAAAACATATTTTATTTTGAAATTCATACTTTATTTGAAATATTAAATATGTTAAATTAATTCTCTTGCATTTGCTTCTTCTAGATTTGCTGTGAATAAACCACAAAAATAAATTGAATTTTCTGCCGTATGTTTTTTTTCACTCAATACAAACTCAATAAATATTGTGTTTCTTTTCTATGTACCTATTCCCACGGAAGTGTACCTTAAGTTATTTCATCTGTATGTAGCATATTTTATAATATTTTTATCCTACTTGATAATTAGTTACTGTATCCTAAAAATTTGTGGTAACTTTACGTGTACAAAAAGGTATATTTTATAAGCTAGTACACACTACAAAAAAATTATGACTACAACATCCCACTTGGCCACGTCTGTTAGACATCATCAATGACAGGTGCACGACAATCTTAGATCCTAGACGACTTATGTGGGACAGCAGCCATCAATGACGTTCTCTAACAAGTGTCGCTAGAATCGCACACTTGTCACGGATTTAATAAGCTATAATATTACCCATTTTGTCTTCTATGACAACATAGTGAACAATGTCATCTATATTATCATTAATGATTATTTGCGCGACAGAGTCATCTAGTTCCAAAGATATGCTTTTTTTAATTTCTATGTATACAATCAAAGAACGGAATTATTTTAATATTTTAATACTGAAATTTATGTTTTAACTTACTTGTTTATTTCCGTTGATTTTGAGGACTGAGTTTGGCTTTTTAATTCAATACATAGCGTGCTACCTTGCAACAGCACCAATTAAAACATTGACAGTAAGAGCTTCATTTGTTTGATTGAAGACTAAACGTAAGATTTTGTTGTTAATTTTGTCTTTAACAAACTTGAATTAAGGGCAAAATGTAAGACATTGTCGCTCATCTTGTCCTTAAATATATTATTTAAGACAAAAAGCAAGGCACTATCGCTCATTGTGTATTCATCAAAGTTGGATTAAGGGCAAAATGTAAAACATTGTCCCTCATCTTGTCCTTAACAATTTTACTGAAGACAAAACGCTACTATTGCTCACATTGTTCCAAATAAATTCGGATTGGAGACAAAATGTAAGAGACTGTCGATCAACTTGTCCTTAATAATTTTACTGAAGACAAAACGCAAGGCACTATCGCTCATATTGTTCTCAACAAAGTTGGATTAAGGAAAAAATGTACGACTTTTTCGCTCATATTGTGCTTAACAACGTTACCAAAGACGAAACGCTAGGCAATATCGCTCATATTATTCCAAATGAAGTCACATCCTTGCTCGGCAATATTTAATTGGGGATAACACATTTTCCCTCATCATGTCCTCAACAGTTTTAGTGAAGACAAAACTTAGGACAATGTTTTCAACAAAGATGGATTGCAGGGAAAATGTAAGACGATATCGCTCACAATGACTTCAACAAAGTTAGATTAAGTAAAAAATGTAAGACATTATCGGTCATCTTGTCCTTGACATTTTTACTCAAGACAAAATGAAACTTATTGTCGCTCATATTGCCCTCAGCATTGTTGGATTGAGGACAAAATGTAAGAATTTGTCACTCATCTTGTCCTGAATAATTTTACTAAACACAAAAATTGAGATATTGTCCCTCATCTTGTACTCCACAATTTTATTCATATTGTCCTCAAAAAGGTTGCATTGCAGACAAAATGTAACACATTTTAGCTCATCTTTACCGCAGCAAGACTGGATTCAGGGCAATATGTAAGACGTTGTCGCTTATATTGACCCCAACAAATTTGATTGAAAACAAAACGTAAGCTACTACCGTCTATAATGTTCTCAACGAAGTTGACTTGAGGTCACAATTTAAGATATTATTGCTCATCTTATCCTCAACAACTTTACTGAAGACAAAATGTAAGACATTGCCATTCATGTTGTCGTCAAAAGTGTTTAATAGAAGACAAAATCCAAGAACTTTTCGCCCAGACGATATTCTTTAAATTATCGATTAGTAAACCTAATCGACAGAGGACAAGTTGTACAAGAACGACAATACCGTTAAAGGTAATCTAGCCAACTAGGATATACATATACCATCTCAATACTAACACAAACCATACATGTATTCAGCAACACCAATCAATACCGTCACGACTAAAATATTTGTCTTGCAACGTGCCTAGAAAACTTAATTCTCTCTAAAAAAAATTACGAATGCGATAGCAGAAATAGATATCAAATTAAAATACGTTTCGAAAGAATATAAAGAAATGTATAAAAATAATAGGACTAATATTTGCACAAAAATTTTTGTAATTATCCAAAATTTTTCATCTTAAAAAAAGTCATCAAAAAAAATCTACAAATATTCTGCTTAACCACTTTCTATAAAGTTTTGAAAAAAATATCAGACAAAAGTTAAAAAAAAAATTACACTATAAAATACTATTTTTACCAATTTAGATAAATATAATTGCTGCTCGGGTACCAATTTAAAGTAAATAATTGATTAAAATGAATGATGATTATAAGAAAATATATATACTGCTATTTAATACGAGGGTTTCTATTCATAATTTGACCATGTACTACCAAATTGGCCTTGCATACAACATACATATTTATGTGGAGGATATAAAAGCTACTTAAATAAGCATGTATGTTGTAATTTTCCAGGCATGTTAGAGTCTAATCAATCATTGTAATTTTCACTCTCTCATGCCACACAGATATTAGGAGAAGAAAAAAATAACAACTTCATTTATCCATTTTAAGGATACAAGTTCAATGTTGTCAGTATTTTTAACCTCATTCATAAATTAATTGTTATTAATGACAGCAGGATCATAAATAGCAAAACAACTCAATATAAACTTATATATGTTATGACTTTCTTTACAAAGAAGGAAACGTTTTAACGAAATATAAATTATTGATGTCAAAAAAAAATAATAATGTGAAATAATTGCAGGTAATAAAATTAATGTTGGAATCTTTAGGATTTTATGCTCTTTGGTTTTAATTTTTAAGTTAAATTTTTTTCTTTTCATTTCATTAGTTTAAGACTTTGAACTTTTGCAAAAATATTGTTTTTCTGCGCTTAAATATTAGATTAGGAAACTTTAAGTGGCTATAAATCAAATGTTTACAACAGTTAAATTGCTCTTTTATAGAAATTTGAAATAGAGAAATTTATTTTTAAAAAAGTATGAAAGATGTTTGATGCTTTTGTCTTTTTACTACTTTTCTTTTATTTATTAAATTGTTTTCGTCTGCCAACCATTAGTTTTTTTTTAGAAACCTTTTACATTTTTTCTCTCGTTACTGTTAGATTTATTGCGATGACATCTATCTGTAATGCATTTTCAATTGATCGTTAAGAAAAGACGAATTTAGAAAAAAGTGAAAGTTAAAATGTTTTGGTTGATTAAACAACAAAAATTGAAAGTTTAAAATGGTTGCCAGACAGATCAATATTTAGTTTCAATATATGTGTTTGTGTGCGTTTGCTATGAAAATCAAAAGCATTTTGTTATTTTTCAATATTTCCCCTCCGTATACGTGTAACAATTTTTTGTAAACAAATGCATATATTGAAGCTATATATATGGATATATATTGAAGCTATATATTGATCTGTCTAGCAGCCACTTAATTCTGCTAGTAATCACAAGCGAATGAAAGAGAAAATTAAAAATACATACTGCAGATGAGCATTTCATTAGAAGGAAGTGCATCAATGTGTGGTTTTTACTTTCGATGTAAACTTTAGGAAAGAGAAGGGACCCGTTTCTCAAAACCAAAAGTTGCAATACTTTTAAAAATTTTGTTGTTATTTTGTGTGTATTTTACTGGTAGATTTGTAACAAAAATTACAAAAATGTATACTAGTCTTACAAGATTATTTAAAACAAACTTTTCAAATGACTAAAGAAAAAACATCTGAAGTGATTACGCGATTTTTTTTTTGTTTTGACACTTTTTTCGTTTTGACGATTTTGTTGGTTTTTTGCGATTTTTTTAGTTTTGGTGCTTTTTTTTTGGTTTTGGCGCTTTTTTTCGTTTTGGCGTTTTTTTTTAATTTTTGTAAATTTTTTCGTTTTTTGCTATTTTTAGTTTGAGCGATTTTTTTATGTTGTAGTGCTTTTTTGGTTTTAGCGACTTTTTTCGGTTTTTGGCGTTTTTTTAGTTTTTTGGTGACCTTTTTAGTTTTGGTGATTTTTCGCGTTTTAGCGATTTTTTGCAATTTTGCTGCTTTTTTCCTTTAAACGCTTTTTTTATTTTGGTGTTTTTTTTTTGTTTTGACATATTTTTTAATTTTGGATTTTTGGTGCACAGGAAAAAGTTTGAACATAAATAGTATGAAAAAAGTTCATAAACTATTGTTCATATATTTTAGTAATTTATAAATAAAATACAGGCATTTTTTCATTCCCAGTATGAATTTAGCTTTCAATAAATAAATTTATGAAATCAAAGTTACTTTGAAAAAAAATTTCAATTTTTTTGTCCACAAATTCTAAAATGCTTTTCTATTTATATAAAGTAAAAATACAATTAATTCCAAAGTCTGTTTGGCAGAAAGGAAATAGTTGTGCCTAGTACAACAGACTATAAAAGTTCAATACTGAATTTTCAAAAAGAATTTTTAAAGAATTTATGAATTAATTTATGTAAAAAAAGTTCATAGCTGGAATGAAAATAATTTGGAAAAAAATTATGATGTTAGATTCATAGCATTTACGAAAAAATTCCTTGGATATAAGTACTATTTTTTTCTGTGTGAAGTCTATTTTACAGACTACACCAATTAACACTAACTTTGAAAATTTAATTTATATATAAGTGTCTGCATATTACATTAGTATTTAAAACATTTTTCATTGCTCGCTTTACAACACCCTTTAATTTTTAGCTGTCATATATTTTTTGTTGTAGCGGCCAAAGTTCTGCATATTCTGTGAAAATTTCAGGTCAGTAGCTCTTACGGTTCCGGAGAAAACAGCCTGTTACAGACAGACAGACGGACAGACAGGTAGACAGGCAGACAGGCAGACGGACAACGTAGCGAAAACAATAGGGCTCCTTTACACTTTTGGTGTACGGAACCCTAAAATGCTGTTAATATGATCATAGAAAATGCTTCACACTTTTGAAGCTATTGGCGATCTAGTTTTTTTTCATTGTTGATGACTAGTAAGGAGTTTTTCTGGAATTTTTATAAACAAAACCGAAGACAGTTTTTTTAACTGCTTTGGTACCACAAACAAAGCCAACAACGACCAAACCGAACCGAACTAATGGGTCGATTATCGCTGGCAGCCGAACTTCAGTTGCGTTGCCAGTTGTTAAAATTCATATTACGGATGGCAACTGGCAACTGAAAGCTGTCAATTTCAGTTGCTTTTTAGTGATTTTCTGGCAACCACAAATTTTCAGTTGCCGGCTGGCAACGCAACTGAAGTTCAGTTGCCGTCGATAATCGAGCCATAAAGTTGTCCCTCTATGGAATGCTGCAGCTGCATCCAATCGTTGCTTTTTGTTAGGAACAAACAAATTGTATTAAAAATAATTACTTTTGGGTATTAAAGTTAAAATATGTATTACATTTTCATTATAATTAATATAATGCTTATTACAAAATTAGAAACACTGCAAAAAAAAAATTAAAATTTCACCTTCTTCTCCTTCCTCATAAAAAACAAATCGTTGTTACTGTTGCATAAGCCAACTGTTCAAATTTCTACAAAAGTGACTAAATAATTCGCCTTTAAAAAGCAGCTGTTCTGTTTGTCCTTAAAAGGCAAAAGAAAAAAAAAACTGAATTAACGCGTATTTACAAACAAAATTTGCCACTGGTTTTTTTTTGTTCTTACAACACCAGCCAGTCATAGTAGAAAATGAGAATAAAAGCAGTACTTCAAGTGGAAAATTACTTTCACAGCTTTATGATGCGAAAATTATATGAAAAGTCATGATGTAACCACAAAAAATGAACAAATATTTAAAAGAGAAAAAAATATGCCAAAAATGAAAAGAAATTAAAAAAAATCACAAAAATAAAGAAATCACCAAGAGCAGAGCAAAACCAAAGCACAGCTGTATTAAAATAATTGAAAACACAAACTCCTGAATTAAGCAGTAAACAAGTTCTACTTACTACACCTTCAATGGTTTTCAATGTGAATGAGGAGTGAATCTAACGTTAGATTTTGCCTTTAAATTAAAAATATTTTATTTATATTTTATAAGCTTAAATGCAAAATTTCCGTATATAAAATAGCACGAAATTAGAGGACGAACTCTAAAAAAGAATTCCACATTAATCAGACCCCTCTTATAGTTTGTTGCTGGTGTGGCTGGTATTGCAAATTTACTCGCTATATTGCGCTCTGTCCCGTAGATGTGGCCAAAACGTAAAAACTAAGTCGGTCTTGGTAAACTCTTCGCTTATCCTGAAAATTTTATAAAAAGTGAAGTCAAGCTGAGAAATATCTTTATAGCGAGCGATTAATAATGCCAATTGTTGCAGCAGAAAGAATCGCGATTAATAATATTCCTTAACTAACACTTGTCACACTTGTTTATCACTTTTTAACTCGAGTACATAGCCACTCTATTTCCAATGTTGGTGATGTATAAATTTTAAAAAAAAATTTTAGTTTACGAGAGAATGGAAGGGTTCTTTTATATTTGCAGCAATTATCATTTTTCTGTAACAATATTCAGACGCAATCATTCGTTTTTCCCCGTTTACTGGCACATGTTACCTTACAAAAGAACAAGAGAAAATCGTAAAAAGGTAGACAAATACATGCATGTCTCAATACTAAATCCTCCTGTTATATATTTTTAGCAACAAAATTCCTCTTCTGCTTTCTTTGTAAACAAATTAAAGGATTCCTTTATACTCGTTAGAGTATGACAAAACCACGCACATTCACTTCAAACACTTAGAGGTAGTGGCCATGTAATCATAATCATGCAATGTATGATTTTTATCACTGTTTATTGTCATGCAACAGTATTTTGTCACTTTATTTTCAGATGTTTTTTTTTTTGGTTAACAAAAGGATATATTGTAGCTTAACTTTCAGTTTGATTCCCTTTTGGCGAAATTTTAATAATGTCAGTCTTGTGATATCATATTTGGTAGTAAAAATTAAGCCGCTTATTATGATTGAAAAATAAATTTATTAACTTGAAGTGAAATTCTTTTATCGCATGAAAAGTATGATAAAATGATGAAAAAAATGTTTAAGCTATAAATTTTGACAAATCAATATATTAATGGATATGCCTCATATTTTTGAAACAAGCAATCCAAAAATATTTTGTTTGTCAAAATTCCTTGATATTTGGCACAACTACACACAGAAAAAAAAGGAATGTAAAATCCGCATGCCGCAATTTTGATTGCAAATCATATTAAATTTACAAGAAATAATTTGTCGTTTGAGTGTGTTAGTGTTTACTTGCTTTGTTCATTGCTACAATTCACTGTTCTGCTTAGTTGTGTGACTTGTTGCTGTTTATTCTTACATGTGTCGTCTACGTATACGACAAAAAACGAATTACCAGCGAATATTTACTGCTGCTGGTTTAAAATTACCATTGTTTCATATTAATTTTAAACGGAAAATAATTAATCTAACCTTAAATCACCGTTAAAACAATTTTGTTACAAACGTTAAGTTTAATTTTCAATCGACATGACTATAACATTAATTTCAAATAAGTTTTATGTTAAATAATCATTTAAATCATGTTGAATTTAAATGAAATGCATTTTACATACGATGGTATTTATTTAGCGCGTGGACTATCATGCAGGTGGCACGAGTTCAAATCTTGGCTGGGGCAGTCAGCTACAACGCAAAGTTTCTGATGACTATCACGTAAGTAAAATAATTAATAAAATAGCTACATTAAAGTCATGTTGTTTCAGCTTGATATAGCTTTAATTCAACATGATTCTTCGTGTTGTTCCAGTATCAAATTCACGTTGTTTCAACTTGAAATAACTTTGATTCAACATGATTCTTCGTGTTGTTCCAATATCAAATTCACGTTGTTTCAACTTGAAATAACTTTGATTCAACATGATTCTTCGTGTTGTTCCAATATCAAATTCACGTTGTTTCAACTTGAAATAACTTTGATTCAACATGATTCTTCGTGTTTTTCCAATATAAAATTCACGTTGTTTCAACTCGAAATTACTTTGATTCAATATGATTTTCCGTATTATTTCAGAATCAACTTCATTTTGATTTAACTGTACTGGAATATTAAATCAACATGAGATATAGTTAATTCAAAAGGAAAAATTTTCTTTCAAGATTAGTGTAAATCATGTTGATTTAACATGAAACACCTATGAAGCAAAATCACTACCGAAAAATGTTAATTTAACCTGGTTTTCGACGATTTTACATGGAAATTTTTCTGTGTGTATAGTTATAGAGGGAATAATTATACGTATACAAATTTTTTTATTATTTGTTTTTTTATGATGCGTATTTTTCGAGTTATGGGTCACGAAAATGTTGCCGTTTTTTTGCAATTTTTTTAAATAATTGCTTCTAACTAGAAAAAATAAAACAAAAAAATTAAAATAAGTGATTCTTATAGGAAACCGTCTGATCTTTTCAAAAATTAAAAAAAATTTATGCTCAAGACCAGAAATTACCAATTGTAATCAAAATTTTTCTAAACTCGAAATTTTTTCCAAAATTATTATTAGGCCAAGGTTCGTAAAGTTTTAATTCAGAAAGAATTGAGCATGATTAATATGCCAAGGAACAAGGGAAAAATTGACATCAATTTAATTTTTCAACGTACACAGCAGAACAGAGTAGCGCTCGACTTTCGGAAGCCGCTGCACTTCCATCTCCAGTGCACATGTGTATTTTCCCTATCACCACTTGTCGGATGGATCTGTTGAATGTGATTTCAGTTCTTATATATACAACTTTTTCGTGAAAATTGAATACGAGAATTAAATTCACTTTCAAGTTGATATTAACTGCATATTCCCAGAGTTGGCATTGGTTTATTTTTCTTCATTTCCATTTTTCTGATTTTTGTTCTACTCAAGACAAACTTTTTTAGTTTTATTTTATACCTAAAATGCAAAATAACGTAACATCACTTTTCATAAGCTTACAGGAGAAGCAAAAAACTTTGTAAAATAGAAAATATTTGAAGTATAAAAGCAATTTTTTATATATGAGCTAAAAATGCGAAACCAACCTACTTTTTAAAAAAAATGTTTTTTTATATTATTTTTTAAGTTACCTATGTGTATTACGTTATTTTGAATTGTCAATTTCTGAAACAAAAAGACGTATCATTCATGAAAGTATTTAAGTATTAAGTGAAACAAACAGTTCAAATATGAAATAATTAAATTTTTGTGTCAAATTACAGGTTAAATGAAATACCAAAAGACACACTGGCATAGAAATCATTTGATGAAACCTAAAATTTAGCATTTATTGTTTATTGTGATTGCAAGAATTTCTTTGGCTTTCTACTCTTATTCATTAGATTTGAAGTCATGTTCTTAAAGTTAAGAAAAAACAATAATTTGCTACAGATGTCATTTTTCCAAAATAATTCTTGACTTGCTACAATATTTTGAAACATCTCTTTTCAAGTTAAAACCTTAAATTACACCGGTCGACAAACAAAAAAAATGTTATATTTTAAATCAACGATCCTGATGCTAGACACCAAAAAACACCTAAATATCGATTCTTAGCTTTTAAAGTTTGTTTTTGTTTGTTTTACATCGATCGGGTTTAATACGAAAGTCCAAAGATTACCAAAAATTTATTTTTACAAAAACAAACTTAAACAAAAAAAAAATATTTTTCCCTTTATAAGATACAAAAAAGAAACCAAAATTTGACATGCAGAAGTCAGACTCATAAGTCGTGTCGACCTGTGTTATTAAATAATCCAACACGAAATCTTAAAGTAATTTCAAATATTTAATACAAACATTAAAGACTATTTAAAATACAATTATTTTGTGTCCCTCAAGGACCTTCATTCATTATGTTAATTTACTTTTCTTCAGTTTTCACAAAGTCTCAACGAACGTAAAATTGTTACCAGACACAATCAAAATAAAAAAGGAAAATATAAAACAAAATAAATCTGTCTGCCAAACTTTGAATATCTGTTTGCAAATAAGAAGTGTGAATATGTCTAGATAGTGGCAAGAGAACTCTACTGAAGAGATAATATCGTAATTTAAAGCTCGTGCGACATTCAATGTTAATTGAGCCGATAAATTGTTAAATTTTCTGCATTTAAAATACAACACGATTGGCATGGATAGTGTTTTTAAATATTATGATACTTTCATTACACCAGAAGTTTTCGTTTTCTTTATAATTCTACCGAATTAGTTTAAGTTTCAGTTTTTGTTTTTTTTTTTAACTTTTATTTTATTATACAATTTAATTACTTTTTAAGTTCGGCCATAAATTAGCTAAGGAACTTCACTCTTCTTTGCTTTGTATGGAGTTTGGCACTGATTCAAATATGTGTAAATATTTTTGTCTTTTAACTCTTTTGTTTATTTAAATTTTATAAACTGAAATTAAGTAAATACAACATTACAGAAAAATCAATCTCCTTGCAGTTTTCTTTTTTCGATTTTAGCTGATTATTAACCGACTTCAAAAAAGGAGAAAGATTACCAATTCGTCATGTATTTTTTTTAATGTGTGTTCCCTCCAAACTCCGCCAATTATGAACCGATTTCGGATATTTTTTTCTCTATTCAAAAGGATGTACTTCCAGATTGGTCTTGTTGAAAAGTAGGCGGGGTCACGCCCATACAAAGTAAATACAGATTCGTTTTTAAGTACATCTACTCAACCGATTCTTTTGAAACTTTTCACATTCATCAAGCTTCTGTTTAAATACTACATCAGGATCAAAAAGTGGGTTGAACCACGCCCATGCAAAGTAAATATTCTTTTTCATTAACTTCTACTAAGCCGATTCTTATGAAACTTTGTATACACTTTTAGTTATCGTTGCAATACAATATTATGTTTAGAAAAGTGGGCAGTGCCACGCCCATGAAAAGAAAATATTTATTTGAACTACTTCTACTTATCCGATTCTAATGAAACTTCGCACACACAATTAGTTCTCGTAAAAGTACATGATGATAAAATATGGGGGCGGTGCTAGTCCCATTTTATAGTCGGTTTTTTTTGCAAGAATTATTTATTTAAATTTCCTTTGGAGAAAATTCGCAAAAAAAAATCAATTAAAAACGCAAATTATGCTGATTGTGAAATATTTATATCTGTGTCATTTTATCATAACATCTTAAGTCTAAAGGTACGGTCACATTTGGCAAATATTTGTCGAAAAAAACGTGACTAACAGACAAGATAAAATTGTGTTTAGGGATATTAATGATTTAATTAAAAATTTCTTTCTCAAAAATGGGATTATTTTAAAACGAATTCGACTCAAAGAAGACAAAACAGAATCAGACCTGGAACGAATTTCATACGAATATTTTTGAAAACTTTTCAAAAAAGATGGTTAAACATTTACTGATGGGTTGGCATTAGCGCCCAACGAATAAACAAATAAATATATTTTTTTTAAACGTACAACAATACTTTTATTGTATGACTTTATTTTGCCTAAAGAACAAATCAAATTTCTTAAATTCATTTGCCAAATACTATAATCTTTTTAATTAAATCAATTATCACATTATACTCACATTCGAAAAACAACACAAGAATATACATTTTTATTGCATTTCAAATACGTTCTAATATTTTTTCTACTATTGTTATTGTTTTTGCCTTTATTGTTATTCAAATGTGAACAACCATAGAATAGAATCTTTCAAATGTAAAATAATTTTGTTTAGTCGTACATCAAATTTGATCGATAAATGGTGTACAATAAATTACTTTAAATTGTTTTATATGCTTTTTCATTGTTTTATAGTTTTAGTTGTTGTTATTGTTGGCAGAAAAGAATCAATAAGAAAAGCACATTTGGAAAATCAAGGCTTATTGTGTGCAACATATAACACACATTACTGTTCTCCTATGCAAACAGGGTCGTTATTGTTTAAGTTTTAAAATAGGAAACAAATAAAATTCATATTAAATCAGAACACAAACCGCGTCCTTCAATATCTATAAAATTCATAAGCCCTGTGGGAAATTTTTACCAATTGCCTTCAAAGAACTTGTTTTATGACTGGGGAAAATGGTAGTGGTAATATATATTCCCGAGTCGTGAGCGTTGAAAAGAAAACACATCACTTAATTAGAATTGTGCTATTAACCAATTAAAGCAAAGTCCGATTCAATGAATACCCTAATACATACACATAATAAAAAAACAACCTGTGTAGAAGGGAGTATTAGGCCTTATAAATGAGAGCCTCCAAAAGTTCGCCGCCGGGTATTTATTTAGATTTGAAACATACACACACAAACGTAAAATATGATAGTGTATGTGTGGTCACTAGAGATTAGCGATTCCGTAATTTTTAAAAAACATCGTGAGCAGTGAACATGATTTAAAACTCACTGTTACTTAAAACTGTGACTGTGATCACCGTTTGCAGTTCTCTTATATCAATGAAATTATCAAGTACACACATACATATAACTACAACAAAAACGTTCTCTTACTAAAAAGATTTACCAACGCAGACTTAAATACGCCTTAAGGTATAATTTGAATTTTTAAAAGATATAATAATAAGGAAGAAGAGATAACACAAGAAATGGCAACACTCAGCCGTGTCACATATTCCGTTCGGATTGGTTTTGATACCGTAGTTGTCATTCCGAAAAAGCACATTTTTGGCACTTTAGATTCCGTTTATTTTGTATTTCGTTCTTACAATGATAAAGTTTTTATACCTTGAGGCGTTTGCATACTCTTGTTTTTAGATGCAAAGCTCACATTAAGCTTTTTATTAACATGGAAAGCTCATGACTAAATATTTATTTGACGGTCCTAAAAGTGTGCACCTTTTTTAGTATTTACTGCAAATGAAGTCAGTAGAAAAGTTTTTTTCAATTCCACTTTGAAATTTAAAAGTGGTTTGATTACGGAAGAAAATGTTCGTTTTTCGTTTTCTGAAGAAGCAAATTACGGAATTGAAACCACTTCCGATCGGAATGGTATTCTGTGACATGTCTGATTATTCATTGTTATTGTACGCCAAAAAAACTTTGTTGTTACCCAAACAAACTGTGAAATATCATAGTTTTGAGTATGTAACAAATAGAAAAGAATAATTTCGCTAGTAGCAGTTACTTCACAAATTTTATTACAACTGTGACTCGTGATTTTTCAGTAACAGTGATTAAATCACAGGTACAGAAATATCGCTCATCTCTAGTGGGTACCACTAGTCTAGAACCTGAGTATTTTAATTACGTTAATGGACCTCTGCAAGGACCATCATGTAAACTTCCAGAATTCGAACCTGTTGGCAGGGCTTAAAAACCAGTCACGTGCCTTGTCTTGTGACAGGTTCTTTTCCCTCTTGAAAACTCTACGATAATTATGATGCGTATCAGATGCATAACTTAGTTTTGACCAATTATGTTTTATTAAAAAACTCTATTTTTTGTATGATAACTATTCATATATCTCCAATCTTTAGAAATCATGCATTTAGCCGGATATTGCTGAAAATATTCACTAAAGAAGTCTAATTTTTTTCCTCTATTGGGAAACCCAGGGAATTATAAAAAATGTTTAGCTTGTATTTAATACTAAATAATATTATGAACACAGATGAATCTTCTTAGAAAATTGTTATGTTTAAAGAATTTCTTCCAATCTATTGCGCTGCTTTATTATACCTTGTTGCAATATTTGCTACCACTCTGCTGTAGGTCTAGTGTATTTTCCCTACGAAATAAATTTAATCAATTTACTGCAAAATCTACTTGGAATGCAGGAAGAGATGAATGTGTTTTTTTTTTATTTCACTACTTAACTATTCCTTTATATTGCTGCAATAAAGAATCTATGTATGGAATGTCTGATAGAGAGCACATGAAGTACACAGATTTTTTCCTATTTTTCATATACAAATACTAGTGATTTAGACAAAGTCAGTCAAGGCATTTACTTCTAACATTCAAAAACACAATGAGGATGTAATTGTTTGGTATTTTAAGTCTGTATATATGTGTGTGTAATTCTTTGCGTATGTAGTTGTTGTACTGGCTGCTGAAGTATTTAGCAAATAATAGGTACGTAATAAATAGTAAGTTAAATTTCGCTTCGTCAAATTCTATTCTTAGTTGACTTTTCAGCTTTAAAATACTTGACTCCCTTCTAGGGTGCCAAGTTGTTGTTGTTGCTATTATTTCATAGAAGGGAACTTTTTAGATACAGATGAACAGGGAAACCGGAAATTTGCCCTAAAAATGTGTTTTATGCGCATTAAATATGCATTAAAAACTTTAAAATAAGCTTCGTTTATAATTTATATGATATTAGTTTCTGATATCACGAATGATAAACAAATATTGGTGGCATGCAATAATCGAAGAACAGAAAGTCCACGAACATTATTTTCAATTCAAAAAGGAAATAATGTCCATGGGAATGTTGAATAGTGGCTTTGTAGAATAAGGGTTTTCTGCCTGGTCAAAAATCTGAATTCTGCAAAGCCACTTAGAGAAGAAAATAATTAATGAAGTCAATCTTCACTCTGCATTACTATTTGCAAAAAATATAATTTGCAGTTTTTATGGTCATTATTTCCTTTTCAACGGGGGAATAACGTTCATGGACACTATTTCATTCATTGGACGATATTGCATTCCAGCTATGGGTAAGGGAGTCAACTTAGCAATGCCAGGGCAGACTGTCGGAATATAAAACGTTGGGCACCAAGACACTAAATCGCATAAATATCTTAAATAGCTTCACAAACGCGACTATTCTCGTCCTGCTATTTTTCTATGAAGTGCAAATAAGCCAACAATCTCAACAAAATTTTAATTGCTCAAAAAATCTTCAAAACTACATAATGGAAACTTTTTTAGAGCTGTGAATAAACTGGGAATAAATAAGTGGATAATTTATAAGAAATTGGGCAAAAAATACACTACAGTAAACTTAAGATCGTAAGAGAAATATTTTTTATATGTGAAAAAATTTCACAATTTTCGATGGCAAAAGAGACTTTCTTCTTTTTTTTAAATGTGCATATTAAAATTTAAAAAAACTCAAATACGCAGTAAACAGCCAAATGTACCACAAAAAATAAAAAATGCCTTAAATATGCGACTAAGTGTAAAATATGAAAAAACATGCTGTAAACATGCTGGAGAAATATGCATTAACAAATCGATGGCAAAATTCTTAACAAGTTCTGAAACGTATAAATATTTTATTTGTGCCTACATACATCGCACAGGAAAGAACATGCTATTGCATATTTGCGGTTTCCCTACATATAATGATTAAGCCGATATTGATGTAATGTTGTCAAAATGCCAGGTTTCCCATTACGAATATTAACTCATCGTTAGTCATTTGATGAGATAATACCTCAACCAAACAACTACAGGTACAAAAATTTATCGTTTACCTTTTGTAATTTTTCTGCAAGTTATTTTAGTAGGAATTAATGGAGAACATCTATAATAAGCAGAAAAAAGGGGCCAACTGCGAATGAGAGATAATAAGCTGAAAATTCGTATACACCTTCCTTTTGGTGTCCTGAAAGTTATCTCAAAAGTCTTATAAAATCTCGCGTCTGCGTCGTAAGTTATTCAAGGTCAAAAGTCACGAAAATCTGTTTTTCGCAATTATATCGGTTTCTATTGCTCCAATGATGTTAACAGTTATTATAAAAATTGTAGAACATAAAATTTGCGACAAACTTTGTATTAAACATTTTTTTTCATACGCCCAACCGTTTCTGAGATAGAGGGCAGAGAGCCCACAGCGTTCAGCCATACTCAATGTAATGCAAGATCAACCGTGAATCTCAGTGAATAATACCTTGTATAAAGTTATGGAATGAGAAATAATAATATATTTGCCCGTTTTATTTCTTCTTAAAATCTACTTTAAATAAATTAATATAAAATTAGAATAGACAATAAATATTTCATTTAATGAGTTTTTAGTCACACAAAGTAGGTACACGGAAAAGAAAAATCAATCGATAGGTACATAAATTAATACCAAACGGTGTCAAAACTACGGTAATTCTGGATTTCCTGAATTCCAGTACCGAAAGATTGACTCAATTACGGAATATTCATATGCAACACACTTAATTTTAGCCTGATTCGGCTTTATTCATGTAAGAAACTATTTTAAATACGACAATGTTTATAAACTTTATACACAGTCGTATTCGTACTGTGTTGGTGTTTGTTTGCTTTGATGATAGCCACAATACACTGATGTGCTCTTCTTGTTATTTATTTTAATTTCTCGGGAATAGCCGACAAGTAGCAACAAACGTCGTATTATATACATACATGTGTGTGAAGATAAATTTCGAAATTTATAACCCTTGGCACAAACCACATATATTTACAGAGCTCTGTTAACACGATAACAGAGCGCTGTTAGCTGTGCATAATCTAAGGACACTTATTCCAAATGGAATTATGACCTCATCTGTTGACTTGGGCGGCAAAAATTTATGACGATGGTGCACTTTAGGGTCTTTTACGATTCCCTGTACCGTCCCGGTATGTCCGTTCTCCTGGAATTGATCCTTTACTGAAATTCCAAATTTGAAAATTCAGTAAAATCCAAATTTTTCATTAAAAATCCCACTGTTAGAAATTTGTGGTACAGGGAATCTTAAAAGACCATAAAGTCCATCATCTGCATAAATGTTAGCCGCCCAGGTATGTCCATTCTCCTGGAATTGATCCTTTACTGAAATTTCAAATTTTAAAATTCAGTAAAATCCAAATTTTTCATTAAAACTCCCACTGTTAGAAATTTGTGGTACAGGGAATCTGAAAAGACCATAAAGTCCATCATCTCCATATATTTTAGCCGCCCAAGTATGTCCGTTCTCCTGGAATTGATCTTTTACTGAAATTTCAAATTTGAAAATTCAGTAAAATCCAAATTTTTCATTAAAAATCCCAGTGTTAGAAATTTGTGGTACAGGGAATCTTAAAAGACCATAAAATCCATCATCTCCATAAATTTTAGCTGCCGATGTATGTTCATTCTCCTGGAATTGATCCTTTACTGAAATTCCAAATTTGAAAATTCAGTAAAATCCAAATTTTTCATTAAAACTCCCACTGTTAGAAATTTGTGGTACAGGGAATCTGAAAAGACCATAAAGTCCATCATCTCCATATATTTTAGCCGCCCAGGTATGTCCGTTCTCCTGGAATTGATCCTTTACTGAAATTCCAAATTTGAATTCAGTAAA
The DNA here is from genome assembly GCA_956483635.1 of Panzeria rudis. Taxonomy (NCBI): domain Eukaryota; kingdom Metazoa; phylum Arthropoda; class Insecta; order Diptera; family Tachinidae; genus Panzeria; species Panzeria rudis. The sequence goes on along the minus strand of OY101449.1, from coordinate 152,558,187 downwards.
ATCCAAATTTTTCATCAAAAATCCCACCGTTAGAAATTCGTGGTACAGGGAATCATAAAATACCCTAAAGTGCACCATATTCATACATTTTAGCCGCCCAGGTGAACAGATGTGGTCATAATTCCATTTGGGATAAGTGTCCTTAGATTTTGCACAGCTAACAGCGCTCTGCTATCGTGTTAACAGAGCTCTGTAAATATATGTGGTTTGTGTCTAGGGTTATAAATTTCGAAATTTATTTTCACACACATGAATTTTTTACATAACTTTAAAAATTGAACTTAAGTAAATTTTTGACTATCTCTGAGAGATTTTGGCCATGTTTGGTCACATCTGTACTTGTAGCCCATGTGGACCATATGAAAGTTGTAGCCTAGGATCCTCACTATTCGAAAATATAAGTCGCATTGTTCAATTGTATTTTAAGGCCTAGGATCCACATTATTCGAAAATATAAGTCGCATTTTTCAATTGTATTTGTGAGGTTTTTTACAAAACTTTGAAAATTGAACTTAAGTAAATTTTTAACTACGAGTATCGATGAGTAAAGATGACACTGTACAACACAACAAAAAAATAATATAGTTGTAGCGACTGAATCTTGCAAAAGGCTTCAAAAAAGTTTACAAGTGTATCAACGATGTGAAAGTTTTCATCTGGGACTTTTTAGGGGAGTTAAATTTCCCCAATTTTGTACATATTATAGTGACTTGATATAAGAAATCTTGTAAGCCTTAACTCTAAGGATTCAGAAGATGTGTTGAACAATTTTATGTAAAACAGCACGAATATCTTATCACTCTAATTCTTTATTGTATTTGTCTATCATTTCTTAAAAAAAGGACTAAAGACCTCCCTTCAGCGGCGATATGGCGAGCTAAAACGTTTCATGAAATTCTTATACCGGTCTTCAAACACACCAAAGTTCCAACCTCAACTTGAACGCCAGAAATCATTCAAAACTTAAAATGTATTTATTGGTTAATTTCGTATTTATTACTATAATTCGTTTTGGCCATAGGAAATTCCCTAAACTTTAGGTTTAAGATATAAGACATTACGAGGAACATTTTTGTAGAACTTTTCTGCTGCCCACTATATTGCCGCTGAAGAGGTGTTTTTCCCTTTTTTAACAATCGTACACAAACACCCATACAACGAAGTGGATTAAAATGTTTCAAAAAAAGTTGTTTCTCATGGTATTTTACATAAAAGTGCTCACCACATCTTATACCTTAAACGTAAGGGAAGTTGAGCTCCCCTAAAACTAGTACCGGATGTATACTTCTTTTGTATTCTCTACCACAATCAGTTATTTTGCAGAAAATTTTATGTTGTTACACAGTCTTTTCTGTCCAGTTGGCCATCAGCGCGGAATGTAGTCAGAATTTTTTTTAGCAATATAATAATACAATGCAACGTTTATGAATGCTAATAATGAGAACATGAATTTTTTTGCCGTAAACTAATTAAGGTTCGTTCACAATCATTTACAATAATAGTAGCTTATTTGCCATAGCCATAAACTATATTGGGAGATATAACATTGTTGACGCAACCATGACACAACCACATCTTTTCTCTGCGTGCACTAGTCAATATTGCTGAAAAAAATTCTTCGTCTGTTTAATATGAAACATACATAGTTTCATATAGGCAAATTATGTTCAATATTAAGATTTATTGTGTAAATAATGATATTACAATTCTATACAAAATAACAGTTCTTTCTTTGTCGGACTATTTTTCTAAATCCGTTTTATTAAGACTTTATGACTTTAAATGCCATTAAATGTCATAAATCTTCTTAACGTTTTTATATCCTAAATTTTTTCCTTTTAACATAATTTTTAGTTTTATTTTTCTAACCTTTTCAGAATTAAATAATATAGGAATCTTAAAATGACATCAACACCTTTAAGAAATAAAATTATTAGTTATGAACTTGTAAATGCATAAAATATATATACAAACTACCTCTTTCACTCTCTGAAATAAGTAAATCTTTCAAATATATTTAAACAAGCAGACGTTGAAGGTTAAAGATTTAATATTTTTCATATTCTAGTACTAGAGTCTTATATAAAGTTTATGTGCAAAGGACAACATGCGGTTGTTATGAACTGAAGGAAACATTACACACAGCAGGAGTTCAAAGTTATAATAAAAGAAACTCATATTATCAACTTAAGTAGAAATTTATTATGTAAAAACCAAAAACTCTTAAAGGTTTTTAAAAGTAAACATATTCGAGAGACTGCATCCATCATACTTTTCGTATGACTAATATTTAATTTATTTCCAATTATGCGACTCATATAAATATGAAAGCGTGTAGTTGTTCTGATATGGGGTCAAGATTATGAGGAATTTTGCTAGCTTAAAGATTACCATTAGCAAAATATTAACGAAAAAACTTGTGTTTAAAGTAAAATATAATCAAGCAAATGTACACGCATACATGAGTATGGTATGTATTAGAAATCAATAATTAAAATAAAGTGGTTGTTTGGTTTGCTATTTCTTATTTTAAAGTAATTTTTTCTGAAATTTATTTCAAATTTTTTCTCAAATTTATTTCAAATTTATAGTTTGAATGATTTTGAAGCTTTCTAACTATTTAAAAAAAAGTTTTGAGATTTTTTTCATGTATTATTCCATAAGGGGATTTTTTGTAAATTAAAAATTTTTGTAAATGCATTAAAAGAAATCTATTCTAATATTGAGTGTCACTTTTATAATGATAATAAAACTTATTAAATTAAACAGTAAATAAGTGGCTCTTTGTAAGTAAAAATGGCTCATTAAGACAACTGCACTCCCCAGATCAAAGGCTAAACCAATGACCGAATTGAGGTATTAAAGCAGAAATCTTGAAAAGCTGGTGTAGAGGGTGCTGCTGCCTGAATGGTTTTCCCGTTTGACTAAAACCTTGAGGTCTTGAGCTCAAGACTAGTTTCAGACAAGCAAACAACATCATGATTTTTTTTTTGTTTGTTTTTTTTTAATCATTGGTGTGTTATTGTGTTGGTTGTTGTTGGAGTGTTGGCACTGATCATTTTGGCAGTACCGGCAGGGAGTAATACTAACACATGCCAATGCACTTCACAGCACCTTCCCCTTCGTCGGTATTGTAGCAGAACCGTTGGCGCAGTAAAAGAACTAATAAAAATTGCTACACAGCTTAAGCAAATTAATGTCTCTAATTGATATCAGAGGGGCTGCAACAGTGGTCTACAAAAAACGTGCAATAGCAGAGTTGTAAATGAATTTAGATTTCTATCTCTACCACTTCACCACCTGTTCTCTCTACACTATCCCTTTCCCAAAGAAGGCAACACATTAATCAACTGACTGGTAGGCACTAGTTGCCTTCTCTTTAAAAGGCTAAAGTATAAAAAATATCTCAAATATTCACGTTTATACTCTTGTTCATTGCATTATTTTCCTAAAAAAAACAAGTAGAAAACATATTTTAGTTATTATAACAAAAACTCTCAATTAAATTATATAAAAAATTAAGCTGTTTACAGGAATTAAATATTTTTATTAAGAAAAATAAAATAACAAAAACAGAGGAAAAAGAAAAGTCCGTTAAAGATTCACGAAGCTTATGAATAAATTAAAGTTCTTTGCATTAATGTTTGCAATATACATAAAAAAATAAAACAAGGATTCTTCTTGCCCACATATTTTAGCTAACAAATTTCCTTAAGGCACCCACACCATTTCGGCAATTTATATTTAATGAACAGAAAAATAACTAGATGAAACAAAAAATTTTGTAAATATTTAAAGAATATTTCCAAGCATAAAAGTAAGAAAAAAAAAAAAAAGGAAAGCATTAAAGAATAGGAGAGACAAACTAAAGTGATTTGCTTAACGCACTTAATTAACTTAATTGATTGTCATTATACTCGTCCTCTAAAGAATTTCTTTTCTCATTTACAGTAAGTTTAATTCAGTAGGCGGGACTATTTTCGTTAAAACTGCTACTTAGAGACAGTTTTCGCTATTTTTTTTAACGAAAACGTTATGCCTGTAGAAAATAGTGAGCTAAAATTTTGTATTAATTCTCATTATACCAGATTAATAACGGAAGGAGTAAGGAAAAGTTTTTGGTTGGTTTTTATGCCTTCTCCCAGACGCAATATTTCAAACATGTACGTTTCATTCACAAAAGTAGTTCAAAATAGTCGTGCTTAAAGAAACGGTGATGATGATATTATCTTTTAGAATGTCTCCAGAGTATGCTCTGCTATTTGGTTAAAAAATGCATTTTGAGTTAAAAGTAAAAATGAGAAAAAAGAAAAACAAAAAACCTTAAATACACAGAAAAAATTATGATTGCTTTTTTTAAACAAACATGTTTTTGAAACTGATTTTAAATCTTAATTATTGTCTCTATTTAGTTTGATAAATAATTTTGTTTGACTTATTGTTTAATTTCATTTACCTACCGCCAATTTTGGCAACCTGATAATATTATGAAATTCTTTGATTTATTTTTTATATTTCTCTAAAATATTTTTTTGATTGAAACAATTTGTTTATTGAAAAAATCAGAATTTTTTCAAACAAATTATTACAAATTTTCGCCTTTGTATTTACAAATTTCTTTATAGGACCTAAATTGAGCAAATTTACATTTGATTCAGGGAATTTCGTATTTGAAGTGAAAAAATAGTTTTTACTGCGTAGTTCTTACATTTTATGGCACAAGTGTATTAAAAGTTTTTTAGACATTTTCAAGTTTTTCATAAATTTATGTGTGTGTATGTGTCACAACACAGTCGCAACTGTATTTAAAACATACTTACGTTGTCGCAAGAAGTTTTTTGTTCTCTTCTCTGTTTAGAAAACTAGCTAAACATTTAGACAGTAATAAATGATAACAATAAATTGCAAATGAAATGAAAACGTATAATGAAATCTTTGAAATTCTATTAAAGTATTTTGCAATAAACAAAATAATATAAGAAAAGACATGACAAAAGAAAACAGATTTTGTATTTATTTATTTGTTTCTTTTTTGAGACAATGTTGTAGTCGTTTACATTGATTTGCATTTATAATCAGTTTCGCAAAATCTTTAAAAAGAACAGATAAAACCTCAGAAATCAAATATGACTGTGTTTTAATACAACACGCCAAACAAAGAACAATTCAAATGAAAATATTTGTCAGTTTTTCACTTTAAAATCTTTTGCCAGAGTCACAAAAAAATTATTTACATATTTGCTGTTCTTTTTTGGTTGGCAAACTTAAGCCAGCAGAACATATTCTTGCCAATAATGGCGTCAGCAAAAACAAGAAGAAGGACTTTGCAAATTCATGGACTTTTCCTTTGAAATAAAGGACATCAACGCCTAATGCTATGCAGCGAAAAACAAAACAAGCAAAAACTAAATCATTAACAGATTTGCAATATTTGCTTTGGTTTTTTCCTCTATAGATTTATGGACATTGATAAAGTGATTGCGGTTTGGTAATACCGCAATTGGGAAATACAATATTGTTTATTTTGAGTGTAAAAGTATGTAAAAGAGTACTACAAGAAATTTTAAATTTTTTGTTTAAGCAAAACTGCTTTTTTGGTTGCTTGTACTTAAAGAAATGTAAATTTCAGAGGATTTTATTGTTAGTTTTCTTCACTTTCTGATTTATCTCAAGACGGACATACACACATTTTTATTTGGAATTTTTCAGGTTTTAACGAAACAACATTTAAAATTACAAGTAATTAACACAGAATAAGCAAAGTCATAGATTTATATGACTGATTCTCATTTCAAATGTTTTTCTCGTATGCGTTGAAAGTATACTAAAATATTTCATAAAATAATCGCATAAATTTTAAAATGCATACTGCTTTAGCATGATTTAATATATTATAAATAAATCTACATTATGTGTTAACAATGCAGAACGAAAATAGTGTTTATACTTTCTTCATAGAAATTGGCGTGTCCGTAATGCATGCTGTTGATTTTCCACATTAAGAAAGTATGAATTTTTCCGAAAACGATATTAAATTTATTATAACGCTTTTTGAATATTTACATTTGCTTCTCTTATTTTTTACAGAAAATTTTTGAAAAATATTAGATATAATTTGTTTCGAATTCTTCTTGCCTGCAGTTTGGTGTATTGACCGTTACGCTTTTTAGCACACTTCATTCATTACTCAGTTTAATTACTAAAAATTCATTAGCAATATAGAGTAAAATAACAGCGTAAGCTTGTACTTCTAAATATTTAAAAAATCAGTATTTGTATCCAAAAAAAAGTTGTATTGAGTGTTTTCTATATTTTTTTTTAATTTAATTAAAATTTTTAAGTTGTTTCGATTTTTGGTTTTTTGTGACTTTTTCATTTCAGGGGCTTTTTATTTTGATGAATTTTTTTCATAACTTTTTCGTTACGCACTTTTTTTTAAGAGAAGTAACACAATCAGGCAATTAATGACTACCAGCTAATTATTTAATATGTTACCTTCTTTGGGAAAGGGATAGTGTAGAGAGAACAGGTGGTGAATTGGGAGAGATATAGAAAGCTTAATTCATTTACAACCCTGCTATTGTGCGCTTTTTTTTGCAGAGAAGTGTTGCAAGCCCCTCTGGTGTCAAGTAGAGGCATTAAGTTGTTTAAGCTGTTTAGCCATTTTATTAGTTATTTTACTTCGCCGAAGGTTTTGCTACAATACCGACGAAGGAGGGTGCTGTGACGTGCATTAGGATATGTTAGTATTACTCGCTGCCGGTTCTGCCAAAGTGATCAGTACTATGCCTTCATCGCTTTAACAGTCCAATGCCAACCAACACAATAACACACCAATGCACACCATGCATGATGTTGTTGGCTTGCCTGAAATTAGTCTCGAACTCAAGACCCCAGGGTTTGTAGTCAAACGCGCTAACTACTCAGCCAACAGTTAGTAAGATATACATATTCGTCTGAAAATTAAACATTTTTTAATTTTTCAAAGCCTTGGTCCAGTATTCGGTTCGGTTCCAAATAACAAACGCATGTCACAACTGTTTCTTTGCTAGTTAAACAGTTTTTTTCCGATTTTTCATTTGATAGTTATTGATATGCACTATTTTAGAATCTTAACACAAGATACATATGAACATATAAAGAAAAATAATGAATATCAATAACAATCAAATGAAAAGTTAAAAAAACAACTCTAAAAATGACAGCATGAATTGATTAAACGTAAATGATATTCAACTATTTGACTGGAAACTACCGACTTTGGTAGAGTACTATAAGTGGGAGAGAACGGCATATGTAAGTTCAACTCTCCGCGCGGTCAAATTTTTCTTTGTCTTTATAATTCACATTTTTCTCATACATGTCCAACTTTCGTGCGTTCCAAATCTCGATTCATCGAAAAAAAGCTCTTTTTGCTGGTTCTTTTCTACAATTTAATTGAGATTTTTTTTCCATCTTTGCCAATGCTGTCAATATATAAGAAAACAGCATTGTGATGATAAAGTTCTCTGCTGTAAAGAAAAGTTGAATACTACATTACGTAAATTAAAATAAACAATGTATTTCTCGCAGCCTAACTACATTTAAGAATCCTTAGCAGCCGATATATTTTGCGGCCGGCCTGAATTTTCAAAAACTACGGCGACAGTCGACTTAGGAAACATTTCACACTAACAAAATGCCTGTTGATTTTGTATTGCTGTAATTGTTGTATGGATACCTCTACCTATTTTTATTGTATCATGTTTAAGCGGAAAATGTATTGAATGATTTATACATTTTATAAATATAAGACCAGCAATCACAAAATTAGTTCCAAATATCCGCAAATTAATAGATAGATCTTTGTTTATTTTTGTTACTGTGAATGCATGCATATATTTTGTTTTACAAAATCTATTTACATTCCTTTGTCCGCAATGTACCGATTATAATTATGCAATTGAAACAATATCAACCAGCCAACCAGTAAAATCAACAACATTAATTATGGTTATTTTTGAAAACACCGCATACTGTCACTATAATAAAATGCTTCAGTGAAAAAGGAAAATTAAAGCAATGAAAATGGCAAATATGAAACATATACAATCGCTACAATTACAACACATGCAACAACCCAACAAACACAATGATTTACATATTTTAAAAGAATTTTTTAAGAATGCAATAATTTTTCTTTAAATATTTCGCAAAAGCAAAGATGTTATTATCTGATGCTACTAAATTTATTGTTCAAGGAAGAAATTAAGAATCAAAAATCAAACAAGTATCCGAGTATACCTTTTTAAAAAGGACAATGTTTCAATTCGAAGTAATTTCAACCATAATCTTTAGATTCGCTTTGAAATTAGAGCGCTAAATATATGATTTAGAATGTCGGTAACTCGGTTGATTTGATTAGATATAAAATTATCACATAATATTTAAATTTTTAAAGATATAAATGCATGAAATTTAAATTGAAATCATTCCCAAATAATTTTTAAACCACAATATTTGCTAGGATTCCTATTTCATTTGTACTCGTAGTTCTTGTTACTATTTGTTAACATTACAACTGCAAATGTAATTGTAAATACCATTATAAACCAGAAAACACACAAACACACAGGCAAATATATAAACACAAAAGTAAATAAACAAAGTGACCAGACCAGGATATAACCAACACATTCAAACAATGTTTTATTTTAGCAAAAACAATTAAATTAAGGCAGTAGTATACAAAAGTTGGAAGAAAAAAGAAATGATACAATATGTCTATTATAAACACCACCAACAACTACTACAAAAACAGTGAGAAATAAACATAAACACATGACACGAAACAAAGTACAACAGCAATAATTGTACACTTAAAGCAAAAAATTCAAAATGAAATTAAGGCATGCCTGAACATCAAGCATATTGGCCATGAAGACAAAACAAACGTTTGCATGGATTACTAACATGTATAAGAGTTCAAAGAATGCTTAAAACTTTAACAGCAATAATATACATAATTGTAAATATTTTAAGGATTATATGTAAAAGGAAGAGGCACAAACATAGACATGGAAATTATTAAAATGATACAATAGAGTTTATGCTATGGATACAAATATGCATATATAACAAATATTTTGGGCAACATTTTGACCAAGTTGACTTTTTGATACAAATTTGTCTTAAAACCACTAACTAGCTTTAATATTAGATGAAAAGTTGACATATTAGCAGAGATAATATGTAAAAGTAAAGCAAGACCGCAGTATTTCAACCTTGTTTAAAATTTAAAATTATTCAGTTCTATAGTTTTTATTTCTAAGTGGTTTTCAATAAAACTCGTAACATTTTAAGTTAATTAATTCCAACGCACACTGCAGAACATAACTATTTTTCATATGTATTTCGCCACATTTTAGGGTGATCCATGGAAAGTAAATTCATAATTCATAATCAGAAAAACTAGAATTTTTTTTTATTTTGTTACATACGATAACTGTGTTCGAGAGATTTTACTTTGAAGTTCTATTGGGGTGATTTTCATTCTAAACGTACATTTTGTGTTTTTTTTTTACCAATGTAACCAAATGAAATATGAGAAGGTAGGATTCATATTATAGTTTTCGCCTCATTCAATGGATCCTGAAATAAAAGTTTTCCTTTAGATTTTTTTTACGATTTTCTTTACAAACATGTATACTTAAGCGAAAAGTAGGCTAACTCTTCTTTCAAATAAGACTAATATTACTAAAATCGATATAAAATGTTAAAAGTATGTAAATTATAAACAATTATACGTAGTAAAATATGACCTACCTAATACATTCTTAAAAATATAACAACCCACAGAGTGGTAGAAGAAGAAAAATGCTTTCAAAGGAAATTCAAAACTTGTAAACCGATAATATTCTTTATATCGTTTTTACCCTTCAGCTGCTGTTAACTTTTTTTAATGTTCTAAAATTTATAAATAAATTATATTTAAAACATTTTTGTACATAACGCTCAATACATTTTTATACGATTACAATATTTTGTCAGAACACACTCTTATATTGAATTTATTATTTTAACATAAGCTCCTTAGTTATGCACTAAAAAATATCAATAAATTTAAACAAAAATCGATAACAATCAATACATTTTTTGGAATCAAACGATGATTGATTGAAAAAACGTTTTGCAATATAATACTATTTTACAAAACTTTTCAATATTTAGAATAATGTATATTTTTAAAGCAATTACAAAAGTGTAACGGTCAATACACAAGACTGCGAAAAACAACAATTTAAAAAAATTATAATTTTAAATGTTTTTCATAAATTTGATGTGTGAAATAAGAGTAGCAAATGCAAATATCTAAGACGCTTATAAATTTTATCTTGTTTTCGGAAAATCATAGTTTCTTAATGTGAATCAGCATAATGCATGCTTTACGGGCACGCTGTTTTGTATGAAGATAGTATAAACAGTATTTTCATTACTTTAACACATAATGGACAGTCCTACACAATAAGAAATTATGTATATTTATTTATAATCAATTAAATAATGCTAATGCAGTTTTTATTTTAAAATGTATGTATTTATTTTATAAAATATTTTACTATATTTTCAACGGTCATGAAAAAACATTTGAAATGAGAATTACCCATGTACAATGGGGGAGTAATAATTAAACGGGCATCCCGGCATTAAACGAAACTGCAGATAGATTTCGCTTTATTTAATATTCCCCCATTGTGACGATATATTTCGCTTATCTCAGTTACGTATGATTAATATTATTTGGTTTCGTCTTTTTATATTAATCATACGCAGAAGAGTACATATGAATTAAATTAATTCAATTAACTTACCCCCATATCCAAAAAAAATAAAGTGTCTTTGAAATGTATGTTAAAACCGGTTTTTCTATGGAAATTTTCTTTTAACATACATTTCAAAGACAGTTTATTTTTTTGCATATGGGGGTTAGCCTTTACACATGCAAGTGCAAGTTCGAAAAACTAAATACACTCAAACTTTTCTACTAACACACTTTTGATTCAGCTGTGAGAAAGACAGAGAAATGAATACAATTTTCTTTTTCGTTGATAATACGTATACAGAACTTGCATGCAAGTACTTGCATGTCTAAACGCAGGGTAACGTCACCGGAAAACTGTTATGCAATTAACGATATATTTTGTCTCTCCAAATTGACTATTAAGTAGCACACACATTGGCGAACTTGAGTGACAGTCAAAAATTCATCATTTTTGAAGGCTACTTTTGACTGTCTCGACTATCGACCATGTTCGACACTCAAACCGTTATTGAAAAAAAAAATATTTGACACACAAACATTGAAAATAGTTAAATTGGACGAGCTTTATTGATAAAAAAATTTTAATGAATTTTTTAATTAAATTATTTAATTTCTTATTATTTAACAACTCCTCGTACGATTTTGTCTTAACATCTCACATAGCAACCTTGCATTTCATAAAGAATACAAATATAATTTTCCGCGTCCAAATTGTGAAGTTTATGCTGCAAAAAATAACTCTTGACTGACACTTTTTGGTTCACACTATCAGTCAAAGACCAATACGGCCGCTGACTGTCACTCAACCACAAAAATTTTTGTGGTTGACTGTTGACTGACGAAATGTACGTTCACACTATCGATCAAGCCAAAATTTGAGCAAAACTGTCACTCATGTTTGCCAATATGTACTATACCTTAGGGTAAGGCTCGTAACGTTTAATTCAGAAAGAATTGGGTATGATTAATATTCCAAGGAACAAGGGAAAATTAACATCAACTTAATTTTTATATTTCCTTCTTTGCCACCACAACTAACTTCAGATATTATTTCGGTACAAAGAAGGTAGCATTTAGTTATTTAAAGTAATCAAGTGAGATCGAATTGCATTTTATATAAGTTAACCCATTAAGTAGTAGGCACTAATTATCTAAATTGAGAATACTGTGATGACACGCTTGCACAAGTGTTATTCAATACTGAATGCAGCTTCCTGAAACTTTTCAAATGCCGTAGAACTTTTAAAATGTTTTTTTTTTGTGAAAATACAAAGATATGCAATAAAAATATACCATTTTCGACATGATCGAGCTTATGAACCATTCTGGAAAATAAATCAAATCGATCTATAGTTTCAGACATATAACAAAAACTTTTTTCTGTAAGTCGCTAAGTCTAGTTAAGATCTGAGAGCCATTTCCGAAAACTACAAGTTACAAATCTACAAGAAAAATGTCTACAAAACATTAAAACTTTTTCAAATTTTATTGTTGTTTTGTTGGAGTTTTATTTTAGATTTGTAACTTGTAGCTTTAGAGGGGCCATGTGGTCATAGGGGGGCCATGTGCAGGTTTAGTTCTGAATTTACATTTCTTCAGGCTCTTTATATATTTTCTATTTACAAACCAAATTTTTTAAATAAAAATTTTCGTTGACTTATCATGGCTAATGTCCTTATTACAGTGTATTTTTATTTGCTACCAATACAAATTTGTTTTATATAAATGTACACTACTTTAGCCCTTTATGCAAATTAGTTTAATCGCACTAAGGTGATTTTTTTATACAATGCTGTCGTAATGCTTGTCTGGTTAAATAAATTTTTCGAAAATATAACAAACAAAAAAACGGAAATGCAGTTGCATAAATTTAAATACTTTTATTTATTTTTCTTCACTTATTGATTTCTCTTCAGTAAACCACTAAATTGAAAAGTTTAATAAACTTGCGTGACACTTGTACTCAATGACACAAGAAATACAAACAAGAGACCTTATTTAGAAGTCGGATATATATTTATATTCCATCTGATCTAATAACAACTGTAACCTTTTGAAGTATTTTTTTTTGGTTCCACTACTAATTAAACAAAAATATGTATATTGATGAGAGAATTATCTTTATAAAAATTTACATTCTATGGAAGGAGCTCAAAATAATACCGTCAAGCAATGTAAATTTATTTAAATTAAAATAATTCTTTACAGTTTTAGTGAGACTCGTATTAGAAATATGTCACACAGATTTAGTAATATATAAGTTTTGCTATATTCTGGTATATTTCATATCGCCTTGCTTTTCATCATAGTTACCAAAAAAATTCAAATATTATTAAAGTGCGTATGGGATTTTTACAATAATTTTTGTTTAATTATTTTAATTGGGGTTTTCCTTGCGGGCTACTGGTGGCCAACAATTTGTTTCCAAATGCATATAAAAATTAAATTATTTTTATTTACCCAACGTTTCGTTTGTTTTTTACAAACTTCTTCAGGGGTGTTTTTTATTTCTTGATATCTACAAATATAGTAATATAATATAATTTAAGATCAAAGTATAATATCACAGTTTAAAACTTGTGATTTATTGCATTGTCAAATATTTATTTTAAATTTTTGTTTAAGTCTGTTTATTCTTTAAGCTCCTCGACAAAATGTTATTATGTACTATTAATATTAGGAGCTAGAAATAAGAATATTTTAGCTTCAAAAGAAACTAATAATAACCTTAATAAAGCAAAAGTATTCAAAAAAAAAAACTTTAGGCATCATAATCTGTTCATACAAGTGGAAAAACTGCCAAAGGCTCCTGTCAGGAAAACTGACATACAAATTAGAGGAATGAAGTAAAACATATTTTACATATTTGTGTATGTATTTATATACATGAATGAGTATACATTTATATTGTTCTGCAAGATAAAAATAATAATCAAAAGATTCTTATATAGGAGGGTACACGAAAAAAAACTCAAACTTTTGAAAATTGTTTTTTTCATTTCGGTAAATATTCAAATTCTATACTTTATATTTTGCAGCAGCAAAAAAATATTTAAAGTAAGACAGAAAAATAAAAAGTTCAATAATATTGAAGTGGGCACACTATAAAAACTGAAAGAAATCTAAACTTCAATGAAAATAATTGTGGCGCAACCACTGCGGATACGATTCTAATATCAATTTAAATAATTCAAATTAAAGCCGCTTTCGAAATAACTGCCTTGTCAAAAAAAAACTTATTTTATACTATATAGTCCTTAAGTTCGAAATTTTATAATTATTCAACGTTAAAATCAAAACCCCTTTAATCAAAAACATTTTTAAAATTTATATTGTTTTTAAACGGACAATGAAGCCATATTAACGTTAGTAATACATATTTGTTTTCTCATAATAAAAAACATTTTAAATATTTTCTTTTTAATGAAATGTGATTTGCAATATAAACTAAAATATATAAGAAACAATTATTTACTTTTAATCAATATAAAATGAAATTGAAAGGATATGGAAAAATAATTCAATTATTTTAAGTTAATGATGGCAAAATTAATATTATACACATACATGTACTTTATTTATTTAGCTTAGAAAGAAAGAAATACACCATGGGTGTCCTCCTGTATAATAGTCGTATAATTAATCTCATTTGATTTCTAAATTTAATATAGCTCATACGCAGGCTTTGCTAGTATCCTTACATTAGTTATTTCAAAGCATATAAGTAGTTTTAAATCAAAACAAAATATGAGCTCATATCTGCTTTTAGTATTTGCCTAAAATATTTATTATCCTAACAGAATTATATTATAAACATAATATATTTAATTTTCAGTTTTCTTATCTTTTTAGCTTAAAACTAACAAATATATTACATTTTTGCCAAAATTTACTAAAAAAAATATAAGAAGAAAAACAAATAAAAAAATCTTTTCTAATCAGCTTAAGTACTTAATGCATGTTTTACACCTAAAGTAAATAATACAATAAAAATATTATTCAAACTCTCTTATACAAATATGAACACAAATATACAAGCAATGTGGAATGTTAGGTTTGGTATATAAAAACGCCACCCTATTATAGAATTTATATTTCATCATAAACAGAAAACTTGTGGCTTACTTGGACACTACGAAACTTTGAAATGAATGTTAAAATTTCACTGTTAGTCAGAATATTTAAACCATGATAGAGTTCACGCAACATTCGATTACTGTTTACTCGTTAAATTGGTAAAATTTCCCATATATTTTACTGCTGTAAAATATATTAAAAAAATTTTTGATAACAAAATTTTACCAATTTAACGAGTAAACAAACAGCTACCAAATGTTGCGTGAACTCCTCAGATATATTTTTGTACACTGAATAAAAATATTGCACAGCACAGTAATTGAATAATTGACAGCCAGCTTCTTAGTGTAATACTTACGAACTTGATGTTCATAGTATGATAATATCAGCACTTTGTACCATGCTGGTGAATTTCCAAAGTGTTAGAAGAAGGTTGATAGTGTAATGCCTATTCCCAAAAATTAATTAGCTAGTAACCCCGAAAACTACCGCCCAATCGCAATTTGTTCTGTGTATCTAAAAAGTTGCAAGATATGGTCAATTTCTATCTTGTGCGGTATTCGGACGCGGTCAGCGACCGCCAGTATTACTTCCGTAGAGGATGCTCAATGGGTGACTTATTGGCAGGCATTTCAGAAAAGTGGTGCCACGCAATACACCATTTCAGCAAAAGTAAAGCGGTAGCTCTATATATTACCAAGTCATTTATTAAAATGTGGCGGGGCACTTTTCACAAAACCTGTTGCCTTTAGTGTCGGTGATGACTTCTCTCGATTTATATCGATTTAAGATTAATACAGGGATACCCCAAGGCTCCGTTCTTTCATCTACTCTTTCGCATATGATACCGGCATTCGCCACTCATATTCATTCATCAATAGGCTAAGCCTGTCGGAGGTTGAGGACAATATGAAAATTATGCATGGTACATTTAATTGCCACCTTATAAAAATCTCCAAATGGGATCAAGCGAATAGAGCCAATTTTAACTTTCGCAAGATCCAATGTTGTATGCTTATGTACTGGCGTATGACCGACCATACTGCTGCCTCACTAATTATGGATGGTATAGATGTTAAGGAATCAGAAGCTTTTGATGTCCTTGGCATGAAAATCCAATGTGATGTTCGATGGAACGATCACATTTTTCAAGTCTCAAAAGAAGCATTCAAGTGCCTCCATCTCTAAAGGCAGTGTAAGACATACTTTACTCCATCTGATCTCCTTAATATTTATACCACCTAGATCCGGCCGAAATGGAATACAACTCCCATGTATGAGCCGGTGCTGCAAAATATATTTTGAAGCCTGGATGTGTAAGAAGCTAAGACGAAAGAAGGACTAGCACAAATATCGTAGGAAGCCGGCTACAGAAAATTTAAATATCATTCGAAAGAGACTAAAATCAAGGATGATGATTTTTGCAGACTGGGCCTTGAGGAGGCTGATGCAGCAGATTCATATTGTGCTATTATCCTGCTTTGGCTAGGATTGGATGAGAAAGACAGGGAATAGAAATCGCCAAATAAATCATGTGGCGGATATCACTAAAATCAAGTACAAAATGTGGTGATAGAGCGTGACAGGTATTCGTAAGATGCGGCAATAATCAGCGATCCATGTAAGGGTTCGAAATGGGATCCGAAGAATTAGTAGTCTGCTTTAAGATCCTCCACCTACATACATACATACTATATATCATCTATGTTATGAAACAAAATAAGTTCTATAACCTTAAAAAACTTATTCAAAGAACTTTAATACCACAGTAATGTTCTAAAATTTTAGCTGATAAATATATAGACCAGTAGTACAAGGAAATTCAATATATGAAAGAAAATCTTGCTATCTATTTTATTTTTATAATTTAGGCAGACGCAGATGTAAAAATATTTCCAAAGCAAAAACTACATCTCCTTACAAATATTACTATACTCTATAAAAAAAAAGAAGATATAACAAAAGACTCGTCGGACATTTGCAATGAGTCGGACTTTTTCTTCAACTCGTTTTTACGCCAATGCAAACATCATCATAACCAGCAACCCCTTAGTGGACAACAAACATACAGCGAAAAGAAAAGGAATTTATTTAAATAACCAGTATACTCTTAAGTATGTTTCTAATATCACGAAATAAAGCTAAATTTAAAATCAATGACAATGGAAAAATTCATATTGAGTATTGTGTTAAAATTTTCATGGTCACCAGTGTTTCTGTTATTTGCAGCAGATTATTAAAAAAAGAAATCTCTTGTGCCTTGTAAACAAAATAAAACGGGGCATTTCAAAAAATAACTGATCGTAAATTGATATTTTGTACACAGAAAAAAAACAGTTTTCGTGCACTGAAAAAAATCAATGTAATATTTAAACTCACTCTAAATAGCAATACACTGATTCATGTTCCTTTATTTTGTTTATCCAATGGAAAAAAATTGTCATCAAGAAAATTTTTAATGTTTTTATTAAATTTATGCTTTTCTTATTCAAATATTTAGTATCAAAAAGAATTTTGTAATAATTTAAAAATTTGTGTTTTCTTTAAATAAACATGTTTTACATTTACTTAAAACTTACATGCTAAAATCGCAAGAGAAATGTTTTATTTCAAGTTTGCTTCTCTTCAAGGCTGGTTTGAATTTCAATGTTCTCTTTATTAGACATTTGTTACTGTTCCCATACTTAACGAATATTGAAAAATGCACTTATATTAGACTTCTATTTGTTGTTTCACAACTTTTTGTTTGCAATTTGAAAAGCCTCTTGGCGTTTATTTTTTCTGGCTTAAATTGTGAACTGTACCCACATATATATATATATGTAGCAGATATTTATATTAGGATGGGCCGATTTATAAAATAAAATCGTGATTTTTTTTATAGTTCTATGAAGAATTCAAAACAACTTTTCCCTAGAACGTAAGCTTGCAGAAATTCTGAAATATGTTTTATGATGCCTTTATGATAAGAAAAATTACAAAAAGTGATTAAAGCCGAGTCCCCCAGAAAGAAAGACACTTAAAATAAGAATGTATTGGTGTTTTCGCAAGTTTCATAAAAAAAAGCAACAAACGTTCATTGTTGTTGCTACTAAATGAAACTTTTGTGCGTTTTGATCTCTTGAGTACACACACGTATTGTAAACGTGTTTTTACTAGTGTAGGTGTGTTTCCCTAGGAGCAATGTTTGGTGATCATTGGCTTAAAGCAGTTTGACCTATACATACTTATTATTTTATCATTGCATTAAATAATGACCCCCATACGCCATAATATACTGAGACAAACTGCTTCAAACACTGTTTTTAATTGTTCAATTGTTAATAAAGGCGTCATAATTTGGGAGCCACTGGCACTAGTCCTTTGATTTTTGGATTTTTTGGTGAAATGTTAACTGCCCTAGATTCAACTGCCATACTAATTTTTATTCTATTCGGAGAGGATATGGTCCAATCACTGGTTGGTCTTTTACGAACTAAATCACTTAAAACATATATTGGAATTTCCGAAGCTCATTTTAGACTTATGATTTTTAAGGCAAAATTGCTTAGAATTCTTCGTAGAATAAAATCGATCCACTCTAATGTATATGTGTAGATTTATAATTCACTACTGTATTATTGTTTAGACATCAATATGGTTGGAAGGTTAGACTGAAAAATGGGGGAATACTCAGAAAAACAAAATCATTTGGTTACATAAAAACTTTTGTGGACTTAGAATATTAACAAATTTTCGAGATTGTGCATAATCTTTATGATTATTGATAAATTTTCTTTCGTTTTAAAGCTGTATAATTATATTTTTATAACTTGTATATTAATTTTCTGTTTACAGGCAGGCCCCCATTATCAAATTTATTTAAATGTTCCCAAATGATGAAGTTTTTTTATAATTAGTTTCAGAACTTGGCTTTTTCATTTATTATCACATAAAATATGTTTCTGTAAAGAAAAATAATTTCTTCAAAATGCTCTCTCACAATTTCAATATCTTTTTTCACTTCAGATTTAAGTTCAATTTAATCTCTACAAAATGTTTTCATTTTTTGATTAATTTTCTTTTCACTTTCAACTTAATGAGTTACAACTTTTAACATAAAATATTTAATACTTTTTCCTCTGCCAAAGCAAATATGAAAAATTTTTCTTATTAACATGTTTGCCTTTTTTCTGGTTCTTAAATTTATCTGCCATTATTTCTGCAGTATAAAACTTGTTTTAAAACTTTTCTCATTTTATATTCGATCCTCTTTTATGTATTTGCGTTTATACTTTAAATACAAACATTTAGCTCCTGCTTGTATTAAATATACAAACGTATAAACTTAAGATGAACAAAATGATAAACTTTAACCACAAAATACTTTCAAGATAGTTTTCATTTAAATATGTTCTTTAGTAGAAACGTTCATATGCACGCATAACTCGAACCTTATGATAAAATATACTGAAAATTTGAACAAAAATTTTAAACTAAAAGAAAGAAAAAAACCTTGAGCTTTTTTGTGCAAGTGGCAGAAAAATAATTTAAGTTTAATGAAATAAATCATAGAATTGTCTAACGAGAAACTTTCTTTTATCCACAAAAATAATGAGGAATGCAAATATTTATTATTAACTTAACAAAAATGGAAAAAGTAAATTTGACACTGAGAGAAATTTGCAAAAAGAAATTATGCTTGAAGATAATGATGGATATTAAAATTTAAGCGAGCAAAAAAAATTCAAGGCATATTCGATCCTACACTGAAATTAAAAAAAAGCATTAATATAAAAAATCCTTACAAATAATATGATTTTTTTCATGGAAGTCTCTTCTCTTTTAGTCTTATGCATTTCCTGAAAAAACACAAATTCAAAGAAGAGAAATAAAAGAAACTAAATCCCTTGCAATAACCTAATTCATCAAATTGAAGTCTCTTCCGTTTTAGTCCAACGCACCCTATAAACACAAAAACTCAAAGAAGAGAAAAAATTTCGTACTATTACTAACTTTGCAAGAGAAAAGTCTATAAACACATTTACATGTTTTGTTCGTTTTTTTTTTAATTTTACTCTAATACGTGCATGTGTACAATGTGCGCATGTATTATTAGAAATTTTAGATGCTCATAGCTCCCAAAATATTGAGTCAATTTTAGGAAACTATAGATTATATATTTTCTGCTTTAGTGCTGAAAATGTTGACGATTCTAAGCACTTCACAAAGCGCTTTTGTGAGTAGAAATGTAGTACTCCAACCCGGGAACTCGCTATAAAAAAATCAGCAGCGATATCAACAGGTTTCTCAGCGCTTCTTTTACTCCATAATAATAGAATTCTTCTTTATTGGAAGCAATTTTTACTGCGATGTTTCTTAAATACTTAAAAAAATATTTCTATCTAATATTGCGGCCATCCACTGACTGTCAGCCTAATAAAAGATAATCTGATTTACAGTGTAGAAATGCTTTAAAAAAAAATTATATTTGTTTACTCTGAATTTCATGCTTATCGAGCTGTACTAAATGATGGTAATAAAAGTGGTCATAACCAAATAAGTAGCAACTAAAGCAAAAGAAAAAAATATGAAAACTTTTGATAGAGAAAATTGACTTTTCATTTCTTCAACAAACTGTTGCTTCGGCAGACTACTAACACTTTGCGCACAAACACGTTCACACTAATGTCGACCGACTTTGCTTTTCGCAGAGATGTATAAATAATTTGTAATAAAAATTGTAAAAATAAAAAAATGCCTCTACGCCAGAAAGTCCTTTCTACTCAAACATACCCATACACACGCACACAAAAGGAATAATAAAATATGGACAATATAAATGATAGAAGAGGGAAGCAAGAGAAGTAAGATTTTCAAGATTATTACAATCTTCATTCATTTCTGTTGCTATTTCTTATGTTGAAGTTCTAAGGAAATGAATACATCTATATCTTTCGTTTATGACTTTGGCAAAGTAAACAGAAAACTTAATGAATCGTAATTTAAAAATGAAAATTGTGCCAAAATGGTATAAGTATTTTACACACAGTGGTATGCTTTGCAAAAACGTGGCCAAATTATTAAGAGTTGCTAGTTGGAAGTGTTAATTTACTTTTTATTCAAAATTATAACAAATATAACGTATGTAAGGATTTTCTCCTTACAGCTTCCATGGCCAATATTTAACTTTAATATTCTAGAAATATACACTCTTCGAACTTGAGTCACAAATAAAGAAAGTTTTATTTAAAGTCTTATTGTATATAACATAGAATTTTAGTATCTTTATACCATTTCTGTAACAATATAACAATAAGTAATATTGCATTTGTGGCTTCCATAATATTTAGTTTTTCCCCTTAAGCAAACTTTTTAATTGAATGACTTTTTAATGAGTTTAACAATTTCTGATTTTTAGCCACAGGCACTAGAATTTTATTAAGTTCTATATTATTAAAGATTATGGTTTTAATTAAAAAGCAAGTATTCATTTTTAATATAATTTCGCTGTTATACAAAATACAGTAACATAATTTAAAATAATTAGTTTAATAATCCAAATAAACGCCCAAGGTTTTCATAATGAAATCACAGATTGCAGCAAAATGCATGTAAACTATTTGCTGCACTTGATAAATCAAATTATTATACTAGTATTCATATTATGCAGAACAATTGCAACGTCTCTTTTTTTATATTGCCCTGCAGGTGGTAGAAATTGTACAAAAAGTACTGTAGCACGAAATTGAGTTAAAATAAACGAATTTACGGTAAAAATCTTGTATTCTATTTCGTGACGAAAATTGGTTAAATAGCTGATGTTTCCTTCAAAAAATCATCCACCTTCAGTAGTGATAAAAGTGAACAAGAACGCTGATGAGACGGTGTAGTGCACTATCAAAATCAGTAGTACTGATATGTTCTGCTAATCTGATTGAATATTCGACCATTCCACTCTTAATATAAATTTGAATTTACATTACTTCAAATAATGAACTAAAAGGCCGAAATAATAAATTTCTGAATATTTGAGATGTTTTAAAATGTCACGACATCAAGAGCTCTAGTGTCAAAATAAAATAACAGAAAAGGTAATAATATAGATGATATATTAAAAAATTTAACCAAATGCTTATTTTTATTAGATTTTCCATAGAATATAAAATATAGTTCGCTAATATATTTCTACTAAATCTGTTTAAATATAGAACCTACAAATGTGGTTTTTGCATATTATACAAAAAATTAAGAACATTACTTGTTGCATTAAGCTCTGCACCAATTTCAAAGTTACGATTTGAAGCGAATGCTAGTTCCCTGAACACTCGAAGAAATATTCTCAGGGGGGCTAGGGGCTATTCACATATTACGTAACACTCCAAGGCGGGGTTAAAGATTTGTTACGGATTAGATACTTTGTACTGAAATTTTTTTAAAAAGCGTTACGAAAGGGGGGGGGGTGTATGATACAACCGAAAAAGCATTACGTAATATGTGAATAGGCCCTTACTCTGTAATGCGATGCGAAAGGAAAACTTTTCGCATTTGTATGTTATTAACATTGCAATGCGAAAACATTACTTTCGCTTCGAATTACAGAGTAACCCCCCAGAACTGAACTCTTTCGTATAACATTATATCAATATCAGGCATGGTTATAAAGGGAAGCGGTGGAAAGGGGATATCCCCCCAAAACGAGTAAATTTCTATAGGGTTTCTAAAAGAAGTTGTGCCAAATAGTATGTTTCACTTAGAAGTCTTGACTTCACAAATTAAACATACACATTTAGTTTAAGTGGATAAAATGGCAGAAAAAGTATAATATGCCTATGGCTGACAGGTATATACACCAGACTATCAGCCAAGAGGTCGCGGTTCGATGCTGCAGGCAGCCAACCCCTTCGCCGCTAATTTTTTATTTGTTTAATTAAGCAAACATATTTTGTTCAAAAATCAACAAAAAGAATGCCTATTATTATCGACCTAATTTTCAACATAAGTGTTTTAGACTGTATGTACAAGTATCCCTTTTTCGTTTTGGCGATTTTTGTTTGTTTTTGGGGAATTTTAATTTCAACTTATTTTTTCCTTTAGGATTTTTACGAATTTTTTTCGTCTTTTTGCGATCTTTGTAGTTTTGGCAATTATTTCGTTGGGGGTTTTTTCGTTTAAGCGCTTTTTTCATTTTGAGGATTTTTTTTTCATTTTGGCTAATTTTTTTTTGATTTTGGGCTTTTTTCGTTTAGCGATTTTTTTTTTCTATTTTTATTTTAATGTTTGGTTTTTATTTCAGTTTTGGCGTTTTTTTATTTGCTTTAGCAATTTTTTTCGTTTAGGTACTTTTTTCGTTTTAGCGCTTTTTTCATTTTGGCATTTATTTTCGTTTTGGCTATTTTTTAACTTTGGATTTTAATTTTTTTTTTGTTTTGGCGATTTTTTCGTTTTGGTTTTTTATGCGATTTACTTTTCGGTTTGTTCCTTGCATTACTTGAAGGGATACCTTTTAATTATTAATTTAATAGCTAAATCGGTGCAAAAATATTCCTAAAATTCCCTTTTCGCTCTATAGAATAAATCAAATCTGCAGCAATGTGAAAAAATTATATAATTACTTCCAGCTTGGCTTTTAGATGTTTCATGCATCCAATATGGTGTCCTTTAATTCACAAGTTGTATTTTCTTTGGAGCCGTCCCCTAAGTTTTTAGTTTTTGCCCTAAAAATAAATATCCAGATCAATAGAACTCGAAATTTGCAAACTAAAGTGTGTAACATTTCATCATGTAACATTTTTCATATAAAAATACATGGGAGTTTCGAGCATATAGTTGTTGCCACTCGCTTTGCTTTATCTGAAAAAGAAAATATTATCGTAACCAACACTTTTTCTCTACAAAAAATATAAGCATTTCAAAATTTAAAGGTAAAGTGCACTTACGATAAAACTGCTTTCGATGACTATCCGAAACGATTTTCGTGAAAAAACGAGTTTCCAAACATCTGTTGGTTATAATTTTCTTGCGGCTAACGCTCGTAATACTAAAACCATTATAATATAATCAATATGTACTTCTGTACATTTGCATTATTACAGCTGAAAATGTAACGGCCATTAATTTTATATGCAATTGAAGTAGTTAATTTTCCATTTGACATTTTTATTCTACACATATAAATTCTTATAGAAATTCCAATAGTATTCATATTGATGGCCTTTTCTTGAACTACAGCAACTACTGCCACTACTCCTGCTATTTATATCCAACATCACTCATTACCGCCATCAACAGATTCAGTTAAACCAACTAAGTTCAATGCAGAAATATTCATATGAGGAATAATCTATACAAATATAAATGTAAATACAATACGAGACGAAATAAGAATGAAGGTTGTTAATATCTGTTTGTATGCTGAAGAAAAAACCAATATTTTATGCCTAGTGACAGGGAAAAGCCATTATAAAATAGTAATGAAGAAAAAAACTGTACGAAAGCTACGACACACCGAGTCTAGTAATAAAAGTGAACCAAAAAAAACGATGAAAATAAAAGTCCTGAAAATATGCAAACGATAAGGAAAGAAAAAACGAACTAACGGAATCGAATTGAGAGCAATGAAAAAAAATTAAACAGACGAAAGAAAAAACTGCAAGAATTCATGGCTGTAGACGGAAGTTAATGAATATGGACAGGAAATGAAGCAATAATTGTAAAGGAAAATATTTTTCGTGCAATTTTTAGGGCAAAAAAAAATCAAAATTGGAACTACAAGAGCTGAAGTCATTAAAATTCAATTGAAAAGTTTGTTAAATCGTTTAATACGCAAACAAATACACATGTAAACTTACATGTTTTTACCATTTTCCTAGAATAAATTTATACACAAAACAAAACTGCAAACATCAGAACGTATGAGTGATTTAAATTTTTACAAAAACAATAGAGTATATTAACTTGTTTTCTTGGAAACAAAATCAACTTGAAGGGAATGCATTCATTCGTTCACAGGCATTTTCCAATTATTTTTTATGCTGATTTTTTGCTTTCATTAAATCAATTGTTTGCAAAATTTTTCATGCTGATTGATGTCTACTTGAAAGATTTGTGGTTATAGTTTCAGTAATAATTTTCGTTGATGGACAGAAACAATTTGAAATGTTGTGGTATTGAATATATTCACCCAGTGAACATTATTGCCAATATGTTAATGTCAGAAATTATCCGAAATTTAACCAGCCATGTTTAAGAGCATAAAATTTAAGAACTAAAGACATTAAAAGTTCCTATAAAAGCTTTGAGTATGTGGCTGCTGTGCCTTGCAACCCAATTATTTAAGAGAAGCTACCTTTGATAGTCAACAGTATGACCAATTTTGCTGTGTGGGTTAATATGGTTCCTCAGAAGTATTTGTTGCTAAAAAAAAATCCGATACATTTATTTATAAACTTCTATCGGTAAGAAAATTATTGAGATTTAAGTGCACGTTAAAAGCTATTCACGTTAATCTTCATCACGTTTTTAAGCTAAAAATATGTTTCTTGAGCATAATTCCACTTTATCTTTATGTTTTATTCTTCATAATCTACTTCATGCAAAATAACAATTTTCTAACTAAACAATAATAATTTTAAATAAGTATAATTTTTTTTTGCAAACAAATTATTGAGTACATAATAACTTGCTGCAATTCTATGTTGGTTTTCATAGCGACATCAATAAATATAGCAATGACAAAACATAAACCACAACTTAAGTAAAAATAATGCAAACGTATGTAAACTCAATTGCACAATTTCAACAGAAATAAACTCCTCCACAAAAAGAAAAACAAAGATCTCTCGTTTGCTACAAAATATCAAAAAAAAAGCATATAATTTTGTATGATAAATGATTTTAACAGTCATAACTCCAAATAAATAAAATAAAACTCAGCATCTTTTCGTACAGAGTACCAATATGAAGGAGTAAGAAAACGTTTTTACAGAAAATAAAAGACAACAATAGAAAATAAAGTTATTACAACATTAAAATTCAAATTTCTTACATGACAGTCAAAATAGCAACGCATTTGCAACATCATGTTTGTACGACAAGAAAAAATTCTTAAAAATAGATATAAAACAACATTTCCAAGTCTTCGAAAGAAAATTATGAGAAACTGGTTACAAAAAACAGTCATAACAGAAAATATTATAAAAACAACTTCTGTTACATACAAATTTACGTAATGACAATCAATTTTTCATATATCAAACATTGTCGGGAAAGAAATAAGAGTTTGAAATGAGGCTATTATTATTACATAGCATTTCTTGCAACGAATCAAAACAGATCTGATATATTTTTAACCGACTTCAAAAAAAAGAAGAGGTTATCAATTCGTGTGTATTTTTTGTCAATGTTTGCACAGGCATAACTCTGTCATTTGTCAACCAATTTTTGAAATTATTGCTTTGTTTGAAAAGGTTTGCCTGCAGTTTGGCCCCGTAATTTTTTTTCAAATCGGAGGGGGAAATTAGCTCCCCCCATGCATAACTCTGTTATTTTTCAAAATTCTATTTTTTTTAAAGAGTTTTTTTTAGCAGAATTATTTAATTAGTTTTCGATTGCAAAGTTTTAATATCTATACATAGAATACACTAGGCTACCAAAGTTTACCTTTTCTATATTGCTATGTTATGATATTTAAGTTTTTTAGTCAAAATTTCTGCATAAAAAAGTTGAAACTGAAAAATTTTCCAACAAAAATGTTTATAATAATTTTTTAGTTAAGACCAACCAATCTTTTTGGAATTATAAAGCCAAGAGAAACAAGAAAATTTAAAATCATGGTAGCACCAGAGGTTCAATTCGTGTGGCTGGCAGCCACCGTCGGCCTTATTTTCACAGATCTAGCCGCCACCGATGAAGCGGCTAGAATCGGCTTATTTTCGTCAGTCGCATTTAAGAAATTAGCCGCTTGAGCCGATTATAGCCACACAAATTTTTGTTTGATTCTAAAATAATTTTGTTATTTTCCGATTTTGACGATTTTGAGCTCTAAAAATTTCACTTTGACGACTTTTGCCCTAAATTTATGATTGTCATATACTTAAAGTCGACCATATTTTTTATTACTTTTACACACCGTAGGGTGAGCACAATCTAAGAAATCTGGAGGTTTTTTTCCATCTTGCTTGAGGCAGAGTAGTAGATTTTTCCACAAATTTTACTGCAAGTGTGCAAGAGTGCAAGTGTGCAAGTATGAAAATGTGCAAGTGTGTAAATATGCAAATAAGCAAGTGTGCATTTAACTGGAAACTACCGAATTTTATCGAATGATCTAAGCGGTAAGGAACTCTGATGATTAGACCGGGAGGTCTCGAAACATGTAAGTTCAACCCTCCGCGCAGTCAAAAATTTTTCTTTGTATATAGGCAGAAAGTTAAAATACCATTTTTCAGCATATTTAACCATAAAGGACTTTTCTGCGTTTTAGTGGCCCTTATAGCATGAAGCTATAGCACTTTAAACAATATTTCTTAAGAGGTGAAACTTTACGAATTGCACCAAAATTTGCTAATGTCTATAGTTTAGCGATGTGCTACATGCGTAGAGTAGAGTATATATGAGGCCATCAGCGCAAAATTCGTGTAATCCACATGTTTTGTTTGTTGCTGTTCTGTTGTCACATACATTCGCGGCATGTATGTAACACCAAAACAGCAACAAACAAAAAAGTGGGTTACACCACATGACGAATTTCATTAAAATCGGAGAGGGTAAGAAATGAACTTTATTTTGTTTCCACTGAGAAAATAAAAATCGGTTAATATTCAACTTAGTTACTGGCTTATGACATAGAGGACTTTTATCCGTAACTCAAGATTTTCGAAGTATTTAGCAAATTTCAAAACATATTCTTGTTGTACTCGACAACACTTACCAGAAAAATAGTATCACTTCCCTCATATTTTTTTCTCTAGCAGAGTGTAATAAAAATATTGAATAAAACAATAGTTTATTTGTTGTATTTTCTAAAACTTTTAATATTTTCTGATTAATTTTTAAAGATTAATCTCATTAATTTTAATATTTTCACTTAATACACTCAATTTCTTTGAAATTTTTATAAAATTTATCCATCCATTTCACTGTTATTAGATTAGAGCGCATGAGCCCCAGCAATGCCAGCTCTCGTATCCAATCCAGCCCATAGAAAGAATTAAAATCGCCAAAATATGGAGCTAGACAGCTATATATTTAGAAAAATGTTTGAGCTATCAAGAGGAGAGATTAATTGTAAGTATTAAAATTAATCTATGACGATAAATTGATGGTGCAAATCTTATATTTATTATTGCTGCGAGACATTCCTTATACTTAAAAAATTTCATTTACCTGAAAAGATATAAAAACAAATAATTTAGTTTAGCTCTTTAAAACGTTTGTATCATAATGTTTAGGAAATTTGTGTAGCTTTGTAAATTATTTTTTCTACATGAATATATGAATAAAAGATACAGATTTGCACAGAAATAAAAATCTGGGAAAATGCCGATAAATGACTCAAACAAAAGTTTTATCTGCGAAGGATTTGATAAACCCGATTTTTTTTCTATAATATAAATTGATAGTTCGGCATATGTATGTAAGTATATCTGTTATCATTTAGTATCCAACTTTGTTATGGGGGTGCCGATGTCTCAAGTATGTAGTTTGCGCGTTGACTACAAAGCAAAGATGTCGGGTTCAATACCTGTGCCAGGCAAGTCACTATCAACATCATAAATTTTTCTGATGTGCATTAGTGAGGTGCTGTGTTAGTTGTTGTTGGATTGTTTAAGTGATGAAGACATAGCACTGGTCACTAAGCAGTTCTATGCAAATATACGTCTCAGCGGCCTTTTACCTCGTTAATGTTAGGAAAAAATCGTCTGCGAAATAAAACAAGTATTAAAATGGCTACAAATTTAAAAAAAGCTTAAGAAAGTTAATGCGTCTACTTAACACCAGAGGAGTTTCAACTACTGCTGCAAAATTAACATAACGCAATATCAGAATTGTAAAAAAATTATGCTTTCTAAATTTATCTGACTTCGCCATCTGTTCTCTCTACTATATTCCTTTCCCAAAAGAGAAAGTAACACATTAATTAATTAATTTACTTTTAAAACAAGTTTTATCTCATAACAAAATAACTGGGATATGGCTCAGTTGTAGAGAGTGTGCTTTGCGTCCGGGAAGACTTGGTTCGTATCCCAGCCATGTCAATATTTTTTTTATTTATAATTTTTTATCGATATAGCGGAATTCTTTATCACAACAAATTTGAAAAAAAATTATTGAATACCGAGATTTTTGTTATCAAAAACGAAACTTTTTTTCTGTGTACTTTAAATTTATATGAAAATTAACTAAATAAATAATTAATTACTATGTCAAAAACTGGCGGTTATTGTTTAAGGTGACAAATTTTTGCTAGGTAATGTACATTAGGGCGGCAATGAAATATATGACATCTAAAATTTGTTTTATTTAAATAGGATCTGTATGGATTATTGTGGTACTTGGTGCAAAATTAACCAAATATGAAACAAAAATTTTGTGAAATTTATCTATATAATTTTTTGTATCCAAACTTGCCCATTTCCTCCAATTTGATTGTGTGAAATATTGCCGGTAGCAACAACTTTTATTATGACTTTATAAAAATATCGTAAAATTCTTTAATAAAGTTATGTATTTCAAAAAATGTCTCTCTTTTCTATCAGTGTTAAAGACTGCTCTTAATGCAATTTTTATTACAATACTTACTTGCTTACTTTTTGCTTAGATTTTATTTATATTATGCACATTAACTTTAACATTAGTGTAGTTCACACCTTGTTCGGTAACTGTTTAGTCGTTATCTTATATATAAATAGGCCACACCATTTCTTGTCGTACACTTTTAAGTATCTTATTGTCCACCAATTTTGATGAAACATATATAATTTAAATGGTATTTTCCTCTAGATATGCACAATATATTTTTTTACTTAGAAAAACCGGTTACAAAACCGGCTATAGCAAAACCCGGTTATGGATCGAGTAGTCCAATTTCGATCACTGGGCGTGATTCTAGTATTGGTAAAATTTCCCATTCATTTTGTTGTTAAAAAAATTTTAAATAAATTTTACAACAACAAATATAAACAAATTTTTTCGAATATAACGAATGAACAGATACCGAATGTTGCATGAACTGCACCATTTTTGTTAAGTTTTATTTAATATTTTCTACAGAAAAATATAATTTTAATACTTCATTTCACTTGCAACTTGTTCGTTTTATTTCCGTTGTGCAAGTTCTACTACCGTAAACTATGTATTTACTACTGAACATATTTATTTGGGATTAATGTTCTACCATGAAATAAAAACGAAGGAACTCGTAGCTTCTACAGTTATGTACTTGTCTCCTTAACGTATTGCTCAATTCTCAAAACTTATAACATCAACATGCGTCCGCAACATTGTTTCTTTTTATGTGGCACTGTATGTAAAAGAGCCAAATTGTACTCTGTAGCAACATTCTATTAACAAAAACGTGTATCGTAATTTAATTTTTTGATAGGTTCAGTGTTTGATGGTTTACTTACAATTCTCTGCTCTTTCTTATTTAAGTCCTATCAGTAAGCAATATATGGTAAAGATTTTCAGTAACACAAACTTTTAGCTTAAATTATAAATATCGAATTAAGTACGAACTCTACTGCTGTTTCTTGCAAACTTCGTAATACTGCCCTTTTTCGGCAAAATTTTCTCATTTTCCCATTGTATACACAAGCACGTAACAAAAGTATTTGTTACATCAAACCAATTAAATTAATCTAATAAACTAACATTATTTTAAGGCTTTATCATAAACATATTCTGCCACTTTGCTTTTTCGCAATTTCTGCTATAATTTCACAAAAGCTCTGATAGCAGCTCTCAGAAAATCCAGGAAATTTGTCTGTAATATTTACAAAAGGGAGAATATATATTACCTAAAACTATAAAGTCATCTGAACAAATTTGTAATA
Organism: Panzeria rudis; assembly: GCA_956483635.1. Taxonomy (NCBI): domain Eukaryota; kingdom Metazoa; phylum Arthropoda; class Insecta; order Diptera; family Tachinidae; genus Panzeria; species Panzeria rudis. The sequence continues at coordinate 152,527,278 of OY101449.1, read as the reverse complement.
CACTTACAAAATGAAACAAAAACAAAAATGTCATCAACAAGTTTAGTTCAAAAATCCCTAGAAAATGAGAAAACCAAACTTTGTTTTAATAAAATATAGAAATGAAATACATGAAATAAAATGATACTTTGCTTTATAAGTTAGTTATTTGTGCGGCAAATATATCAAAGTTTTTCATGAAAATAAGAAATGTTGAGGTAATTTACAACAGAAGCAAAATTAGCCAAATAAGGCTTATCAGATATGAAACAAAGCTTCTTTAAATGAAAAAAAAAAAACAACAGATGGACTTCTGGTAACATTCTTTTGACAAAATCCTTTAAAAATGCTATAATTATTTTCCCTTCTCTAGACAACAAAAAAGTAAAATTTTAGGCAGTTGCAAGTAAAGGAATTTCTACTTATTTCACGTTAATTGTACGCATTGCTACACTTCTAACTGCTGTGATTTAAGAATTCAATTCTTTGCTGTCCTTGAAATATAATAAAAGTAAACATTTTTTCTTTGATGTGATAACTTGTGAAAAAATAGTTTGTAGGATTTTTTAATGATATTACAGTATTTTGATTTTGTTCAATTAGAAGAAAAGTTACTTTATAACTTCTAATATTCGTCCCATCATTGGACGGGTACCTACAGAAAAACTTATACGAATTTTCTGCAAGAACATTTAAAGTAAAATATAGTTGACATCGTACAAGATTGCTCAAAAGTATTTGCAGCTATAATTTGTAGCGAAAAAAATTCTATTGATCTGTACAGCTGATTTACTCTCTATTACACTTTTAAGTTAACTGCAGACTTATATAAATAACTTTATTTTATGAAAATGGAAAAGAAACTTTCAAGATATTTACAAAACTTCAATCCATTTTGACAAAATATTTTTAATAGAGAAAAAAAATTCATAATTAAACAACATTTACATGTTAAACACTCGAGGGTGCAATTACAATCTAATGGCTTTAAAAAAAGCAATATTTAATACTGCCTAAGGGAAGCATTTTATTATTCCACCACTCCTCCTCTTTTAACCATCGCTTAATTTTTAATGCCGCAACTTTAGACATTCATAACGAAATATAAGAACAAGAAACTTTAAAATTTTATATTTGTATTACAAGTAACAATAACAGCAAACTCGAGAGAAAAAGAATTCTTATGTTTTAGTCTTTAAAATCCAAGTAATTTTCAACTAAATAAGAATTATTACAATTAGGGCGGGTCGATGCTGAGATACAATGAAACATAATTTAAGAGATAATATATTCTCAGAAAGGGAATGCTGCTAACTTTAAATATATAAAGTCGAAGAACTAATAAGTAACTTTTGAAAAAGTAGTAAAAAACGTTCGTTGATTGGTTCAATTTCAAAAATATATATATACATTTTTGTCTAATCTGTTTTTCATACTATTTCTCCAACAGTATCTCACTCCCATTTCATAAAAACTTTTGTTTTTGAATTTTTACAGAATACAAATGCAAAAAAATATATAATGGTAAATATAAGTAAACATATCAGCATCGTTTGTCATTCCCACGAAATATCGAAAATTTATAAAAGGAGGCTTTGTTTTTCTTTTCAAAAGTTCGTCCACATTTTCTTTGATATTCGTGACTTTTCTTGTTAATAGTTTTTAGTAAAAATACTTTGTTCAAAAATAATGCGCGTGTAATTTTAGGTCGATAATAATCTGTAAAATGTTGCCGACTATTATCGACCTAATTTACAACAAAAGTGTTTTAGAGTGTATTAGTATGGAATTTTGTGGTAGTTTCTAATATCTGATTTTGAAGCTTTTTGTTATTGTTTTGGGGCTTAGTGGAGAAGAAAACTAAACTAACCAGAGCAGAAATCCAAATAAGTTATAGAGAAAAATTAAAACTAGATGATAAACGGTATGCAGAATATAAGCAAAAAGCAAATTAAAGGTAAATTGAAGTACTCCTAAAACAACTTATTTTATTTATTAATTCTTTGGCTTTGATTTAAATGAGCTCTAAGCAATAAAATTGAGGTGAAAAAGTATAGAAATTATATCATCCTAAAGTGGGGTAATGAATGACAAACATATTGTGCGTTTATGAATTTTTTTGTATATAAATCTCTATTCTCATTGTTAGTTCTGCTTTCACTGGAGATCGACAAATATAAACAGACAATTCATACTAGCAACAAGATGCTTAATTGCTGATGTACCTGTTCGTATATTGTCTTACAATATTATACTAAAGCCTCCTAATGCTGTATATTTTATTATATGCAAATGCAGAAAAGCACTCAATCGTTCAGATGAAAATTGCTTCAATAATTTTTCAAATTGTTAAAAAAAATTAATTTATGCAAAAGAATGATGGTATAATAAATAATTATTATGCATATTTATCAAACTATTTAAAATGATACTGTATAATTTGAAAATTTTCCTGAGGCTAAATTGAGTTGAAATAAATTCAAAAAATGTTAAATAAATTCAAAAATAAATAAATAAAGTAAATGTGTTTATGTTTTTAAAATCAACCAAATCAACAAATTAATTAAAAGTCTAAGTGATTATTTCCAACAATTTAAACTTAATATTGAGGTTGATGTCGGTTATACTGGTCGTTCGTTGTCAGCTGTAAAAGTACAGATAGAAGTATATGTGTCAATGTCTGTGTGTGTTTACATAAAGAAATGTTAAAATTAAACATATTTTTGGTTGGCATGTTGGTTGTGTTTCGTTGCATGGTTTTGTTTGCTTTTTATTTAATTTTTTATTTTGAATTTTTTGCTTTACTTTACTACACAATGTGGGAAATCATGCTGATGATGATGATGTTGATCATCATCATAATGTTTTATTACTGCAGCATGTAATTTTCATTATCTGGTGCACAATCAAACAATTGTAGTGTTACTTGGTGTTTTTAAAACAAAATATTTTGTTTGTTAATCTACATATTTCATTCATATTATAATTATTTATACTCGTACGTATAAACAACAATTTGTGGCTGTAAGCGAATTGGAATTGTGACGCATGAAAGCTTCATTAACAATCATACGCCCTGAAGTAGCAATTTTTTCTATTATTATATAAGCGGAGTTATAAGCGGAGTTATAAGCGGAGTTATAAGCGGAGTTCAGCATTTGATATAAATGGTCTTCCATAAACTTAATCTAATTAATTTTTGCAAACTAATTACTGAAACCAAATTCGTATTTGCTTTTCTTAAATAACTTAAAACTAACACTTGAAATTTTCATTAAAATTATATGGAACTCCTTCCTATCTTGTTCAATATTCAATACTTGTCATGCTTAACTACTCTTTAAAGAGAATTTGAAAGAAAGAAAAATTGGAATATCACTGTCTCGCCATCAATATCATGAGAAGAATTTTGATGAAAGTAAAAACTTTTTTAAGTTTCCATTATACCAACTACAATGTGGAAGATATTAATTAAGTATTGATTTTTTTCGATAAGACAAATGGAAAATATTAACTTTTAATGTTATTTCAATATTGTGGAGAAGATGTAAGTGGAAAATATATATACAAACATGTGGAGTTTTAGATATTCTCTATATAATATCTGCTAGTTTATTTTAAAATCCTAATCTTTAAAGTCAATTCATATTTAGAAAGCCTGTGAAGGTAACGTTCAATACATTTTTTGTGCAAAATTTAAATTTTTCCCAAACACACTCTACAAATTCAAATATTCTCATTAAAATAACATACAAATCATCCTTTTATATACAATACTTTTCGAGATATATAAAAATTAAACTCAACACATTCGAGAAATTTTACGAAGTTATGAAAATTTGTCGAAGTTGAAAAAAATATTTTAGCATTTTTTTTCTTTGGCATAAATTCGTTATAGGATGAAAGAAAACCTTTGAACAGATTTCATCAAAAGTTAAATGGGTCGTGTCCAACTGTTGGTCGAATTAACATGGAATTACCCATAAGTTTTTTATTCCTTTTTCTGCAAAGTGAGGAAAACAGTAGTTAGGGCCTCTTTTATTAAGGTGGCGTTATGTGTATGTCTTCACATGCTTATGTCAGTATCTTTGAGCATATTGAATATTAATTATGATTAGCGAGCAATAAACAACAAATTTTCAAAACAACAACAAAATAACTTAAAAAGTTGTCTGTTGATTTATAAATGAGAATAAGTAAGTCTCAAATGGGAAAACACTTTGTTATTTCAGAGAAAATAGTTTAGAATAATTGCAGCTTATAAAACTAATGTTGCAAACTTTATGATTTTATGCTATTTGAGTTTTATTTCTTTCGTTACTCCACAAATGCTTCTAAAGAAATCATTAAGCTCGTTCCTTAAATTTAACCAAGTTGTATTTTTGTGAACATCTGTTTAAATGGTTGGTAATAAATCAAACATTACAACACAAGTACAATTTCATTCAACCTTAAGTTAGTTTTATTGAATGAAATGGAAATAAAGAAATTTTCTTTTTAAAATGTGTGAAGAATGTCTTATCGCATTTGTCACTTCAGTTGTAATAGATTTTCAAAGTTAAAATGTATATTTTATCGTCTGCTTTTTACTTTGATTGAATTGTTTTCGTCTGGTGACCATTAGAATTTTTTCAATTTTTATTTTTGTTTTAAAAATACTTTGTACGAACATCCTTTGAATTTATTACAGCGAATTCTATCGATAATGCATTTTCAATAAGTCATTAAAGGAAGACGAGGTTCAATAAAACTATTGTGGCAAAGAGTGAAAACGAAAATGATTTGGTTGACTAAATAAAAGAAATTGAAAGTTTAATATTGCTATTAGTTAGAACTGAGAAATAAAATAAAAAATAAGCAGGCGATTCAAAGGATTTTTCTTGCGTGCTATACAGTTTTAGAAATGCTATAAAAGTTTAAGCAATTTTATGACAAACAGAACTTCTTAAGCTATAAATTAAAGCAATTCCTGGACTTAGATTATAACGGCCGTATGCATAACCAAAACTTGGCAGAAAGTTGGCATAAGTGATGAAATTGCGCTGGCTTTTAAAGAGTTTCCCAACACAATTGGACATTATAACCACTGTATCTTGTAACTTTGACTCATCACTATATTTTCCACTGATTTTCAATATCAAATAGTATATATTAGAACTTGTTAAGAGCCAACTAAATGTAATATTTTATGCTATCTTCATGTCAAGTTTTGCGTTATGCATATGCCCCTGAGAGACCAACATTCAATAAATATCACAGAAACAAACCCATATATAGAAGCAAATGAACTCATGTATATGTAAATAGTTATATACACTGAAAAATCTTCCGCCCCTATTGTCGGTGTCAACTCAACTCAGTTTGTTTGCCTGAGATTATCTTGTTTCCTTAAACTTTCAGAAGAATATGGTAATTTTTTGTCATTTTGTCACTTTTTTGATATTTTAAGTTTGTAATGCCATAATAACTTCAACTAAAACAGTTGTGATTCAAAATACTAAAAAAATGTGGTAACGTGAAAGTTGGTACGACTCTCAAACGACCAAACTGAGTTGAGTTGAGAACGGCAATAGGGGCATTCGCTTTAAAAATCCAATGAAACAATTTCGTTAGATTTTTTGCACAATTCTAATAAAACTTCACGAATATTGTGAAAAAATTTCATTGAAAATGCTTCATTAGTTTTAATAGTTTAGTTAGAAAATTTCATTGGATTGAAGACAATAAAAAATTTTTCATTTTGTTTGTTACTTGTTGTTGTACTCTTTCATATTATTATACACTCGTAGACAATAATGACAAAATATCATTAAAATAACGGCAGAATTTCGTTAAACAAATGAAACAGTTGTATTAAAATAATCAAACAATTTCATAACAACGACGAAATATTTAATTTCACCAAAATAATGATATATATCGACTACCTTACCGAAATTATTACAATGGATCAATGAAACTATTTCGTATATCAAATGAACTTTAAATTAAAAAATTTTAATAAACTTGTTTCATTAATCCAACGAAGCGTGACGTTAGTTGATTTTTAATGAAGTTTTTCATTGGATTAAAGTCGAAATTCACAGCACTTAAAAGCAAAACTCTTTCAGTGCAATTAAATACTGATATTAATTAATATTTAAACCAAAAATATTACACTTTCATTAAAAGGCTTTAAAAAGTGCAGCTTGCACAACCATAAGACTTACATAAATACCCAGCAATTAAATTTAAAATACACAGTGATTATATTACAAGGAATATGCTTACAAAAAAACTTTAAACTAAAAAATTCAATGAAACGATGTAAAATTACAGACATTTGCGGCTCACAAATTATAACAAAATAATGCCGCCAGCTTTTGGATACCGATAAAAATATGAAAATTTAATAACGTAGAGTCCACCTTAAATACTCTGGCGAGTTATATCCCAATGGCGAGTTATAACCATGCACAAAAACACAAAAGACTCTTAAATTTAACACTTTGTCAGTTTCCGTTTCCTGTTTTTCTTTTGGGAAATTTTGTTTTGCAACTTTGGTACCATAAAAATCCAAGCTAAGTGTCATCAAAAAGTCATCTAGTTGCTACACACAAGGAGTTTAATATTTTTAACTCTTAGTAGCACACACACATACATCCATACGTACATGCTCCGTCTGAACAAAAACAAATTTATTTACACATCTGTTGGTGAGCGGTAAACTACACCAAGTCACATTTTTTTCAAAATACGTTTTTTTACTGCTGGAATCATTATATTTTTCTGTATCGATATGTATATAACGGACGTAGTAACGCGCAAAAATATCATGGGAAGTAAAAAACACCAAGTCCATTTCAAAAAAAACCCTTTATATTATAAGACGTATTTTTATGCAGGATATCTTTGAAACAAAAGAATTTGGTGTATGTTAAATTGTTAATACTACAAAGATAGAATCATTTGCAATTTTCAAAATGATGTTTGCGATCTCCTGTAAAATTTGCAAAATGTGACTTGTTATAGTTTATCTCCCACCTATAGATATAAAGAAAGTAGCATAACTTTTTGCCAATATAACTGAGCTAGAGCAGAGTGAAGGGGAGTGAAGTAATATATACAACGCTGTCGTACTAACACACATTTCTATACACAAACACAAAGTGAGGGCAAGAATAGAAGCATATCTGCTTGCTGCTACATATTCTTTTTAAATAAAATACTTTGATTTTTATGACTTTTACGTGTGCCTAAGTTTTGATGAGATTTTCTGTTTTATTTGGACGAGATTTTATTAAGGATTTGATTTTTGTTTATTTTATCACATTGTTTTTGCAATGAACTTTACATTATGTAACAAAACTTTTTTTTTTTTTGTATATTTGGACAAATGCATTGAATGTTCTTAGAGCAGGAGTTCTCACTGTTTTTTTTGCAGGCCAATAAGTTCTTGGTTTGTTTTTTCGCAGGATTCTATTTTGATTTTGTTATACATGCACAAAGCAAACAGATTTATTGTTATAACCACATTTGTGACCAATCGAATTTTGTTGGTTCTATGTACTACAGCCAAAATAAAATATTGGTAACTCTAACCAATTTAATAGGTTAGAATAACACCAACCAATAAAAGTAAGTGTGTTTGTTAAAAATAAATTTTTTTTAATTTCTTGGTCTCGAACATAGGTCCTCACAATTTTAATCATGTTTATAAACTCCTTTACCATCTCACCTAAGTCATCTTCTTAAATAACGATATCTCAAATTATACATGGATATGTGGCGACTTGCTTGACTTAAATACAGTCATTTTTGTTATATAACTATTTTCGTTGCTATTTTTTTAAATTGGTAGTTTTGACCATAAAAATAAAATTTGGTCATTTTAACCACAAAAATTGTTAAAAATTAAATTTGTAATTTTAAGCATCAAAAATTATTATACATAATTTTCAAACGTGGTTTTTTCCAAATTTATACTTCACAATTCAGTAATATGTAATATCTTGGTCTTCCACTTTGGTTCTCACAATTTTTCTCATGTTTATGAACCGGACGCCTTAACCATCTCTGCCAAGTCATTTTGTTTAATAACGATATAACAAAGTACCCATAGATATGAAATGACTTACAACTTCAAAAAAATATTATTTTAACCAATGAAATTTATTGTTTCATTAAATTGGTTATATTTCCTTACCATTTCATTTTGAGTGTAAGAACATTGGAAAAACAATTAAAAATGTTTTTTTAATATGATTATTTCGAGCTAATTTGCTCTTTAATTCGAAGTTAAGATTTTTAACGTTATATTCAGAAAGAATTGGAAAATTAAAAAAAAAATTTGTTACTCAGCAAAAAGTGGTGGTAAGCAGTGATACACATGAGCACTGACCGTGTTTGTATGGCGACTTCCGAAAACAACGTTGTTGATGTTGATTTTTCAAATGCTCCTTGGAATATTGGTCATGTCCTATTCCCCCATGGGGTCACGGTTATACATCTTGGTGATAACACTAACGTTGATGTTGTGCTTTCTGGGGAAAAGAGTAATTGGCTTTTGCTGACATTACCTTTGGCCAATTACCTCTAAAATTTATATATTTCCTGCAGGAAATGTGGATAGTAAAATTGTAACTATTCACTATTGACTTTGTCACCAGTACTACTGACTAATTGTACCCAGGCAATGTTCTGTGCTATAGACATTTAGCATGTGCTTGTCATTCAGATTCCACTACTGACCTCGGAACTGCTGACTTACTATAGACTATGTGCTTCTTATGGGACCATATGGAGACACTTACCAGATTTTCACTAGTGTAATTTTAATGATTCTAGTCAACACATATGGAACTTTTTACCAGCTAAGACAAATAAATTAGAGTTTTTATGAAAATTTTTAGTTTTCCGTTCAGCCGCATATATTTTCAACACATCAAAATGAGACCATTGATAATCGTTTTCTAGCTGTTAAAAACGTCTCTTCTCGTTAAAGCTAAAATTAAAAGTGTAGACGATTCGTTGACAACGTCACTAAAAGGTCACCAAACTTGTTGATAAAAGTGATGACTTGGAGACGCTTGGCCCCTGGCTTTCTTCAGGGTTACTACCCAATCTCTTGAAACAGAGCAATAGGTGTGCATATAAGTATTTTAAGGAAGTAGGCTTGCCTACGCTAGCCAGTAAGGAGGTTATAGAGCACCTATGGTCTCGCCCAAGACCAAAGTCAATAGAAAGTTAACCTCTAAACAAGCACCATGGGAACTAGTAGCCCCACAGATGACCTGCCTTTCAGAGGGTTAAAGAAAGAGATGATGCTCGTCGTTAGACGACATCATCTTTGATGATGTTCGTGGCGGACTTCGTCTTACTCTCGACAGGAAGGATGATTCTGTGGCTGGTTGCTGGTGAGGTCTCCTTCGGGAGCTCACATTGGAGCTGTGGCTGCTCCCAAAATCGCTGGGAGAGGTGTTGGTTTAAAGACTGATGCTTGAGCAGTGCTAGTGGCTGGTCAGATTTCGGGCCACCAATGGTAAGCCTCTTTGTGCTGTTGCTAAACCAAAAGTGGCTGCATCAGTAGCGCTTTGTAGGCGGATGATGGGAAACGCTTTGCATAGTGGTGTCTACGCGTTTGTTATAGACTACCTGGCTTGCTTCTTAATCCTCGGTTACCTTGTGAGCATCGCGTAAGCTGCTGATGTAGTAGAGATTAGATAGATGAAACACTCTAACAAGTTGTTTATACATGGTGGGCGGCCATGCATGAGAAGATGCTACCTGTGTGTACCTTGCAAGTCACACATGTATGCCTTCGGGGTGACTCGGTGGTGGTGGTTGCGAACACTCAACTTCACTCGGCGTTATGAGGACACCGTCAGGTAGGGCCGTAATGGCAGGCACTGACGTTAATCAGGAACACATCTGATCGTGTCGTATTCTTTTTGAATATAACGTTACGAACCGTACTTTAGCCTTTATAATTACTTGGCAATAAAAATGGTTTCAAGCTCTGTGGAGTCAGGACTGAAAGCGTTTATTGAGTTTGCAATTAAAATTAAGTTTTTTATAATTTATATTGAGAAGGAATAAAATCATTCTAAAGCAAAGTTCATACTATCGGCTCAATGTACCAACTATCGTCGGCATACTGTAAATTTTTCCTTTCAGTCGTATAAACATTTCTGGTTTAATTAATTTTTGAAGATTTAGTTGCCATTAAAAAGTTTTAATAGAAATATACTTAAATACAGCAGAAAATGTAAATGGCTTGAATAAATTATACATGTACATATTTAATTACGTATATCTCTTCACCTGTAGTGGAAAGTTTAAAGAAACGCTACTTTAGCGCTAAAAAAAATAGATGTGTTCAATATCCCATAAAACCAGCAAAAACACGTATGACTCTTGGGCATTCGATTTTCCTCATTTTGTAGCTGGTGTAATAAACAAAATGAAGAATGTGTCATAAAAAAGAAGGTGGTAAAAGATACAAAATTTTAAGTAAAACTGAAGTATTTATTCCAGTTCTTTTGCACGTCATACTGAGTTCTTGGCACATAAACCTGTATCAGTCTCTGCTCACCCAAAGAGGACAAACCAATACATATTAAAAGGTGGGTATAAAGAAATATGTGTTTGTGTGTGTGCCTGTCCGTATATGACGTGTTATTTCTTATTGCTTTTATGAACGTGACTTTGTTGCTTTATTAATATGATCATAAAAATTGTTTAACACTTTTGACGTGCTGTTATTTATTATTAATAATAAAAATAAGGGGGCTTCCTTTATTTCTTTTATGAAATTCTTAATATAAACAATTGTGTCCTCTATTGTATATGTGTTGTTCTTAAACGTAAATATATTTACATATATGAGATACATTTAATATGAACAACATGTTGTTTTATTGCTGCTCTTGTATATTTTTATAAAAAAAATAAAATAAAATAATTTAGCTATTTAATGTTGTTGTTAAATGTTGGCACGTGTCTTTAGTACAAATTAAGCAAATTTTATTTACGTATGTTTTTCTTTCTCGTATGCTTTCAATATTAAAAGAAATCATTTAAAGTAATTTACATTATTGTGCAAAATATATCCATGAGTATTTTTATTGTGAAAGAATTATATTTATTATTTTAATAGATATCGTTTCCTTTTCTATGAGTTTTAAATGTACTTTTTTATGAGTCTTAAATGTTGTAAATATTACTTTTAACTACATATTTGGAAGAAAAGATTTTCTGTCACCAAAGAAGTCACAGGACGGCCTACAAGGAACTAGCAACCGGTTCAAGCTTTGGAACTTTATATGAAAAGGACCGGTAACTTTTACATGATGTTGTCATTGGATGGTGTCAATTGACATTATTAAGATGCTTAAGGTACTTGTCCTGTGGTGGCTTCTGCACTTTAAGCAAATATTTTTTATTTGGACAAAAAATGCAAGTACATTAAGGATATTTTGATAATATTTTTACATCGCTTTCGACTCAGAAACATATTGCAATACTTCCCTTTTCACCAATCATAAGGCAAAAGTGCGTTGAACACAATTGGTACAAAATTTCCAGCAGCAGCGTTAAGAAACTAAAATTGATTTTTGGCACTCAAATCTTTCAGCAAAAATAAATAAATTAAGTTAAATTGATTGCTTGTGTGTTCGAAGTAATACCTCCAAATTTATATCAAACTTTAACCACAACATTGTAATAATAGTCATTTATACCCTTATTGTGCGCAGACTGGTGTTTTATTTATACTTTTTATACTTTTTGGCAGCATTGAAAATACACTAACAACTTTAAACGTTGAACTGCAAAGCTCAAAACAGACATTGCCTTAGAGCGACATTTTTCTCTAGTCGGGCATAAGCCAGATATTACGCGATAAAATGACATTTTAATTTCGCGCATAACATGACATTCACATTAGCACACCCAAAACGTATATACACACATACATATATATGTATGTACGTACATACATGCGTATCAACAGAAAAATATAAACATATAACAGCCGTAAGCGAAATAGCAGTTGGGTGCGTTTAGCAAAAATGAAACCAATAAATCATTAGATTTGCAACAATTTGAAAATAGATTTATAAATTTAACAGAAAATTGCAAAATACTGAATAAAACATGTTAAAATTGCTTACACACAAACTAGTAGTACTGATAAAAAAAACTACAAATATTAGAAATCGACTATTTTTCATAATTTAGTATTTTTTGACTTCTTAATTTCTCTATATTGAAAATATATTTTTCTCTACTTATATATATTTTTATTTAGAAGCCTTCGCTACTTTCATTTATTTTAGCAAAAGTTGCTTGTCTCGTACGTGCTGTGCTTAACAAAATTTGTGCAAATACAAACACATAAACAACACGGAAACAAAAACACAAAGGATAATATTCCAAAAAAGTTTTAATACAATTTTGTCGCTCGTGTGTGTTGATTAGGCTCCTCCAATGTGTTTCAAGTGCAGGGGCAGCAGAGAGTCAGATTGGTAATATGGCTAAATTTAAAACTTTTTATTATATATTTTTTGCTTACAAAAACATGTTGACTGCAGCATAATCACTATAGATTGAAAATGCGACAACTTACTACAATATATTCCTATTTCTTTTGCTTTTTAAGAACTAACATGCACATATGTAAGTAGAATACGAGCTTTTTTCCTGGTTTCTTTTTCTTCCTTATATTTTGTCAACTTCAATAACATTTTCTTGAAGGAAAAATGAATACAAGTTTTTCTTTTTTCTATTAAATTTTTGTCGGTGCCTATTTTGTGAAATAAAAAAATAAAAAGTTTCTTAAAGTTACTGAATTAATGAGTGAAAATAAAATCTTAGATTTCTCATGTTGATAACACAGGGGAACAAAATGGACATTTTGGTTTGGTGCAGCGAAAACTATAATTGATAAAACTTACATGGGCCATACTATTTTCAAAACTACCTTCAACTTTTTTTGGTCAGCTCTAGTTTTTAAAATATTCTATTTCTTTTTTCTTCGCCCAATTTTTCCAAACTTCAATAAGACTTTTTAGATTGTAATTTTCACAATATTATCTTTCTTTCAAATATTAATTTGGTGACGTGCGTTCGTGACGTACGATATTAAATTTTAATTATTTTCAGTTTTATCCTTATAAATTTTCATTTGATAAACATTTTAAAATATGTTTACCAACCATATACATAATACTACAAGCCGACTAGAAAAACCAAAATAATAAATTTCAGACTTATTTCAGACATATTCAGTTCAAAATAAAATAACATAAAAATAACAAATGAATTTGAATAAATATAATTTGCTTAGTAGTTTTGTTTGTTGCTCGTATACATTTAAAACTCGTAAAGTAAGCCTATGTAATCTGACTAATAAATATTCAGCACTTCAAAAGAAAACTGTTTCCTTAGAAGATTGTTGTTTTCTTAAGAAATCAATGTTGTTATATTATACCGAATACTCTTCTACAAGAATATAAAGAGAGCTCGGAATTGACCAACTTGGCGACAATAATTTAAATAACACACTTATTATATTAATATCTTATTAAAAAAATCAAGAATAAAACAAGGTACACATCCCTGCTTGCAATCCTTGTAATTGAATTCTTGTATGTCTGTAAATTGTATGTCTGTTCATGTGTTTGCTTACTTAAGTGTAAATAATACTTTATTAGCATAAACACTAGTTTTGTTTGACACTGGTTGTTCATATCAGATAGTATCCCATTTTTTAATTGCAGCCAACTTTATTGGTTTCAATTAAATTTAACTTCATGACACACCACACAAATAAAATGAGACAGTTATACAAACAATTATTTTTTTAATTTAATTGTCCTATTTTTCGAATCTGACATTTTGAAATAAACATGCAACACATCATCACCACGTCATTATTTTCATTCATTTTGCAAATTTTCTAGAAAGAAGAGGACCTTTCATAATGCTATGAAAAGTGAACATATCATAAAAATGAATTTAAATTGTTATTAAAAATAAAAATGAGTGTGAAATGGAAATGAAAATATTATTCCCCACAACGAATACACAATCTTTGTGTCGTGCATCAACACAAATGTCATTAAGTCAGTTGTCATTATATTTTACATAGATATACAACGAAAACAAAGTTAAAATGATATAAACTGAAACTTTTAACCCTGTAATGGGGTAAGGGTGAGATTTTAAATTTTTGTGGTAAGCCACACACTGACGTGCTGTGGTCAAAATTTTAGTTTTATTCTTTTCCATCATTTACATGTCAAACGTTATAAAAATCATTTTAAAAAAGTTCTCTTAATGAGCTTTACTGAAATTTTAATGAGTTTTACTGAAATTTTATTCATTATTAAAATATACTGTCTAACACCAAATAGACTAAAACTTTACTTTTATTGAATTTGAATTTGAAGTGTTTATTTTATGAAATTTAGTTTTGCTAAAACCATTTTAACCGCACTTTCAACTTTTGTTAAGCAAACAGCTCATCGTCCCATAAATCTTTATTGGCAGCCAGAACCTTTATAATTTGCAAAAGAAATTTCATGCACAAATTATACTCCACGGTGAAATTTGCATAAAATATATCTATTGTTATTTCATAGTCTATATTTTTTCAGTACTCTATAGTACAGACAAAAATAACTGTTAAATTGTCACACCTTTATTTGAAAAATTTTGTGGCATAAAAATTGTAATACATATCCTGGTTTGTTCTTGGTCCAATATATCATTTTTTCACATATTTTATCCCAATGTTAAATGGAATATGTTTAAACGCATTTATCATATGTGCTGAAGCATATAATTTAAGCGAGAGTTGTTTTGTAAGTTCCAAAGTAACTCTTGTGACACCTCAGTTATAAACTATTAAAGAACACAGAAGGACTCGAAAAAGTTGTACCAAGTTTTTAGCTAAAAGTTTTATATTGTATTAGTAAAAGGAGCGGGTTTTTTATTTGGTTACTACAGTTTTACAGCCACTTGCATTATACGTCTTCTTAGACATATGTGGAAATTGGGGCAAATGAGCTAAAAGTATGACACATCGTTGCTACCATGACCAACGATCCATTTTGAAAGTCGGTACATTTCAGCAGAGCTCAAAAATCCGTTATTACCAATTTAAGAAATGATTTTTTCACATTCGATAGTTGGAACTGGTAAGGACGATATCTTATATTACTAGTCCAAAATTACTCAAACCTCTTACGTAGCTTGAAATTTGTTTTACTACTTTACATTACTATAGACCAGACATTGTTTTAAACGTGAAATTTATTTGAGCTTGCATAAAAATGCTTTTTTACATTGTGCAAAATATTATTACAGCGAATATTCATAAACCGCATGCTAGTCGTTACTTTTGTAATTTTATGTTTTTGCCATAAATAATAAAAACTATTTTTATAGCACACGAAGGAGAAACAGTTTGTTTTGTGACTTTTTATTTTACTTGTTGAAAGTATTATCTCACTTTAAAGAAACGTTGAAAATTATAAAAAAATACCAGGAAAAGGAGAGGTTGTGCGTATAAGCAATAATTACTGTTTACATACCAAACATAATAATCATACGCTATTTTTTGGTAAATTTTGAGAAAATACTGTTAACAATTTACTTTTTTATAAACACAAACTGTGATCCACTTTTAGTTTGCCATTAAAAAAACTATGTGCCATTAAAATTACTTTCTGAGAACTGTAACATATTCGTACACTTATAAAAAGCAAACAATTGCAACAAACAATTCTAAACAAATGTAATATTTAAATGTACAAAATAACAATAGAAATAGATGACGAAACTGCCAGCAAACATGCGATAAGTGCATAAATAAGATAAATTTATTACAAAGAAGATACGAGGGGAATTTCACTATGAAAGTGCCTCTGTGGCTGAGTGGTAGCGACGCTAGCTTGTCAGTCCAGAGGTCGTTTGTATACAGAGAACAAATAAATTCTGGCATGTACCATCACCATAGAATTTTCATAAAATCCTGCTTTGTATGATATTTTAACACTAATTGTGAAAAAGTACAAAATTAACCATAAAACACAATTTAAAAGGTGTACAAATTTAGTTTTTTGAGATTTTTATCTCTTTGTGAACGAACTTACAGTATAATTTTATGACAAATATTTTTGAAGGACATTTTTTCCCCTACATCACCGTTTAATAAGAGATTTTGGTTCCAGTTTTAAAAAGGGGTAAAAATACCTATAGAGCAAATAGTTAGAGGGCTGAAACAATTCACAAAAATTTTCCTCTTGGTTGTTTTTACATACAAACGCTGAACATATCTCATACCTTAAGAAAGCTTTCCCAAACTGATATGCCGGGTCAATATAAATATGTGCAAGAGGTTGAAGGAGGACTTTAACTTCCCTTAAATAGAATCTAAAATGTAAACTTTCACAACGCCGAAACACGCATATATTTTTTGGTGTCCTCTACCAGAAATAGTCCTTAAAACCTTGTAATATAATTAATTCTGCCAAAGAAAAATTACTTCAATACAAAGATCCCATTGAACAGATTAAAACACGAACTCAATTTGTCGTTATGTCATATAATCTGTCCATCTACAAATTGAGTGTCCATCCGTAATTTTTCATAGTTCCACGCCTTTCACGACCTTTCAAATAAAAAATTTTTTTAATCGGTCAAGAAATGGCGGAGTTATGCTTGCGGGGAGAAACTCCCACAGATTTTCGAAAAAATATTACAGAATATCCTTGTAAACAAAAATCCTTGTAAACAAAAAAGCACTTGCGAAAATCGGTTGACATTTGACAGGGTTATACCTGGCAGGCCAAATTTTCCCGTCGATTTTCGAAAAATATTTGGACCAAACTGAAGGCAAACAAAAAAAGATTTTTAAAAATCGGTTCACAAATGACAGAGTTAAGTATTGGGAGAGCAGATTTTCCTACCGATTTTGGAAAAAACAACCCCTTTGAAACCAATAAAGAATTTTGAAAATCGGTTCCCAAATGTGAGAGTTATGAGTGTAAAAAACATAAAAAAGTCAACAAAATATACACATTTTTTACAGATTTTTTTACAATGTAAACATTCGCAATTTTTGCCAAAATCGTCCAATTGCACTTTATTATGAATAAAATCGTCGTATATCGTGAAATATGCCATAAGTTTTGCGAAAAAGAAGTTTTTTATTGGTGCAGTTCACACAACATTCTGTAACTGTTTACTCTTAATTGGTAAATAATCAGTTTTATTGTGTTTGTTTTGATTTGTAAATACAAATAAATCCTGCTTAAACTTTTTATAAATAGGGTTGTAAAATTTTAGAAAAAATATATTTCTTATTTTACAAAATCATTAATATGATATTCCGTTTGACTCAGTATTTGAAATTCGATAATCTTTTTAATTGTTTTAAATGGAATATTTTATAACTCTCAAGTGTCTTTAATTTGGTAAATGTTATCAAGTACATTGCATATAGATCATTAAAATTTAACTGAGTATTCAAATAAGTAACACTGTCATTGTCAAATTACCACCTCAGTATCCTCAACTTGAAGGCTTCAATTCACTTTAACAAAAAAATAAACTAATTATTATTTTCATTATTGTGTTAATTTTTCCCTTTTTTTATAATGTGTATAAACACACAAAAGTGTAAAAAATGGTCGCTAATATTAAATTTTATGTTGGTTGAGGGTTTTACACAATAAAAAAAACACACTCATATAAAAAAGGCGAAATATTAATCCAACTAGTCTGGGAAACAATATAAAAATAAAAGGATAAATGAAGTATGTGTTATAAGTATGTATGAACATTTTGTGGTAGTATAACTACGTTTGCTCCTGGCGCTACTTTTTATTTAATTTTCATGTTTCCATTTTTCTCATATTAAAAATAACAGTTTTGTTAGCTTTTTATTTTACTCTTTAAGTATATAAACTTTTTTATAATACTCCCAGTAAAAAAAAATTAAAGTCCTTTTTGAGGAACTACATTTTCATTGCTGCCAAAGAATCGACATTCAAAAATGCAGATAATTAGTAGAAAAGCAACTCAAAATATATTTTAGTCACACAAAAATTTGTAATTTCTTCATAGTTTAAAAAAATACCCACCATGCTTTCGAATGCTTAGATTTTTTAAAGAAATTTATGAACTAATTTTCGTCTAAAAATTAACAGTTATTTACTGAAATTTACATAAAACACCGTTTTGCATTTAAATTCGTATAAAAAGAAACAAGTTGCGAAAATGTGTAACTTTGTACTCTTTTCCCTAGAGAAAAATATTAATATAGAACGCCAAAAAGGAAATATTTCTTAGCTTCGCTTCCAATTCGGTGATTAGGAATCGAAAAAGAGCACTTCTTGCAATGACAACCCTATACAAAAATCATTAGAAATTATCCAAATTTGCACTACTTCCGGATCGCAAACTCTACATTTTCATGACATCTTTGGAGTGTCTTTTTTTCACTGGGTTGTAATACTTTTATGTACAATCTGAAAATCGTGCCACTAATTATGTGTTTTATATGTTTTATTAAAATATTAAAGAAAAAAAGCATAACCCAACCTATACGCTGCTCTTCGTTGTAGTATGAGTTTCATTTGCAGTTTTGAACAAATATATTTGCTTTTAAGATTATTTACATTGTTAGCGTGATTTAAAGCCATTTCCAGAAGTTGCTCGTTTATAAAATCTGTTTAGTTTTTGTTTTTTTTTCGTACATTTTTTGGTTATAATAATTTGTTTAGCTTTCGTTTTTCTTTGTGGCCGCTAAAATAAGAAAACTAGAAACACAAAACAAATGTTGCATGCCGGAATGAACAACCACTTTAGATTGTTTCATTTTGTGGCGTTATAAAAATTTTTCACTCCTTGTTATGAATTAATACTTGGTTTTTATTTTGATATATTAAAACATACAAAAACTTTAACGTACATATCGTCACATAAAATGCAAAAAGCCCTATCTACCATTTTAAAAGTTTTACAGGAGAAGACTAAAACTAGTGCAGAATTTTACAATAAATATATATAAATTTGTTGGTTCTTTATTACTTGCAATGTAAAATTTTGTACTAATTTTCAATATATTTTGCATTTAAACAAGTTTTATGCTTCTCCTGTAAAAATGTTAGATAGGGCTTTTTGCATTTTCTGTGACGATACATAGAATTTTTTGTAACTTTTACAGAAAATGAGTTTAAAGTCTTCAATTGAGACACAATTTCTGTGGCAATAAGGAAAAAGTGCTTAAGTCATATTTTATCGTTTTATAGGAGAGCACTTTTAAGGGTTAAAGTCGATTTTTAGAAATTTATTCCTATTGCATTTAATGTTGACTTTTCGTTCTTCGATTCTTTCAAGTTAGGAATATATGTATCTTTTTACTATAAAAAGGATACTCAATTTGAAATTGAATATAATATAAGCTGAATTAAGCAATTATTCGATATGAGATTATGAGTTGAAAAAAGATAAGCAGCAAGTCCTGAAAACAATAACTTCCTGAAACAAAGAATACAATGGTTATAATAACTCAAAATTTACTTATTTCGACTTAAGCACTTATTCCTTATTGCCACAGATTTAATGCAAAAAGAAAATTGTATTCTTCTCGCAAGAGTTAAGTTATAAAAGGGGTGTCACAAAGCAACAACAAAGTTTAACGATGATTCAATTGGAAGAAGCAATAACACGAAGAGGCATATTATATTAGTCCATTTTTAATGCTATGATAGAAATGCAGTTCTATGTTAAACAAGAGAGCTTCCAAGTGGGACATCGCGAACAAAAGTCATGACTTCTTGAGTTGCGTTTCACAGCAGGATATATAACAACAATCATTAACTCTCGTTTAGAATCCTGCTTCGGATGATGCAGTAGCTGTTGCTGGGTATAAAAATATATCTCCTTGGTAATGATTATTTAGCTGCTTACTATAATTGATAAAATCTGTGAAAACAAGAGCAACAAAGCCTTTTATATTGAAAGAAAAAAAGACAGTATTTGTGAAGTGTGATAAAAATATTTTATGAAATCTTAAAAGAAGCTATTCATTCATTTTCATGTTTTTAATTATGAAATTTTCTGTGCAACACCCAAAAATTTGCTTATATCGTACCACAGAATAAAATACTCTATACCTTATAAATTTTCCATCCTATACATGTCTTACAGGATCAACCAGCAAGGAGTATTCCATCGATGGTTTATGAATTTAACAACACTACAAGATTTTTTGAAGAAAATAAAATCCATAGAAATTACACACATGCTGCGATTCTTATCAGCTATGCGACAATGGCTATAATAAATATTTAGGAATATATTAAATAAGGTATCAGTTGAATTATAAAAAGTGTTTTGAGTACTGAAATGTACTCATACACGCACATAAGATTTTGAATATAATCAAGTTAATAGATACGAATACAAATGTTGCTACACACAAGAAAATAAATTTGTTTGTAGCGGGTAGACTGGTTAATGCCTGACTCTAGATCCTCATAATTATTTTCAATTCAGAACGCATTAGCTGCGACTTAGACCAAATTTTTGGGAAACGAATTTTAATTTTAAGGAGTCAAAGTACTACAATTTTTCTGTATATCCATTCTGTTTTTATATACAAATAAACAACACACAAATATTTGCAGTATAATTTACAGATATCTTATACATACGAGATGTGTTTCTTATGGAAAATGTTAGATTGCTTCTTTAAGGTTTCTAAAGCTTGTATGAAGAGTAACGCCTTTGAGTATTAGTTTCAAGGTTCCTTAAGACATATTCCTTGTATACATGTTGTATTGAAGCTTTTAATTTTTCTTCAAAAATATTTTTATGTTGCTTAAATGTAAATATTTGCTTGTATATAGAGAACACAACTTGACGTGTTGCATATCAATCTAAAACTGAAAAAAGGAAACTTTGAAAAAAACGATAAGAAGTCAAAAAAGAATATTAATGTGACAAAAGCGTTGACTTGTTTACTAAGTTAGCTAAAGAGTTTAAAGAAATTTTAAATACAATTTCTTAAACTAATAAAAACAAAGAAAGTTTTTTCTATAGGAGCAAAAAATTGTATCTGCCCTTTAGAATTATAAGCTGTTTTCTAGTTGATGATGATAAAACTTCCGGTCGATACAAAATTTAGAATTATATTACTTCAATGATATTAAAAGAATATTGCAACTTTAAAAATATTACTTAATCAGTTCTATATTTCTTTGTATGTGGCTAAATAGATCGATACTCCTTATGATATGTGCCATTTATAAATATTCCTTTCATATCCTGCAATACTTTATTAATAATGTCCATTTGTTGTTACTGCACTTTTTATTCAAAATGTTAAACATGTTTAACCTTTAATTCTTTCCAAATCCATACACTCCCACAAACAAAATAAACTAAGAAAGTTTATTTATAAATTAATGGTTTGGAAATGTACTCGTATCTGTAAGTGACCCTCTTTTTTCTAACACATTTGTAATGCAAACAAACGTAAAAGAGACATATTGACAGAAGTACTCGTTTAAATGATGAACAGTGAGTTTGGAGTATTGCAATGAAGTGTTGTTATTGTTGCATTATAAATGAAGAGTGACGCACTTTTCAAGAACCAAATAAAACGAGTAAATTACCAGCAAATGAAAGTAGAATAGTAAACAAAATAAACATGAAGGCTGTATATGAGGAGTACATCAAAACTGAATGTCATTATTCAAAATATGTAAACATTATTCAGCAGATGTCAATATTTTCAACTGGCGAATAAAAGAGGAAAAGACACCATTAAATAAAATTATTTTTGAACAGTGCCATTTATCGAGTTTTTTTAGAACGTCTTGTTACTTTTTCTAAACATGAATTCCAAAATCGATAAACAAGGAATATTTGCTTTCTGTGCCTTAACGTACTCCATAAGCAATCAGGTGTCTTGGGCTTTATTGAAACCTAAACAATCGGCTGCGACATATTCTTATTATTATTTTTCCTAAAGTATTCCTAATGCCTTTGCAAAAGAACCACAAGGAGTCAAATTTTTCACTGTAAAAGATCATGTTTTTTCTTTATGTATCAATTATTTTCACTTTAAATATTCCTTTGAAACAGTTTTAAATACACGGAAATATATATTTATAAGAGATGTCCTCATAAAAAAAAATTAAAAACTTTATTTGGGTGCGTGTTTGTCGTGCATTATTTTTCTGGAGATGTGTATGTATGCCATAGATTAGAAATGCTATTGAATTTTTACCAGATACTCCATTTAATTGTCGAAAGAGTGACAACTATGTCACTGTGTAATAATTTAACATTGTTGCCACAAGTACATATCGTTATATGATTTCAAAAAAGCCCTAAGCTATAAAAAATTTAAAACCAACTTTTTGGTTGATTATGATTAGGGTATTAATTTTAATCGACCTTTCAATTGTTCGATTAATCAATTAATCGAAATTGAGGTTTTTATATTACTCGAACAATCGAGTAAAGCTTTTATTTCGTTCGAGTTATTCGAGTAAATTTTTCGTTTAAAAATTATTCGAGTTAATCGAAAACCTTTTGAGTTTACTCGGTTTTTTCTAATTTTTGTTCGTAAAAATTTTAAAAATCAAGTCTTATTGCCGTGTTATATATTTTATTAATGAAAACAGTTGATCATCTAAGATAATACGCTATTTAAATGCATCGCTTTGAGAAGTTTTTGCAGGGTAATTCATTAAATAACACTCATTTGCAAATTTTTACTTTTGGAGTGTTTAAAGTTTGTATTGCATTTTTTTAAAGTTGTGCTGAACGTGAAAAAAAATCGCTAATTTGTGTTTTTCGATGTATGCTTTTCTTTAAATCTCCATCCAGCGTGAAAGTATGGTTCGAATAAAATAATATCTTGTTTTAAAAGATTCATTCGAAAAAAAGAAAATTTACATAAAACTTTTTACTCGAGTTATTCGATTAATCGACGTAAATTAGTCGAAAAAATTTTTACTCGAAATTGGAAATTTTTGTTTGATCGAACATTATTTGACTTTAATTCTCCGCTTAATCGAGCAAACATTAATCGAGTGAATACCCTAATTATGATGCACCGTATCAAAATAAATGTTATTACGACTTTCTTCTTAAGCTCCACACCTCTATTCGTCCATGTAAAATTTTTATTATAAGTTTTCATGACCTGTTCATGGGTTCATTTTTCATATTAAAAAAGTTTTTTTGCTTCTCCTGTAAAATTATTTCAATGTAACTTAGGGCTTTTATGAACTCATATGACGATATGTATGTGCAAGTATTTACTTAACTTATCACATTGACATTATCTAAGAAATAAGTACACATTTGAAAGTTGCTTTCTTTTTATTTCGATTCTTTGAAAGTAAAGACAATATACCATTAGATTAGTTTTTCCCATCACTTTCCTGTGACACATGGTAAAAGTAATGCGAGAAAATAGCATTACTTTTACTATGCTTTAGAAAAAAATAAAACTAGCAGTTAAATAAGTACTATAAGTATTACATCATGTAGAAAGGAATTTGCTAAACATATTTCTCTCTTGTTTACTCTAAATATTTACAAAACTGTGCTATATTTCCCACAAATGAACATATATTAGTCACGTTTTAGACTACGGTTACATAAAAAATACTCACTGAAGAAAGAAAGTTGCATGCAATTATGTTACGTATTGTAAATATTGAATATATAGATAAAATTTAAGGCAACAAACATGAAAATATTTGAAAAAATTGATTTTTTCAAGTCAGTCAAATATAATAATAATAAATTTTCTAAAACAATTAAAATAATACCAAAAATTTTATGAAATATTAGTCCAAAATTAAAGTTTCACAACAAAAAAAAAATATTCTTCAAAATGAATTTTAATGCCACTACACAAGAAATCAATCAAAAATATTAGAATGACTAAAAAGTCAAATTCTTTGTCACAAACATAAAAGGTGTTCGGAAATTATACATCGAAAATTTGTAAAAATCGCTAATATTTATTTAAAAATATATATATACAGAAGCAACTGAAGCTAGCGTGTTGGCTGCAAAACAACTGATGTGTTTTTAATACTGAGCCAGACCAGTCACCAACATCATTAATTACACTAATCTACAGAAAAAATATATTTTAAATGAAAACATATGGAATATACACAAAAAATAACTTTCGTTTTTGATAACAAAAATTCCGGTTTCTTCAAAATTTTCTGTGATAAAGAATTTCGCTATAAAAAAATATGTATTAAAAAAATTTTGATATGGCTGGGATATGGCCGACCCAATCCCAGTTATTTTTTTAAGAGATAAAACTTGTTTTAAGTACTTATGTATGAAAAGAAAAGAAATAGCCGGCATGGGAATTAAATACATACAACGAAATATTGTATTAAGTTAATGACAAATGTTATTGAAATTCATATTTTTTTCAATAAAATGGTTTTATTGAACATAGTTCTTGTTTATTATTTTTTATTTTTTTTTTTTTGTGAAGTTCAAAGCTGTATTCAGTTTTTTTCTATAATGCATAGATTTTTTTAATTGGCATGAGTAATATTTCCACTAGGTACAATAATATATTTCACCCTAACTCGAGAACGGTATGCCCGATTTCGATTAACAAAAACCCAAAGTATATTTAAGAAATTGCGTTATATCTGTGGTCACAACCCTTAATCGCCTAAGTCGAGTTAGGACAAAATTTAATTGTTGATGTGATGGACTCCATTCGTATCTAAATCAAATCGATGCCAATTTTTTAAGTATGTAACTTTTTTAAGACGATAATTATTTATAAATAATTTAAAGAAAAGCAAACTGACGACGGATTGGAAGCGAGTTTTTGATACTTTAAACAGCTCTCCCGAAAATTTTTCAAAACGACTCAGGCTGTTAAGGCTTGTGACCACAGATATGTATTGTGTATTCAATGACTTTTAAAAATTTTAATTTATTATTTTGTAACCCAATGTGGTACGTATAATAAGTAATATGTTGAAATGCCAAAGTAAAAGTAGTTGCCATCAACATTTTTGCTGGGAATCTCTGAAAATTTGCTTGTATTATTATTCTTCCAAAAAAAAAACTTAAATGTTTTGGCATATTGTGTCACATTTTCACACTCGTTGACACTTTACTAAATAATTTGATTTAATACTTGTCGCCGAGTCTTTATGAGCACATATTTCCATTTCATTTCATTGCCGGTGATAAATTAAGTCTGGCCAGGACAAAAATAAATGAATAAAAACTAACTACAAAAATAAAATGGTCATACAGCTGGTGGAAACAAGTTTTTTATAGCGACAGATATTTTGAAATTTAAACAAAAAAATTATATAAAAAATATTTTTTTAGTTAGAGGAATTTAAAAAAGAGTATAAGGTCAGTACCAAAAAAACGTAACTTTAAAAAAGGCAAAAGTAATATAAAACATAGGGGACATTATTTTTGAAGTGATCAACACAAACATTTTTTTGTAGAAATTCCTTGATATTTGGCATAACTTATTGTAGCTCTTCTAGGTATAGAAGTGTGTGCAAAAAAAATTTTTTTGTATGATGTTTTTTTTTTTGTCCGAAAGTGTTGTCGTTTTTGATTTTTTTATTATTGTTTCGAACTAGAAAAGAAGATAAAATTAGTGATTCTTATAGGAAATCGTCTGATCTCTTCAAAAAAAATATTAACTTTAAATTTTTTCATGATAAAAACCGGAAATGACCAATTGAAATTAAATTTGTCTAACTTTGACCCTTTTTATTTTTTTTATTTATATTGTAAAAGTTTGATAATGGCATCTCCATAAACTTAAAAGTTATGCAAATTTCTTTAAATGAACCCCACCTTTTCGTCATTGTTATAGAGAATCGGCTAACGATATCATGCTTCTATGTAAAACTGCACGAAAAATAATTTCATAGATCATATTAACCCACTAGCGCTTCTCTGTATAGGTGGTTTTTGGAGCATTTTTTAAAAATGGCTAAAATATTCTACAAAAAAATTTCGCAAAAATTTTATTATCTCTTAAGCTATTTGCAGAAAAAAAAACGTGACCAACAGACAAGCTAAAATTGTATTTCATTTAATTCTAATAAGTTTTTAAATATGCGTTTGCATTTATTAAAAAAAATATATATAAATTGCTTTTTGCAGCTTAAATAACTTTATTTTGTGATATAGAAACCATGTTAAGTCACACTAATCCTGAGCAAAGTAATAGTTACGTGTTTTGGGCAAATATTTGCCCAATATTGTAACCATACCTTTAGAAGAGAATAAATTTTCAAACTCAATTAGGACGCCAGAAATCATTAAAAACTAATTGTGAAAAAATGCGAAATTAACCCTAAAGCACATTTTAAGTTTTTACCGATTTCTGGCATTCCAGTTGAGTTTAGAAATTTATAGTCTTCTAAGACTTAAAATAAAACTTTATGGGAAATTTTTTTGTGGGATATTTTAGTCCGATATATTGCCGTCGAAGGGGAGTTTTTCGCCTCTTTTTAAGAAAAGATCAAAAAAGACACATACAGCGAAGCGCTACAGGGTTTTGTGAAATTATTTCCCGTGGAATTTTATATAAAAGTGCTGAACACTCCTAATACATTAACCGTAAGGCTTACACGATATCTTAAACCGTTAAAGCAAATAATTTAAATTCTACGCAAACAAAGTCAGAACGTAAGATACAATTGAAATATTTGTAAACGTTGAAAATTTTAACAGGTATATGTTAACTAAAAGCGGATAGCTGTTAGAAAAGACTAATTTTCTTATTAGAATCCAACATATATATCGTTACCTTAATATAGAAACGTCTTAAACCATTATTTTTTCTAAATAGAATTTTTTGCATATTTCGATAAATAACAAACTCGATTTGAAAAGAATAATGAGTGAGGACATTTCTAATATGTATCCATTTTCCATCTAGCGCATATGAATTGTTCACAAACGTCATTACGTTCAAGGATGGAACTTTCAGAAATCTCAAAGCCCCAAATCTTGCTAACCCGTTGTTGTTTTTTACTTTATTCCCAAACTATTCTAAGAATATAAAATCAAATTTAATTTCATGTGTTCTCTTTTCAACAACTTCCCATACCGTTTTCAAGCAAACAACTAAAAGAAAGACTTAAACCACAAAAAACTTAAGAATAAATAAATTCATTCTGTCATCAAATGTTAATGTCTCTTAATAGTGATACTAGAATTTGCTTAAAAATGACAAATTAAAAACCATAGCTATACAAAAACTAATATTCTGGTGGTTAAATAGAGGATAAATTTGTCACGAATTTAACACTCATTGGATTAAAAGAAAGGAAGCAAAAAAGTATAGAAATACTTAATAATCCAGTTGTAAGCCAATTTCATTTTTTATTCTCTTACCACATTGTTAAAAATGGTTGTTGGTTATAAATAAATGTTTGGTTTTATTGAGGTAAACAAAATCAAGACAAAGATATTTGGTTTTGGTGTTAACACAATATTTTTGTAATTGTTTTCTTAAAAAGTCGATACTGCACACTAGGATATTATGTTAAGACGTTGAAAACCAGTCATCTTTCAGCAATTTATTAAAAAAAATCTATAGATTTGGTTTCTGCTGTTTGATTAAGCACTACACTTATAGAAATTTCTTATTAATATGCAAATTTTTCAAAATAGTTATAGAATCTTTATTTTTTTAAGTTATTTATTTCTTATTACTTCTTTTCTTAATTTTTAATCTGCATAATTTTTTAACATATCAGCAGAAAAATCTTTAATATTATCCTGAGACACGTTTCTAGGAAATTGCAATTTCCTTAAATGCAAAAGAGAATGACGGTATAATAAAAACCACATGTGTAACATTTCGTCCTTTTTCATGGTGTGCTAAAAAGAAATCAAAACGGATAGAAGAAAAACGACGTACGAGCATTTGTAAAATATATTTAAATATGTAGTATAAAAAATATGTGTATTTGTTTGTATATGTAGTATGTATGCCTTAAAGTATGCAATCATATTACTGGTATTCGCTGTTTGGTGCTTTTTAATTGCAAGTGTTTGCAATCACTATAGTTTCGTAATAAGTCGTGGGCACTATGTATGGACATAGCCTATTTTATCAGGTAATGTAATTTTGAAGTTAAGCTGTATCTTATGAATTCTAATAATTAGACACTTGAAACAAACAAAATTAATAATGAAAGGGTAATGCCAGAAATATCTGGAAAAGTAAATCGCCAAATTACAAAAAAATCGCCAAAACAACCTTAAAATTAAAAAAATATTTAAAACACACAAAAATCTCTAAAATGAGAAATGCATCAAACGAAAAAATTGTCAAAACAGAGAAATCGCTAAAGTAAAAAAAACGCTAAGACTAAAAATAACTAATGTTAAAAAAAATTTTCAAAACGAAAAAAAACTGTCAAAATTAAAAAAGCGCTAAAACGAAAAAAGCTCCGAAACGAAAAAATCGCTAAAACTATATAACGCCAAAACGAAAAACCCTAAGTTAAAAAAAATTTCCAAAATGGAAAAAAAATCGCCCAAATGAAAAAAGGCGCTGAAACAAAAAAAAAACACGAAAATGGCAAAACTAAAAAAACATTAAAATACAAAAAAACGCCAAAACTAACAAATCCCCAAAAAACGGAAAAAACGCGAAAACAAAAAAAATTGCGCTAACAAAAAACCTTAAAAACTAAGAAAACTCCAAAATACTCGTAGAAGAAAAAACCAAAACAAAAAAATGCGCTAAAATTAAAAAGTCCTCAAAATCACACAAAGGCGGAAAAACTAAAGAGGAGTCAAAGTCGAACTTTACAGAATCTATTTAATTTTCTTTAGCGATTAAATAGTTCGATCTTCCTGGAAAATTTTTTAATATTTTCAGTTGTCAAAATGTCAGTTGCAAGACTACACGGCTCGTGGGTTCCATTCCCGCCAAAGACCCTAGATGTTTTCGGCAGACAAGCCATGTTGCTCATTTGCAGCAATTACTTAATACCACCAATACAAAGAATAAAATAATGTATTTTTACTTTTTGCAAAATGGTTTATAAATGCACGAATTTTAAAATATATTTCATTCTGAATTGGCTTAATACAATACATTTCACATTAATATTTTAATGTGTAATGCGACTATATTCCCGTAGAGATACTTACCTTAACAGACGTTCAGCAGCTGTGCTCTTTTCCTTTTCTTTTTTGCTTTTATTTGTTTATTTTTTAATAAATATTATTATATCGCAATAATAAACCGACCATAAAAATAGTGTATATGTTTCTATTACAATTCATCTACTGATACTGAGTGCTAGTATTAGTGAATGAATAGCTGTTTAAAACTTCCGTTGTTAATATAAATTTAAACACTTTTGACTTTATTCGTTTGTTGTATTAAAGTTTACTTTGTCTACATAAATGTGTAAGAAAAGGATAATAAATTCTAATATTCAGCAGCTATAAGCTATATTAGTCACTTGCCGTTTGCCACTATATACGTGCCGATCATGGCTATTCACGCTCCTTGCTCTTTAGAGAAATAAAGGCCTCCTTAAAGAAGGAAATTAAGTATGTGCGACAAAGCATATTAAGCATATTAAGTCCTTTTGGGAACTTTTTTACCAAAAGGACTTAATATGAGTACTCTATCTTTCAGAATGTGCAAGTTCGTCTTTATAAAGGACTTAAAGCAATAACGGCCCAGTAGCTTTTTTTTAGTGGACATTCCACATGCATGGAAAAATTCTTTACACAAAAAAAAATCTAATTTCATTTTCAGTAAAGAAATTCAATGAGTTAGTAAATATTTGTCTAGAAATTGACCTACAAAAAAATGTGTAAATACAGACAAAAATGGCTCAACAATTTCATCAAACAAATCAGTAAACAGATTGTCAAAATCTAAAAAAAAATCATTAAAATATATGTTCCAAAAAAATAATTTACTGAATCAAAAAACATTTTTACTGGACTTTCTGTAGTACATTAAACAAAATTTTTGCTTGAATTTATAAAAAAATGTTTCTAAAAATACTTACAAATTCTAAACAAAATAGTTTACCAAATCCAAACAAAATATTTACGGGATTTTTTCTAATATATCGAGCAAAGTTTTTGTCTAAGTCAGTAAATTTTTTTTTTAATTTTAAGTATTGAATGAGAACATCATCATCACTTTGTTAAATGTCCGCAACTATGGATGTTTATCGAAATGAATGAGAATTAACGCAACAACATTAACGAGTTTATTCACTCAGAAATCTTCAATAAGCAAAGTGCTATAATCTCATTTCTTTTACTATTTTTGTTGTTGTTATTTATGTGTATGTCATCATCGTGATTCTTTTTTTTTGACGGCACAGAAATCTGGTTTGTGTTATGGTTCTTGGGGCTTGCTTCCTAATAAAAAGTTAAAGCAAAAATTCACTGATTCAGTAAACAATATTTGCTGAAAATTAAATTCTTTTTTAGACAAAAATTTGTGTGAAGATATTTTGGTGATAATTTTTTAACTTGTTTCGTCATTTATGTTAATTCCCTTCAATGTTTTGCTTACGCCTACGGCCGTTAATAGCATTGCACAACACGAAAAATTACGGGGTTCTGTAAACTGATTCTGGTAGAGGAGACCAAAAAAAAATATACGTGTGTCGGTGTTTTGCAAGATTTCATCGGAATTTTATTTTAGGGTGGGCTAAAATTTTCCCCTTTTGGCCTGTTCTTGCAGCATATCGGTTCATGAAACTATGTGTTCTATACATCTGAGGTGTAGGGTATGTTCAGCAACTTTGTTGAAAATATTGAGGGAAATATTTTTGTGGCGCATATTAACCCTCTAGCTCCCCCACATAGCGGTAATTTTAGGGTCTTTTCTAACAAATCGTAAAAGACATCCCTAAGAAGGGAGAGTGCGGGAATATTTGTTCTACCAAAATGTTGGTAGAACAGTTTTACTATAACGATTCAAAGACAACCAAGCTCTAGACTTAAGTTATATTCCAGAAATCAGTGAAAACTTATACTATGTTTAAGGGTTAACTTCATACTTATTCACAATTAGTAGTCGATATAGGAAATCTTGTAAGTCTTACGTTTAAGATATAAGATTTTTTAAGCACTTTTATGTAAAACACCATAAGAAACATTTTTATTCCACATTTTAACCCTGTAACTCTTCATTTTATTGGTCTTTTTGTACATTTCTTTAGCGGTGATAATTAACTGTTCATTTAATTGTAGTAGTGTTATATAAATTGCCATATTTTAGTTACTATTTCTAAACACACATAAATAATTTGCTATAAAAACTCACTAATCAAGAAATAAAATCAAAATTTAACAATGCCTTTTCATTGCTAAATTTCCTTTAATTTTAGGCATTTAAACGTGGACATTCGTTTGAAAAGCACGTTGGCACGCAATTATCTTTGATAACATGTGAGTAAAGTAAAGTGTCATTGTTTGCGGTCAATTTGGCATTGTTGATATTAAATGCCGATAACGAACACATTGATGGCAATGGTATTTGCTTCTACTTTCTAATCCCTTAACGCTGTTTCATACGTATGCGGTATTACGGATGGCGATAGACAATAGTATTTGAACTGACCATTAATGTGCGCTTTCTAACATGGTCGTCTGCAAAGTGTCAATAGTAATAAGGGATGTCAAGAGTTAAAATTGACAAATTTGCAAGCTAAAGTTAAATACCTTTCATGAAAACTGTCTTTCAATCATATTGGTGGTGTGAGGAATATTTAAAAGTTAATGAAGAATAAAAAATATATTTCATTTTCATTAATGAAACGTTATTGACTCCAAGGTGGCAATATCAGACACTTTGTGAATCAAGGAATTTTACAAAATCAATGTTTTTTTATTGTTAATTGTTATTCCAACACAATTACTATGTGTATTTGTTTAACTGTTTGTGTTAGTAGTTGAATAAAGGTTGTAGTAGTAACTCAAATTTCACTTCAATAAATTCAATTAGACTTTTTGCCTGCAAAATACTTCATTCTTTTCTCGTTATAACGAGTTTTGCTTAAGCAAAACTCTATAAATGTTGCTGGTGCAAATGATGGTAAGGATGATAATGACGATGATGATGAAACCGATGTTGAAGTAGTGTTATATAAACGCCAGATTTTTCATTATTGAAATTAACGCATCGTTACTCTTTTGATGAGATAATACTTGAGCCAGACAATTACATGTACGTACAATCTTTTACTTCTCCCACTTTTCGCACAACTTCATATAACTTCATACAGTAGAAATTCCTAAAGATTGTTTATTTAAATTATTTGGAATGTTAAATTTAACTCAATATTGATTTTGTCTATACCGACTGTCTTGCCGTCCATCATGTAGTTGATGTTTAACTTTTATTAATTTCTCTTCCTACTTTTTTAAATGGAAACTTTGTAGTGAAGAGAAATTTAGGTTAAGTTTGAGTAACTTCATGCAGATGTAGAAATATTTTTAATATATATCGTTATTTGTAAAAATATAAGTTCAATGATATGTTCAAATTATTATTGTTAAAACAACAACAATTTTTGCTCAAAAATAAAAAATAATGCTAAACATACGGCTATATTTACATAATTACGATATGGCTGATTCTCATTTCAAATGCTTTTTTCGTGTCCGTTGAAAGTAAAGTATTTCATAAAATAAACGCATAAATTTTAAAATGAAAACTGCTTTAGCACAATTTAATAGATTATAAAAAATTTTTTTTTCTTTAAGACTGTCCATTATGTATTAAAAACGAATAACGAAAATACAAATTTTACTCTCTTCATACAAAATGCGTGTCCGAAATGCATGCTGTTGATTTTCCACATTAAGAAACTATGAATTTTTCCAAAAACGAAATTAAATTTATAACGGTGTTAGAATATTTGCATTTGCTTCTCTTACTTTACTTATCAAGTTTTTGAAAAATATTGAAAACTATAATATTTTTAAATTGTTGTTGTCCTCAGCCTTAAGTATTGAGCGTTACGCTTTGTTAGTAAGCTTAATTACTCAATTCATTTGTACTTAAAAAATTTCCGGACTTTGTTAAATAGTATCATATTGCAATATGTTTCATCCTTTGTATCCAAAAAAATGTATTAAGTGTTATCTATATTTTTTTAATATAAATGAAATTTTTTACTGACTAACTGCAGAGTTTATGTTAAAATACTTTGAAGACTATACATCTGAATATTTTTCTTTAGTTCAAGATAAAGTATCAGCTCTGGAAAAAATATTGAATTCATATAAAAATGTATTGATTGTTATGTAATAAATATAATTTATCTATAAATTTCAGGACATTAAAAAAAACAAAAAGTAGCTGAAGCATAGAAATGATGTAAAGAAAATTCCCTGCTTACGAGTTTCTGAGTTTCTTTGAACAAATTTTGCCTCTACCGCACTATGGGTTTTTATATTTTCGAACAATGTCTTAGGAAGGTCGTATTTTGCTACGAATAATCATTTGAAATCGACATAACTTTTAACATTGTTGGACGATTTTAGTAAAATTAGTGTCATTTGAAAGAAGAGTTAGCCTACTGTATAAATGTTTGTAAAGAATTATTTTAAAAGATACAAATTTGTTATTTTTCCATGTGAACCCAAGTAAAAATTTAAAAAGTGGTCATAACTTTTAATTTGGTCCTGCGATTATTATAATTTTTTGTTTTTAGAGAGTATAGTGCTTTCAAACCCTATAATAATTTTTGTGGTGTATTTTTTTCGCAAAAATTACAACCACGAAAGCAAATGTAACGCTCAATACACGAAAAAGTTAAAAAATCGAAAAATATAATTTTATTTCAAGATCCATTGAATGAAGCGAAAACTATAATATGAATTCTATCATCTCATATTTATATTAATTACACTGGCAAACAAAATTAACACCAAATGTACGTTTAGAATGAGAATCAATCATATATCTGAGTTATACAACGAAAGAAATTTTGATATTTTGGAAACATAATTTTCGTTTAAACGTTAAAATGAATTAATTTTTTCTAATACACTGATCCAACCCATAACGTTTTAATATGTAGACTTAAATATGAATATGCAAACGTATAGATATGTATATATTTTTCCTGTGTAAATTTCTGTAAAGATAAATGAAAGGTCCACCAAAATCATTTATTTCTGTAATTTTTTCTTAAATATTTATTTTATTACAACTTAAATGCGGTCTTATCTAGCACCCAATTATTGAACCAGTAAAGATCATCTTCCGTAAGTAATAACCATCAATATAATAGACAAAACCATTTTGCTGTCAAAGTCAAATAATGTAAGAAAGGAAGCGGTTACAACAATAAGCTCTAAAAAAACACAAATATTTAATAAAAATGTACTTGTCTGTGATTATATGACTGTATAAAACTACATACTTACATATCTGTGTATATACAAATATGTTGTATGGAAACTGTGTTTATAGAAAATAAGAAACAAGTTCAACAATAACAATGTAGCCATATTAGAAATGAAATGGATCTGAACAAGAAAAAGAAAAACAAAATTAAATAAGAGCATTGAATATTGGACATTTCATTCTAAATATGTTAAGTCTTTACTAATAGCATTTCAGTATTGTATGTATAGCATACAGTGTAACAAAAACAAAACTATATGACACTGAAAACCGAATTTTTTGAAAAAGAATTTTAAAATATTTGATTATTACTTTTAATAATTTCTTAAAAAAATGTTTTTTTTTTAATTTTCTATATTAAAGTTTTTAAAACGTTGTTGTATTCCATTACAGTTTAAATTCTCTTTAACCCCACAGTGCGGGGTGGATCAAACAATCATCACACCAACTTACTCGTCTGTATAATGTACATTCAACAATACAAACTCTGTTTAGTACAAAATAACCAATTGCAAATAAAATGAACTTAGTTGACCATTTTAAGTACAAGTACAACCAACCACTGCACAATGGGCCAGGATTAAAATATTTTGGGCAAAAGTACATTTCAGGTAAATGTCAAATTTATCTGTACTATCTAAAAGAGCACAACTTAAGCTTTATTCCCCTAAAATAATTTGTGACTGTGGTCTCTGGATTTTTTTTTTTTTTGACAAGTGTTTAAAATAAAAATTTCATATATTATACCATTTTTTATATTTAAAGCTGACCTCATTAATTTTAGCAATAATTAAAAAAATTAAACTAAGAATTATTATATTAGCTTTTATCTATACAGCCACTGCAAAAAATCTAAATATATATCACAAAAATCCGACTTTTTGCAACATCAAAGTGCGACCGATATTGAAATGTTTTCTATGGCAAATAACTTCTTAATATGTGTACTACTTATATTTTTGTAACTCTTTGTGACCGTTCATAAACGTTCGAGTTACCGGCAATTAACCCAATAACTGGGTTTTAACAAGTGATTATTACATCGGCACACAAAACAAAAAAGTTGGTGTACATTTGACCAGATCCACCATCCTACATGGATTTCTACCCGATGAATCAGAATTTGAGGTTGTTTTGGTTCGTGCACCCTCAAAATTTTGAGTAAATTGGGAAAAGTTGGGTAAATTTGAATGTCATAATCTTCGACTCCAAAAAATACCAAATAGCTGATAACTAACCTTTGGCGCTCATAATCTTATAGCCATTATTACAACTAGGCATTAGTTAAAGGTCGGATTATATCGGACGAATAAACAGTTTTTCATTATTACAACTTTAATGTAAGCTAAAATTGAGAAATAAATTAATGGTAAGTTCATCCTTCCTGTTACTTTTATCGGGTGGTTTAATCATTTGAAGTTGCCACATTTTCCTAAGCTCCCATACATTCTACTTCATCAAGTAAATACACATGTATAACGCTGCCACTGCACTATTTAATTATTCATAATAGTCGGTAAATGCTCTCGTATAGCCATACTTTTTATTTACAGGTAAGTTATAATAATAAAAAAATATTTAAAGATCAGTTTATCACGCACTTATGCTAAAGGTACCTTTAGCTAACGTCTGCTTTACCGGCAAGTTTTAATAATGTTCATTAGATCAACTAAAAAATAATGATCACTTAAAAAAGTATCAATGTCTTAGCCGCCATATAGAATTCGCCATTTTAAATTCCAAATATCTATTTGTAAAATATCTATCACGGCCTTCCATAAAAATCTATAAAGATAATTTTTAAACATTTTGACCGCCATACTGGATTTGTAAATTTTATTATCGGATTCGTAGTTCCGATTCTAAGAGCCTCCATATGAATGATATCTAGCCTCTGTCGCTCTTAGTCTTAAAGTTAATAAGAAATTAAGATGTTCTCTTAAAAAAGTATCAATATTATAGCCACCATATTGATTTCACCATTTTGAATATCAATCATTTGTTTGAATAATATCTATCACGAATCCCAAGAGTATCTTTTGGCTGTTTTAAAAAATTGAAAAGTTGATTTCTACATCCATATTGGTTCCGCCATCTTGAATTTAAAAATTCAATTTTCAGAACTCAAATCAGTTGGGGCCAAAAGTCCCCAAAGCAATATTTCATAAAACCAGTAAATCCATACTCTAATTATGGTCAAAGTTCTTGGTTCCTGGCCCATCGTGCACCGCTATGAAACATCAGAAGTACCAGCACACACGTAACTGATGTAGCAGAGTTATTCATGACATTGCCTGTACAGGCATGTGTTCATTTATATACAGTTGAATAAAAAAGAAAACGGAACATGTTGACCATGGTCATGCGAAAAAAAATATTGAATTGTATTTCTGCTTTTTTTTCTTTTGTCTCGTTTCTTTGCTGCCAACAATATTAAGTTAATAGAGAAAAATTGCTAAATGACCCATAAAATGTCGGGAGTTTATTAAAATAAAACTAAAACTACAATACCAGTTGTAATAATATTCTTTAAATAAATAACAGTGCAACTATAGATGTAAAACCAAACTTTTTCAGTTATGCTATGCAGGACATAGTTTATATTATTCCTTAGAGACTTTAATACGTTGTATGCATTAAAAGAGATGTACAACAGAGCAAACCGACAACTTGTAACATTGTAAAGTTGTTAAATTGTAAAATAGTGACCGTATTGACAGGTGACTCCTTGTTGAGACATTTATTGTTAATTTTTATTTTCTTCCAGTAATATTTAGTATGTGAAGACTTAAAGTCATAGAAAACAAGAAACAAATACTTTTATGCAATATTATTGTATTTCGATAAAATTGTATTTAAGTCGCAAAGTGTTTAAACATTTTTAATACAAAAAGAAAATTATCAAGAATTTTCTATTAAATTATTTTTAGCTAAACTTTTCGGACCAAAAATTTTTTTATTAACTTTAAGTTCATTTGTTTAAATATTTGTTTTTTTAAACTATTTTTAGTTATCCAGCATAATTTCTTATTTATAAATCCCGTTTTTTTTCAAATTTGGTAGCATCATCTTCATTTATCATTAAATCAAACGTCAGTTTCATAAGGAAACATTGGGAAAAAAGGATTTGATGGGAATGAAAGAAATAACGAAACTAATTCAAAGTCTGAGTTTTTTTTTATTTGACTTTGACATGGGATCATGTCAAAATTGATACAAAGGATGAAAATAACTTCTTTCCTTTAAAATTAAGCTCATTTGTAATAGACAATGGATTTGCGAAACAAACAACAAAATTAAAACTCGAAAATATAGTTATGTACAAATTTTAAGACATCAAACATGTTTATTGCTTGGTAATGAGTTCTAAGTCTTATTGAAATTTTGTCAAAATTAAAGATATAAATCGAAATCAATGAAACTTTCTTAAAAAACGTATAGAATATAGTAATTGTTTCTTTTACGGCCTTTTTCACAATGTATGATTAAGAGTTAACGTGGACTTTAACGGCAAGTTTTGTATGGCGAAGTTGCCGTTAAAGGCCATGTTAACTTTTAATCGTACATTGTGAAAAGGGCCGTTAGTGTGACTCGTTAGATAATTAAATTTGTATGTAATTTTTGCAGATTTTAAAAATTACTTACTTGTACGTTTTGTTTTTTTTTTTTCGTCTTTCCGATGACAAAACGCTTAACAATGTGTTAATTTAACGTAAATTTTACTGTGGTCAATTTGGATTTATCGATCGTGGTGGAGTCGAGTTTGCGTTAGAATATCATATTATATAATTCGAAACATCATATTATATAATTCTCCTATTCTATTTCCATTCATAAATAATATAAATAAGATTTAATTTCACTTGCACCGAGCCACATGAACAGTACCAACGCAACACTCATGAAATAGACACAGTTACGACTTCCGAAAACAATGGTGTAATCCTACGCACGTAAAGTAACCTCCATAGAGGACTAGAAGTAGCCCAGCTTTGCATTACACCGGAGTAGTCTCAAAACTACTATATGCAAACATTTGTCTCTTAACTACAATTCTTATTTACATATATTGTCCATGACCGCATTACATCGGAGTAGTCTTAAAACTACTCGTGGGATCCTTATCGTTTTAATG
Organism: Panzeria rudis; assembly: GCA_956483635.1. Lineage (NCBI taxonomy): Eukaryota > Metazoa > Arthropoda > Insecta > Diptera > Tachinidae > Panzeria > Panzeria rudis. The sequence continues at coordinate 152,488,708 of OY101449.1, read as the reverse complement.
TGCACACTTGTCCGTAACTACAAACTTTTTTCTTGTAACTAGTCCATTCCACCTAAAATGGACCACATAGTTCAATATTAGTGCAGGTGTTGAAATTAATTAACGTAATATCGTCGCATTTCCAATTCATCTGGCTAAAACTGCTACGAACTTTAGCCCAATAACAATTACTTCTGATAAAACTATTTTTGTTTACGAAAAAGCGATGAAGATAATTTCTTTCTTTTCTTTAAATTTTCAATGCATGTGGTGCACACTGTTGCTTCTTTATGGTTGACCTTCTTATCTTTATTATGAATATTAAAAATGTGTCTAGGAGGAGTATAAATTATTTTCTTGTTTAACTCCTTCTCCATTTTTTTTATAGCTTCAAACAAATCATTTTTATAAACTTTCACATGTGAGTTATGGATTCTTACACAAGTTCCTTGGGAATGTTTGATTGTTAAAGAATGTTTACCCAAAGGCTTATTATTACTGCCATGTATGGTATCATAAAATTCAACAAATACATGTTTGTGATTATTTATTATTTAAAAAAAAACTTATTTTTTCTTTTCAGAGTTTATGTTTTACAAATTTTTTGGTAGTTATTTTTTATTACTGCTAAAGCTATTCAAAGAAGCTGTAAGGATTTTTTATTTGAAAAATATAGTCTAACAAAGTTCGAAATAACGTATTTATTTTATGTATTAAAAAATATAAAAACCGATTTTATTTAAAGCAAAAATATGTTTCTTTAAGGTCCTACAAATCTAAAACGTATTATCAGATACTCGTCTGAGTGATTTTTTCCTTTTGTTTTTGTAATGAGAGAAATTTAAAAGAATATAAATGACTAACTTCCATAAACTGAATCACTTTCCCATACATACATAACAGCACTTCCCTATACTACATGTATGTATGTTGGTATACAATTTAAACATAAAAATGATGAAAAAGATGTTTTTTATACTTTATTATCATTATTGTTTTACATATTTTATAAGCAAAGGAGTATAAATTTATACTCACTCCCACAATCTCGAACGTATCTGATTGTATGTGCTGCTTATACAACAACTGTTGTAGACTCTCAATTAAATTGTTGAACATTCTAGGCTTGGCTAGCAGTAGAACGAGTAAAAGTTTAATTTATGTTAAATATTTTACGACTTTTAAATGACGGTTAGCAGTTTAATGAAAAACTTGACTATAAAAATTTTATGCTGATTATATTTTTATTGTTGCTTATATTAAACTTTTCTTTGCCATTCTTTCTGTTTAAGTTTCTGTTTATACGTATCCTTTGTTCTATTAGTTTTAATATAAATGTCTTATTGAAAATGTTAATAAAAATTTACGACCAGTTTTCTGTGGTTGTTAGGTTTTGTCCATAAACTTTATGTAGATAATATTTCTTCAGTTATCATAAACTGCAAGTTATACTCTTTATGAGTCCAACGTGTTTCATATAATAGTTTTTAATTATAATTAACTTTATTAGTATGAGAATACTAAAATGTTGCTGATATCAGACAGTTTTTATTAAACCAAATAAATGGGTAGTTTAGCTACACAGAAAAAACTAAATTTCATTTGCAGTAAAGGAATTCAATGAAATAGTAAATATTTTGTCTACAAACTGACCTACAAACAAATTTGTAAATATAGACAAAAAATATCTCAACAATTTCATTGAAAAAAATTGTGTTTTTTTAGTGCAAAATTGTTTAAATCTATAAAGGAATTTCTCTAAAAATATTTATAAATTGTAAACAAAACAATTTACTAAATCAAACAAAAATATTTACTGGATTTTCTGAAAAATATCAAATAATATTTTTTGTCTAAATTTATACAACACTTAGTCTAAAAATACTAACAAAATAGTTTACTTAAACAAACAAAAATATTTACTGGGTTTTTTGAAATATATCAAACAAAGTTTTTGTCTGGATCATCATCATCCATTAAGCATTTATGAAATTTAACTTTGTTAAATGTGTTTAAGTCTGAATGTTTATCTAAGGACTCTTAAAAAATGAATGAGAATTAAAGCAACGACATTAACGAATTTATTCACTCAAAAATTCTCATGTAAACAAACTTGGTATAATCGCATTCGTATTGATATCATTGTTGTTGTTATTTGTGTGTATATCGGGGTTATTTTTTTAAGACATAGAAACCGTGGTTTTCTTGTAGTTTTTGATGTTTGCGTCCTAAATAAAAGTCAAACGAAATATTCATTGATTTAGTAAAGAACATTTACTGAAAATGAAATTTTTTAGACAAACTTTTGTTTGGCAACTTTTTTTGCGATAATGTTTTCTGTGTAGGAGAGATATTTAATTTTATGCTTTAAATGTGTTTAGTTGAATTTTATAATCATTGTCATTACAAATGTATATTAACGAAGAAAACGATTTATAATAAAAATTATGTGGCAGCTGTTACGTAAAGATGTTGCAATTATTAACACATTAAGTTTAAAAATAAGTTTTTAAATGAAAACCTCATGATAATTTGAGAGATAAATTTATATTAAGAGAGTTTGTTAATTTTTTAAAAGAGATATATGATGGAATTAAGTTCCGTTCCTAATTGTCATTAAATAATTCAGTTAAATAACAAGCAGCTGTTAATGCTTAGAATTGACAGTAACCTAAAAAATTTAACAAAAATACATTTCGTAATATTTTTATAAATAAGGGAACATAATTAATAAAACAAAGTTATAACATTTAGCAGGAGTCATAAAATATTTACTCCTATTTGCTGTTTTTTTTCAAATGTGTTTAATGACAAACTTCATCATAAAAATAAATTTATTTAAATCTCTTGGGTCACTAACTGGCTCATGGTCAATTTGTAGAATGGAAATTGTTATAAGTGCCTTTCATTATATTAAGCTAACTGATTATATTAAACATCCACTTGACAGAAAAAGAAAAACAAGTGCAAATATTTTGTACTTTTAAACACTCACTCAACAGCATAAAAGCCAATGAAAAAGGAAAAGGATTAAAGCAATATCCCTCAAAAAAAAATAAACTAAGTGAAACAAGGCTATGATATGAAAGATAAGAGTACATAATTTTAATATTTTAGCTTAAACTACCGTTCATTATGTTTCTTTCTATAAAAACAAGAAAAAATCAGAAATATGAATACAAAAAAAACATCGTTTAAATTATGCAAAAGAATATGGTTGTTAGCAGCAATTAAATTTCTTTTATAGAGAACATTAAAACACGAACAAAAAGAAATACTTTTTTCAGATCCTTTTTATAATAAACAAACACAAAATGAGAAATAAAAAAATAAAAATATGTTGAAGACCTAAAAAAGCTTATGAATAAATTAAAATATTAAACATTGATGTCTAAAATATACAGAATTAAAAAAGGAGAAAATAGTCTACTTTTTGCTCCTAAACATACTAACACTAATAAACATTTTATTAGCATAAACACAATTTGGATATGGAATGGGCAGTTATACAATAATAACTTTTTTTTATTTACTCGAGACATCTATGCAAAATACGATGTTAAGTAGAATAAAATAGCAATATATTCAGCTGGTCTGTTTTAGCAATAAGTGGTATACTTCAACTACAATTGATTAAATGTTCGAGCCATGAGTGCTTGAAGTCCGCAAAGATTCAGTTATGGCTCGCAAAGTGAAATTGTTTGAGTTACACATGTCATGTCATGTTATATCATGTCATGTCATGTCTTGTCATGTCATGTGATTGTACAACAAATTCTAAAAGTCTTTTTTTTTTTTTGTTTTAAATGTAATTGTGCGAAAGATAGAACTCTTTCGGCATCGGTGAAAAGGCAGTAAATTAATGAAGTCCATTTTCATGCCCTTAGAAAAAATACGTTAAATTAACGAACTTAATAGAATTTTATCATTCTTCCCACGAAACACCTTCGCTTTGAATTTTATCCAGTGATTTTACTTTGTTTCAATAAAAAAAATTATATTAAAAAAAATTTTTTTGCTATTGCTTGAAGATGTTGTGTTGTGTTGTGTTGTGACAGCTATACAGAAACTTTTGCTCAATCTACAATATACGAATATTTTAAAGTTTTTTATAACAACAGACTTCACGTAATTAATGAAAACTTATAAGCAAAGCAACGAGAAAAGGAAGAACAATGAAAACAACAGATAATCTCTTTAAATTAAAACAAGTTGCTTGTAGCAGAAATAATTTTCGTTAATTATGTATGAGGCCAATTTGTTATCTCATTACAGAAATCTTTTAAATAATTAGTAAAGAATTTATTCGTTTAAAGTTTAAAATCTTTAAAGACTGTTTATTTTAAAACCTTTTTCATAACAGCAAATGTTGATAGCAATAGTTTACTAAATTTATTAGAAATACGCTCTCAATTAATTAAATAAATATTTACCCGCAACATTTGTAAAATTCTACAATAGGCTATGAATTGAGCAATTACTTTGTACTACCGATTATTTCAAAGTTATTTCTATTTCCTTTTGCATTCTTAATCCTTTTACGACTTGTGGCCATTGCTGAACACATGTTTATTATACTTCAGACATTTCTTTATTACCACAAATGCCAACACAATGAGTGTCACACAGACCCATTTAAAGTTCTTTTAAGTTAAATAGACGCGACATTTAAGATTGCCAGATAATTAGTATTTTACGCAGAGAGAACAAACCCTACAGATAATATTGGAGTAGGTGATCCATTTTAGCTGAAATCGAGTGGTTACAACATGGTTCTATGTAATGCAGTCCTGAACCATATCATTTGCAAAAAATAGCTTCTAGTTAACCGACAAATGTTGCCGTTTTAGCGAATGCAATCGTTAAAATACGAACACTTGAGCACTCCATCGAATAGTAACATAGAGTAGTTTTAAGACTAGTGCGATGTAATGCAGACATTGCAAAACAAGAGTTTGTAAATAAGCGACAAACGCTCATGTTTTAACAATTTCAACACGTACACTTGAGTTCTCCATCAAGTGGTGATATGGAGTAGTTTTGAGACTCCTCCGATGTAGTGGAAAGTTGGGTTGTATGGTCCAGCTTTAGAACATCGTAATATTAAATCGACCATGTTTTCTCCATACATATGGGTTACCTTTGGACTACTCCCAGTTCTCTCTGGAGTATACTTTAGATGCGTATCTGGACTAGTCGTGTTATCTGCAGGGAATATAAACACACACACACATGTTTATAAACATTAATTATGCTACATTTGACTTTTGTACATTTATTTCAACATATGCAAAAGCATGTTTTCATACACTAAACACAATATATACTACTGGTATTTACAAAATATAAAACGAAAGGAAAATGTTTCCAAATTATCAACATTTTACACTTGTAAACTGACATTAATTAGAAAATAATACAAAAGACAAGTTAATGAAACATATATTTGTTTTGTGAACTTGCTCAGGAGTTGAATGCTTGAAAATATTATAAGAACAAGAAGGAAACAAAAAATTGTTGCTGTTGCTTTCAATGTTCGATTTCATTTTGAAAAGGCATTTACTTTTTGTTAAACAATGGAAACTTTCTTTATATATGTATGCATCGGCATGTATATTAACTTAAAATGTCTTCCTTTATATTCTAAGCAAGTGTAGTTTCAATACGATGCGATTGGCGTAAAGATTTCTAACAATTATGTTAGCGATCCAAATTGAACATTCAAGCAATAAATAATGATTTCCAGTTGATAAAAGAAAAAATAGATAAGAAAATATTTTCCTTATAAAGAACAGCTAGCTTCAAACGTTTATTTTAAAGCGAATACTTTACAAATATTCAATTGCTTAAAATTGATTATCTCCCAATAACCATAAGTTTTGTCTTCTTTTTATGTCAACCGCAACAGTTAAAAATCACACCCTTTTCATGTTATTTTACTGCATAAAGTGGCGGAAATATTTTATTGTTTTTATTAAGATTTCATCATCATTCTTATCATCCCCTTAAATAAAATTCTCTGTGGTTTAAATAGAGGAAAAATCTTTTGTATTCTTGTCTTCTCTTTATGATGCTTTTTATAATGTATGAAAAACTATAGAAATCCTTGTTTGAGATTTTCACATTTTAGCATAATTTATCGATTTTAATATTTTACATTAACTTTTACGACTTTTACGAATAGCATACCGACAGCCTTAATTCTTAATTTGGCAAACATTTTAAGGAAATATAAAATGTTTATGCATTTTCAATGCACAGCTTCCCTTTTTATTTATACTTGAATATATGCATATGTGGGTGTAAGCCAAAGAGAAATTATAATAAATTTTTTTATATCAGAAGCGAAAGTTTTTGACTACATTTGCAAAAATATTTGCGGTTAAAGGTTTGTTGGTGATGCTGAAACCAACATAAAATATTTTATTATTCAAGGGCATTCCTTTAGAAATTTTTATACTAATTTCGTTCAACGTACTTGTCCTCTGACTGGTGAAAATGGAAGGAAGTAATATGTTTCCGAGCCATGAGCGCTGAAGAGAGATCACTTAACTAAACAAAAATGCTAACAAAATCAAAATGCTAACAAAATCAAAAATATTTATTGAGTTTGGATCTAGAATATATCACTAAGTATTTTAATTATGTCAACTGACCCCCTCAAAGGACAATGACTTGTATCATATAAAGTTCCAGAACTCGAATCGGTTCCTAGTCCTCGGGAACCAGTAAAATGTGACTTATTTAGGGGACAAAAACACTATTCGTACTTTGCCAGTATAAAGCTAAATATGCTACAAATAAAACGAATCGTACTTTGCTAAAATGTAGCCGCACAATTGTTATTGTATTCTTAGTTATTTAGTGTTTCATCAGCAGGCATTTCTGAAGTCTATTGTTTTGAAATATTAAAAAAGAAAAATTTTACTTTTGAAATTTTTTTGAGAAAATTAATTAAACCATTTTCACTCCGATTTCAAAGCCTTGATTTTGGTCTCTTCGCGACCACTTGAAGTGAGATAATTCAAAAAATTCTTTTTGCATATCATTATGGATTATATTACAATTCATTAAGTATTTTTAAGAATTTTCGCAATGATATTACAGGATATATATGGCTGATTCTCATTTCAGATTCTTTTTTTGTGTCCGTTGAAAGTATAGTAAAATAAATTGCTTTAGCATGATTTAATAGATTATAAATAAATGTACATACGTTTTTTTTTTGTTGTATAAGACTGTCCATTATGTGCTAAAAACGAAGAACCAAAGTATGATATTTACTCTCTTCATACAAAATGACGTGTCCGTAATGCATGCTCTTGATTTTCCACATTAAGAAACTAATGAATTTTTCAAAAAAATTATAAATTTTTAACGGTTTTAGAATAGTGTTGTGTTTTAGAATATTTGCATTTGCTTCTTTTATTTCACAGTATTTTAAGTATTTAAACTTAGAACGTGCAGACCGATCGTATTTTATATATCAAATCATATGAAAAATTGTGGTGAGTCTTTGTTTTTTTTTAGTTTTAAAACTAGCAAAGTAATTGTAAATACCATTATAATCCAACGAAGTGTCACACTATCAAATAGACAAACAAAGTGACCGCATCAGAGTACATCTAACATGTTTGAACAATGTTTTATTTGAAAAAAAAAGATAAACAATTCAACTGTGTCACTTTTGCTCCACAACAAAAGCAATATGTTCACTTAATGCCAACAACAAGTGCAATAACAGTATTAAACATAAGCACATGACACGGTATAAAATACGACCGGAATAATTGTAACTTTCAACTAAAAGTTGCAAAACAAGACTCAGGCATGCATGTTCAAGCATGCAGGCAGTGAACGCAAAATATATGCATCACATGTAGTATTTATGCCCACCGAACATTTTTTGCCAAATTCGGACATCAAACATAACGAAAATCATATGAGTAGTTGAAAATAAAACGGACCTCTTTTGACTTCTAAGAAAATTCTGAAAATGTTTTCAATACATCTGAGAGAATGCCGTAATAATTCTGAAGGAATTTCTGGAACAAATCTAAATCATGTGAAAACATTGTACGAAATATGTTTTAAAAACATCAATTAATGTCTGAAAGAGTTTAAGACTAATCGGGCTGATTGTCAGGTAAAGGTTTAGATTTTTTTCGTCATCAAATATGTCGGCAAAAATTGGTCACTGGCTATGTACTTTAGGGTGGTTGTTAGAAATAAAATTTTTTGGATGACCCAAAATAAAAGAATTGTGTAAATTTTTTTAAACAAAAATAACACCTGCCGCAAGGCGATCTAAGTTTTTTTTTTTTTATTGAGAAAAAAATACCTCCTATAGATCTTAAATTGATCACTATATTGATCAGTTTATTAAACCTTTATCAAAAAATCAATTAAACCTTTTTATGGAGAATTTCATTTTCTACAACACTGCTTTAATGACTTTTTCTCAAATTCTTCTGCTTTAAGCGAAATTATGAAAAATAACTACGATTTTACCAAAAAATAACCTTAGATCGGCTTGCATCACGTGTTATTTTTGCTAAAAAAGCAAACAAAAATTAGCATATATTATTTTTTTATCAAAAGGAAGGCTTTCTTTGGACGTCCGAAAAAATTTAATTTTTAATGACCATCCTAATGCACTTCGTGCACACTGTTGTAGGAATTTAAAGTATGCGGCAATGTTTTAAAAAATAACAGTAAATGTGTTAATGATTATAAAAGGAATGAAAATAAACAAGGACATGAGAAACACTAAACACATGGAGACACATGGAGACACATTCAATATAATTTAAACTATAGATCAAAAGCTGGTCGGACGAAAGACTCCGCACCAAGTCAAAACCCTTTTAATGTGAATGTGTGTATGTGTGTTTTTTAATATACTAGTGTTTATTTACTTGCAACAATGCAACAATATTTTATAAAGTTTTAATAAGTTTAAAATTTTCATTAACAACAACTTTTTATATATTTAAAAATTTTCTCCGTTTCTTTTTAATTTATAATTTAAATTCATTTAAAAAAATACTCGTCCCCTTTTTATTTTGTTACAAAGTTTTGCAACTGTAGTCAATTCAAGTTCCCTTTTTAATAAATGTCTTTTTATATTCGCATGATATTTTGCATAAAAATGCATGTAAAATAGCAACCATCTTATAATCAAAGTATTTATAAAGAAAATATTTTTAAACATGCAAAAGCCAACTAACAAAATTTATTTGGAAACCTCTGCACGTATTTAAGCACACAGCAGCAAAAAGAAAATAGCAGCTTTGTAGTCAAAAAATGTGTAGCTAAAACTTCTACATACTTAAGGTTTTTATAACAACTGCAAAAACAACTTATAAAAAAACTTTCTTACAAGGACTGGCAAAGGCAACGAAAAGAATAGTCAGTCGGTCTGTAGAGAACCAGGCGGAACATCGTCAAAAAGTCGTAAAATTTAGCAAACATTAAATCTGTCGTTTCTTCTAAGAAAATCTTTTGCTTGTTATATTTCGTCCTTTCTTTCTTTTTTTCATGCGACTCTTTTAAATTGTTTGAAGCAGTTGCATTGAGTGTTCAAGTGGCACAACTAATGTGCTGGTTTTAGTTTGCTTAACGATTTCCGTTTCCTGCACTGCACAGCATTATTTGGCACAGCTGTGTGCTTCGATGCTTTATGTGAATGTTTTAAGTGTGAAATGTATTGACAGCTTGTGTTGTAAAATAATGAAAGTGGAAACCAAAAAGAAAATTTATTTAAAATTTTTTTATTATATTGTAAGCTTAAGATTTTTATTTATTACACTTAATTCCATATAGTAATTATAAGGGTATTCATTCGGTTAACCGTTAAAACTACTACCCGATTAGCTGATCGGTTAATTTAAAATGGTTAAACCGGTTAATTTCATTCGATTAGCCGATTAAGCGATTAGCCGACGTAACCAAATTTTCTATTTTTTGTAGTATTATAACTAGTGTTTTTCATTCGGTATTTCCCGGGAAAAAACTCCCGGGATCCCGCACATTTTTCGGGAAATAAATCCCGGGATTTTTTAAATATTACTATGACAATTTTTCTTTGTAAGCAACCATTTTCAGTGCTGCTATTATTTAGAAAAATATGTAAATCAAAGAAAAATTACGTATTTTTGAGCCCGTTTTATTTGTATCATATATTATTTGCACATTTTTTTAAGAGCAGCTCTCAAAAAATTCGTGAACAAATCAAAATGACAGATTGTCACTAAGTGGACATAGCGAACATGTATTTTCTAAAAAAAAATCAGATTAATATAGATTTTTGGTCCCGTTGTATTTTACCCATATTTTCATTAAAATTGCACTTTTGAGCAAATCATAATTCGTAAACGATTGAAAATAACAAAACGGCACTAAGTGGGCATAATAAAGAAGTACTGGTCTATATTTTCTGATAATATCAGATTGTTATTTTAAGCCACACATGAGCTTTCTTGGGGCTCAAAATTTTTAATTTTTCAAAAATGATACATTTTTGTACATTTTTTGCAAAAGATATTATTTTAAGTTAATGAAAGTTATGTCAAGGTATCAGAAGGCCTCCTTATCCACTAAAAAAAATCAGAGCTTTATGTAGAACAGTGTTCACGCAACAGGGCTCAATTAAAAATCTTTAAGAAAGAAAAAACTGTAATTTTCAGGTGGTCACTTTTCCGCCACTTAATTATTTCAGTTCAGTTTTGCTTACCAGTCTGAAATCCTCATTAGTGCCCTATTAAATAGAGCAAAAATGATTCCAATATCTTTTCTACTTAAGAAGCTAGAGAAATTATTAAAAAGTATGAAATTAGTAAACATTTTTCTTCGGGTGGCTACTAATGACGCGTTATACAATAAAAAAATGTAGTTTTTTACTTAAATTAAAAAGAATGTGGCACGGCTAAAGACCTCAAATTTTATAATTATTTAACCGACGTTTAATGCATTCATAAACTTATTTAATAGATCTCATGAATTGCTATTAACTTTTTGTTCAAATTAATTAAATAACATGATATTTTGTATCGTTTTGTATTGGGCGGAAATTCCCGGGAATTCCCGGGAAAACGAAAAATCAATCCCGCTTTCCCGGGAAATGAAAAAGTCCGGGAAAAGAAAAACTCTAATTATAACATATTCTTTGTGCGTTTAATTATTTTTTTTGTCTCACAGAAAAAAAATGTTTTCTCTTCAAACACCAAATTCCCTGAATCAAGTGAAAATTTGTTCAATTTATGTCCTATAACGAAATTTGTAAATTCAAATGCAAAAATTTGTAATAATTTGTTTGAAAAAAATTCTGATTTCTTCAATAAACAAATTGAACTAGCTGAGAAAAGACAGTTAGTGAAGTTCCGAGCATTTAGAAAAAGTTCATTAATAGGTGCGACTCGCCGCGAGATGACGCCAAAATCTGTTAATTGAGCTTAAAATAAGTAGTATTTTCGCTAGGATGTTGTTGCTGCCGTCGCTGGTAGTGTAGGTAAAGGCCTCTGCTGAGAAGACTGTGGTGGTCTCGAAACATCAGATGTCAGTTCAACCTTCTGTACATCCAAATTTTTCTTTGAATGTTCAATATTTACATGCTTTAGGATTTCTTTTTTAAATAAAAAATAACAATTTTATCGAAAGATTAAATTGAAAACGAACTTAAGACAAACTAATTAAATAACTTTGGATAAAAACCATACAGTTCGACTAAAAATTCATTATATAAACAAATTGTTTCAATCAAAAAATGTTTTACAGAAATTTAAAAAATAAATCAAAGAATTGCCAACATTGGCGGTAGCAAAATGAAATGAAATCAAAATTATATATTAAAAAAACAGAGACAATAATAAATATTTAAAATCAGTTTCAAAAACATTTTTACTTAAAAAAATACTATCAAAAGGTATGTGTGCAGTGATCTTAGCTTAAGTAAAACTTTAAGCCCTTTGGACCTGACTATAAAAGAGCTTAGTAAAGACTCTGCTACTCTAATTGAACTTGGGGGAGTTATTAAGTTTTTGTTAAATTTGTTGTTTAATTAATAATGAAATTAATAATGAAATTAACCGATTATTGACCGATTAAACCAAAACATCGATAAATTAATCGAGCGATTAATCGTGAATCTTTATAAAATGAAAATGTTATTTAATTTTTTATTCAATTATTTAAGAAAAACATATTCGAAAATGCTATTTGATTTACGAAATTAATTTCCTTGGAAGCGAAATACCAAAATAAATCTTAAATCCGATTATATACACAATAAACTTATTAAAAGTTTGTTTATTTTACTTCATTATTTTCTACCTTTCCACCGCAGTTACATAATTTTAAATGAAAATCTTTCTTGACTACTTCAGATATATTGCTAAAATCAGATTATTAAATTTTAAAATTATTTTAATTTTAAATTTCTTATATTATGGATAACATACTTCTTTTCATAACATCAATAACATGTTTAAAATCTTGGGAAAAGAAATTTCACTTTTAATATATTTCCATAATTTCCATCCCAGTCATTACAATATTTTTGCTATCTCTTTATTGTAACTTTTTCTTAACTTTATTTTCTGTTGTCTTAGTTGTTGTCCTGTGACAGTTTTTTTCCTGTAGGCAGACAAAACGCAAATAGGAGCAAGTTTTCAAAAAATACTGCTATCAGCCAAGGGCAAAAACTTCATTTACAACAACAAAAAATAATAATATAAATAAAAAATACGCAAAATATGGAAAGTACCACAAAAACTACCTAAGGCAGTATAAAATGTCAAACTAAGTAGAGAAAACTGCCAAAAGACCTGCAGCTGTCATAAAAAATTACATCTAATTTAGAGGGGAGTTATAGTTTCATACAAACACGCACATTTATATAATTTTAGTTACAACATTGAGAAAATATCTTTTGTGAATGTAAAAGGGAAACTTTTGCATTTGCCTGGTTATGTTTCAAGATTAAGGCTTTAAATTTCAGTATTTCAGTATTAATAGTGAACTTTTCGAGACAAGCCCTAATAGCTTAAGTGGTTTTAAATTTTTTCCGGAGCTTATTGCTCTTGAATTTTTATTATCGTCTTAAAAAAGTTACAATTAAAAAAAGTTAAAGTAGATTTATACACGAATTAACGTTATCGCTCAACAAACTGAACTTATAGTAGTAGAACTTATAGTAGTACTAACTAGACTTAAGCGTTTAAGGATTGTGACCAAAGATTTAAGCTCTAACAAAACATTATTATAAGAAAAAGAGAAAGTTTACTTTTGAAAAGTTTTGTTGAATTCTCTTTTAAATTTGCTTTCGTTTTATACAGAGAAAGAAACCTTTTCAACATAGAAAGTCTATAGAAAAGAGGGGAAAAGACAGTGAGGCGTTCTTGTACTCGCTAGTTTGCTTGTAAATTATTCCTGAAGTTGGCTGCAACCTTGTATTTGACGTTCCAACAAAACAAATCAACAACGCACAGTGGTTCCAAGTGGAAAAAAGGGAAATATATATTTATCATCTCAAAGTCTTGAATTTAATTTTTTTTCACGGCTACATGAGCTAAGATAACTTAAAAATGTCTTCAACATATTATAGAATATTTTTTGAAATTTTTGGTTATGCTATTACGGGAGATATTTACGAAATCGGGAACAAAGTCGAGACCAAAACCAAAATTTGAAAATTCAAAGCCATATATCTCTGAAAATATTAAAGGAATCTTAATGAAATAAAAGTATTTTCTTTGTCTATTTATAAGCTTTACAAAAAGTTTAAACTCATTAATATCGGATAATGTTTGTAAAAGTTATAAGGCCAACAAAATGTTTCATGCCAGAGGTAGTCAGCTTTGACACCCTGTAGCTCACCGTATGTTTCCAGAGGGTGGTATATATTTCATTTGTCTTAAATCTTAGGTCCTTCTCTATGATTTTACTAATCGAATCGCAAGTTTCAAAGATACAGATTCATTATCTTTTTTCCAAATGGAACCACAGTGCAACGTTCAAACAAAAAAAAACCAAAACTAACAGAACTAGACTTTCTGTGTCTAACAACGAAAGTATGCTGAAAAGAGAATTCAACAAAATTTTTCAAAGAAAACTTTGTCTGTCTAAAAGGTGTCAAAGTTTAGTTTTATAAAGTTGATTTTCATTTGTTTCAACATTGTTCTTATTTGCTTTAACGTCAAATACAAAGTTGAACACCTTTTAGATAGGCAAACAGGGAAAATTTACTTTGCAAAGTATTGAGTTTGTAAAATATGGAGGATGAAAAAGGATGCACTGGAGTACAGGCTTTGTTGTACTTATTTGTGTATTATAAAAATAGGCTACATCACTGGTGACAAAATTTTGTAGTCCACCCTTAAGTTCCCATTCGCAATATGAAGCTGTTTGTTAATACGTTAATTTTAAAAAACTTCGCTTTCACCTGTATGAATATATATTTACCGGCTTACAAGTAATCGAATAATTTCTAAAATTAAAAAATTCAAAGACACTTTACAGCAGTACTATTTGGAAAATAATATAACGTAATTTATTTTGGAAAATTGTTTGAGTCATTTCAAAAATTGTTGATGCGCTCCGGACTTTCACCCTCTCCACTTTCAATAAAATTGGACATGTTTGTTGTACCCTTATGTGCGCTTCACATGACGAAAAAATTAGTCTGATGTCTCTTATGGTTCCTATTTTATGACCGTCTAAGCTTTTGCATTTCGACCAATTTGGACAAATGTTCGTCATATTCAAGATTGAATAAAGTGCTTCATCGGATATTAATAATTTGAGTCTAATCTTAACAAGTATTGACTAAAAAAATATAGTTTGCCGCTACAAGTGCCTGTAAAGAGTCAAAGTATGCTTTATCCTTAAATATCCTGAAAATGGTATTTTTAATTTTTTTCATATTTTTACGAAACGCATCCATCTAAGATGAAAACATCTACTATTGTATAAAGTTCTCAAGATGCGATAAAAATGGATTTAAAGATTACAGTTGTTATATAGGGTGTCCTTTTAAATTTAGTGCTAATTCTTTTTGTGCAAGTGGTAACTCTCAAACTTAGCACCTGTCACATATGTTTATTAAAAATGGAGCGCTTTACGAAAGAACAACGCGTTATAATTGTGAAAATTTATTACAAAAAGTTATGTTGAGACCGCTCACAAACTTCGAAGAATTTTCAGTCGAGAAAGTGCACCTAATATGTCAACCATTAGAAACTTACGACGCAGTCTAAACTTATTCAGTCTTTAATATGACGAACTTTTCTCAAAAACGGACGAAATGGCCAAGTTTTTACAGCTATAAATTATGAGCCACAAAAGCTATTACACCAATTTTAGACTATAATATATATTTGTTGAATTTCATTAAAATGGGGGAGAGTAAAAACATAAACTCTTGGTTTTGTGTTGATAATTTTTGAATTTATGTAGTTTTTTTTAAGTTTATATTTTTTAAAGCTTTTTTAATCCATAATAAATAACATAATAAAGAAAACTGATTTCAAATTTTTGTTATTTTTCTTTTCATTAGCTTAAAAACTAAAAGTTTTACTGCACTTTTTCACAAATTATTTAAGTATATATTAAGAGAAAAAAATCATAAATTTTCTAATCAGCTTAAGTGCTTACAATATGTTTTACACCTTAAATAAATAACACAATAAAAATATTAAATATATTTAGTACTTAGTACATACATATAAACACAAAAGTATGTGCAATATAGTATGCTTAGGTCTACATACATATAAAAGTTATAGTACCCTTCAGCATAAAATTGTATGGAATTTTTAAAATGTTGAAGACTTAAAGAGAACTACAGGGTGCTTATTCAGCTATGAGTTTTATTTATATTATTCCTATTTTTTAATCACATACATTTTTGATATTTACACAGGTATAAAACATCATCACTGACACAAAGTAATAATATTTTCTTCTTAGTGTATTCTGTGGCTGTTTAGCTTGAAAAATTTCGTTTTAGTTGAACAGATTTAATATATATTTTGAAGTATTTGTATCATTTTTTCTATTTTTGTTGCTGTTTCTGTTTCAATATTTGTATTACAGTATGAGTGGTTATGCCTTTGTTTATATTTACACTTCCGCACACATACCCGCCCATACATATATCCATTATTAGATATAAAAAAATCACAAGAAATCTTTTTGTAGGATTAAGATTTTCTTTTCTTTTTGTTTATACAATTTTTTTTCTACTTAGCTAAGCTTTTCTTTATAGTTTACTTTATCTTGATGTTTGTATTTTCATTTCTTTGCTGTTCATAAGACTCCTTTAAATAAATAGAATATATAAAAGTAACTAAGAAAAGCAGAAGCAACAATAACAAAAAAGTTCTCTTAACAAAACGTATAAAAAAACACAAATTGTGTTAACTTAAATATTTTTGTATATAAAAGTTTGTGTGCATTCATGTGAGAGCGGAAGTGTAAATGATAATAAGAGAGATTTAATCTAAATAAACAAAAGCATACTTTAAGGCTGAATCAAAGGAGATGCTACAAAATGTTAAGATAATTTGAATAATATGTAAATATTGCTTTGCTTATGTGTTTCCTATACGTTCTCTGCCATGATAGACAAAAGTATTAAAGACGTACAATGTCTGTATTATTGACAGCAATTTTATTTAAGTTTTATTCATAACAACTCCAATCATTGATAACATCTTGTCAATATGAAAAAGTCATCGTTTTAACGCACTAAAGCCTCTTCAAAACGAAATGTAACAATGTATTGTAAGAATTTTCCACCTAGTGTACTCAGAAAAAAGAACTATGCTCCTAAATTGCTATTATATGTCACTTTTATCTGATTTTGGCTTAATTTAAACCAACAATAATAACAAAGCACAAAAATGCCATCTCGTCTTTGTGCTAAGATTGTTTTCATTCTTTGTTAACCGATTGCGAAATTACTATTAACACATATGCCATCATGTACATATAAAATTCATTCACATTTTCCTCTATACTTTTGCTCTTAGTAACCCCAAAAAATTTGCCTGAATTTAGTAAATTATTTGTCTAGTCCTTTTTGAGATCAACAATGACAACAAAGCACTTTGCACACAATGACAAATTAGTGAATAGACCTGGAGACCTGGCCTATAAGTATACGAGTGTTGTAAAATGTCAGACAAAGGCCAACTTTCCGTCATCATTATCAATTTGAGAAAGATACAAAAATGACAGAAAAAAGTAACCTTAAATAACAAGATAATACAAAGTTGTAGTAGACAAATGATGTTTATGTTTGCTTAACAAGCTACAAATAACAGAAAAATAACATACAACGGTTTCTATATGTGTATTAGAGCGGCTCAAAAAAGTCGAATTGTATTACTTTTTCAAAAACCGCACTATTAAAAGCGGAGGTCTTAATTTCAATATTTAGATATTTAGATATCGCTCGTCGCAGATTTGTACTTCATAGAAAAATTACAGAGGCACAATTTTTTGTTTTCTTAAAAATGTTAATCTCACGAACTAATGATCCAATTTATACTCACTCAAATTTCAAGTTATTGCGAATTGTCTAGGAATTGAACTATGAGTTCGAATAAATTTGGAATGAGACAGTTTAGCAAAAAATTATCTAAGACATTTTTTGTATATCGTTTTCTATAAAAATAAATATAACATTTTAAAGAAAGCAAAAAAATCCCTATGCAATTTGTATGGGAAATAGAAATCTGCGACTAGCGACCCCTATATTTAAAAGTATTAATACTTTTGAAGAAAATTCCTCCCTGATATAAGTATTGTTTGAAATGTTTCAAAAAACAATAACAAATTATAATGTCAGAGTTTCATTCTTCTCAAAAGTATTAATACTTGTTTTATAGTCTGAAACGGCCTTTAGTTAAACCTCTGTCTTAAAGAAATTATTTAAAAGGTAAAGTTTTTGTGTTGTCGCTTTGTTCTAGGATTTTTGGAAGATTGTTGTGCTAGCTTTTGGGAATCCGGGGATATTCTGAGACATCGGGGAGATTTTTGCCCAGTTTTGGCAATTTTTTATTATTTTTTTGGTTCTTGGGTCTTGGAAATAAAGCCTAAGTACCTTCCACGCGACAGTTTTGTTGTAGAATTGTCTTCTTTTTTAGGGTTCGGTACACCAAAAGTGTAAAGGGATCCTTATGTTTTCGCTACGCTGTCCATCTGTCTGTCTGTGTGTCTGTCTGTCTGTCTGTCACAGGCTGTTTTCTCGGGAACCGTAAAAGCTACGGACCTAAAATTTTCACAGAACATGTAAAGCTTTCGCCTCTACAACAACAAATATATAACAGTTAATAATTAAAGGGTGTTCGAAAGCGAGCAACGAAAAATTTTTAAATGATAATATACTATACAGACACATACATATATAGACAGTTTACATTTTCAAAGTTTGTGTTAATTGGTGTAGTATGTAGAATAGACTACACCAATTGACACCGATATTTAAAACAATAAAAATTAAAGGGTATTCTATAAGTTAAGGTAATTTTGACTATGAAATTTAGACGATTTGCTGTATCTTGGAAGCCGTAAGAGGCAGAATCTTGAAATTTAAAAAAAACGCTAAAACTAAAAAATTGCAAAACTAAAAAAATGTCAAAAACAAAAATCGCCAAAATGAAAAAAACGCTTAAAGAAAAAAACACCAAAATTCCAAAGAAATCACTGAAACGCAAAAAGCGCCAAGAACTAAAAACGTCGCCAAAAAAAACTAAAATAACCGCCGAAAACTGAAAAAAATCGTCAAAACGAAAAAAGCACTAAAACTTAAAAAAATAGCTAAAACTAAATATATCATCAAAATCGAAAAAAAACATAAAAAATGAAAAAAATCACCAAAACCAAAAAAGCGCCACAACAAAAAAAACGCAAAAACATGAAAAAATAGTCAAAAACCGAAAAAAAACGCCAAAACGAAAAAAGAGTAAAAACAAAAAACGCTATAACTAAAAGAATCACCAAAAACCGAAAAAATCCCCAATACCGAAAAAAGCGCCAAAACTAGAAAAAAGCGCTAAAACTTAAATAAATCATTAAACTAAAAATATCGTCAAAGAGCAAAAAACGTTAAAACAAAAAAAGTGCCAAAACCAAAAAATCGCTAAAACTTAAAAACTCGGCAAAAAACTAAAAATCGCAAAAAAATTCAAAAATCAGCAAAATGATAAAAAGCGCCAAAACAAAAAAAATCGCCAAAATAACGAAAAAAAAGTTAACAAATAAAAAATAAATTAAATTCAACAAAAAAGCTAAACGGAAAAATTGACAAAATGAAAAAAAGACAAAAACAGAAAGGGATATATATATGTATTTGTATGGTACCCTTCGTGTGCGAGCCAAAGTCGCACTTTACTTAATTTATTTCATTTAGAGGTTGAAATTACTATCTTCATTTTCTTGGTGTCACAAACTGCCGACTATTCTTTTAAACTAATTATTGAATTTTGCACAAATTGGTTGTAAGGTTTTAGATTTTTAGGTCGTCAGACAGTCGAAAAAAATTTTACTGGGATATTATTGTTGTGGCTATTATCATTTGATTCCGTTTACTTAATTGTGATATTCTCCTTTATGTATGCGAAATAAAAATTGGATTGTTTTTCGTTTGCGGTATTTTATGAGTTTTTTCTAAATCCAAAAATATCGATATTTTGTATACAAATTTATTTTCTCCAACACAACTTATTTATAATCTCTAAAGCAATTTTATTGAAAATTTTTCGTGTTTTGTACAAAGGAAATTTTGAATTAAAGAAACTAAAAAAAAGATTAAAATATATATTCTCACTTTCTTTGCGAGAAGTAAAAGTTTTTGATGAAATAAATGTATTTAATGCACTTGCAGCCATAAATCAAATGGAACTTATCGATATTTTCATCATTTGGAGCCATAGACTAAATTTACACGATGAAGTATTTCATGAAATTTTCTTCAAGCAATTCTCTTATTCGCTTATTGTTCGTTTGGACGTTGTTCCTTTATTCTTTTTTACTTTTTGATGTAGATTCAAAAAGTTTCTAAAAGCCAAAAAATAGAAAATGTAATTTTAAAAACATAAACATCTAGAGTAGTTGCACTTAAGTGTTAACACTGACATATATCATTTGCCACTTAACGAAAAAGAAACGTCTGCCTTTTCTATAGAAAAACTAAAAGCTATCGATTTTAATGTACATATTGTTATTATATGTATACTATACCATTGGTTTCATTTTTAAAGACAATTTTACTTGTTAACTAAAATGTTTTTTCTATGTATATTAAGTTTTCTAGATATATTTTTAAAGAAATGCATTGAAGCCTAAATCATTGAACTATTCTCTTGTCATTCATTGGCAATGGAGCCGTAGCCAATTAAATGTCTCGACCACAAAGTCTGCCGAGCACGTATTTGTTTTAAAATGCCTTTCCTATATATAAATTTTAATATTTCTTTTTCTCATTTGTAGCCGTTGGTTAACAACAAACGATGAATAAATCAATAAAATATCAATTTGTAGTAAAGATAGTAGACAGACACTGCCAAATATGCTAAAGCATTGTATACAATGAATTCTATAGAATTTTCATAAAGGAAATTCAAATTTATGTCTCACAGTCAACTAAGGGGAAAAGAAGCCAATTAATAGAATAAATTTTAATATTTAATTTTTGAAATATTTCTACATATTTTCTTTTTTCAAAACTGGATTTAATATTACAGCATCATATTTATTAATTTTCCATTTTGTAACTCAGTTAGTTTTTGTTGCGTGTACTACAACAATATTGTTACATGTTTTCGTTTCAATTAAACCAGATTAAGTGCAGAAAAAACAAAGCAACATTTAACAAAAATAGAAAACAAAATAAAAAAAGAAAGAGAGCAAAAGCATATGGAATTAAATAAATTAAAAGAAGGAAAAAAAAATTCAAAAGTAAACAAAAATATACAGCAACGAATATGTGTGGAGCATAAAACAACAACGACAACAACACCACAATGAAACTTACGAAACTTTGTTAAGACGAAGAAAAAACAAACGGTTTAAAACACAGTCACAATACTCTTATTTTAACCACCATCACTAACACTAGCAACTGCCATCATCACAGCACAGGAAAATAATGATCACCTTCATACCAAACAGAACTTTCACGTTAAACAAATAAATAAAAATAAGAGGAAACGGAAAACAGAACAGGTAAATGCTAGCTCATACAAGTGTGTGAGTATGTTTGTAAGTTTACATACACTTCTTTAGAGTACTTTAATCTTCATGTAAGAAAACATAAATATAAACCAAACTGTTTACACTTACTCACAGTCAGCCAGAAAATTTTAAGCATACCAAGATCTGGAGAATTCATTTTCAAGAAGAACTCGCTAATATTAAAATTTTATATTCAGAGGTCTTGTAAAACACTAATTACGTTGTATAATTTCCATCTTAACTGTTAGTTCTTTTAGCAAATAGAAAAACTTTAAGAATTCCTGTAGAATACCTAAGAGAAACAAATAAACAAAAACAGCAGTTAAGGCGCCATAGAAACAACAAGAATCTAAACAATAATAACATTTAACTTAAACTACGGTCACAGTTAGCCAATATTGGGCGATATAAGCGTAACCACTATTTTTGCTCAGGGTTAGTGTGATTTAACTTGGTTCTTATGTTACAAAATACAAATGATTATGTTACAAAAAGCTATTTTTATATAAATTTTAAAAATCGCGAGCGCATATTTAAAAAAAAATATTGAAATTACGCCTTTTCCATTAAATATTTGCCAAGTGTGACCATAGCTTTAGCATGATAGCTAGTAGAAATAAATTAGTAATTTTTTTCTTTCGTGTATGGAAGTGTGCCTGAGAGAAAGTTCTTATCAAAATACATAAGCACGTAACATATTTAATCCTTGTTAATAATTAGTTGCAGTAATCCTTTGCATTGTGTTGCCAAAACAATTGCGAACACAAGGTAAAAGGTAAATATACTTATAAGCTTACATTTATAAGACTGCGGTAGGGTAGGAATATATTCTGATAATAACTGTTACAAGGAAACTTTCTCTTTAGAAAGATTATTTAATTTTTACGCTAGTCGCTGCTTTATGTAATAGAATAAGGTAAACAACTCAAAATTAAGAATTAAAAATAGAAAATTCTTAAAAATTTTATCGATATTGCTGCTATAGGAAGGTTTAAAAACCGAAAGTATTCTTAAAGAAATTTTAGAATAATCTTTGTGAACGAACTCACAGATTTAAAGTTTTTTTTTCTTTCCTATTAATAATGAATATTTCCAGTCCATGTAATAAATTTGCAGAACATCGACAAAAATATGTTTATCGACTGCTCTTTAATTCAACATTTGAAGCCAAAAATTTTTCGAGATAAAATTTTTCTATTAGGAATTTTTGTCTACAAATATTTTATTACATATTTATTTAGTATTGTTGCTTTTTCTAGTCCTGCTGAAGATGCTACCGATAGTATTTTTCGTAGTGCTGTTGTTGGTTCGGCTGGTACGTTCGTCAGTTATGCTGGTATCTACTGGTATGGGTGAAGAGGTGTTCAATGGCACTGGTGATACTGACAGTGCTGTGGACACTACTAGGAGGAATAAGAGACATGAGGAAATGGCGGCTGCCAGTACCGGTTGCATTCATGATGGTGGTGATTCCGCGATAGATTTAAAAGCGTCACTAGTTTGCTGATGAAGGCGTTACTAGCTGGTAAAGCAGAGAGTGTGCTGGTTCGTACGGTGACTACTTTTGTCGGTTGAATATCAGGTTCCCTTCATGAAGCTGAGAATGAGCATTTGATGGGAAGGTTGTAGAACGACAATCCTAGTACCTCCCTAGATGTACATGTCATGTCGTGTTGTGTCATGTCATGTCAAGCTCTGTCATGTCAAGTTCTGTCATGTCATGTCATGCCGTGTCATGTCATGTCAAGTTCTGTCATGCCATGTCATGTAAACATAATATAGAGATTTATTTTTTTAGATAAATGAAACCTCATTTCTATTTGATGCCCCACAACACTGTGCATTATATTTTTATAATTGGGGGTTGAGAATGAAAGGGGTACAAGTGCCAAAACTAAAAAAAAAAAATGTGTTGGATGCAGATGACCTCAAAAAACTATATTTTTTTAAGTCAAACCATAAATTAAACGATGAATGAAGTTGAAGTTGGTTCAAAGTACCGAAAATCGGTTTTATTTCAAAAAATATATTAAAATTTAAATTTAAGTAGTTTGAACGAATTGAACTCTCTCTCTCTCTCTCTTCGGTGCTCTGTGGCTGACTGGTAGCGATGTTAGCCCGTCAGTCCAGAGATTGCCGGTTCAATTCCTGCCATAGACCTTGGGTGTTTCCGCCGACAAGCTAAATCGCTTCGTAGATTATGTGTGTGTGTTGTTGTGATGTTACAAATGTGTTGTTGTCGTGCCAGAAATATCGCATTAATATCAAAAAAAGCCCTTTTGACACTAAATTTTTCTTGCATTGTTTTGCTATAGGATTGAAAGAAAGAAACAGCAAATGATAGAAAGAAACAAATATGCAAAATGTAAACAAAACGTAATGTTTTCTTTAAGTGCTAAATCACTGAATTCGTGAATAAACCGCTAACTTGGCAACACTTTAATTTTCCAAGCTTGAAATGTAAATTTTAAGTTGAATATTTTTAAATTTGTTTTTACAGGCTCTCATTTTTTATCGATAACATTAGTACAAGCTTTGACAACTTGGTATTTATCTTAATATAGCTCAATTCTTTACACCTGGTAAAATTTCCTATCAGTATAATTTGCACTACGAGCTCATCTGCAAAGAAATTTGATTTTCTATGTTTA
Organism: Panzeria rudis; assembly: GCA_956483635.1. Classification (NCBI taxonomy): domain Eukaryota; kingdom Metazoa; phylum Arthropoda; class Insecta; order Diptera; family Tachinidae; genus Panzeria; species Panzeria rudis. The sequence goes on along the minus strand of OY101449.1, from coordinate 152,464,841 downwards.
TTAAATTTCATGGACATCAATTTACACCTGCATTTTATTATAACAAAAGTATGAATGCTCGTTTGCAAATTATTAAATTTTTCTGCAGATTATTGCACTCATAAAAACCGCATTTTTGTGGCAAAATGTATTGTGTAATTAAATTTTTACTAGAAAATTATGAAAATATGCGAGTTGCAGTTATTTGAATGTAATTACAAACCGCAAACATTGATATCACTGAAAATTAAACTCACACACACACACTGACATGTTATGCATGTATCTATTACACGAGTAAATAAATATTCATGTGAATATTTGTATTTATTAAATTGTTGTTGACACCGCATAATTGGTGACATTTTGTACACACATTGATAGACATTCTCATGGATGGACGAGGTACCGAAGAATTATTTGATTTTAAACAGCATCATAGCAAACATGTGTAATTATGAATATTAAATATAAATTTATCACATTAACTGATGAAATGTTATTAAATTGCAATCAGCATCAGTGTTGGGACAGATTCTTGAATTTTAAATTTATATGAAAATAAGTTAAAAGTGTAAAAAAAAATTATTAAATATACACAAGAATGAAATAAAACTAGAATTTCTTTAATACATGACATACAGGTTGTTTTATTTATTGAAAAATCCTTTATATTACAGGACACATAATATATATCACATATATGTGATATATAATATGTGATATATAAAATTGTACGCCCACTTTATAAAACCTGCAGGAAATATATCTCGAGCATCAAAAATTATATGAATGTAAAGATATAATAAAACATGTGCTTTTTAATACAAGTAGATATTTATTTATATGATTGCATAAGGAAATGGCTTTCTTTAGAAGGCACCTGTTGTCTATCCCTCGTCTACGAAAATTTTATTTCAAACCTGTATCGTTTTGAAAGTTGTTGGTTAAATGCATGCCTCTAAACACCCAGCAAACATTTTTGCAAAAGTTGCTGAGTGAATTACAAGACTAGTCTGATATTATCCGGATATTGTTTCAGATAATATACAGAGACGGCGTATCAGAAAACTGCCGTCTAGTTTGCTAAATGTCCAAGTGATCTTTAGACAACTCGATTGCTTCAAAAAAGCAGGTGTTTATAGAGTGAAATAAGCGCTTACAAACCTTTTTGATATAAAACGCATTTTCTGAAGAACAGAAAACTATCACCATTTTCAGCACCAAAAATTTTAAATATATGGAACCTTTTCGCTTAAAATCTGAATTTTGTCAGCAGTGAGAAATCAGCTTTTTTTATATATTATTTCATATATGTTCACCCCTCCGAAAAAAAGCTCTTATTTTAAAGCATATTATTTATTATGGGCTTTATTGCCTTGAAAATTTGTTACTGGTTATCAGTCCAGCTTCTGATTTGTTCTAACATCAAACATGTCTGCAGTTCATTGGGTATATACATGAGATAAACTCCAAGTGGGTACGGGCTGTGTGTGGCTTGAAACACTTAAAATGAACCATGCAGCATGAAATAAATCTCAAGTAAAAACTGCATAGTTTTGTTTTATTTCTTCTTTACTTCTATTGTCTGTTTTACAAAGTTTTCTTTCCTTTGAAGAAATAGAAACTTTTTATACAGTTAAGTAAGATTTTATAGGCTTTTCTTGATATCCTTTCTATGCATGTAACTTTTGAATGCAATTGTATAGGAATGAAAGTGTACAAGGACAAAATGAATGAAATGTGCAAGTGATGTTTTCCTAACTGTATGTGATGTTCTTTTCAACAAGACAAATGTTAAAGTAATTTGCTTTTACTAGTGAACTTATGCATGTGCGCTTGTGTGTGCTTGCAACAAATTACTGAATGTCTGCATTCTATTGATTATTTTTATCTTTACCAAATTTATTTTAGTCTGATTTTGAGGTTGGTTTCAATTTACTTTTTGTAATATGTATCAACATTTGTAAGTGATATTTTTGTATTTTTAAATTGGTTCGCATTTTAACGAATAATAGGGTATCCAAAAATATTAATATACTAATATCTCGAAAACTGGAGCCAATCTGAAAAAACTGTGAGCGCCATTAGATTCTATGGCTTATAATTATATAAGATCAATTCTGAGAAACTTTGCTGCAAAAATAATTCATTAAAAAAATACTACCGGTTACAAAAATTACAAAAGCTGTTGCCTTATGAAACTTTGCATACATATTGGGTTTTTCCAACAATACAAATTTGTAATAACGAAAGTGGGCAGTGCCACTCCCACAGTAAATTTGTATAAGCTTTCAAATACTACTATTCTCCCGATTCACATGAAATTTCGCCCATACAAATTCAATATTTTTCTTCTGCGAGTTCTAGTTAAACGTTTTATTAATAAATTTTATGTCTACAGTTTTCTTTTGTATGGTGACTTATAGGGAAATTTTAAGTGAGATCTATTTTCAATATAAACTAGTATCATCAGATTCCGGTTTTATGGCATATTTTCTAATTGTGAAAAAGTACGAAATTAACCTTTAAACAAAAGAAATATTTTTATTAAACATTTTAGCCCGCTGCCTCGCGGTTGATGGGGAAATTTTGAGGCTTTTTTAAGAAACGGACAGAAAGACCCATATAGAGAAGAATCAAGGGATTAAAATGTTCAAAAAAATATTTCTCCTTATACACAAAAGAGCGCTAAACACACATTTGATTTTGTTGTACAGTGTAATAGCAATTTTCTAAACACGTTTACAGCAAACAGTAAGAAACAATAAAATCTCATGATACGTGGCATTTAACTAATTGACTAATCAGCTTCGTTTCCTTTAATGAGATAACATCAATATATAATGTTATCTGATACCTACAATTACAATTTCCGTGAGCAGGTGTTAACACGTATCACGTCAGTTTGTTAAAGATATTTGATGGTAAATTTAAGGCATACCTAATTATTCTTGTTCATTTACTTCACCTTCATTCAAATTGTGTGTAATCATCACAAAAATAAAACAAATGATGGATATCTTATACACTCAAAACATTCTGTACGTAAGTAAAATAAACAGAAATTGTAATTTAAAATAAACGATAATTCATTTAAATTCTTGTCCCCTGTTTTTATTTACAAACGAAAAATAAAAAGTTTATCTAATTTTAAATGTTAAAAAATTCATTGACTTAAGCCAGTAAAAATAAGAGATTTTTCTTTTATTTCTGCTATTTTTACTGCTTTATAACACTATACAGCACGAAAAAAAACTACGTAGTTCTACCAATGGATTCTAGTAGAGGAGATCAAAATAAAATTTACTTCTGCCGGCGTTTTAAACGATCACATCGCTATTTTATTTTAGGGGGATTAAAGTTTTCCCCGACATGGTGTTCGTACAGCATGTCGGCATATGAAATATGTCTTCTTTACCTTAAACGTAAGACTTACAAGATTTCCTATGCCCACTACTAATTGTAATTAAATATCAAGTTAACCCTTAAACATAGTTTAACCTTTCTGGAGCTTGGTTAGTTTGGAAAAGCTATATTAAATTTTTTTGACCAACATTTTTGTGGAACATTTGATCCCCGTTCTCTCCGTATTTATGGGTGTTTATTACGATTTGTTAGAATAGACCCAAAAATCTCCATTAAGTAGGGGAGTTAGAGGGTTAATATGCACAACAAAAATATTTGCCTTAAAATTTTCTACAAAACTGCTGAATATTCCGTACACCTCAGATGTAAAGAATAGTTTAACATACCGATATGATGCAACAACAGGACAAAGGCGGGAACTTGTGCTAATTTTATACATCGATTTTGAATACAAACAAAAATCCGTATTATTGTGGAGTTAGCTTTTGGAATGAATGTTAAAATCAGTTAAAAATAAAATTGCTAAGAATTTTAAATATTTATTCATTAAAAAATAACTACATGGAATATTTCTGGAATAAAGTACATTCCGCTACTGTAATAATATTGTGGTGTACTAAAGTACGCAGTTAAAAAAACAAACAAATTTACATCCTTCAGCTGATAATGTCAGTACGTAATTTCAACAAAGTATTTATAGAACTGAAAAAGAAACGCACACATAATTAATTAATTACTCCCACTTTTTTGTTTTCCTAAAGCTCACAATTTTAATTTATTACAAACTCTAGGACCATAAGGTTCCAGTAAATTAAAGAAGTATTCAATAAAGAACCATTTGTTAAAAGAAAAAACAATAGTATACTTTAAGGCTGCAATTTGTAATTATAGTTGTGCTTCTTTTAGGCTGCCGGCTGTAAATAAAAACTAAAACTAAAAACTTTAAACTTTTGCATGCAAATTTACAATTAAAATTTCCATTTTATTTTTATAAATTTGTAATATTTACTTTACATTTACATGCTAAAGTTGTACGAGTAATGTTTGATTTTAAATCCATTTTTACATCATCTGCTTTCGTAAGACATTTGCTACAGTTCCCACACTATTCTTATTTCATTAGTTCATTTGGTTGTAGGAAAGTTTTGTTTGTGTTTTCAAAAAGCCCAAAGGATTTTCTAAATATTTATTTTTCTCTTTCTCATTTTGCATATTTCACAACAGTTCATTACAATTTCAAGTCCTTTGTCAAGTTGTTTTTGGATTATTGATTTTTTTTTACTTTAAAGGAAAAAAACGGAATGTACTAATGAAGGACATATGGAAATGAAAACGACAATATATTTCATTGTAACAAAAGTTTTATCGATTTGGAAAACTACAAAAAGAAATTATATAAATAGTAGATTTCAGAGTGCTTAAATGTATCTGGCTTATAAACGAAGACATTTGATTGTATAGACTATTACTGATATTTACCACGAAAAAGAAAATTACATATGAAAATACCAACAGAAATATTATAAATTTGTTCTCATACAGTCGTTAGTTTATCCTTATGAGCACCTGTATTATATAGGAATTGTTTAACAAACGAATAACCATTAAATTATTTAAACATTATTTTAAAGTATTAAAGGGATGATTTTGAAAATAGACAGACAAAATAATTTGAAAATCTCGAACGGGAGAAGTACTCAAATATGCTTTAAAAAATCATTTGCTGCTATTTAATTTCATGTTCATTGAACTGTACTAAATGATGGTGATAAAAATATTCGCAATAAAAGAAATAACGATTGAAATTCTACTACAAGTAATAAGTAGAAATAAGATTTGTTGAAGAAAATCAATTTTTCTTAAATAAACTGATGCTTCTGTAGACAGCTTAATTTTTATTTAGGGTGAAATTTAACAATGGCTTAATAAATAATATTTATATAAAACTTATTAACGATAAAAATTGTGATATGAAAAAATCTTCTAAGCCAGAAACTATTTATACTTAGGGCCATTATTACAACTGCATTCAAATAGTTTTCTCCTAATAAACTCTATTAGATTGGTTTAAGAATGCTCTTTCAGGCCATATAAATTTTGAAATGATTAATTTTTAGTCATATTTTTTGAAAACCATATTTTTGTCGACTAGTGGAGATGAGTCCTATTTTCACAAAAACCGTACAACTAATTTTCTCCAAATAAACTCTATTAGATTGGTTTAAGAATGCTCTTTCAGGCCAATAAATTTTGAAATTATTAATTTAATCGGTCTCTTGACAATAGTTAAAGGCAGGATTTTGTCGGACGAATAAACAGTTTATCTTGATTACAAGTTTATTTAAACTGAAAGTAAGCAAATAGTTAAAGGCAAGTTTACCCTACTTGGTATGTTGAAGTAAATTTGAAATAACGATAAACTTTTTGTCTGTCTGATAACTATTTAACTATTGCCAAGTTGTAATAATGGCCCTTAAACAAATTCAAAACTGATACTTATAGCTATAGCGACTGAAGAAGTCGGCAGCAAAGCAGATTATATTTCATTAATGGAATGAATAAATTAATAATATCATAAGTTTATTAATGGCAGCTTTGAAATTTTTGTAAGTCAAAGGCAAAATAAATGTTGTAGCAAATTTATATATAAATTGTTGTAAGGACATAGCCCGGGAATCGAACCCACAACCTCTGGCTATAAACCAAACAGAAAATTCATACAAACTAAAACTATTCGAGAGGAACAAGTGGAAAACACAGCGGAGTACATATCCAGAACTTTAGAAAACCAGAAAATGTTTCTTAGGGAATAACCAAGTTGAAGACTTGGGACCAAACTATGGGATTCGATATCGATAAAAATTTTAACCCAATTTAAATGGAAATTTCTTTTAATATCGAATGCCATAACTTGACTTCTTTCTGGCAAATACCTTGAAGTATCATCTTGAAGCTGGTAGATATAAGTAAATGGAACCTCCGAGTGAACTCACACCTTCATCCTAACCTAGCCATAAAGTCAATCAAAGAAACGGACGGACCACATTAGCAAATACAAAAATTGAGATTTGGATGCAAGATATTATTGCATGAAACATAACTTAACGCATATGGACAGGAAATAAAACAATATTTAATTGTAGCGGAAAATAATTTTCCTACACTTGAGAGCAGAAAACAAAGCAAAAAATGTAATTCATTACCAGCATTGAAAGGAGCTGGGGGAGAAAAGAAACTAAATTGGTATTTTTTAAAGGCTAGAAAAAGCTGAAGGCTTTGCATCTTTTCAATTTTTAGTCATATATACATTGATGCCTAATCGATGCAACAATTAGCATCGTATTCATCGTAGGTGAAGTCCAAGTCATTGCTTTTGTAGGAACATGTGATAAATTAGGAGTGAGTGGATGGCTCAGCAAATGGCATGACTGTTTGTTGTATTTCAGATTAATTTCTAAATTAAAATGATATATCCTCTTGCCATTTGATGGAAGAACAAAATAGTTTTTATCTCTAAAAATCACCCTTTTCTTCTCATTCATTTTTTTTTGTGATATTTTATGAAGGTCATCAATCTCCTGCCTCATTCGCTTCGACCTGCCATTTTTATAGTGTCCAGTGACGATGCCATGGCTGGTGAGCATTTACCTGTTTATTTATCTTCCTTTAGTTTTTTTTTGTGACCATTGTAACATGATGCTTTAGAGGACAGTAGAGTGGAGAAACATCAGCCTAGCTCGTTGAGATTTTTTAAGTGGGATAAGTCCACAAACTCTTGTGGTATCTATTAGGTGAACAAGTTGTTTTAAATACACGACTTATATTTACAGTTTTGCAGTACAACACAATATGATATAATGAAAACGCAAAACTTAAATTTCTTTTTGTTTTCTTTTCGCAGTTGTGAGTGGGCTGTCAGTAGAACTAATACTTAAAAATGACTCGATTTAAATCTTTCAAAGTTTTATCATTCATTTAAAAAGGACTTAACAGCTAAAAACTTTAAAAGCTTAATCACTTATTAAATGGATAGAATCTTTTAGGAAAATTAATATGTAATTAATCCAATATGAGTCTACTTAAAATGTCAAATTTTTATCAACAAAAGAGCAACTAAAAGCCAAAGTAGAGACAAAACATTATTCCTTTGTAATGAGCAATCCAACAAAATTAGCAAATAACACTATGCAACAAATTAAATTAAAATAACACGGGGAATATATTTGTTAAACAATTCAGCGCCAAAAAGACCCATACCGTTACAGGGTTAAATATTCTATATTAACCATGGTGGTTTGGATAAAAGTGCTGCATAGATATTATATTTTAAACATAAGGCATATAAAATATCCTATAAATATGTGCAAAACACCCCCTAAAATTAATGCCAGACGGCAATATATGTATATATTTTTTTTTGGCTTGTACCAGAATCAGCCGTTAGAACCTTGTTATTTTCAACAAAAAAATGTTGTTGTGCAGTGTAAATATTTGCAAATTTTGCAAAAATCAGGTGATTTCACTTTATTATAAATAAAATCAATATTTATCCATCGATTTTCATGAAACAAAGCTTTTTTCATTTACAGTATATCGTCAGCTGAACTCCAAAACCACGTAACTAACAAAAAATTTTAAATTGCATTTTTGATTAATTATTGCGTATTACATCGAAATACATGTCGCCACAAATTTTTAAATCTTTATCATAAAAACCAGCCAAATTACAAACGAAAATAAAGCGGCTTTACTTCAGTAACATGAAGTATTTTATTTAGTATTTTATTTAGTTGCGTGATTTTGGATTTCAGCTAACGATACGTGGCTTTATGATCAAAGATGAAATAAATATGGTAAAATTTTAGCACTTTCGATTTTTTTAAACTTTTAATAAATAAAAACTTTTCAATTTTCCATAAAAAAATATATTTTTCATCCTTGCGGTCTGAATAATTCCGAAACTATTGAGTATATAAAAAATTAATGTATAAATGGCTTAAAAGTAATTTTATTGCAAGTTCTTAGTGGTATTTGTAATAAAATTGGACCAAAACCTCTCCAAGTTATCATAAAATCATTGAGCAGCCTCTTCAAAAATCCCAAATTTTAAAATTTCTACACTTTTTGGGGTTAGGGGACCATAACACATCAAAAAAATATAGTCGTAACTCTTTGAATTTTTCTGGCTGCATAGTGTAATCACAGAAATATCCCTTTTAAAATTTAAATAATTTCAAATGGAAAACAAGAACTTTTCAACCTCCTGTCACTCAACATTTTAAGTGACAGGGCAAAAGAAAAATATTGTTCTGTTTGCTTTTCTACATAATTGTTTTCAACCAAAAACTTATGACACAGTCTTAACAGTAACTGGCACTATTGCTGGGCAAGAGATGGCGGCAGCAATGCTACAATTATATCTACAGTATTTTTATTTTTGGGGGAGAAACTTTATTCTTAACAGTAACTGGCACTATTGCTGGGCAAGAGATGGCGGCAGCAATGCTACAATTATATCTACAGTATTTTTATTTTTGGAGGAGAAACTTTATTCTTCACTTGACTTTACGGACAGTATATTAATAACTGGTAGTAGTTTCTGATATGGAAATGGTGGAATAGCTTTCACAATATCTTACTATTTTACCTATACAAACTAACTTTCCTGCTATACCAGTCTTGAATTTCTCGATTCCTCTGGCTACGAATGTACCAAACGACAGAAAAGTGTCAAAAACTAAAAGTTTCATATCATTAGAGGATTTAAGTTGCTAAAAATTATTAAGAACTTTAAAGGAAATAAATATTCTATTAACTTAAGGAATTCATAGAACTCAATAATGTCGTTTTGAACAAAATAAAAATGATGTAAAGTTTGTGCTTTAATATGAATCTTTGTTTGTTTTTTTTTCACTGAAACAAATCAACTTTTACATAAAAATTTCTTTATATCAGGTGTAGGAAATCTTTAGTACAACAAAATTAGCATAAAGACATCATTATCATTTTTGTATCATCTGCATAATTTTTTGTCATTATTTTTCATTCTCGTTATCTTGAGACTTTTATTTATTTTGCAACAAAAACAATTTACAACATGACATTGTGGGTGATAAATTTTGTATGTCTTGTAAGAAGATTTGTGTGTAGAAATTTGTTAGTGACCTTTTTGATATCATATAAAAAAAATTTATTGCAAATATTTTAATGATATATTAACCTTATTTTCTTATATGTTTTGTTACGCACATTAGCTTGAACAAAGAAATAATTATTTATTGTCAGAAAGATATGATATACTGTAATTCTGCATTAATATTTAAGAAAACATTAAAGTTAAACTCATGTAATCTTCAAGATTTAAGATTAACATTTTGTAAATATTTAAATTAACAAAAATGAGCAAAAGTGTTACGAAAAACACACATAATTATCAATACTTCCTATTAAAATAAATTCAGTAAAATACGACTTTGGCTCGGACACGAAGGGTCGCGTTAGAATATACATATATCGCTTTATCTTTATGCCCTTTTTTGATTTTGGCAATTTTTTCGTTTAATTTTAGTTTTTTTATTTTGTAATATTTTTTTTTTGTTGATGTTTTTTTGTGCTTTTTTCTTTTTGGTGATTCTTTAGTTTTTTTGGCGATTTTTCGTTCATTGAATTTTTTTTTCCAATTTTTTTTGCGATATTTTGGTCTGGCGTTTTTTTTTTTTTTGCTTTTTTTAATGCTTTTTCGCCTTCCGCTGATATTTTTAGTTTTAGCGACTTATTTGAGATTAGGCGCTTGTTTTCACTTTTGGCGCTTTTTCAGTTTTGGGGGATTGTTCGGTTTTTGACGATTTTGTTTTTTTTTTTGTTTTACACTTTTTCTTTTTGTTTTCGGTTTTGGCGATTTTTAGCTTTGGCAGTTTTTTATTTTTTTTTTTTTTTGTTTGGCACTTTTTTCGTTCTACTGATTTTTTCCATTTTTGGAGATTTTTTCGTTTTTTAACGATATTTTTAGTTTTAGCGATTTTTTTAGGTATTAGTGCTTTTTTCGTTTTGACGACTTCTTTGTTTTTTAGCGTTTTTTTTTTAGTTTTTTTAAGATCTTTTTAGTTTTGATGAGGTTTTGCTTTTTAAAATTTTTTTAAATTTAGGAGCTTTTTTCTTTTAAGCGCTTTTTTCATTTCGGCGATTTTTGTTTTGACATTTTTTAAATTTGAATTTTTTAGCTCTAGCGTTTTTTGTTTTAATTTCAAAACTTTGCCTCTTACCGTTTCCAAGATACAGCAAACTGTCGAAGCTACCTAGTCAAAATTACATAAGCTAATAGAACACCCTTTAATTTTTATTGTTTTAAATATCAGTGTTAATTGGTGTAGTCCATTCTACAGACTGCACCAATTAACACTAACTTTGAACATTTTAAGTGTCTATATATAATTGTCTGTATATTACATCAGTATTTCAATATGTTTCGTTGCTCGCTTTAGAACACCCTTTAATTTTTAACTGTCATATATTTGTTGTTGTAGCGGCCAAAGTTTTACATATTCTGGGAAAATTTCAGGTCCGTAGCTCTTAGGGTTCCCAAGAAACAGCCTGTGACAGACAGCGTAGCGAAAACAATATGGCTCGTTTACACTTTTGCTGTACGGAACGCTAAAAAAATACACTTATATACTTTTCTTTCATATGTTTCGAAAAAATCGTATTTAGAGAGATTATCTACGAGAGTTTTTGTATGTATCTTGTTCTTCTTTTGTCCATTAATACAAGATACGGGCCAATACACTAAATATGACTATTCACTAGGTGTATTTCAAAAGTGTAAAGTATACACCTTTAAACGATAAACAATACTGAGAGATCTTGTGAATTAGACATATATGAACTCATTTAATTAATAAATAGCTTCGGAACAGATAAATACAAATAAGTATAATTCCAGCGTATGATTGATTATTAAAACTCATACGCTTAGAATTGTAAAATTCCTCAATGATTCAAATCTTCTTATTTTGTGGGAAGAGAAACAAATGAGGCAAAAACACAGAAAAATCAAAAACTTAATAAAATTTTAAATGTGTTAATATAAACATTTATTTACTCTCTTATGTAATAATATTCATTTAAATGAACGGAATCAAGAGATGTGCATTGAATTAATCATAATAATATATTCATGCCAGTTTACATATAATGTCGGTAGCATCAAAACTGTAGACAGTATTGTAAATAATAGACTAATACAACTGCATATATAGTATCAAATAGACACGAAAGGCTCAATGTTCTGTAGTTAACATCTTCCTGTTGGAAACTAAAAAGAAGGCAAAAACATGCACCACAGAAAAAAACTAGCAATCAACCACAAGGAAAGAAAAGAATGCACAACAAAATCAATTACAAAATATGTCATCGACATGTAACAACAACAATAACACGACCAACATTACGTTTTATGTAAAACTGCAGATCTTTAAATGCATTGTGCCTTCACACACGAGCACAATTGTGCTTACATAAAATTAAAGCTTATAGACAAGAGAGGCGAAGAGAATGGTATTTTTAGTGGCGTAACGTTTCAACCGGCTACAACCCTGCATTAGCAGTACAAAACCAATACATGTACACTTTGCAAAAACAAATGAATGTGTTTCGAACATAACAAAACTAGTGCTCTTAAAAATTGTTCTCGTGTGTGAAGGATCATTCAAATAAAGAAAGATGGCAGGAAGAACTAAAACTTAATTTTATAGGTCCCAAAATAGTGAAGAAGAAATAATAGCATTGAGAATATTCCCAAAACCATATTCTATGATTTTTAATACAATCCACGATGACATAAAAAAATTCTATTAAGTCAATGATCTATACTTGTAATGTGCTGGTTGTGTTCAATACTAGAGACCACCAGAGGATAAGTAAGTACCTTAAGTTTGGATATAGAACTTATCACTAAGTATCTTAATTATGTCAATTAACCCACTCTAATAACAACGTTCATAACTCGAACCGGTTGCTAGTCCTTGGGAACCAGTCACGTGACTTGTCTTGTGACAGGTTTTTTCCCTCTAGGTCTGTAACAGATACCATCATTTAATTGAACTTTTATATAAATCCTATAACTTCAAACATTAGATTTTTAAATGCTTCAGAAAACAAATATAAGACCCTAAGTAGAACTATTATAAAAACGAAAAACTTTATTACATCAATCATACGTCCCACTGGACACAAGAAATTGAAATAAAAAGTTTGGCCAAAAAAATCCTTACAAAATAAACGAATAGAAATGATGAGATTTACTAAAAAAATCATAAAACTATTTGACCATTTGTATTGCATACAGTCTTATAATTTAATATATTTTAATACGAACTACAGAGTTATAATTTTTCCCATATTTTATTGTTTTTTATTTTTGGTTCTTCTTGAGCTGCTATTCATAAACCGCAAAAATTAAATTAAATTTCCTTCCATATGTTTTCACTTATCATGCTTTCAATATGTAGTTTTCTTTCCCCATTTTTTTATATGTTTCTGTGTAATGGATATTTTTGTATGAGTACGTACGTGTGGGTTTTTTCTGTATGCAGTTTATTATAAAACATTTTAATCCTGCTTAATAATTAGTTAGTTTACTCTACAGAGCACTTGCTGTCTATGTGTATAAAAATGTATTTAAGAAGCTCATAATTTTCATTTGTAACATTGATATTTATACCAACTCTGTGCAAGCTCTTATAGTATTTATATCTGTACCCACTCTAAACTATCATATTTGAATTGTAACGTGTCTGTCTGGTAAGTTTAGTTCATCTTATAAAATTTTTGTTCCAATAAATAAAATTTTTAATTTTGATAAAAATTTTTTGAAGTCTTCTCAGACAAAAAAAAAATATATCTTATTCGTTGCGTAAGAAATACAGAAAGGGGTGTATTAAATGAAAATAAATGTAGGGAGCAAGCCCCGTTAATCTTACACTTAACCAAAGGACTTGATAGTTAGTGCAAACTGTAGTTTTTTAATCTCTCGAAGATTTTTGTTAGTTCCTTTTTAGGGTTCTGTACACCAAAAGTGTACAGGAACCGTATTGTTTTCGCTACGCTGTCCGTCTGTCTGTCTGTCTGTCTGATTGTCTGTCTGTCTGTCACAGGCTGTTTTCTCGGGAACCGTAAGAGCTACGGACCTGCAATTTTCACAGAATATGTAAAACTTCGGCCGCAATAACAACAAATATATGCCAGTTAAAAATTAAAGGGTGTTCTAAAGCGAGCATCGAAAAATGTTGAAATACTAATGTAAAATACAGACACTTATCTATGTACACTTTAAATTTTCAAAGTTAGTAGTGTGTAGAATAGACTACACCAATTAACACCGATATATAAAGCAATAAAAATTAAAGAGTGTTCTATCAGCTAATGTAATTTTGACTATGTAATATAGACAATTTGCTGTATCTTATAAGCCGTAAGAGGTAAAATCTTCAAATTTTAAAAAACGCTAAAACTAAAAGATTCCAAATTAAAAAATGTCAAAACGAAAAATCGCCAAAAAGAAAAAAGCGCTTAAAGAAAAAACACCAAAACTAAAAAAAATCGCTAAAACGCTAAAAATCACCAAAACTAAAAAGATCGCCAAAAAACTAACAAAAAACGCAAAAAAAAAATAAGAAAAAGTCGTCAAAACGAAAAAAGTGTCAAAACCAGACAAAAATGGCTACAACTAAAAAAATCCCCAAAAACCGAAAAAAGCGCCAAAACTGACAAAAAGCGCAAAAACTACAATAAATCGCTAAAACTAAATATATCGTCAAAAAAAGTTAAAACAAAAAATACGCCAAAACGAAAAAAACACCAAAACTAAAAAAATCGGCAAAAAACAAAAAAAAATTGTAAAACTTAAAAATCGCCAAAACCAAACAAAATCGCTACAAAACAAAAAAAACCTAAAAAATGAAAAAAAACTCAAAATAAACGAAAAAGCAAAAGGAAAAAATTGCCAAAGTGAAATAAGGGCAAAAACGAAAAGGGATATATGGGTATTCGTACGGGACCCTTCGTGTGCGAGCTAAAGTCGCACTTTACTTAATTTATTTATGTACGCCTTAGTATTTTTCTGTGCGACTACTAAAAAACTATTTTTTCTGCAACTCATGTTAGCTCTTAAGCCTAACTGAAATTTTAATTAGATTTATTTAAATTATTAATGAAATGGATTGTTATATAACTCCACCGGATTAAGTTTTTATTTATCAGAAGAAGGAATCGTTTTTTTCCTTATTCCATTAGGGAAAACACATAAGTAGACTCAACATATTATATTTATGTACATTGTAACTTTTCTGACATATTGTGGTCTAATCAATCAAATTGCTCTATAGCATTTCACTCTCTCATTCCTAAAATATAAATAAAAACACATACAGATAACAAATCATTAAATGTCTTACTCATACTCTTATAAAAACAGTTATGGCTATATAGATATGAGAAGAAACATCTTAATTTGTTTAGTTAACAGGAACATATTCATGCTGTCAAATGTATGTGCCGTTAGTTTTAACCTCATTCATAAATTTAATTGTTATTAATGTAGGAGAAGTAAAAGTTTTTATAATATAAACCTCTGCAACAAAATGAAGTAATACTTATTCTTTTGCACATACACTCTGGCAAATGGGAAGTTTTAAGTAAGAAATATATGAATCATTATTCAAAGAAATTATTTTTGAAAACTTTATGATTTTTGGTTTTCTGAATTCTATACATTTAATTTCATTTCTCTAACATATTTTTCATTCATTTTAATAACTTTATTCCTTGAACTCCTCTCGCCACTGTAATTTTTTTTAATTTTTTCGAAGATTTTGGTTAATACAATACGCAACAAGTCAAAGATTTAATAACTAAACATTTTTGTTTAATATTGATTGAAAGAAAAAAAAACGTTTTTCAAAGTTTAGGTTTTTTCTTCTTATCTTTTAGAAGCAGTCGTACTCAAAAATGTACTTACGAATAGCACTAAATTGGTTTCAAAACGGAATCTTATTGACTCTACTTGAATGCTTGTGCGGAATGGGCAGCCACGCAAACTAATACTAAATTGGCTTTAAACCAAGCAAACATCGGAAATACACCAAAAACCAATGTTGGAATTTTTAATTGAGCCGGAAAATTTCAAAGATATTTTTTTCTCTCTTGACTCTCTTTGTCTCTTTTGGCTGAGGTAATGAGCACGTTTGCTTACAAACATACGATGAATTGAGAAGCCTGTGTTCAAGACCAAAAAATACTTTTAATATTAGAGCCAAACTTTTTTTTTCGTTTTGAAATTTTCATATGGTCCGCATGGACTGCAAGTAAAGATGTGCCCAAACATGGCCAAAATCTCTCAGAAATAGTCAAAAATTTACTTAAGTTCAATTTTCAAAGTTACGTAAAAAAATTCACAAATACAATTGAACAATGCGACTTATATTTTCGAATAGTGTGGATCATAGGCTACAATTTTCATATGGTCTACATGGGGTACAAGTAAAGATGTGCCCAAACATGGCCAAAATCTCTCAGAGACAGTCAAAAATTTACTTGAGTTCAATTTTCAAAGTTTTGTAAAAAAATTCACAAATACAATTGAACAATGCGACTTATATTTTTGAATAGTGTGGATCCTAGGCTAAAATTTTCATATGGTTCACATTCGTGGTATAGGGAATCCTAAAAGACCATAAAATCCATCATCTCCATAAATTTTAGCCGCCCAGGTATGTCCGTTCTCCTGAAATTCATCCTTTACTGAAATTCCAAATTTGAAAATTCAGCAAAATCCAAATTTTTTATTAAAAATCCCACTGTTAGAAATTCGTGGTACAGGGAATCTTAAAAGACCATAAAGTCCATCATATCCATGAATTTTAGCTACCCAGGTATGTCCGTTCTCCTGGAATTCATCCTTTAAGGAAATTCCAAATTTTAAAATTCAGTAAAATTCAAATTTTTCATTTCCCACTGTTAGAAATTCGTTCTACAGGGAATTATAAAAAACACTAAAGTGCATCATCTTCATAAATTTTAGCCGCCCAGGTCAACAGATGTAGTCTATTATCGTGTTAACAGAGCTCTGTAAATATATGTGGTTTGTTTCTAGGATTATAAATTTCGAAATTTATCTTCACACACTCAAATATGAGTAGTATGAACTTGATATCTGAAAAACGATCTGATTTTATGAAATTTAGATGTTGTATAACCGCACTGGTGGATGTTATAGAGGATATCAGAACCAAAATCGATCATAATATGGTTTTTTTTTTGGTTTTGCTTGACTATAGTGATACGGTGGATCATTCGATTCTGTCAACAAAACTGCAGAAATTTTACCATTTCTCTAGCTCCGCTTGTGCACTCATATACTCTTACCTTACAAACCGATCACAAGTAGTTCAGCTGAAAGACAACATTTCTAATTAGCTTAACGTCAGAAGAGGAGTTCCCCAAGGTTCAATACTTGGGCCTCTTCTTTTCTGCATGTACATCAATTACCTCCGTGATACTCACATTAGCAGCTTAGTTGATATGTACGCTGACGATAGTCAGATTTACTACAGTTGCGATGTCGCCGATATAAATATCAGAGTTAATAAAATCAATGATGACTTCACTAAAATTGACAGCTGGGCTAGGGCAAACGGCTTATGCATAAAGCCTGCAAAATCCAAATGCATTTTTATTTCAAAGTCTAAACATCATTTTGATAATTTTAGAATAAAAATCCAAGACATCGATATTGCTTTTGTTACCACAGCATCTAATCTGGGAATTGTGTTCCATGAAAGGCTTTCCTGGTCTGTACACATCAACACAGTTATAGGTAGAGTATATGGTATGCTAAGGAGCCTATGGGACGTTAAGTTCTCGAACCCACTTGATGTACGTATGTTACTGCCAAACACTTATCTAATACCAGCGATGCCATTTTTAGCTCTTTTATACGATATGACAAAAAACCATATGACACACTGTGTTGTCACATCGTAAGTTTTTTACCTTCCTACTACAAAATATTCAAGACAGTGGTGAAGACAATTGAAAAAGTTTGCATGTATTAGTGAAAAATGGTATTGTCAAGAAAGCATTGTCAGGTACATGCGCTGACTTAATCATAGTTTAAATGTTTTTTAATTCAACTTGAATTTACTATGTCAAAAATTTTAGTTTCTGCCAAATATGTATGTAGTATAATTTTTTTAACTTTTTTATTTAGTATATATCAGCATGCTTTCATCACTAGCACTGTCACTTATAAGATACATTATCTTGTTGTGCTAGTTCATCAAATAAATAAATAAAAATAATATATAATAAAAATCATTTCAACATTTCTGTTATTTTCTTCTTAATAAAAAGAGCTTCGTCTATTTAACTATTTCGATGAACCTAGAAATATTTTTACAAGATAAATCTTATATTCTTATATAAATTTCAGCATAATTTAAATATTTACTACTACTGATCCGCATCAATTTAAATTAATCAAACTTTGCCTCTTGTTTAGTGGCAATAAAAACGAATTATAAAAAGGCGCAAAATTTTGACATCAAAACTTATGGGCGGAAAATTAATTTAAACATTATTAAATTTAACTTTAAATGGGTTATTAACGGGCATCCAATAAAACCTCACAAACCATACAACGCCAAACCGAAAATAGCAGCAGTCACATATACACTGCAATTAAACCCCATTTACATACAATTACACCCACCTACTAACAAAAAAGCTGCCCAGTAAACATTTTTGCCGATTTTGGTCCGAAGTCGGCTTGTAAGTCTGCACAAGATGCCGAATTTGTATTCGAAGTCGGTTGAAAACATAACGAAAATAACCTGAGTGATTGACAAGAAAGGGAACCTCCTTAGAAGAGAAAATACTTAAATCTTTTCCAAAATTTCTAAGAGAGTTCTGTACGAATTCTGAAGAATTTTCTAAGGAAATTGGGAAAAATATCTGACAAAACATTAGAAAAACTTCCGATTTATCTGATACTTTTTACGTCCCGTCGTATTAATGTAGGAAAAAGTCGGAGGTAAAATTATAAATTTATCAGAAATTTCATTTGAAACTCTTATATAGAATCAAGATAGCTCTTCTTCTGACATTTTTTTGCTGCTTATAGCAGCTTATCAGATAACATTTACCCATATTGAAAACTATCGAGAGATAAAAGAGAACTATTATAAAAATTAAAATCAGATAATGTGCAGAATTGACTGTTAAAAGTCGTGATATGGAGACCACTAAATGTGGAGACTATTCTCTTAAATGTCTTAAAGGAAACTAAATTTCATTTCGAAAAGGCCCAAACTAGCCTGATATTAATCGAATAATATTTATATATGTGCAGAAACGTCGTACCAGAAAACTGCGGACTATTCTGCAATATGTCAGAAGGAATTGAAGACAACTCGGTTGACTTTCTGGTAAAGTTTTAGATATTGTCTGACATCAGATATGTCGGCAAAAAATGTTTCCTGGGTTAGTACACATAACCACATTATTAAAACGAGCATAAGTCCAGCTAAGAATAGATTATACGTAGCCCTTTAAAAGGCCTTCAAATTGTAAGGAAAAAATCTAATTGGTTTTCCGAAAGGATTCCTTAAAATGGACCTTCAATATAAAAATTTTTTGTTTGCTTTGACTTCATACATGAAGTTATCTCTCGATGTTTTGTAAAAAATATCATTTATCATTTTGTAAAAAATATCATTTAATAACTATTCACAATTTGAAGGAATACTTCCTTATTTCCCGTTCACCCTGAAAGTGAACACTATAAAAACAAAAATCAAAAGTATGATGGAAAATCTGATTATCCCTAAAAAGGCCTTCCTGAAGGGCTCTTTCTTAAACTTTTAGCACTTTGGAATATATAAAAGTCTGACACTCGTATACATATAGTTCGTGTAACAGACATTGCCTTAAAGCGAGATTTGCTCTATTCTGGCATAAGCAAAATTTCACCCAACAAAATGACATTTTAATTTCGCGCATAACATGACGTTGAACTTAACAAATCCATACACATATACCAACACTTTTACACTAGTATAGATACCCAGGAAACTATTTTGGCCGACATGTCTAACATCAGAAAAATCTGAGACTTTACCAGACAATCAGCCGAGTTGTCTAAAATTCCCTCAGACATTTGGCGGATCAGTATTCAGTTTTCTGGTACGACGTTTCTGCACATTGTCTGAAATATTATCCGATTAATATCAGAGTAGTCTGCACATTATCCGAAGGCAATTTAATTTCTTCTAAGGCATTTAACAGAGTAGTCTGCACATTTTCTGATCTACGTGTTACGACTTTTGGTAGTTCTGCACATTGTCTGATTTTAGTTTTCGTTACAATTCTCATTTATCTCTTGAATTTATACGCAAAAATATTTGAGTTTTTAAACTTATAAAATATGGGTAAATGTTTTCTGATGAGCTGCCATAAGCATAACAATGCATGGAGAATTTTATTTCTGATAAATTTCTAATTTTAACTCCGACTTTTCTCTGATATTAATACGCCTGGACGTAAAACGTATCTGATGTTTTGTCAGACATTTTCACGACATTTATAAGACATGTCGAAAACTCCTTTATAATTTCCCTAGGAAATTCGTTGGAGTTCGTACAGAATTCTATTAGACCTTTCGGTATAGTTTTTAGAATTTCCTCAGACAAAGATATCCGGTTTCTTGTCAATCACTCATATGCTTTTCGTTACGTTTTCTGACCGACATCCTATACGAATTCGGCATCTTGTGCAGACTTTCTGACCGACTTCAGACCGAAATCGGCAAAAATTGTTTGCTGGGTACCCAGTTAGAATTTTTTTTATTTCTAATCAAATTCTAGTCATTTTCGACTCATCGGCGCGATTAAAAAACCAGGACCTACCCGCGACTCTTCTGAAAGTGTCATTTATGACTCGTTCTTTCATCAGTTGCGAGTTTTCTTCGTGTCATTTTTAAGCCTTTTTGTAATAATTTTCGAGTCATCTTCGAATCATATTTAAGTCATATTTGTAATCATTGCGAGTAAAAATGTATCCAATGTGGATTGAGCGGATGATGTATGGATATATTCCAAATGCGCTTATGTCATGTTGAATATTTATTATTTGGTATTTTAATGACCGTTTTTATATTTTTACTTACTGTTTGTATTTTAAATCTACTGGAAATCGAACCAAGCTCCTTTCCGTTTGCAGTCCCACGTACCAACCACTCAGCTAAAGCACTATATACAACAACGGCAGCACAAAGTTAATATAAACTTACTCCTAACCTGTCAGTATTTTATGAAATTATTGATCATTATCGAGTCTTTTATGGCTCTTCTGTTAGCCTAGCCGCGACTCTTCAGAAAGAGTCTTTTACGACTCCCGTTTCTAATCAATTACGACTCATTTTCGAGACTTAAATGAGTAAAATTTTGAGCATCTGCATGATCAATTTGTGATTGCGCACATTCTGTACATTTTGTTGTCGCTTTTTAAGCAAGTCGTTTTGTAATTATTTGTGGGAGTCATTTTCGAGCCTTTTGATTAATCAGTTTTTGTTCATCTAAGATGGTCTTAAAAGACTCAGTTTGGTGACTTTTGCTAAAAACAATCTTCCAAATGCCAGCTGGGTACAACCAAATAAAAGCCGTAGGCAAAGTATAGATTATATGCGTTTACAGGCAACCAAACCTATAAATCAATGGCGGTGGGAAGACTGATTGTAAAATTTTGCCAAAATTGCAAAAATTTATGAATTCTTTAAATATAAGTTGAGGAAAAACTAGCTATTGTCGTAGTTAAGGAAAAACTAGTCCTTTATTTTAATAGATTGACTAAATAGATGACCTTTGTTGTTTCCTTAATTTCTCTTTCTAGAAAAATTGTTTTTGTTTATGTTTATGTTTCTGTTTTTTTAGGATTTTTTGCTTCGCTAATTTTTCTTTTAAAACTAAATTTGCTTGTCTCGTACGTGCTGAGCATAAAATACACATTGATCAAATACACGACGGCTACAGACACAAAAACAACAACATTTTAAGTTGAATACTCCAAATAAGTTTTAACCAACTTTATCGTTCGTGTGTTCTGATTAGGTTCCTTTAAAGTTTTTCTAGAGTAGCAGCCAGTCAAGTTGGCTAAGTTTCACATTTCTTTTGGATTTTTTTTTTATAAAAATTTTAAGCTACAGTTACTACAACTTATTCCAATTTTTCTTGTAAATATATTTAATGTGCACGTAGCTGTTGTCGGATTTTCTTTTTATTTTGGCTTCCCTATATCAACGTTCTTGACTGTTAATTTTTTTTTTATTTCTTGTGAAGTTTTTTTCTTTTGAATTTTTTTTTTTTGGTAGGCACCAAATTTGGCAACTTTTAAATTTTATTCAAAGCAAATATATATTATTATCTCAAGTTTGTGTTTTTTTAATGCAGTCCTCCAGGCTCACTGATATGAATGTGTATAAAAATATTAAATAAGTTAGTTTCAACATCTGTAGTAAAAAAACCTAATTTTTTATGTCACATGTAATACATGCATACGGGTTAGATTCAAAGCAAATTGATACTTTTTGTATTATCAGCTTTTAATACTAACCATTTCTCCAACAGTATTTGATAAAAATTATTTCAAACCTTTACTATAGGCAACAACTTATACAACTTATACAACAAATATATCAACTTATTATACGACAGAAAATTTCATTTTATCCTCTTTTTTTTGTCCACAATTCATTTCATTCAAATTTATTTGTATTTACAAAAACAAAAACGGAATGCAAAAATAAATAAAAGTAAACATATCAGTTTCGTTGCTCATTTTCACAAAATACAACAAATTCAAACGAGAAGGAAGAGTATGTCTACCAGCTGTTTGTCATTCGTGATTTTTTCCTTTAATATTATATATTATTGTCAAATAAATCAATAAATGGAGCATCGTATATTATTAATTGAAATTTTATGAGCTATAATTGCAACGCCAAAAACAAGTTATTAAAAACGTGTAATATTAAAGTGTTTATTGAAAAATTTGTAGCATAAGCTTAATCAATATGGTAAGAATTCGTGTTTCGTTACTTCAATATTTATTTAAAAAATGCAGGTCAGAGTTGAATAAAAGAAAATAAATTTCGAACAGAACAATTTGTGATTTAATCGTTATAATTTGAGCTATACATATTAGATCATTTACTTAAAATTTTATTATGAAGAAAAAGAACCATGTAAAAAGAATGTAATTCGTGACTTATCTATTTGTATGGATTTTGTTGTGGTAGCTTTTAATGCCTAATTTCGGTGATTTTGCTATTATTTTGGGTTTTAAAGGCGAAGAAAAATAATATAGAAATCATATCGCCCTAAAGTGAGGTAACGAATGACAGAGATATTATGGTAAAACCAAAAAAAAAACATAAAATACATTACATATATTAAAATGTTAGTATAAAAAAGTTTTTATTTCTTGAAATGATGTATTTTGTCGCACAGGATAGGTTTTATATTCAAAGAAGTTTAATTGTTTAGGCTTTAGTTCGTTTTATTTGATTTTACAATGAAATTATTTTTATTGAGAAGGGATTTTTCAAAGCATGTAATAATTGAAAAAGGCAAGGGCAAAGCCAAATTCTTGACTTTGCCTAAAGGTCGAACTTAGCACCGCGATATTTTCGTGATCAATCACGATCCCACCATCAAAGTTCTTCTTACACTCTAGGCTATTAAAGCCCCCAAAGTCAAGCAGATAAATATGCAATTTTAAACCAACTTATATTAAGCATCTCTCAAAAGTTACTTAAGCTGTTTTTTCTTAAAAATATGGTTGAATTCTACTGGTGATTTGTTACAGCACCATTGAAATGCAGGCATATAGACAGACATGCAAACTTTTTTCAATAAATTTTATTTTTTTTATAAGAAATATAGTAAAGCTTCATTACAAAGAAAATCATATAAATATAAAACAACAACTTTTACTTTCATATGTTTAAAATTTTGAACAATGAGGAATCTATAAACGTCTACGTCAAGAGTTCAGCCAAGTACATATACGCAATATATTAACATTTAAAGTTTTTATTAATCATACGCTACAGCAGTACGTACCTGCCGCTTCGCGTGCTTAAATATCATTTTATAAATACGTACATACAACCTATCCGAGGAATATAATAATAAACATATTTTTAATTTCCAGCAATATTTATATTAGTAAATTTGCTTATTTTCGCTTTTTTCTATTTAAACTGGATATGAGACATTTTCTCGCAGTAAAAAGTAAGAACCAGGACTCTAAAGTACCTCCATACCAAAAATACATAAAAATCCGGCTAGTGGTTTTTGCGTAATGTGTGCTCGGACAGACAGATAGACGGGCAGAAAGACG
This sequence comes from Panzeria rudis, assembly GCA_956483635.1. Classification (NCBI taxonomy): domain Eukaryota; kingdom Metazoa; phylum Arthropoda; class Insecta; order Diptera; family Tachinidae; genus Panzeria; species Panzeria rudis. Next base: position 152,441,042 of record OY101449.1, on the reverse strand, counting down.
AAAATTCCAAAAGCTTGTGTTTTATGTTCTACATCAATTACTGTTCCGACACCACAAAAATTTTAGCAAAAAAATTTTCAAGTACAGACACTCCTATTTTACAGTTTTATTATATGTATAAACGAAATTTTTTCAATAAATTCATATATCATATAATCTCATAAGAACACACGCCTGTACAATTATTACATTTAATTCAAACTCGCCATTTAAAAGTTTAGCCCATTTAATACCAAATTATTTGTTAATTCCCGTTTCCTTTAATAGTGGCTTATGTTCATCGATGCATATAAAATTATGCAAATGAAAAATTCATACCAATATTTTGTCATAACAAAACTATTGACAAAACCAGTTGAAATCATAATAATGAAAAAAGCGGTTGACAAAAGAAAATAAATAAACTGTTGCTGATTACCTTTTGTGCGCTTCGAATACCATGAACTATTTTCATTTTAGCTTAAAAAAATAATAAAAAGTATAAAAGTATAAGGGGCACCATTGTAGGCGGAAAAACTAAAACAAGAAGAAAAATACTCTTTAAAGTGTAATAAAAAGAATCAAGGTTGAAAAACTAGACGTAGAAAAGCTGATAAAAAATAATTTTTTTACTTTAAAAGGAAGCAAAACTGCCAAGAGATTTCAATTCTAGAGTTTGCCTTCTTTTAGCAAAAATGTATTTACTTACTCACCTGTGTAAAATTTACAAATAGAAAAAGAATTGCAAAAACGTAAATGTTATCTGGAGCGAAACAATTTTATTTGATGAATCATATAAAAATGATCTAAACGATTTTCTTGTTAAATCTAGATTTTGATTTTGTATTTTATATCGTAAATTTAAGCTCTTTCTAAAGAAGGGTCCAATTGGTACTTTTGTATATAAAGTTATTTTATTTTAGTATTTTATGCAAATAGATTTTTTATTTAAAGTAGCATTAGATTTCACTATAAGAAAAAAATAATCGATATAATTTTATGGTATTTGATTTAATACCTGCTCACTTCAGGTTTGAAGAATTGCAAGTGTAGGATGCAAAGGAGTGGAAACAGGTATAAACTTAAAACCCATTTTTAAGTTGAAAAAAATATACATATAAATATGTAAATTAGTGGTAAAAAACGTGCTCAAGTTTGTTATTACATTTCATCTTTTATATGTATTTATTTTATAAATAAATTTTACAATAAAACTTTTATTCTTTTTTCAAGCATTCGCCGTTTCGATCGATTTTTTTAACGGTATGTTATGACTTTTCACGAGAGTTGGCCTCCAAAATATTGGGCTTCGAAGTATCATGCTTAATTATTGCACTGTTACTTGCTTTTCACAATAACCAAACGTTGCTATCCATAGTGAGAGATTATGCTCAGGCAAAATTTTCAACTCTTACTTTTCCGAAGAACCGAGAAGCTGCTGGGATTTTGTGGATTTTTCGTCCTATTTTTGGGAAACTCCAAGTCCTTGCTTACTGGTTTGTGGATAAGACAAGTTGCACGTGGCCGTGATAGCTAAAGCTGTATCTGCTAACTATTAACGACAAGTATAATCGTAGTATGGTCCAAGTGATATACAGTCTAGCGGCGAAAAAATCATATCTTCCAAACTAATAGTCTGATCCACAAAAAATTTACGTCAATGTACGTAAAAAGTTAGGAGCTACTTTTAGCAGAGTGGGCACTATATATTGTTATATAAGACCAACTTTACAGATAAAATCCTTTAGTCGTCAGACAGCTTTTATCTTCCAAATTAATAGTCTGATCCACAAAAAATGGATGGATGAATTATAGGCAATGATGAAGGCATGTTATGTCATGTCATATCATGTCCTATCATTTCCTATCATTTTATGTTATATAAACATGACATAACACAACATATATTTTTTTGCGTAAATAAAATGTTGAGCTTCAAGAAACAATTTTCCATCCCTGGTTTTGAACGGAATAACGAACACATGTCTGAACATATTTTTTGCTTCATAAAAACAAGTAGGAGGGTGAGATTAAAATATTCTCATCTGTATTCCTACACGAGCGCACACAAAAAGAACCCCCTGCATCCATTGACTGTCAAGAATATATTAAAATTGGCATTTGAAGAATGGGTGATTGTTTGAGTGTGTCCTTTGTACGGTTATGAGACACACATGAAGAATTGTTGCTTTAAGTTACAGTTGCAAGGTTTATTTTGACGTTTTCCTGCACGACACGTATTCTTCAAACTCAAAGCCATCCTTTATCTAAGCTTGATTTTGATAATGAAAGTGTGTAAATATTTTTGTGCTCAGGGAACAAAGTGTGAAGTATTGCATATCAATTCATAAGGAAAATACAGAGCTCATTTTTATCTAAATTAGGCAATTTTTGAGGGAATAATGAAAGTTATTATAAATGGGAATATATATGCACTAGAGGCCTGCATCGAGTAAGTTTTTCTTATGCATGTGAAGCTCTTTCTTTTTTCGAATCCAGTATATATTTACTATCTTTCTCAGAGCACAAGGAATGAAGAGAATTGAATGACTATTTCTCAAATACCCCTAAGTATGCAGCCGCAGAAATTAATGAAAAAAAATTTTAGCATTTGTATTTAGTTTTACGCATTGCATTACATATTTACAAAAACGGAAAACATATGCAAAAATAAATAGCCGTAAATAAAAGTAAATATGTCAGTTTCTTTTCTCATTCTCAGAAAATAGAGCGAATTCAAAAGAAAAGACGTTGTGTGTCTTCAAGTTATTTATCATTTGCGACATATTTTATATTAAAATAATATTAAAATTATATCACATTATATCTAATATATAAAAAAATGGTGGGTCATTTAAATTAATTAAATCTCTATGAGTAGTAAATGCAATGCAAAACAAATTATTAAAAACATGTGAAATTGAGGAAAAATTTGCAGCATGATCCTTATCAATTTGCTAAGAATTTATCATTCGTGACTTTAACTTTGATTCCAAAAATTCAGGAGAGTATTGAATAAAAGCAAACATTTTTCGGTGAGAACCATTTGAGTTTCAATCGTAATAATATGAGTTGTAAATAATTCTATTATATTAGACCATTTGCTTAAAGTTTGTGAAGAAAAAGCAAACACGCAAAAAATTTGTAATTCGTGACTTTTCTATTTGTAAGGATTTTCTAATATCCGAGTTCAGGGTTTTTGTTATTATTTTGGCTTTTAAAAGAGAAATCAACCAGAGCAGAGATTCAAAAAAAAGTCAAATACATCTAAATAAAAAACGGTATACGAAATATAAGCAAAAATCAAAGGAAATTTAAAGGTAATTACTCTTAAAACAATTTATTTTATTTATTAAATTGTTATCTTTGATTTAAAGAAATTAAAACGAGGTGAAGTAATATAGAAATCATATAGTCCTAAAATGAGGTTGCGAATGACATAGATATTATGGTAATACAAAAAGAAAACATAAAATACATGCCAAGTTTCCACAATCTACAGACAATTCTCATTTATTACATATTTTAAAATTTTCAAATCCACACACGAACACACGAACACAGATAAATATAGTATAAGCATGCAGTTTTGAGCTCGTGGGACGTATACAACACGATCGTTCGCGGCAGCAGCAAACAAAGAGGACAACTAGAAGTAATTTTATTCGAGTGCTTTGTTATTCTCAAAAATGTGTACGTTGGTTTGTTGTAACACTTAGAATAAATGTTTTGACACTTCATGTATACTTCACGTATACGAAGATATTTGTGCAGACCTACAAGTGCATCTATTTATTTAAATTTCAGATAAACAAATAAGTCACGAAACGATTTAAATTGTAAGTCCTTATTGCACATTTTCTAACATATTAAAGATGATTTAATACAAATATATTTATCACTCCCTATTTGTTACTACAGGTGCTTGTTATCAAACTGCCTTTTTCCTTTTGCCTTTTTCCTTTTCATACCATCTAAATAAACTCACAAAATTTGTTTGTAAATTAATGGTTCGGAAATGTGTTTGTAAGTGACCCTCTTTTTAACATTCGTTTCAATGATCAATAACGGGTTGAAGTACTGCAAACCAATGTTGTTGTATGTACAAATGAAGAGTGACATACTCTTCCAAAACTAAAGAGTAGAGTGGAGTCCTTACAAATGAAAAGAAATAAATTCCCATAAAATAAACATGAAGAGTGCATACATCAAAACTAGGTTTCATTAGACGAAAAAAAATGCAAAATTATTTTGTGTAGAAGTGCAATTTTTCCAAGTCATCAAATGGGGTTGTTAAAAGGCCTGTAAGCCATGTAGGTCATTTGACAAGTGTTTTATTCCATATAAAACTATATAAAGTGCAATTAATAATTCTAGCAAAAAACTGACTACAAAATAGGTCTGGCACTGCCCCTACATTTTATCATCATGTACTCTTACGAGAACTAATTGTGTGCGCGATATTTCATAAGAATCGGTTAAGTAGAAGTAGCTAAAATTAATATTTACTTTTCATGGGCGTGGCAGTATCCACTTTTCTAAACATAATACTGTACTGTAGCGATAACTAAAGGTGTATGCAAAGATGCATAAGAATCGGTTTAGTAGAAGTTGTTGAAAAAGAATAATTACTTTGCATGGGCGTGGCACTGCCCTTTTTTTATCATTATGTAGTATTCAAACAGAAATTTAATGTGTGTGCAAAGTTTCATAAAAATCGGTTAAGTAGAAGTAGTTGAAAATGAATGTGAATTTATTTTGTATGGGCGTGGCCCTGCCCATTTTTCAATGGGACCAATCTGGAAGCACATCCTTTTAAATAAAGAAAAAAATCTAAAATCGCTTCATAAATGGCAGAGTTTTGAGGGAACATACATAAAAAAATGCATGACGAATTGATATGATAACCTTTCTCCTTTTTTTTAATTTTAAAAATGTTTATTTTTAAGTTTCAGTACTAAATTATGTACACTGTAATTAATCCAAGCAAAGTTTTAAAAAAAAAATTAGGCAATACTTTTGTAATTTTAAGTATTAAATATGGAAGGACTTTTAATAAAAATCTGAAAATATTCACTTGAACAAACTGTTCTGTTTGATACAAAAAGTAACAAGCAGAAAACTTTTTTATGCTTAAATTCTGTTTTAGTAAAAACTCACTTGGCCAACACGGAAAACCCGGCCAGTTGAATTATTCGAAAATTAAAACAAATATTTTATTAACACCGAGAAATTGTTGACAGGTCTTCGGCTTTAAGTTTTTACTCTGGTTAAGATATAAATTAGCCAGTATGACTTTCTTTTCTTTTTTGGCATTTCGGTTTCTTATTAAATGCCATTATTTCTAGTTTTCTATTCACTATTTTCATTTATTTAAGTATCATAGCAAAAAAAGGACAAAAAAACTTATAGCAAAATCTTTGCTTTCCAAATTTCATTCCAGGTTTCTTTTGAGATTTTCCCATTTTTGTTTTTGTTCATCTGCTGTACAAACGATTTTTTAAACTCATTTCCTTTTTTTTAATGTACATTTTTGTTTCCTTATCTTTAATTATATGTACAGCCAACTTTACTTCCACTACTAACAAACAATCTGCAGCCACCTTTATCGCAGCTAACTGCAGACAAAGTCATTTTAATACAAGTATTAAAATTATGCACTCGTTTAAAGGCATTTGCTTGTACTATCTTCGCGTATCTTCTTATAGCTGTGGGCCAAGAGGACAATAGACTGAAACACCACACTGCACAGAGGGGACTTTTGCAAAATAAATGGTAATAAATCTGGAGGAGGATTCAAGCTTTATAGCGCATATCTTTGTGGCATTCTGGTCTAAGCAAGAAAGGTCTAAGCAAGAGGGACTCAAAAAATCTTCTGAGGCTTGTAAATTTTTTAAATGTTATCCGATTATAAAAACTGAATGCGCTTTGAGTAAAATGTTTAAAATCGGATAACATTTAAAAAAGTTACAAGCCTCAGACGCTTTTGCGAGTCTCAGGTGGTCAACTTTGGCCTACTGTAACTCCTCTCTTGCTTAAACCAGAAGTTCACTGAGACATGCGTTATAAAGCCTGGCTCCCTCTCTAAAGATGATTGAAGTTTCAGATAAATCCAGTCAGCCGTTTAGAAGTTGCAGTTTTATTACCATTTATTTTGCAAAAGTCCCCAATGTGTACTATAGACTGCATGTGTTAGATTGTTCTTGTACTTTTTCCAGGCCCGTTGTGCATAACTATCAGGTTTTGTTTAGTATTTCAACGTTTTTATTGAAACAAAAAGTAAGAGATAGCAAATATTCTTAAGGATTTTCCTTAAAGTTAACAAAAATGCAACAAAATATTTATAAAGTTTTCATTTACTTGCAATGAATGAAAAAACATAATCCTTGTTCCTTGCTAAAAATATATTAAGGACGAAAATCCTTATATTTTTTTTATCTTATTTAAGGTAATTTTATTTTCTTCTATCAAATATCTGTTAAGCTACGAAGATAAATTTCTAAATTAAATTACAATGATGATAGACCAAGGGTACAACTTTCGCAAATAAAACTGCACAGAAAAAACTAAATATCATTTTCATTATAAAAAATTTTATTAATTTTTGAATATTTTGTCTAGTAAAGGACCTAGAAAGGAATTGCAAGATAATTTAAAACTCACTCAATAATTTAATAGAGAAAAAACTGATTTTTTTTTGCTAAAAAAATAGCATTAATTAAAGACATTAAAAAGTTACAAACAAAAAAATTATCAGCTGTACGAATAATCGTCCAAAACAGCGAAATAATAAATCGCCAAAGCCATCTTGTAAAAATAATTGTGTGATTGTTCGCAGAAAAACTGCAAAATTTTTAAAAATGTTGATTGACCCAAAAAAAAATTCCGATAATTCAATCCAATTTTTAATGATTTTTTATAATCATCACCCAACATCCACACATAAAATTTGAACTTTGAATAATGCAAAATAAAATCAAACATACGTCATTTTAAGGGCCATGTTGTGGCCTTTAAAACCACAACCTTATGGAATATCTAGGATAAGTAGTTTGAAATATATTGGTGATTGTCATTTTAAGTGTACACTTTGTGTGTTCAAAAAAGCAGTAACGCGTGTTTTAAAAACGCCAGTGTGGAGTGGCTTTAAGAAAATTTTAGAACTTTTTTCTGTGTTGAATTTGCAACATTTTAAAGTCTGTTAAGTTAAATTTATTTCAAATCCAAGTTCTTGGGAATATATTGAAAGGAAAGATTAGCTTAACTATGATTTCTTTAAGTACATTACAAGAAAAAAGGAATATGTGCACTAAAACCAATTTCTTTTATTGTTTTTTTTTCTACATAAAAAAGAAAACATTTACTTGCCTTCTGCTACTTACTGCAATTAAGTAAAAACCAATTTAACACTGTGGTAAGTTGTACAAAAAAGGAGAAAAAAGCTTATAACTGGGATTATTTAACATTCTATTGTTATCTGATTCCTTTCTTTTTATCTAATGATTGTTGAGTTCGTAACAAAATTACCACTTATTAAACCATTACAATTTTTTTTTGGGTTTTTGTGTGGCTTTCATTTATTTTTAAACAGATTCTGGAATATCTATAGTCTATTTGGAGATGCTAAGACTTTTGATGACAACAAGAATTTATTTCGATTTAAGTTTTTGTGGCATTCATTTAATTTTATTTTATTTTCTGTGCTTGGAGTTTGCAAAGTGTAGACATGGAAATTAATTTGATTTAAAGAGTTTTATACTTGGAAGCTATTTTTTTTTTCTTGTGAAGCTTATAAAAGATAGGCTTTGAAATTATGGCAAGATTAGTAGCTACAAGGGGTCGAGTCAGTTATATGAAAAAACACTTTTTTTTTTTGGACTTAGGAAATTAAAAATATGTACCCGGCAAAAATTTTGATGGCAAAGTAATGAGTTAAAATGGTAGTAAACATAATATTCATTGCTTTTAATTTGGCAATTTAACAAAAAAATATTGCTTTTCTTCACCAGGTGTTGAACTGCTTATCATCTGTATGATAAGCAGTTCAGAGACACTACTATTCTGCCAATAATATATGTACTAGTAAGTAATTGATTTAACTACACTAAAGTAATGCAGATGGTATGCAGTTTGTGGTGCAAACTATGTTGTTTGGTAATGATAACACCTTACCAAGTTTTTGCTGGGTATGCTTCATTTTAGTAGTTTCTTATTTTTTATTTATTTATTTTTTTTTTAATATTTTGATACTAATATTTTTATTTGAAGCTCTTTTGCAAAATAACTATTTATTTACTTATATTTTGGCTTAACTTTTAAAATATTTGTCAATCTAAGCCAGTCTCTCTACGACCATTTTATTCTCGTAGTAATGTTTTTTTCGGCAGACAGCCAGACACAATTTATCACCGGCAGTGAAATGGAATGAAAATTTGCGCTCATAAAACTGGACAGAATTTATGGAAATCAATTTATTTAGCGATGTGCTAACGATGTGACATATCATAAAATAATAATGTTCTTTAAAGACTTATTTCAAAAATAAGTTGCAAAAATATTTTATATTTAAAATACTTTATAAATAAAATAAATGAAAATATACGGAATGCAAAAATATCTTAAATACTTGAGTAGAAGAGATGTTTGAAAAGAAGGATTTAATACAGAATTTTTGCTTATAAATATTTGATTATTTGAAAGCATTAATAACATTTTAATATAACAAAAAATATTTCTTTAAAATTTTACTTAATGTTTCTAATCCTTCTTTGTCTGCTTGTTTTACTTTAGACTTAAATTAAAAGTTGATTTCAATATAAATTCCTAACTTTCATAGGTAACCTTTCAAAATTATGTGTGTGAAGATAAATATGACTAGTTAAATATGTTTTTTTATTATTATCGCATGCGATATTTTTATTTTCTATGAGTGTTGTACTGAATTTAGGACTTTTTCTACAAAAACGCTCACTGTTCGCAAACCCTTCTTCGTCGGCCAATCAAACCTGGTGAACATTAAGAACAATAGTTGGGGCTACCAAACTGCGTTTTTAGTTTTCCTGAATTGTATTTGTGAAATTGTTTATAAGATTTTGAATACATGACTAAGGTTAAATATGCTCGAATATAAGTTCTTCAAGTAATATGCGCACTGTGCCCAAACCCTTCTTCCAAACATGGTCAAAATCTCTTAGAGATAGTCAAAATTCTCTCAGAGATAGTAAAAAATTTACTTAAGTTCAATTTTCAAAGTTATGTAAAAAAATTCACAAATACAATTGAACAATGCGACTTATATTTTCGAATAGTGAGGATCATAGGCTACAATTTTCATATGGCCCCAATGTACTACAAGTAAAGATGTGCACAAACATGGTCAAAATGTCTCAGAGATATTCAAAAACCCCATGTGTACCATATGAAAATTGTAGCCTAGGATCCTTACTATTCGAAAATATAAGTCCCTTTGTTCAATTGTATTTGTAAATTCTTTTACATAGCTTTGAAAATTGAACTTAAGTAAATTTTTGACTATCTTAAGTAAATTTTTGACTATCTCTGAGAGATTTTGGCCATGTTTTGTCACATCTTTACTTGTAGCCCATGTGGACCATATGAAAATTGTAGCCTAGGATCCTCACTATTCGAAAATATAAGTCGCATTGTTCAATTGTATTTGTGTGTCTTTAATGTCCACTGGGTCCGATTCGCCGAGGAAGAAGGGTTTGGGCACAGTGGGCATATTACTTGACATAGTCATATTTGAGAATATTTAACTTAGTCATATATTCAAAATTTTATAAAAAATCTCACAAATACAATTCAAGAAACCTAAAAACGCAGTTAGGTAGCCCCAACTATTATCTTTAATATCCATTGGGTTTAATTCGCCGAGGAAGAAGGGGTTGGGCACAGTGGGCATATTACTTGAAGAAGTCATATTTGAGCATATTTAACCTTAGTCATATATTCAAAATCTTATAAAACATTTCACAAATACAATTCAGGAAAACTAAAAACACAGTTCAGTAGCATCAACTATTATCTTTAATGTCCATTGAGTCCGATTGGCCGTGGAAGAAGGGTTTAGGCACAGTGGGCATATTACTTGAGAATATTTAACCTTAGTCATATATTCAAATTTCTTATAAAAAATTTCACAAATACAATTTAGAAAAACTAAAAACGCAGTTTTGTAGCTCCAACTAGTGTCTTTAACTTTCACTGGGTTTGGTTTGCCGAGGAAGAAGGGTTTGGGCACAGTGAGCATATTACTTGAAGAACTCATATTTGAGCATATTCAACCTTAGTCATATATTCAAAATCTTATAAACAATTTCACAAATACAATTCAGGAAAACTAAAAACGCAGTTTGGTAGCCCCAACTATTGTCCTTAATGTCCACTAGGTTTGATTCGCCGAGGAAGAAGGGTTCGGGAACAGTGAGCGTTTTTGTAGAAAAAGTCCTAAATTCAGTACAATACACATAGAAAATAAAAATATCGCATGCGATAATAAAAAAACATATTTAACTAGTCATATTTATCTTCACACACATTCAAAATTTACTCTAACAGTGTATTTGTAAACTCGATGATATTTTCTGCCTTATTTTTATTGTTATTGCTTTATCAAAATAGTTCTGGTTAATAGTAACTTGTGCAAAATAAATCTAATCGTCTGTAGTTTCATACATACGTACTCTAATAAATCCTTATAAAACATGTCATTTTCTTAATGGTTGTATTTGTTTAGTAATGAATTTTGTGTTTCAAGAAATGTCTTAACAAATTTACATTCGGCTGTGTATTTTTCTGCCACCCAACTTACTTACTAATGTGTGTAAGTATATTTATTTCATAACATGTAGCTTATATTCACAAATGAGGCCTTAATCCTGGTAAAATCTTTGCTCTTAAGATGTCTTAGAATTTGGTTTAGTTGTAGCAAACTGATAATGACAACATTGACATCGGCACCAAATACAAAAGTGAAATGCTTACAAATTTATGGCCTATAAGATTTGTAAATGTTAAGCTATTTAATTGAAACATATTTCAAATGTTTCATATTTTCTTAATATAAAGTTCTTTTAAAGACAGAAAGAAAGTAAAGGTGGTAAATTTTGAAAACTCACTGATTTTATTCAGACATTAGTCACTTTTAACTCCTCTCCTTATATATAAACTTCTTCGACTTCGAGATATCTCACCACGATACACAGCGCTTTCACCACGATACACGAAAACTTTGTTACCAATATATTTTCAAATAAACGTTAGCTTGATATTTCCCTTTTTTTGCAATAAATCTTTTTTACTGAAGCAAATAATTTTCGGCGTACCAGAGCTCGTACTTTTCCTTTTTATTTAAAAGCGTTATATTCAATCTGTATTTTGTAAAAAATAACACTTGGTCATGCGATGGCTACAATAAAGGCATTAAGCGTTCATACAATTAATATCATAGGTTTCAAATATATAAAACCAACCAACCAATTTTCCTTACTACTTACGATGGCTCTGGCAAGTGAAACAAATCTTAGCTCACTATTTTTCTTGGTTCGCGAAACACCGCGACTTTAAAATGGTAAAATTTAACATAAATTTACTAAACTGACTTCACAAAATTATGCATATGATGATTCTCATTTTAAATGTTTTTTAGTGCCCGTTGAAAGTGAAATATTTCATAAAATAAACGCATAATTTTCAAAATAAAAACTCCTTTAACATGATTTAATATAAATAAATGTATATAAGTTTTTTTTTGTTTTATAAGACTGTCCATTATGTGTTAAAAATAAAAAACGAAAATACTCTCTTAATACAAAGTGGCGTGTCCGTAGTGCAAGCTGTTGATTTTCCACAGTAAGAAACTATGAACTTTTTCAAAAATGACATTAAATACATAAAATAAAATTTTTGAAGAATATGTTTTAGAAATTATATACATATATATTTTCTTTAGTTATTTTTGTCCATGGTCTTGTGTATTGAACGTTACACATTTTTAGGTCGCTTTATTACTCAGTTCAATTACAACATACACTTAAATAACAGCATATTTTTATATTTGTAAATATTTAAAAGTTTTATGAACTGTATTGAATAGTACTTTATTGCAAAACGTTTCATTAATTAATCATCGCTTGTATCCAAAAAAAATGTATTGAGTGTTATCCATATTTTTTTAATTTAATTGAAACTTTTAAATCAATAACTAAGGAGGAGAATTGTTTTAAATTCAAAATATAGTACGTGGTCTGAAAAAATATTGAATTCGTAAGATAATACGAGTATATTGAGCGTTACGTTAAAAAAATATAATTTATATATAAATTTTATTTAGGACGGAAAAAGTGTTAACAGTAGCGGAAGGGTAGAAACGATTACTGAAATTACTTATTTACCTTGAAAAAATTATTTTTCTACCGCACTGTGGGTTGTTATATAATATAAATATTATATAAAGAATATATTAGGTAGGTCGTATTGTCATTCGATTTTATTAAAATTTTACTTTTTGCTCATTTAAAAATGTTTGTAAAGAATTATTTGAAAAGATAAATTTTTTTTATTTTTCCATGTAAACCCAAGTCAAAATTTAAAAAGTGGTCATAACTTTTAATTTCATCCTGCAATTATTATAATTTTTTTTTATTTTTAGAGAGTAGATGTATTGTAGTGCTTTCAAACTATGTACTCTTTTTTTTGTGGTGTATTATTTTCGCTAAAATCATTCTCAGAACAAAAGCGGAAGCAAATTTAACTAACGCTCAATACAGAAAATTTAAAAAAAAACGCTCAATACACAAAAGTTTAAAAAAATCTAAATTTATAAGTTTGGTTCAGGACCCATTGAAAGAGGCTAAAATCACTAAAAATCATTTTCAGAACAACATTGAAAGCAAATTTAACTAACGCTCAATACACAAAAATGTTTAAAAAAATCTAAATTTAAAATTTTTTTCGGGATCCATTGAATGAGGCGAAAACGATACTATGAATCCTACCTTCTCATATTTCTATTATTTACATGGTATTTTTTTTTTAAATGCACTCTTTTACATATAAAACTTTGGAATATATCGTAGAAATAGTGTACAACACGTATACAGGAGAATATTGAAATATCCTTATATGCAAACACGAAACTGTATAACAAAACACACATTCCATATTTTTTATTTTATGGTACCCATACAAGGTATGAGTATTAAAAAAATAAATAAGTTTAACAAATAAAATAATTTATTGTACCTTTTCTTAAATATGTATGTTAGAGTACATTCCCGTTGAGACATATAAAATAGACATTTAGCAACTGTGACCTTTTCTGTTTTCTCGTTGTTGCTAAATAAAAATGCAATAACTATTGTTTTCCTACAAAAAAATTGTCTTTAACAGCCAGCCGACCCTGAAAGTACATATTTTATTTGTTTGTTTTCGAATCCATGATTTACTCTCATCCTGAATGTCTGTGTTTGTGTGTGCGCAAGTGTTTTTTGGAATGAATGACTGTTTAAAAGTTTCGTTGGTGTTTTGAATTTCAACACTTTTGATTTCATTCGGTTGTTGTGTTGAAATCGTGTTGAAATCTATGACTGTGTCGTCTGCGTTTCTATGTGGGTGTTTAACAAACTAAATGGATTTTGTTGTGTTTGAAAAAAAGAAGAATGGAAAATCATTAAAGCGTTAAATCAGTTTTTGTTTTCTCCTTTTTGTTGTCATTCTGTCTGAAAACAAGCAGGCAAATGTAAAGTTAAGTAAATTCAAATAAAAACATTTGTTGTGAATACAAAAATAAAATATGTGTGTGCAGTTTTTACTTAAAATGTAAAACAAAAGAATCCACTAAAATCTTTTTTAATAATTTGTTATTGTCACTTAACAGCTGAGCTCTCTGACTTGTATTTAGTATGTATCAAAGTATTGCAAGTTTTAGTAGTTCTCAAGCGGTTTTCAGCTTTATACTTTTTTCATGTGTTTTAGTCTACACTCTAAAACATTACTTCAAATTTACGATCATATATTGTCTAAATTTATGTTGAAAATTTCTCCTTGTCTAAAATTGTATCGATTTTGTAGTTACTTTATTAAAGAAAAAAACCTTTCAAATTAAACATATTTAGTCCAAGTGGAAAAAATGTAACATAAAGTATAATACGGCTATGACTGAATGGTAGATATGTCAGACTATCAGTCAGGAGGTCGCGGTTCAAACCTGAACGCAGCAAGTCGATTCTTTCAGTAAAAACATTTTGTTCAAAAATAATGCGTGTGTAATTTTAGGTCGATAATATTCTGTAAAGTGTTGCCGACTATTATCGACGTAATTTTCAACAAAAGTGCTTTAGAGTGTAGATATTAGATTATTTACTTCTCGTATACTTTACAACCTTAGACATATTTCTGTGCCTATAATAGCAGAGATGTTCTGTACCAAAATACTTCAGCTGCTGAGTAATCGGAACAGAACTTAAAAGATGAGATTTGTTTATAAAGATATCCTATCTTTCTAAAAACTCTAGTGAATACCTTTGCTTTTCCTCCAGGATGACAGCATGTTATCCGTAGCTTTCTGGAAAGAGCAAGAGTAAGCTATTTTGCCAAAATATCCACGAAAAGCCAACTCACTATTTTATAAGATGATTTCATTACCGTAGTCCCTTCCATGTGACTTCACGTAGTTCTAAACACCTTCTTTGACACCTTCATCAGCGTCTTTGCACTTACAACCTTGCGGTTTATTGGCTACCTTGTAAAAGAACTTCCTTTCAGATGTAGGAGATTCAGTTCCTGGCCGTCGAGATGCTGCTGCTACCTTCGTTCAGGAAAGATTCAATTAAGGCTTTCTTGTCCCTAATTGATAAATTTAGCATCAACATATGATGAGAACATGGCTAACGAACAAAAACTTTTTTTATTCTCTTTCCATCATTAGCATTCAATATTTTATTTTCTCATAAAACTTTTTAAACTTTTGCAAAAATTTTCTCTCTCAATAAATTTAATCCCTTTACCCAAATGGTTGGTTAGTTTGTTGGTTCGATTCTCTTAAACTTGCCATTTATAAGCAACATTAAAAAGTTTGTCGTTTATTTTTAACAACATTTATTCAATCCATAAACATCAACAACAAGATGGGATTCTATTAAAACTTTACCACAACAATTGATATGAGTAAAAATGGCAAGAAACATTTAACTGCAATCATTAAAAGCAACAGGAAAAACAACAACAACAAAAATATTGTCGACAGCATGTCAAACTTGCATATAAATTTTTATTTAAGACATCAACTTTGCCCAAAACAAAAACAAATAAATGTTTATGCAAATGAAAATGAATTCATTCATACGAGTACCACCCATTAAGGAGTGGAACTGAAATTTCTAACTTTTTATAACAATAGAAACAAAAACAAATCGATCCATTGAAGAGTTATTTCTGCAAAATAGCATTGTCATACAATATGTACACAAAAATGTCAGAAGGAGTTTTGCAGTTTGCAAAATAAAATTTGAATAAAAGTTTAACAGAAGTGCAGAAAAACTTAATTTTATCACAACATGTCCTATTTAGAGTTCACATTCAACTGCTTAATATTTTAGAAGCCTCATACATATATACATAGTATGTTTGTATGTATGTGCAGTCACTTTATCAAGTTTTTATTTGATTTTAACCAAATGTTACTAATTTCTAAGAAACTGGCAACGGAAGTAAGTGTACTTCTATATAGACAAGGTATATGCATTAGGGTGGGACGAAAAACATGTTTCCTTCAAATGGATTTCGAATAGTGAAATAATGTTGCCTTATTAGGACCTTTACCAACCTATAAAATATTATTCATTTATTTTTAGGGTAAGATGTAGCGCATCGCCCTCCAAGATTGAGTGGGTCACAAATGTATGGGAAAAAATTAAAGTTATTTAATCAAGTTTTAACAATAGTATTATGTATATTGTTTTAGGTCTAAACAAATCATTTTTATGGCACATTCATATACAGCATTAATTCAACGAATACTTTAAATATTCTTTTAGAGCTCCGAGACCCTATTATTTCCGTCTGCTTGTCTGCCACAGGTTGTTTTCTCAAGAGCCGTAAGAGTTACGGATCTGAAATTTTCAGGGAATATGTATAACTATGGCCGCTATAACAATAAATATATGAAAGCTAAAAATAAAAGGGTGTTCTAAAGAGAGCAACGAAACATTTTGAAGTCCTAATGAAATATACTTACTCGAAATTTTTTAATTTAGTATATAATTATACAGACTATACCAATAAATACTGAAATTTAAAAAAAATAAAAATTAAAGGGTATTCTATCAGTTAATGCAATTTTGACTATGTGCTTTTGACAATTAGCTATTTAGAAACAAATTCTTGAAATTTGCACAACTAGTGCAGCATTTTAATTGCAATAGTAGCGAATGCTAAAAAACAATTTAAAAATAAAAGGGTATTCTACCAGGCTATGTAATTTTGAAATTGTTGAATTCATTTTTATGGTGAAACAATATTAAATTAACTCTGATCCGTATTTAATTTAATGATGCATTGTTGATTTCAAGGTGTTCGACTTTAATTTAAAGGTGTGCGACAACGAGTTAAAGTAGGACAACTTTGAAATAAGGTGAACCATTTTTGAATCAAGACGGCAACCTTTTTATTACAGGAAAAATATTATCTACTTGTAAGCTCTGAGTCAAATAGAATAAAACAATATTTATTGCCATAAAAAGTGGAAATTTTGGTGAAAAGGCTAGCTAAGTGAAATTGAAAACTTTGAGCTTATTGATGAAGTTTTAGTTGGTGACAACGAAATCATAATAAACGAACTAGATGACAAGTAATTGAGAAAATTATTTTAGAAGAAAAAATGTATTATTTAGGTCAAAAGACATCAAAAAACAGCATGGTCTAAATGCTTGGACTCCCGAGCTCCTAAACTGGTATATTAAATTTTGAAAATCATATTAAATAGTTAAGGAAATTGATGACATTTATGCACTAAATTAAAACTAGTTTAATAATGCTCTTATTTTATAAACAATGAAAAAACTTATAGGTATCCGCCCAATAATTTATTTTATATATTTAAATGTCTAATAAAATTTTAAAAATATATAATAATTGTATTTTTCAGTTACGAAAAGTAATAAAATAAAAGTAAGTATAAGTTTTGAAAAATATAATTTATTGCACCACTATAGTTTAACGGTGCCAGCTTTAAATCAACGTTGAACGTTTTTAATTAAAAAACGCTACTAATTTAAAAAGAAGTTGTGCAACCTTGATTAACAAATTTGCAACATTGAGTTGAAAATTTTTCTTCTTTGAAACCTCTTAGAACTTTTTGGATTTAAGCGTGGTGCAGACCTCTTACGGAAATTCACATTTGAAAGTTTACATTTGTTTCTACACGGAGAATACACACAAATTCCTTTATTTTTTAATTTACAACACACAAAAACAGTAAAAATTAATTACAACTTGGGAAAAATAAGAAATATCAAAAATTCCGTGACCAAACAATTGTATGAACATTATTTATTTTTATTTATTTATTTAATATTAAACTTATAGCTAAATATAAGATCAATATAAGGAAGTGAAAGCACTAGCTACCAGGGCAGTTTACGGAAACTTAAATTATAGTCGTAACTTCCCTGTAATAGACAATAACGGCCAAAAGATCCGTGTACTTTTCTTTTGAAATTTCGTACTATGTACCAACGTGAATTTCCGTAAGTTTCTTTTACACACAATTCTTATGGGAATGTGAATTTCCTTAAGAACTCCATACCACCCTTTAATGTTGCTCATATTTGATTTAAAGATGCCATATCGCAATCTTAAATTAGCGTTGAATCCATCTTAATTTAGGATTAACATTGCTTTTATGTTGAACATTGTTGAATATACAATATCCAACCCTAGCTGCTTTTCATAGCTATTTTTTGTTGAATTAAGGTCGAATTGTTGTTTAGCTGAAGTTTGAATGTCTGTTAACGCCTTTAAAATGGCAAAACTAGCGATAGAATATACATATTAAAAATCGTGGTCTTAACATGGTTATTCGGATAAATTATTTTTATTCATTATTCGTTCGAGTACTTGAAAAAAAAAGTTTAATATGATTCGGTGTTTCGAATCAGAAAAATATTATGATATAGAAAACGATGATAAAACCCGAATAATTGACAACACTACTCTATACATAATATGTTTTAAGTTTACTCACCTCTTAATTTAGCAATACTTGCACTTGAATGATTTTTATTTATTAAACGCCCGAATAGAAACCCGTTTTATTAATAATATTTCATTCACATACTGGCAACTCTAACACGCACTTTTGAATATGACTTGACAAAATGAAAACACGTGATATTTTGTTTTCTAAACAAAACACAAACAAATTTGCTCTGCTTTTTCTATTGAGAATTTTAACTCTTCTTCTCTTGCATTTCTTTCATGCCCAAAGACAAAACAACAATAACACATACGCAAATGCAAGTAGTGCCACCAGAAAAAAAACACTGAAAAAATACCACTAATAACAACAACAACATGAAACTTTGCATTTGAACTTTTAACAGACTTTCATGCAAAGCCATTTATTGTGTACATACACATTTCTTTATCAATAATTTACTGTAATAAGAACTAGCACTTTTTATTAGAATTTTGATTCATGTACTAATAAATTATATTAATTCAAATTAATTTTTTATTACTTTAACATATATGTATTTCACACTTTAAACTTTATTAGCGTATAATTTTACCGGAACTAAAACATTTAGCGACTGATTTAGCGAGGACCACGTAAAGACTAATTTTTTTGACAATTACAGCAGAGTAACCAATTAATAGAACAATCGCTTGATTAAAGGGATTTTATTAATTGTGTGATAAAAAGTGCTCCGGTTCTAGTTCTCACCCCGTATAAATATTTGAGTCGTCTAAAAACTACTATGTACCAATTTTAGACCGATTAAAAAATTTTTAGAGGTGGTTCAAAGGACGACAGTCTTGAAAAATACAGATTTTTTATTAGGGTCCCGTACACCAAAAGTGTAAAGGAACCCAATTGTTATCGCTACGTTGTCCGTATGTCTGTCTGTTCGTCCATCTGTCTGTATCTCTGTTGCAGGCTGTTTTCTCGAGAACTGTAAGAGCTACGGACCTGAAACTTTCACAGAACATGTAAAACTTTGGCCACTACTACAAATATATGACAGTTAAAAAGAGTGTTGAGTGTTCTAAAGCGAGTAATGCAAACTGTTGAAAAACTAATTTAAAATACAGACACTTATATATAGACACTTTAAATTTTCAAAGTAAGTGTTAATTGGTGTATTCTGTAGAATAGACTACACCAATTAACACTAATATTTAAAACAATAAAAATTAAAGGGTTAATGTAACTTTGAATATGTAATTTAGACAATTTGCTGTATCTTGGAAACCGTAAGAAGCAAACTTTTGAAATTTTAAAAAACGCTAAAACTAAAAAATTACAAAATTAAGAAATGTCAAAACAAAAATAGCCAAAATAAAAAAGCGCTTAAAGAAAAAACACAACAAAAATTAATAAAATTCACTAAAACGGAAAAAATCACCAATGCCAAAAAGATCGCCGAAAACTTAAAAAAAACAATAAAACCCGAAAAAAGTCGTCAAAATGAAAAAAAATACTTAAACTAAAAAATCGCTAAGCTCCAAATTAGAATAAGTGCTACCTACCCAAACATCATTAGTGGTTGTTTAAGTTAATTTAATTCTTTTTTCGTATTTTAATGTTGGTTCAACTTTTTGTTTTATATTTTAACGTTTTTTTTGTATTTTTTATTATAATAACAAATTTTGTGTATTGTCAAATATTTATTCACCTCAAAAGTGTCAAAAATTTACATACAATAGTACTTTCCTGCCGTTTCACACACGCCCTTTATACTAAAAATGAAAGAAATCTTCAATACTTTGTTTATAAAAACAATTGACCCCTTATTTTCTTTCAAATACCCTTTTTGCGACCCTTTTTTATACAAGAACATTTTTGTGACCCTTTTTGAAATTCGTCAACGGTATCGCTGATTCTATCAGGTTGTCTAATTTTGACATTTAGCTGTATCTTTCCAACCATAATAATTAAACACTTGAAACAAAAGAAACTAATAATTAATGGGTAAATTAATTATTAAAGGCTATCCCATGGTGGATTTATACAGGTGACATTATAAGCACAGCTGTTCTACTTTTTTCCGCAAATTAGATGCTCGTATGTCAAAATTTGTATACGTTGACATAGGGGCTGAGATGCCAAATGTTATTGTAATGTTGTAGTTGTTTTAGTTGTCAACACCACCTGATAAAATTAATTCACCTTGTGCTATCAAATTAAGTAATGCAAGGAAGAAGTAGGAAAGTAAATCGCCAAAACGAAAAAAATTGTGAAAACGAAAAAATCGCTAAAACAAACAAAAACGTTAAAACTAACAAAAATCGCAATATTAAAAATAATGAAATAAAAATGAAAAAGCGATTAAGGAAAAAAACACAAAAAATAATATATCGCTAAAATGCAAAAAAATAACCAAAACTAAAAAAATTGCCATAAAACAAAAAATAAAAACATAAACACAAAAAACAAAAAAACTCGACAAAACTAAAAAATAAACAAAACGGAAAAAAAATCGCCGAAACGAAAAAGTTCGACAAAACGAAAAAAAAATCATGCTAATATTACAAAGTCCCCAACAAAAAATAAAAATCGCAAAAACGAAAAAATCTACAGACATACGTATGTGTGTGATATTCAAAGGGAACGCTTAGTGTGCGAGCCAAAGTCGCACTTGACAGAACTTAATTTTTATTAGAATAAACTTTCTGATAAATATACAGAGGTGTTGATTAGAAAAGAATTTAATCTGTTATTTTTTAAATATAAATTAAATAATATTTCGGACTGAGTCCCATACAATAATTTATTACTAAAATTACAATATTTTCCGCGGTGACATGAAAATAGATGCAAATATTTAAATAACAATTGTCTTCTTTTGTGTTGTCCGTTTTATTCCAGTTGGCATTATAATACGCTATTACGCAACGCAAAAATTTTTAAATTTTTTAAAGTTTCTGAGATCAACATAGATAATTCTTATGTATTTTCATTTGCTCAATTCAGAAATCACCATAACAATCTCCGACTAGCTCCAGTTTTAAAAATATAGTGCCTTTAATGTTTTTATATATTACAGTTTTTTTGTATTCATCGCATCAAATTTTCAGACCGGTCTTCAAAATCATAAAATAATGTATGTATTATTAATCTACACAAAAATATCTTTCTTTGGAGTTTTAGAATTATATTGCCAGGATATTCCAAATTGTGTGTTTTTACTTTCGTCCTTAATTCTTTAAAAACTTTAAACTACCTTTCAAAGGTAAGCACAAAAAAATATTCAATGAACAGCTTTTGGGATGAAAGAGGGAAGAGCGATGGCTCAGAAATATTTAGAAAACAACTTGAGATTAAGAAAAAAATGAATAAGAAAATAAGTTGAATTAATAGTTATTCTTAAAAATGTTGCTTATAATGAAATAGGCTAAAATTCAAGGGCTTACAAATCGGTACACTCTAAGACATTACTTCAAATTTACGATCACATATTATCTAAATTTGTGTTGAAAATTTCTCCTTGTCTAAAATTACATCGATTTTGTAGTTATTTTATTAAAGAAAAAACGTTTTAAATTAAACATATTTAGTTCAAGTGGAAAAAATTTAACATAAAGTATAATACGGCTATGGCTGAATGGTAGATACGTCAGACTATCAGTAAGGAGGTCGCGGCTCAAACCTGCACGCAGCCAATCGCTTTTTTTAGTAAAAACGTTTTGTTCAAATATAATGCGTGTGTAATTTTACGTCGATAATAATCTGTAAATTGTTGCCGACTATTATCGACCTAATTTTCAACAAAAGTGTTTTAGAGTGTACCAAGAAACTTATTTTTTCAATTTTCTATATTTCCAAATGAAAACTTTTCACATAAAATGCAAGAAGGTTTGTGGATTCTTTCCCTTGCAAACTTGTTGAGATACTAGAATAATACTGAGCTCATAAATGTAATGTAATATTTATATACTGACACATATAAACACATCAATTAACTTTCACTCATACTATTAAGTTTTAATAATTTGTAGTTGGTTTCGTACGATCTACAAAGAACTTATTTTCAATTTTCATTCGGATTGGATTCGTGTGGTTTGTTATACAACCCCAACAGTTGGTTAACAATTTGTAGTCAAGTTGCGGTTTGCTTGTAAAGATAATGCCATGAGGCGACTGGATGTTGTGTAGTGGTAAAATATCTTAATTTAGTGTAAGATTTTTAACAAAAATTATCTTATGCTGCAGTAAATTGTCCGATTGCACTTACTTTCTATTTGACTATTTATTTATCTTGATTTGTTTTTTTTCTGGAATGCTCTGCTGATGTCTTAAAGGGTTTGTATTATGCATCATATTAAAGAATTTATTTCATAGCTTTACATCTATCTACATAAACCAAGTCTATTAATGTGGCGAAAAAGTGCAAATTATGAATCATTATCAATATCGTAACTTGTTAAAGCAATGAATATTCTGCCTTTACATGTCTCACACAGAGAGTACACAATATTTAAAAAAAGTTTGAATAATTTATAAATTATTCAGCAGTCTGTTATTCTGTTAAATTCTATGAACTTCATATAGATTAGTACATATTTTATATTTATGGCCAGCGAAAAATTTGCTTACTGGTAGGCAAAAAAATGTATTAAGATCTATATCGTAACTACGGCCGACTTCCTAAACGTTAAAATGCATTGCAGTGATACAAAGTCGTATGTGCTTTGTTGTTGTACACAATGTAAAGTCGCATCACTGCAATGCATTTGGCGTTCAGGTAGTCGGCCTTCATATAATTTTACTCGGTATTTACTTTACAAACACTACTTATGTAGACCCAGTAATTAACTACTTTTATTTGACTTACTTGAAGCTAAGAAATAAGTAGTGAAATAAAGAAAATAATATTAAAAAAATTTTATTCTATGTGTGTATTTATTTCTATTTTTCAAACCTTGTTTCTTGGACCTAGCTGCTATACGAGCCCGTGCTAATGAGATAAATAAGTACCACTCATTGCTTTATAAACCATTAAAAAAGTACTACCGATTACAAAACTCCAAAAAGTTTTAGTGCCTGGAAATAAAGTTAGAAAAATTTTAATTAATAAATGG
Organism: Panzeria rudis; assembly: GCA_956483635.1. Lineage (NCBI taxonomy): Eukaryota > Metazoa > Arthropoda > Insecta > Diptera > Tachinidae > Panzeria > Panzeria rudis. Next base: position 152,417,741 of record OY101449.1, on the reverse strand, counting down.
AATATGTTCTGCAAGTCTGGACATGGCTCGTAACACGATTTTATCAATATATTACTAAAAATATTATCAATAGAAACTGAAGTATTTCTAAGTAATTTCAAATAATGTACAGTATTATCTAGAAAAAAGAATCGACTAAACAGTCGAGCCTTTGTTGCAATAGAATCATAACTGAAAAAACTTCATTTTGTATTTAAAAATGCAGAATTTATCGCCATATCGTTCTACATATTCTGTAAAAATTTCATTAAAATATCTTTGTATACTCAACTCTTGAGAGGAGAATTCAGAAAAATGTCCATTAAGTTGTTAGTAAACTCAAAACGTTAAACTCGTTTTCAGCAAAAGAAATTTTTTTTTGAGTTATGACTTTTTTGCTGCAAAGGCTCGACATGTGAAAGAAATATAACAACACTATTACATACTTCTTTTTAAAAACCGACTATTCAGAAAATCTCACTGAGAAATAATCTTAAAAGTACACATTGTTGATACTTTGTTCTTTTGAAATAAAAATACAAAAACTGTTTTAGTAACGAAAATTGCTCTTAAGAGTTCTCGCTATCAAAACAATATTAAAATCTTAAACGCAAAAAAATCTTTGTGAACAATTTTCTACATAAATTTTCAATAATCCTTCGCAACTGCTTCACTTTAGTATTTTTGTTTTTTTTTATTTATTTTCTATTCCTTTTGATATTATTACTTGCTTTGGTAGTTTTTACAATTTTATATGTGTAATGTATGAATGCTTGAAATACTGAAAATCCAGTAATTAAAGGATTGAAGTCATTGCACTGATTCAACTTTATTTTATATAAAATGGGAAAATTGCGCCTCACGTTGGCTCGGATCTGAAAAAAAAAGTTACGGTTTTTTATGTAAATTTTTATATTTTTTTATGCCAATCGAAAAAAGCAATCACTACAATCATTCCTACAATCAACATTTACAATATGTAATTTTTTCGAAATATTTATATATAACGAAATATGATGACATATGTTTTTTTTTTACTATGGAACGAAAATTAAGTTGCTCTGTTTCTTCAATTCCGGCACTGATCCAGTCTTCTCGTTTCTCGTTTGGGTTATTATGGCATTTGGTTATAAAACTCACGTGGTGAAAATTTTAGCAAATCCAATCATTTTTAGGCGTGTCAGGCGTGAGTTTAAAGTTAAAATTTTAGGAAAATTACAAATATGGAAATTATGCTTCATTTTTGTAAATATTACAAAATTTTAATTTTGACCACTAGAGGTCGTACGTTATAGTTATTTGAATCGGGCCAAAATTCTTACCTACGCTTAATAAAAGATCACTTTATGTTAATTGAGCTTAACTTAGGCAAATTTTAGAACATTTTAAATTTTACCTCAATGGGGCACGAATGAGAGTTATCCGATTTGGCTAAAATTTTCACCACAAGAGTTTGATTTCGTACTTATCCCAAATTGCTACTAAAATAGACAAGTTTGTATTAAAAATATGTTTTATGTAAAATTTTACTATGTATAGTTCATCACACAAAAGTTATCGGTTCTGATAAGGACAACATTTATTATTCACATATAAAATTTTATAAAAACGTTATATATCAGAAAACCTGGCAAAAAGAATAATGTGTGAATATAAAATTAAATAGAATGTATTCTTTTAATATAATGCCTAATGGGGAAATTCAGATTTACATATCATACATATGAATATAAATCGTTTGTGTTCGTATGAAATATTTTTGTCTGTGAGCGTGTGTAGTTGAAACGATAATGGCTTTTTCATGTCATACAAAAGCTTTGCTAGTTACAAAAAGATATTTTGAATTATTGTTAGAATACATCGTATACTGCGTAAGGAAATGTATATTTGTATATGTGTGTGTGTGTGCGTACATACATATGTATAAATATAAATTTTACTTTAAAAACAGACGAGTCCTTATATAAAAACTCCATCCTCATGGCTTCAAAGTAAAATTGGTGTACGTTGCGTATACACAATACTTTGTGTAAATTTGCGTTTGTCATACGATCTGATATAGGGCTTTATGCAGTCAAACATGCAAATCGTGCCCGTAAAAAAAATACAATAAGCAAATGGAAAAGATTGCGAATAAAAAGCACAAAATTCAACAATTCATTCATAAATAAAATTGGCAGGAATAAAAATATATTTAAAACTGAAGCTATCAAGAATCGAAACACAATTGGCCAAAATATTTTAAATAGCATTTAAAATAAATTAAAAGTGATTATATCGGCTTAGGTTCAATACTTTAATATTTATGTTAAATTAAAATTTTTATTAAGAAAGGAATACTAAAATATCTAAATATCAGAACAGCAGGTCGGATCAGTACTGATTTCGAGACTACTACACCATTTCTTCAGCGCTTTCTTACCGCACGTCAAGATGGCTACTAGTGAGTAGTAATATCAACTACTTAAGCAATTTTTTAACGAAAATAGAATATAAGAAGTTAAATGAAAACTTCTTACATTCATTTACATGTTACTTTAATTTTGGTTAGTACGAAATTTCTCATCTCTGATATTTATTTATTACAAATTTTCAACGCTGTGTATTTGTACTTTTTCCACTACCGTTGAAATTAATAACTCAGGCTGCCCGTGAAGTTCCTTTTTGATCAAAACTACGACATTTCTAATTACAGGCGACTCCCGGTATATCGAACGATATATTGTCAGGCCCATTCGTTATAGCGAAAAATTCGTTATATCGCGAAGATTTTTTACCATATATTTTTTAATATTTTGACTCATATTATTAAAAAAATCCGAATTTTAGACAATTGTATACCTACACAACAATTTTCTATGTTGAAAAGGTAATTGTTTCGCATTTAAATTTAAAATTTTGATCAAATAACCAGTTAATGTTAAAAATTGGGATTGCATCATATATGTAGATTCAGACTTTTTAAAAAGGCAATAACATTAAATGGATATTGTCAATATTTGCCCATCTTTAGGGAGTTGTCATGGATTAACGAAGCTTGCATAGAAATGGTATTCGATTGTAAAGTTTATTATTCTATAAATAGATAAAAGTACCCATAGTGAAGAACATAAATTGAAACTTTTCCCTACCGTTTCTTTTTACGAAAGGTTTTTTTTACTTTCTAAAGAGAATGGATTAGACTTTTGTGTACCAAATGCAAAGTAAACTGATTACTCGTCTTTCGATGTCTTTCTTCCTTGACAGAAAGGTATCCTTTGGTAGATGGTTTCCGAATCCGTATTTTTGTCTTTTTCATCAATGCACATGCTAAGGACTTTAAAAATCCATGTTGCATGCTTGATTCGCAGAGGCTTATTCCCTTTTTAACTTCGTTAAAATCTGTTCATTTTTTCTATAAATGAAAACGTTTTCTGTAAAAGTTCATGCTAATATGGTAAAGATATTATACAATAGTGGTAGTCAGTGTTTGGTGTAAATGGTCTTGCACAAGAGCAAATGCAAAATACTGTAGCTTTTTCGTAAAATCCAAAATTTCAAAAAAAAAGCTACGATATTTTGCCTATGCGCATTCGTAAGAACATTGAAGACCGCCAATGAGTTTCTAATCACGTTCCATGTTTTAATATTCTCTGCTGTTTTGATTTAGTTTGTTGTTGATGAATTTTTTTTCTTATTTTCGTTATATCGAGTATAAATTTTCTTAAAAGTTCGCTATATAAGGTAGTTAGTGTTAAAAAATTAAACGTTCGTTATATTGGATTTTCGTTAAAGCGAGATTCGTTATACCGAGCTTTGCCTGTAGTCTGATGTGCTGACAAATACTATACATTCAGATTGTTTTCCTATCAACTAAAGATTTTTTTATGGATTTGTCTAATATTTCTTCTAAGTTCATCAGTATATGTCACCCTAACGGATATACTGTTCTTGAGTTATAGCCCTAACTCAAGAACAGTATGTCCGATTTCAAAGAAGAAAACACCCAAAGATACAGATCAAAATTACCTTCACAAAATAAAAATATGTTTTATTTGAATATTTCTACGTAATTATTATTCGATCTGAATAGCTTTGGCTTTATTTGTTTAACGTTTTCGTAGTTATTTACAACTTTGTACCGAAAAAAAAACTTTTTTGAAAAAATTTTCTTTTTAAAAACTTAAAAAAAAATTAAAACAGGAAAAACTTAATTTTTATATCATCATTGGCATAGCTGGGCTATCTGGGGGGCTAAGCCACCGCAGAATTATTCTAGCCCCTTAGTAATTTAAAAACGAAAAAACGAAAAAAAACACCAAATCTAAGAAAGTAGACAACATTAATTCGCCATAATGAAAAAAGTGCTAAAACAAAAAAAATCAAAACGAAAAAACCACAAAAACAAAATAAAAATCGCCAAAAATTAAAAAGATCGCCAAAACAAAAATGCACCTCAACGAAAACAAAATAACAAAATTAAAAAAGTAAACAACATAAAAAAGTCGGCAGAATGAAAAAAAGCGCTAAAACAAAAAAGGACAAATTTAAAAAATTTTCTAAAACGAAAAAACCACCATAAGTAAAAAATTGCCAAAACAAAAAAATTGCATAAACGAAGAAGCGGATAAACAAAAAAAAAAAGCACACAAAAATCGCGAAATTAAAAAAATACCAAAACTAAATAATCGCCAAAATGAAAAAAGTGCTTGAACAAAAAAAGCACAAAAATGAAAAAATAACTGCTAAAACTAAAAATCACAAAAAAAATCGGAAAAACCAAAAAATCGGTGTAGAAACTTACTATGTATCAGTATGCAAACTTTTGCAAGACAAATAAAAATGCTGCCGAAGTTGCAGATATCTGTGGTAGCACTGTCAATTGTTAGAGTAAGAAAAATTTTGACGAAGAAAATTATTTCTAATGCTGACTTTAGACGACATGTATTTTACATCTGACTTGTCAAATTTCCCACTGCAAAAGTTATACATGCCGTGTGACACATATGAAACATTGTCAGATGACATTTACAGAAGCAAAATCATATGAAAAATTTTCAATTAAAGCGTGTTCTATTTTCATCTGACACGGCATATGACATCAGCTGTATTGAATTAGCAAAAGTGTGGTTTAACTGAAAAAATATTAAAAAGCATAGAGCGCTTTATATATATTTGTGAAAATTGTGCAAAAACTCAGCTGTTGTGAATACTCAGAGACTATGTAATTGCACATGTACGTGTGAAAGCAAATATTTTAAACCGTCTATAAATTGAAAATTTTGACAAGCATGCGAAGTTACATATGTAAAAAACATGTGGTCTAAAGTCAACATAAATGATAGTTTTTGAGTGCCGGGGGTCGATTCTGAATTTAAACAAAAACTAGCTTAAACAAAAACTAGTTTTATTGCAAATACATATTATGTACTTTCTGGTCTTCTTAAGCTTTGCAACATCTTTTTTTATCCATTGGGTTATTTTTAAATATTAAATTTACTTTTGTAAAATTTATGGTTTTATGTATTTGTTACAAAAATGTATAGCAAATAACTTAACTCTGTTATTCTATTGCACGCCTCATAAGCGAAGCGTTGAGGTGGGTACTACTCTCACTTCACGCGATTTTTCAAACTTAAAATGGCTCTATTATTATCATATATTGCACTTGTAAAAAATATAAACACACACATATTAAGAAAAAATACTATTTTTAACACTCATGACATTTTTAATGTTATTTTTATTATTTAAACTAATTAAAAAACTGTTTAAAAAAGTTCTGTCTTGGACGTCCGTTTGTCTGTATGTACGGATCCTGTATGTAGTCACGATAACGACCGAAAGACTTCATAAATCGAGTCTTTTTAATAATTTTACGCTTCAGTATAATTAGTAATAGAAGCCTATTTAATTTCACGGTCTAAATGAGATTATGAGGCGTGCACTTTTGGATTTTCCAAACTATTCTATTTTTATTTCTTGTTTATTTCAATGTTGTGAAAATTATTATAAATAATACATTGTGGCGTTTGTTACTTTATAGAATATGATTTTTTGAGCAAAATTAATAAAAACGTCATTAAAAGTTGTCATCATTTAAGTTTTCGCCAACTTTTTCATAATGAAAAAAATATTATCATATGAGAAAAATTTGAAAGATAGTTTTCATAAAAGCTAAGACGAGAATCGCATTTTCAATGAAGTGATAATTTATTTTTCATATTTACTTTTTCACAAAAATAGAAGCGGGCCCAAGGACTTTGATTTATGCGCATTTTCTGAATTTACGAATGTACCCCCCCCCCCAAAAAGCTCAAGCTGGATCCGCGCCTGACTCATACACTCCTATATAAATAACAAATGAAATGATACAACTTGAATTTTAAAAGCATATTATAAAAATATTTTTTTGTAATTTATTCCCAATTTATTCACAAAAAAAAACTAAAAAGGAAAAGGTTCAAAAGTCAGTTTTCTTATTATTTCCAAGCAATAACTCACATATTGTTGCTTTCGTTTTTTAACCTAAAAATATTCATGAAATTTTTTTCCCAAATATCTTAAGACATCAGCCACCTTGTGGGAAAAAATTTAAATAAAATTCACGAATTCCATTAAAATGTCAGACTTTCACTTTTCATAGCTTAAATTAATATAAATTATTACTTGACAGGAAAATACTTATGAAAACTCACATATACTCTCTTACAACTTCTAGCAAACTCTTTTAAATTTACATAAGAGTCGAAAACAACAACAAAAACTACGCGACAGCAACAGAGAAAACCGGATGTAAAGGATAATTTAAGTTAGAAGTACATATCTGTGGCTTTTGTTTTGCTGGGAGTGTGTGTGTGTTTGTGTTTGGCTCTGTAGGTGACATTAACACCTTTTTTGCATAAATAAGAATTATATTCAACGTATGTTGCACGTATCTGTATTTTTTTCTCTTTTTGAAAAGGATGCTCCTTTTTACATTCTATATTGAGGTAAAGCAGAAAAAAAGTATAGAAGAAAATACAAGCAGAAAGCTTATGTTTTAATTATATTCTTAATAATTTTATGTCAAAAATAAGTAAAAGTTAAAATAAGCTGTTGAAGATAGCATGGCTGGAGTGAAATGTTAATTAGGTTGACAATTTTATGCAAAAAAAAACACATTGAATATAAAATTTTTTCATTAGCTCGAGACAAGAATAAAAGTTTAAGAATTATTTTAAAAATATAAAAACGTTGATATATACTAAACTAAGGGGTAAGAAGCATGGAAGAACGCAATTTAAGACAGTTCATTGTTTTTTTTTCTTTTTATATATATTAAGAAATGTAATGTCATTAACAATCGTCCGTTTGCAAATCTACTGATTGTATTAAGAAATGGTTTCCCACCTAAAGATCATGTAATTTATTAGTGATCATTTAAACTTGATTCTGGTTAACAGGGTTTAAAAAGGCATTATTCACGATATTGGATTTTTGGACCCTTCGATTTGGGGTATTAGACTAGAAGAAATCCAAATTTAAACTTTTTACAACCTCTCTAATGATATATAATGCTATTTTTAAAACTTTTAAGAAAACCCCAGATAAATTATGAAATTTAAAATGACATTAACACCTTTTGCGCAAAAAATTATTATTTATGCACTCTGGTTAAAAGTATTAGTAAGTGCACACAATTTTCTGTCCCCATCTCACACACATTCACACTTAAGCACACAATCACACATGATTGCCAAGATGCTAAATATTATTTAAGAGACTTTATTTAGAAATGAAACAATATTTTTTTGGATTTTTTCTTTCTTAACCAGGCAGACATCGAAGGTTAAAGTGTTTATACAAAAGTATATTTTATTACTAAAGTAACACAAGTATATAAAGTTTTTCAGCAAAGGACAACATGTGGTTATTATGAACTTGAAGAAATATTACACACAGCAGGAGTTTAAAGTCAAAAAGAAATAACATTATATACTTAACAAGAAATTTATGATGCTAAGAGGTAAAATATACATAAATATACATATAATAAATATACTCGTATGCACAAATTGCAATAAAATATTAAAGATTTTGAATAATATTTATGTCGTTTTATCATAACATCTTAAGTCTAAAAATCGTGTTTAGAGATATTAGCGATTTAATGTAAAATCTGTAATGTTGGTGTTCTAAAATAGGAGTACTTGAAAACGTATTGGACACAAATGTGGCTTGTAAGAATATGACCTTAACTCGGTTTTGACTTAACTCGACTTAAGATGTTATGATAAAATGATTTGAAACCGTGTAGAATAAAGTACGTATGATCAATATTGAACAATATTGAATTTTAATGGCCATTACTTATACGGCACATGAATTCATATCGCTCATTTGCTGCAACAACATCATAACCCAAAAAAAATAGCTTTACGGAAAACGAGTTAAAAGTTTGCAACTTACATACAACTTATTGGAAAAAGAAAACTGTTGAGTATGCAAGATATTTGTATAAAGTTTTTACACAACATGAAGAACGATATGACAATTAATTCTGCATTCTTAACCCAAAAATCATGTTTTATAAAGTAGAAAAACTTTACATGAAAGTTGTGTATAAATAAAATAAGTGTAGTTTGCATGTGTGAGAATTGTATAATTTTTCTACATAGGCGACATTGTTTTATGAAAATTAATAAATTTTTTAATTGAAAATATCGAAAAAGATTTTCAATTAATTCTAATTAAAAATAATTAATATTTCAATTGAATCTTCGTTTTTCTTAATTGAAGCTTGTTTTTACTTTTTTCTGTGTATGTTAAAATTTAATATAATAAAGTTTATGTTTAAATTTTTTCTTTTTTGTACGATGTTAAATGATTTTTATCCATATGCATTGTGCTTATATCTTTTCACAAAGAATTTATGTTCTAAAACAATATTTTTTAATATGATTAAAAAATATCCTGTGGTTGTCCTTTTCAAATATGATTGCGTGAAAGTAATTAGCACTCCATCATATTAATAATTGCCATTAAATTTTCCACTTCGAGTCAATTATCATTATGTAATATAATTTACTCTTTAAATAATTGAAAGTTTTTCTATAATTTGTTTAATCAAATTATGAACATATTTTTTGTTGCAACTAATAAATTAAATTTTTAGCTAATTAATATGAAATACTACAATTTTTCAATTAATTTATTGATAAATATTCTTGCAGCATTCTTTTCATATGTCAGCTACCAGCACTGCGATATTAAAGTTTCGTGTATTGTTGGGATTAAAGTATTTAAATTTAATTATAATTAGTTGCCCACATATTTGCATAGTTTATTAAACATTTAATCATGTGTAACTTTGTAGAAGTGTGTGTTTTGGTTTGCGAATTCCCCAGCAAACACTTTTTGTCGATTACGATGTGAAGTCGGTCAGAAAGTCTACACTATATGCCGAATTCGTATCCAAAGTCGGTCAGAAAATATAACGATTGCCGAAATCTCTAAGAGAAATCTAATAAATTCTTTAGAACCTTCCAGAGAAATTTTAAAATTGTAAGAACAGTGTCTGAATAATAAATAATATCGGAGTTAAAATTCTAAAATTTATCAGAAATATCGTAAAATTCGTATAAAAAATTAAAATATTGTAAGACTTTTTGACTTTTCTTGTGCCATGCATTTTTCGGCTGCTTGCGGCAGCTCATTAGAAACAATTTACCCATATTTTATAAGTTTAAAAACTCAAGGACTTATTCACAAACTCGCAAGACATAACTAAGTGAGAGTTATTACAAGCAGTAAAATCAGACAATGGACAGAAATGTTGTACCAGAAAACTGCGACTAATCTTCCGGTTGATTGTCTGATAAATTCTCAGATTTTTTTTCTGACATCAGACATAATGGCAAAATATGTTCCCTGGGTTCGTAAATAAAATAAACACACACTTCGATATGTGTATGTATGAACATGTAGAAAAAAAATCTATTTTTTAACAAACAACGTTTTTCAACACCATTTAACGCAAACTAATTAAATTCCACTTAATGTAATTGTGAATTTTCTGAACACATACGTGCATACTTTTTAATATATGGGAATTTCCACAGAAACTTTCATTTGTTGTCATGCAAAAGGACCAAGAAACTAAGCTTGCAGTTGATTACTATGAAGTTTGGATGATTCTTCTCTTTTACTTAGTTCAAAGTTAATTACATGCTATAACGAAGTCAAAAATAACTTCAGATTTTCTTTGAAAAAAGTAACCAACTTAACTTATTAGCTACGAACGCGAAAACTGCAAATGCTCATATGGACATTTCCAGAAAATTTTCGCCTTTTTATCACGTAAAGTCACCAAGCAATTAAGCTTGTATTTCAGAACCATTTAGTTAAAATTTTCGTAAAATTTTGCTAAGTGCAGAGCTGAAAGTAAAAAAATCGTACGTTTTCTTTGAAAAAAATAACAAGCTTAATGACACACATCGTCGTGCTGAAGTTATCTTCACGTATATCACCAAAAAAAATTTTTGGGGAAATTGAACTTAAAGTTTCAACATTTAATACAAAAAAATTTACGTGGATAGAGTAAAGTGGTCCAATAATTTTGTCAGATATTATGCTTGAATTTCTTTATCTATTTATGTAAAAATATCCAAGTCATGGAGAAAATGTTTTAAAATATAGCCATTCTCACCTCCGAAAAAGATATTTATATATTTTTTAGTTTGTGAGATATACGCGATAACACTTGCATTCACATATGACACAAAAATAAATAATAAATTAACTAAAGTGAGACTTAGGCTCGCACACGAGGATTCCGTATGAATACACATGTGTATATCCTTTTTCGTTTTTGCCCCTTTTTCATTTTGACTGTTTTTTCGTTGTGCTTTTTAGTTTAATTTTATATTTTTATTTCTTTAATTTTTGTTTGTTGTTTTTTTTTAGATTTTTTTGGTTTTGGCCCTTTTTTCATTTGCGTGATTTTTTCGATTTTTCCTTTATTGCAATTTTTTTGTTTTTTGCCGATTTTTTTAGTTTTGGCGATTTTTTGGTTTGGCGTTTTTTTAACGTTTTTTTTTACTTTTTGACTTATTTTAGTTGTGGCGATTTTTTCAGTTTTGACGCTTTTCTCGGTTTTTGGTTATTTTTTTAATTTAAGCGATTTTTTTATTGTGACATTTTTTTGTTCTAGCGATTTTTTTTTCATTTTTTTGCGACTTTTCGTTCTATGCAATTTTTTTTGTTTTTTAAAATTTTTTTAGTTTTGGCGTTTTTTTTGCTTTGGCGTTTTTTTTTAGCTTTTTTTTTTTGCTTTTTGACGATATTTTTAGTTTTAGCGATTTATTTTAGTTTTGGCGTCTATTTCAGTTTTAGCGCTTTTTCGATTTTAGGGATTTTTCGGTTTTATTTTAATTTTTTAGTTTTAGCGATTTTTTTACACTTTTTCGTTTTCTTTGTTTTTGGTTTTGGCGCTCTTTTTCGTTTTGGTGATTTTTTCCAATTTTAGCGATCTTTCGATTTGACATTTTTTTAATTTTGGAATTTTTTAGTTTTAGCGCTTTTTTAAATTTCAAGAGTTTGCCTCGTACGGTTTCCAAAGTACAGCGAATTGTCTAATTTACATAGTCAAAATTACATTAACTTATAGAATACCCTTTAATTTTTATTGCTTTAAATATCAGTGTTATATGGTATAGTCTATTCTACAGACTACACCAATTAACACTAACTTTGAAAATTTAAAGTGTCTATATATAAGTGTCTGTATATTACATTAGTATTTCAACATGTTTCGTTGCTCGCTTTAGAACACCCTTTAATTTTTAACTGTCATATATTTGTTGTTGTAGCGGCCAAAGTTTTACATATTCTGTGAATAATTCAGGTCCGTAGCACTTACGGTTCCCTGGAAAACAGACTTTGGTAGACAGACAGACAGTCAGACGGACAGCATAGCGAAAACAATAGCGCTCCTTTACTCTTTTGGTGTACGGAACCCTAAAAATGGACTTTCCTGTGGAACTACTCATATTCGAGTTGTTTCATTCTAGTAATTTTTACTCGCATTATACCATTCTAATGATTTTTATTCCACTACTTTTATTTGTCGAATTATTATACTCGAATAATTTAATACGAATAATTTCTTTCCCTATAATTTTATTCGAATAATTTTTATATTAGTAGTTATTTGAAATATTTTATTTTTTAAATTTTCATTTGCTTTACATTATCTGAATGACTGTTATTTGCATATGTATGTTTATTCGAATAATTTTTATTCGAATAATTTTTAATCGAGCAATTTTTAATAGAATAATTTTATTTCTAATAATTGTATTACAATAATCTTATATGAATAATTTGTATTTATATGAGTATTTTCATGTGAATAATTTTCGAATGAATACTTTAGAGGGAATAGAACCTGTCATAAGACAAGCCACGTGACTGGTTCTAAAAGGACTTGCAACCGGTTCGATTTCTGAAACTTTATGTGCTCAGGAGCTGTAATTTATTTTATATGATATGATTGGTAGTGGTCAACTGACATTATTAATGTACTCTGTAATAGGTTCTAGAATCTAGATCCAAACTTTAAGATACTTGTCCTGGTTTCTTCAATACCATTCAAATGACTATACCGCTTGAACAGTGAAGATATTTTTTTACATATTTTGTCTAGTTAATTGATGTGTTCTCTTTTCAGCGATCACGAATCGCTAACATATTGCACAACTCCCATTTTCACCAGTCATAAGACAAGCACGTTGAAAATAATTGTTACAAAATTTCCCCCAGGGTTAGATCTTGTATTTTAAATCTACATTTTTAAAGTTTTTAAATCGTGTCCTTCTTGAAACGCAAGTCTTTTATGTATATTAAATTTTCTTTAAGTAAAACAAATACTTTATGAGTTTTATCCTTCAATCTTTTGAACAAATGCTTTACAAACCATTTAGTTTGCCATTCATAAGTAACTGTTGCTTCCCTGTTGCTGGCCTTCTTATCTTCATTATGAATCCAAAATATAAAGAAAAAAAAAACTATTTGCTTCTTCTTGCTTAACCTTTTCTATCTTGAATTTTCCTTAGTAGTTTCAAAGAAATCTTTGTTTACAAACTTTCACATGTAAATTGTAAGGCTTTGCACAAGTGCTTTGTGTATGATTGTGTATAGAAATGATTACAAAGCAGCTTATTTCTGCCATGATGGCCTTATAAAATACAACAACTACAGAAACATGTTAAGAATTATTTACTACATACACTAAACTCGTATTATGTAAAATTTTATTTATACTCTTGGGCCCGTATTCATAAACGATTATTGAAGTTGGAGCATGAACTTTGTATGGAAAAACAGGTTTTTATAACCAACTTTAACTTCAATAATCGTTTGTGAATACGGGCCCAAGAGTATAAATAAAATTTTACATAATACGTGTTTCTATGTAGTAAATAATCTTAACATGTTTCTATAGTTGTTGTTGAGTTTTATGAGGCCATCATGGCAGGAGATTTTATATTTTATGTATTTTTTTGGGAGTTTTTATGACTGCAAAGAGTATTCAAAGCAGCTGTAGAAGCATAAGTATAAAGGATTTATGACTTGGAAAATAAACTCTAACAAAGTTAAATATTGGCCTAAATATAAAAGAAACATGCACGCACACACACACACACACACACATACGAACAAGCTGACATTAAAAGAAATAATAGAGATTGCATACAAAGGAAAAGTTTCCAAACACACATTCGCATTAGATTGCTACCCTATTAAACTGTTCTCATTTGGTATTACCGTTATAAACTGCATTTTCAGGGATGGAAGAAGGAAATTTTGAAACTAAAACATAATAAGCTCTAAATATAAGAAATTGTATTTTATTTTGTGAATCCAAATTGATTATTAGCCCAAGAGTATAAATATGCAAAAAGAATTGGACAAGATTAATAGTCCAAGGAACAAGGAAAAAATTAGTTTAACATCAACTTGATTTTTTTTATTTTATTATTCATAACATCTATTCCAAAATATTTTGTAGCTACCCAGCAAATATTTTTTACCGATTTCGGTCCGAAGTCGGTCAGAATACTTATCAAACATCATATGAGTAGTTTTCTGAGGAAATTCTAAGAGCTTTGTCGAAAGTCTAAGAAAATTCTATACAAATCTATTTCTAGGGAACTTTAAAAGGAATTTTGGACATGCCTGAAGAATATCAGAAAAATGTTTTACCAAATATCAGAAAAATTTTCCGATTTATCTGATACTCTTTACATTCTGTCGCATTAATGTCGGAGCCAAAATTAAAATTTTATCACAAATGTCGTATAAATTTTGCACGTAAAATACGAGGGAACGGACAGACACACAGAGCATCTCTCTCTTTTAGTCAGGGGTTAAAAATATGAAGTTAAAGTTAATTTTTACTTATTAAGAGACTTCAAAACTCCCTTCATTTATAAACTGACATCGTATAAGTTTTGCATTATTTAAAATGGATGTACTTCCAGACTGGTCCCGTTAAAAAGTGGACAGAGTCACGACAATACAAAGTAAATACACATTCCTTTTCAACTAATTGTACTCAACCGATTCTTATGAAACTTTGCATATTAAGCTTCTGTTTGAATACTACATCATGATTAAAAAAGTTGGTGTGCCACGCCCATGCAAAGTAAATATAAGTTTTCAACAACTTTTACTAAACTAATTCTTATGTAATCATTACAATACAACATTATAGTTAGAAAAGTGGTCAGTGCCACGCCCATTGAAATTAAATATTAATTTTAGCTACTTCTTCTTAACCCATTCTTGTGAAACTTCACTCACACAATTAGTTCTCGTGAAAGTACAACATGATGATCAAATATGTGGGCAGTACTACGCCTATTTCGTTGTCTGTTTTTTTTTTGCCAGAACTATTTTTAATAAACGTTTTTAAAAGGTTCTTTAAGGAAACTTTTTTATAAAATGTCCTAACGTGGTTTTATAAGTCCCATCTCTGTTTATCAAACAACATACAATGTTAATGTTAGAAGTTTATTATTGCTCCCAAATGAGTGTATAATATTGTTGCTAGTTATTATTTGATGGCAGCAATGAATTAAAGCTTAAGAAAAGTGAATGACTGGACTAACTCAAACAAAATCAGACTGGCTGAGTGATTTCTCCACTAGCCAACATTTTAATATACAATTTAAACATAAAAATGATGAAAAGCGAGTTTCCTTTTGTATTTCTAATATTAATTTTGTTGGCTTAAGAGCAGAAATTATTTCACACTTTCACAAACATTTGCATGGATGTAGTACGAGTATGTATTTGTATGAGTTGGCAAGTAAAGCAGCTGTTGCAAGCTTGTGACTGACTAATCTTTAGGTGGGTGATGGCAGCAGATTCATATGAAATATTTTACGATTTCTTAATGACGGCTAGCAGTCTAATGAATAATTTGACTATAAAAATTTTATGCTGATTAAAAATATGTATTTAGTTACATCCTGTACCCTGTAAAACTCCCCTTTTCAGCATTTCACTTCACCAAAAAACAATTTCTTACACTTGCTTGCTAGAAAAACGTCAAAAAGTTTTACGCTCTTAAATTTTAACTTAAAACGTAAAGTATTTTAAAGCCTTCACCATTATTATTTCTTAAAAAATAAAAACACTTTCCTTAAATTGGATTCGGCTACTAAAACTTTCCATAGGCTGTCTCACAGTTATTGCCGTTTTTTCCCACGTACGAGAATGCATTCTATTTTTAATTATTTTTATTGTTTTGAATTTGCCCAAAACCCCGAAAAAATATTTAGTTTTGTTTAGTGTTTGAAGCAAGTTTGTTTGCCCAAATATTTATTCTTTTTTATTTTCGTATGGACAAAATTTAAAACGTTGGATGGTGGTATGAAATGAAAATTGTTTAAATTCAAATGAATAATGACAATTGTTTCAGTTGGTATTTGTGGTTGGTGCCATGTTATGCTATAAAACAACAAGAGTTTGTTTTAAATTCCTTAAAATGAAAAAACTTACAGCCAACTACATTTGAATGTAGATTAGGGTATCCGTTATTTTTAAGGTGGAAATATTTTGGGTCTCACCCACCAAAAAGTGGAGGCTTGACGCAAAAATGACGCTTAAAAAATATCACGCCACTGCGACCACGTCTTTCAGTGCCGCCTTGCTGTTGAAATTTATACGACATGATGACCCACAAGTCGAAAAATATGACTAAATCATGAAAATTTTTCTTTTAAATAGGTTTTGTCTGTGAAGTTTTCAACAGCTTTTCTCTTTCTTACTGACTTTGATCTAAATCGTATAATTAACAAAATAAGTAGCAAAATATCGAAAAAGCCTATAAAGCCCTTATGACACTACATATTTCTTGCATTGTTTTGCCATAGGATTGAAAGAAAGAATCGGCAAGTGATAGAAAGAAACAGCTATAAAAAATGTAAAGAAATTGTAGTTTTTTAAGTGCTGCCTATTTCTTATTTATAATAAAACGCCAACAGAAAAAAGTTGAAATAAAGAGGCGGTAAATCCCTGAATTCGTGAATAAACCGTTAACTTGGCAACACTTTAATGTTTCAAGCTTGAAATATCAGTTTTAAGTTGAACATTTTTTCTGACAGGCCCTCATTTTTTATCGATAGCATTAGTAAAAGCTTTGACAATTTGGTATTTTTCTTAATATAGCTGAACTCTTTGCACCTGGTAAACAGTCCCAGCATATTATATTTGCACTGTTCTCCAAAACTTAAAAAATGAAGAAAATGTAGTGTCATAAGGGCTTAACTATTAAAATAATAAGGAAAGCCCATAAATTTTCTAATTTCGGTACATTTTTTCGTTCCCTAGAAATTGATGTTGGTTGTTTAGTAATCTGAACTCCATTTTTTCCATCAGTTTTAGTTTTCGAGATATGCCGTTATTTCGAAAATTAAGGCCCTTGCACGACATATATTATCATAACTGAGTAATAGTTTGCCCTATTCAGTAAGAACGAAAAATCAAAACTCGACAACAAAATTATCTTTAAGACTAGCAAAATTTTTTCGAAAATCCACCCATTAGTTTCATAGATATCGTAAAAGTTTGGGCATAAAAATTGAAAATTTCATAAAAGTTTTAAAATTTTTGCGTTTAAAAATTCCAAAAAAAATTCTTTTTGGGTTGAGTTCGGCTTTAGTTTAATTTTTCAATTAAATTATATTTTTATTTAGACAAAGAAAACTTTGAGGGTTGAACTGACGTTTCGATAGCTCCCGCTAATCACATCAGAGTTCTTTACCGCTTAGACCACTCGACCAAAGTCGGTGATTTGCAGTCAGGAGTTGAATATCATCTACTTCTAATTTAGTTAAAGAATTGCTATGTTTGTTAGGTTATTGGGCTTTTGTCATAAATCCTCAAAGTAATAAATAATTTATCTATTTTTATTTATTTAAATTAAGGAATTTATAGAATATATATATATATATATATATATATATATATATATATATATATATATATATATATATATATATATATATATATATATATATAACGAGTGATTTTTTTGCTATTATCTTTTTGGCAACACTAGTTTTGACAGCTCACGCACGTTTTGTATCTTGTGTCACTGTCAAACATCTTCAGTTTGGTCTATAATTTAATCATGAATCGTCTTACAAACGAACAACGCTTGCAAATTATTGAATTTTATTACCAAAATGCGTGCTCTGTTAAGTTAGATGAAGATCCACTTTTTTATCGAAGAATTGTGTTCAGCGACGAGGCTCATTTCTGGTTGAATGGATACGTGAACAAGCAAAACTGCCGTATTTGGAGTGAAGAGCAGCCAGAAGCATTGCAAGAGCTACCAATGCATCCACAAAAAACAACCGTTTGGTGCGGATTATGGGGTGGCGGCATCATTGGGCCGTATTTCTTCAAAGATGATGCGAATCACAACGTTACTGTGAATGGTGAGCGCTACCGTGCGATAACAAACTTTTTTCTGCCCAAAATGGAAGAGCTTGACTTGCATGACATGTGGTTTCAACAAGACGGTGCCACATGCCACACAGCACGCGAAACAATGGACCAATTGAGAGGCGAGATCGGTGAACAGTTTATTTCACGCTTGGGACCAGTCAATTGGCCGCCCAGATCGTGCGATTTAACGCCTCTAGACTATTTTTTGTGGGGCTATGTTAAGGCTAATGTCTATAGCGACAAGCCCGCTTCGATTGACGCACTGGAAGCCAACATTGCCAACATTATTCGTGAGATACCGGCCGAAATGTTGGAAAGAGTATGCCAAAATTGGACTAAGCGGATGGACCATTTGAGGCGCAGCCGCGGCCAACATTTGCATGAAATAATCTTCAAACATTAAATTATATCGACCCAACTATCGATCCAAATAAATATTTCATGCATTTTTCTGAATTTTATGTGTTTTTTTCTTTTTTACTTTCCGATAGTTCTTATAAAATCACCCATTATATATATATATATATATATATATATATATATATATATATATATATATATATATATATATATATATATATATATATATATATATATATATATATATATATATATATATATATATATATATATATATATATATATATATATATATATATATCGATTAACCGATTAACGCAAAATTAAACGTAAAGTGAGTTCACTCACTAAATTTTGAATAAAAGCAAAAGTTGTGCTGTGATTTTAATAAAATATGGCTTGTTTTGCTTGATGCACATTCAACTATATGGCAATACAAAAACAAAGGCTTGTTTGGTTTTAAGCTTCACAAAAAAAATATTTTTTTTTTTGTGAAATTAATATTTTTGAAGAAAATTAAATTTTATGATTCTTTCAAATGTGAGCGGGCTGGCGACACGTCTTATCCTAAACCGATTTTTTAAAACAGTCGATCATTTTGGCTTGAAAGTGACTGTAAAAAAAGTATACAAAAACATTTGCCATATACATTAGAGGGCTGCAAAGTGTACTTAAATGTATTCGTAGAATGCACTCGTATGAATTTCGTGTGTGCATAGATGTATGTTCTTATTTATATTCTTATGTACAAATGCATGTCAATGTGTGTACATACATAGCCAGAAAAAACATACATGCATACACATACAAACATACATACGAGTACTTGAGAGTATATTCGTGCTGCCCTCTAATATACATAGCTTTGGGTCAGCCTAATGTACCTAATATACATATGCACTTATGGATGTGTGTCCACACATACATGTGAGACTAAATAGATGATGTGACAAAGAAAGAACAGTTCGAAAAAGCACTTCAAAGTGTAGTGCCTCAAGCTCATATTTGTCATAAAATTCTATTACATCAATTAAGTTATGAATTTAGTCGAACTGCATGGTTTTTATCCAAAGTGATATAATTAGTTTGCCTTAAGTTCGTTTTCAATTTAATCTTTCGAATAATTATTTTTATATTATGAAACAACTTCTAAAGTATATAATAATTGAACATTTAAAGAAAAATTTTGTTGCACGGAAGGTTTAACTTATATCAGATGTTTCGAGACCACTACAGTCTTCTCATCAGAATTCTTTTCCGCCTAGACGGCACTGCCAGCGAAAACAGCAACAACCAATTAGCTAAAAGTTCTATTTAACTTATGACTTTTTTCTCAGCTATTATCGGAACAAAGGCTCGAAACTTCTCTCTATTTCTTATCATGTTCAATTTTAAGCTTTTTGATTTCTATCATTAAAGGCATGAAAAATCATCGTACTTTTCAAATGTTGGGGTTTTTTGTGAATGTTTATTTCTGCCCAACTTTTTGAACGTATACATTCTTGTTTAGCTAAAAGCCTGTAGGCCCTTTATTATAACTTGCCTGTAAAGTACGCGTTTGTAAAATTTAACTATAGCCGAAGTAAGAAATAAAGTAACTATTTTTTTAGATCAGGCAATTAATGCCTGCCAGTTAATAAATTAATTAATGTGCTACCTTTTTTGGGAAAGGGATAGTGTAGAGAGAACAGATGGTGAAGTGAGAGAGATAGAAAGCTCAATTCATTTACAACTCTGCTATTGCGCGTTTTTCGGAGCATTGTTATAGCGCCTCGGGTATGAAGTAGAGGCATTAACTTGTTTAAGCTATGTAGCCATTTTATTAGTTCTTTTACTTCCCCGACGATTCCGCTACAATACCAACGAAGGAGGGTGCTGTGATGTGCATTAGTATATGCCAGTATTAATCGCTGCTGGTACTGCCAAGTGATCAGTGATATGCCTTCATCACTTTCACAGTCCAACAACAATCAACACAATCACATGCCAATACGCATCAGAAAAATTCATGTTGTTTATGGGTTGCCTGAAATTAGTCTCGAACTCAAGATTTCAGGGTTGGTGGTCAAGGTGCTAATATCACTTCAACCAACAGCGCCCTCGTTATTACAACTTCCCTTTAAAATAAAATTAATTTTTTTGAAAACTTGGCAGTACCGGAGTAAAAATCGATCACTACCTTTAGGCGTCACTTTAAAATACTTTTAATACACACAGCAAAGAAAGAAAATACTTATTTTTCCTCCTAAAACTATGCATGAAAATTGTTTCAATGTTTCTTTTATTTATATACTTTCAAAAGCTATGGCAGCTCAAATGGCATAAACTTCACGTTAAATTAAAGGGCATAAAGAACTTCCATATACCTTATCTGACAGTTTTTGTTTAAAGTCTACTTATAATAATGAAAAACGAATTATCTCTAAGATAACATCCTAACTTTAGCTATTGGTAAGTTATAATAATGGCCCTTTGGGATCTTAGTAACTTCCTATTCATAGCTAGTAGTATTTTCAACTTTCCAATTAAAGTTTTAGTCTCAAAGGCCTCGAGACTTTGCAATCCTCCCTACCCCTACCCTGAGGGCTTCCCTTCAGTTGCTACCTAGTTTCGATTTGACACGATGTTCCTTCAAAACTATTAACGTAGCCTGACTGTCAACGTACAGAATTAACTCCTCGCCTTCAATTTCATTTCTGGCCACCAAATCCGTGAACTTTACAATCGCTAGGATCTCAAACTAAAGCACCCTATTCTCACTCAGAAGTCTGAAGTCCGTTGCCAAAATAAAGCCACCAGCGTCTATGCCTATTCCCATTTTTCGCCCGTCTGTAAAGACTGCATAACCCTCGTAGTGTCCATCAGATTGGTCGTAAAAATTTCTATCCCGAATGACTATTGAGAGTGTCGCCCGTCTGTAAAGACTGCATAACCCTCGTAGTGTCCATCAGATTGGTCTTAAAAATTTCTATCCCGAATGACTATTGAGAGTGTCCTGCTAAAATGATGCTGTTGTCTCGTAGATAAATTTTTCTATAAAACTCTTTATGAATTAAGCACTCGAATGTTGTCCGTAATACTCATAATGTTTTTGCCATTTTTTTGAGATTAAATTTGAAATTTGTAAAAATTTAGAAAACAATATCTAAAATTTTTATTAAATCTACATAAAGTAGTTGTTTATTGAAGTTCAGTCGGCTTAATTCAAGTTGTTTGTTGTTTCAAAGCAAAAAAACAATAAAATAAAAGAAATTGAGGAAAATAAAAACTCAAGCAAAACAAATGCAGTACTTGTTTTACTTGTCCTCATACGATTATCAAGCTATTTTTATTTTACATTTTCGGGCTTGTATAGTATAGTGGACGGGCCGGGCCACACGATACCACTTCTGTTGCGCAACTCTTGATTTTATGGGAGCGAGAGGAGTGAAACAAAAATGCGCAACTAGAATTTTAAGGTATGGAGACGAATAGAACTTTAAAAAATGTTTAAAAGTCAGAAGCGAAAGTTGCATCAATAAAAGAAAAAAAAGAACATATTGAAGTGCTCAAAATAAAATAAAAATCTGGTCTTATACATATATTTTATACACATGCAATATTTTTGATACACTGAGAGAAAAAATTTAATAAACTGAGAAGATCTAGTGTAACATTAAGAGCTTATTTACCTTAAGGCTTGCGACAAAGTCTTGCGACATGTGCTTGAGGGTGAGAGGGGTAGAGAAGTTAACGGTGTAGTCAAAGACGTGCAAAGTGAAAATTTTGTGAACAATTTTGACACTTCTCTTTCTCTCATTCGTACACTTGTTGTGTTATCTATGAGCGGTGTTTGCCAGTATGAAATATTTCCAACTACCAATTAGTTAGTTTATGGCAAAACTAACTATAAAAGAACGAACCAAAAACATTTAGCCAATTGAGGGTTAAAAAGTCCCCATTTTGTTTAAACAAAAAAGTATTTACGTAAATGTGCACAGATTTAAAAAGGGACTCCAAAAAGGAATGTAGGCATTGTAGCGGCAACATCACCCTCAATGTAAATAAGCTCTAAGGGACTAACTACGACCTAAGTGGGTCAGTTTGTGTTGTCTGTACTGCCCCAAGGATGTAATCCCTCAAAAAGGTCTGTTTACTGTATGCCTTTTGACTTTCACCGCATCATGTGTTTCATGCATTTACACCAACGAAATACAAATGTTATTGTTTTTTAATATTGTGTTAAGTTTTGTTGTCTTTTAGCTAAAATCGAATTATAGCAAAAGTTTTTCAATCAGAAAATTTATTCATACAGAACGTTGAAAACAAATATGTAAATATTAATTTTAAACAAAAAGACATTTGCAACAATATAAGAAATTCTATTAAGTGAAAAATTTAGTACCGAATCTACAATCAGACGATTCAATTACGACAAAGAAATGCGGCTCCAGCAGAATGATTCAAAGTGTCACACAGTGAACAATGCGATAGCAGTTCTTCATGAAGGACCCTCCTGGATGGAAAGAACTTGTATATAGGGCGTTCAATGTTTAATTTCATACTGCTACTAAAGCCTTGCAGTCCTTTTTTTTGCGTACCTGCTAAGAAATTAATTTTAAGCTTTGAAAGACATTTTCTCTTTATAAAAAAAATGTTCAAAAACCTTTGAAATTATTTTTAATCACAAAAAAGTTTTTAATAAAATCTAATTGAATTTTTTCTCAAAACTAGACATAAAAGCTTAAAGAGCTTTGAAAAAGTATTAACACTTTTACTGAATTTTTTCACTGTCGAAAAGTTCATCTTGTGCAAACAAACTTTAATGCACTTGTAATTGTCATAAAAAATTTTTTTTTTATTTAAATTTAATTTCTTTCACTTTTCCCAAGGAAAAACAACAGCGAAAACAAATATTCAAATGAAACTTTTGTGTTGCTCACGTTTTGACGCTGAATTACTTTTTTCGCATACAAACACTTCATGATAATGATGTAAATGAAGACGATGATAACGATGATGATGACGATGATGATGATTTGGATGCCTCCAGAGAGTTTTATGTCGTTTGGTGTTGGAAACAAAAAATAAATAAAATAAAGAAATGAAAATAAACTTTGAAAATTTTTGTGCATTTGGGGTCCCAAGTTGAATTAAAAGTTTTTCAAGAAGTTTTAAATTTTTCACGAATAGACGCATGAGTATGGGCGTATCTGTATTCGAAGGAAAGTAAAGCATATTTCAAAATTATTTAATATTTCCAAAATGAATGGGTTTATTTCTTAGCTAAGAAAACTAGTAAAACATTTAAACAATAATAAATGATAAGAATAAATTGCTCATAAACAATGAAAGCATACAACTAACAAACAACATAAAACTTTTGAACAGATTTTATTTTAAATGATATTAAAGAACAAAACAAGTTCCCAAAAAAAAACTCACAACGAAGAAAAAAACATTAAATTTATTTTGAAACATTATCGTGGTCGTTTACATCGATTTGCATTTATAACCAAGCAGTTGTCTAGCTTTGCCAACAATCTTTAACAAAAACAATGCAAACCTCAAAAACCAAAGCCAATGTCTTTACTTTTGGACAAAAAAAAGACAAGAGACAGTACAATTGCAAATAGTATTTTCAAGTTTTTTACATCAAAATATTTTTGAAGGGAAGAAAAAAACTATTTGCATTAAATACATACGAGTTAGTGGTGCTATTTTTGGTTAGAGAACTTAAGTCAACCACTAAATATCCTTGACAATGGTTTTGTGGCATTAAAAAATACTCTTGTTTTAAATAGTTGTTAACTTCTTGGATTTGATTTTTGTTAAAAGTAAGGGCAAGGGACGTCTAATGATATGCACAAGAAAACTAAAATAACATTGAGAGACCAGATCACTAACGGATTTGAATATCATTGTATATTTTGACATGATGTTTCAGGTTTGCTATAAGCAAAACTTAAAAAATGTAAATTTATTAAAACTGGAAGTGAATAAGATTAAAGCAAGGCATACATTACTCCAGTATACTGGCACAAACAAGTGATGTTGAATCGTGCTCGAAACACATACCATACAAGCATAATGGTGCAATATTAATTTTCTTAAAAATTCTGTACTGATGAGTTCTTGTACCTAGTGCGCACCGCATTCATTACTGATATTGTTTTAAAAATATAAATTAAGTAAAATTCATGTTTTTTTATTTAAAAATTGCTAGAAATTACTTGTTTTATTTCAGAAAGACTTTACAGTATATATTTTGTTCTTTGTTTTCTTAATTTATCAGTAGTTTATTCAAGTAAATGTGTTTTATCCCGATGTTTACTCTTTGACAACTTCTCTCAACTGAGCTAAATTCACCATACACAATACCACAAACTGGTACCATCAGCAAAATATCAAACTATGTTTGACATCGCTACACAAATCGTACAATCACACCAAATGCCCATACACGACCCAACCACTGGCGCCAACACGTGATTGCGCATGCATACTGGTGTAGTGTATGGGGCCCTTAACTTAAAAACTTAATTATATTATTTTCTTTTCAAAATATTAAACACAGAAAAGAAAAATCAATTATCCGTACTTAAAGCAATCCAAGCGGTATCAAAAGTACAGTAAGAATAAAGCTTGATTCAAGTACGGATTATTTAAGTACATAGAAAATTACGGCACTTGCTAGGTCTCTTTTATAAATTACTTCAAAATACGAGTATATGATGAAACAGAACTGGGGCTAGACGAGTTTTTCCAGACAAATTGACATTAATCATACGCCGTGAAACTCAGTCATGAGATAATTATAAATCAGAGCTGGGGCTAGACGAGTTTTTCCATACAAATTGACAGTAATCATACGCCGTAAAAAGCAGTCATGAGATAGAATGATGAAACAGAACTGGGGCTAGACGAGTTTTTCCATACAAATTGTCATTAATCACAGAACGTTTTTTCTCGTGCTCTCAGTTTTAGCCACTCATTCTCTCAACAATACTGCCGTGATTTAATAAAATATCATACATTTTTCATACGAAATATAAGAACAAAAGAAAATAAACAATAATATGAGAGCATCTTGAAGCTGCTGCCGTCGATTTAGTTTTGGGCCTGTTTATTCGAAAGCGTTTTTGCCTGAAGTTGCAGACTTAGTTGTGTTTCATCATAGAATCTATTTTATTTTGAGAACGTTTTTTCTCATGCTCTCAGTTTTATCCAGCCACTCATTCTCTCAACAATGTTGCCGTGTTTTGATAAAATTTCATACACTTTTCATACGAAATATAAGAGCAAAACAAAATAAATAATAATGTTAGAGAATTTTGAAGCTACTGCCGTCGATTTAGCTTTCGGCCTGTTTGTTTTGCAGCGTTTTTGCCTGAAGTTAAAGACTTAGTTCTGTTTCATCATTATCTTAATTTTTTTATCAAAACGTTACTCCTTTCCTTTCTAGTGTTTCTACATACACAATTGTTTGATATATAAATATATGTAAAATAACAGCCTGCATATAATCAATAAAGAAAGAAAATTCTTACGAAAACAATAAAAAAAAATACAAAAATCAAGTAGGAAACTTCTGCACGTACTTAAGCGCAGTGTTACAACAAACTGTAACTTGAAAGCTAAAAAAAGAAAAAAAGTAACAGAAAACTCTACAGATTTAAGATTTTATTGCAAAAACTAAAACAACAACTGTAACAAGCAACAAACAACGAAAAGAACACTCAGTCAGAGGAGAACCAGGCGGAACATTGTCAAAAAGTCGTAAAATTTAGCAAACATTAAATCTGTCGTTTCTACTTAAAAAAAATCTTTTGCTCGTTATATTTTTCTGATTTTTTTCCTTTTATAAATGCGACTCATAAAAATATATGTTTGAATGAGTTGCATGGAGTGTTTACCCAAGTGGCACAACTAATGTGATGTGTTAAGTTTGTTTAACGATATCCGTTTCCTGCACTGCACCGCACTCCCTTTAAAGCAGAAAGTGCTCTAACTCTTGTAGTATTAATGTGCGAGTGCAGGTAAGTAGTTTATTAACTAAATGTTTTGGAAAATAATTAAAAGCAGAAAGAATCCAAAAGAAAATTTATTCAATTTCTTGTTAATTTATTGAAAACTTCTAAGGCGTTCGTTAGAAGTATAAAGTTTTCTGAGAATTTATTATATTTAAACAAATGAAACTATTTAATTGTAGATTTCTTTATATTAGTTTTCTGTTTTAAATTATTACTCCTGAAGTTTTACTTTTATTTTCTTTTTTATTACATTTCTATATTATTTTAAGTTACTTTACTTTTTAATTATTTCATGACCTAAAATGTTGTTACAACATGCCATTTATTATTTTCACATTCAATTTCATGTTGCAGAGACTATAAAATGTATTTAAGTTTTCTGTTTAAATGAACACATTTTCCAGGAACGTTTTTATATGTTCAGTTCAAATAAGAAAGGAAGCAAATCCATGTGGTGGTGGTCAATTGACTGCGGTTGCTGTTGTACTCTATATTGTTTTATATATCCATTAGAAATCACTGTACGGATGACTATAAGCATTTATTTAATCAATAGTTAATTGCTTGAAAATAATTTTCAATAACTCCAGCCAGTCATGTCAAATTGGTTAATCAGAATCTCATTTTAGATCTATGTGATATCTTATTAAAAAATTAGTGATAAAATCGCGTAAATTCGGTAACTCTATAGCTCCGGATCTAACTAAAGCAGAGCATACTCCAGCATATATAAATATATGATAAAAATGGTTCGATGTGGATTGGCAGCGTTGAAGTGATTTTGAACTATTATTATTTCGTAACTTTATCTATTTTATTAATTTTATATTTTTACTCACCGTTTGCTATTTTAACTTCAAGTAGTATCAAACTAAGATCCTTCAGGTATGTAGTCCAATGTACTAACCATTCGGCCAAAAACACTGTTGCAAAACGGCACCAAGAAACTGAAATAAACTACTCTTCTTTCTCGCTTAAAAACCTGCATTGGATCAGCACAATAAAATCACCTTTTTTGTATAACTTGTGTTCGAAGCTTTGATATAACTAAAAAGCTTATATTTTTCATTCATACTACCCATTAGATGTGTGTTCATATGCTAACTTTCTTGCTTTAAAACCTGCATTGTTTGGGGCGCTATGAAATCAGCTTCTGAACAAGCTCATATTTTAAAGCGAATTATGATTCGCTTTATTGCTTTAGTGCTTTAAAAAACATGAACATTTTTTTACTGGGATACTCGTGCAATATTCATTTCTTTCAAAATTTTTTAAGGATGAGTTGTTGTTGAGTGTTAGTGCGCACCGTATTTATTATTGATATTGTTTTGAAAATATAATTTAAGAAAAAATGCGTATTTTTTATTAAAAAATTATTAGAAATGATTTGTTTTATTTCAGAAAGGCTTTACAATAGTTATTTAGTTTATTTTTTATAATTTATGGGCAATTTATTGAAATGTGTTTTATTGAAATGTGTTTTACCCCGATGTTTACTCTTTGACAACTTTTCTCACAATATACGCCAAATCGAACGGTTTGAAATTTTTTTAAATACGCACTTTTTTTGGTATTCTAGTACCCCTCAAAAGAGCCTTCCTAGATAATTTTGAGACTTTTTTGAACTTTTCAAAAAAATAAATTCTTCTAGGTTTTTGCCCAAAACTGATCCAAATTGGACAAAAAAAAATATTTTTAATTTTTGTTTTTAGATGTTTCTAAGAGAAAAATAGAAAAACATTCCAATTTTCTTATTTTTGAATTCAAAATTTTAAATCGTGTTTTTGAAACTAAGTGTACAGTTAGAGCAAAATTAAGTTGATACTGAGATAATACCAATAATCATGTTGAAACAAAATTATTTCAAGTTGAAACGACATGAACTTAATGTAGTAATTTTATTAATGATTTTACTTACGTGAAAATGGCAAAAAATTTAGTTTTTATCCAAAGAAATTTAATTATTTTGGCCTGAATTCGAATTTAATTTAAATTTTCAATTAAATTATTTTTTCCATTTAGAGACAAATGTGAAGCATATAGACAAAGAAAATTTTTGACTGCATGGAGGGTTGAATTGACGTTTCGATAGCTCCCGCTAATCTCTTCAGAATTCTTTTCCACTTGACCAAAGTCGGTGGTTTGCAGTCATGAGTTGAATATCATCTACTTTTAATCAATTTATACTGTCTCTCTTAGAGCTGTATTTCATTTGATAGTTATTCATATTCACTTTTTTCTTTGTCTTGTGTTAAGACTCTTTATTATTTCTCTATTCTAGTATGAATTATCATTGATAATTACAAGTACTAGTACATGCTTAATATAAGCACTCAAAATGATTATTTAAACGAAGAGCTTTTTTAAGGATTACATTTAAAATTGCTAAGCCGATTGTACAATTTTTGGATTTTATTTTTCTAATGAACTTACTCTTCCTGCCAAACACTTTAACTTAACAAACTTGATCTCAATCATTGTATAGGGTATAATCATGCTGTTTTTCATTTCCAATTAGCAAAGAAAGCAGACATTTGGATTGTTGTTCCCCATTTCACCCAGTTTTGCTCTGATTATACATTGCAACTTTTCTGTACATTATTATTTGGTTTGTTTTTTATTTATTTATTTTTTTTTTTTTTCATTTTTCACTTTTTTATATTCCAATAGGAACAGCAACTTTATAGGTCATGTAACTTGGGAGTTGAAATTAAAATCATAGATAAAAATATACAAATTTATAGGAACTTATATACGTAGTATAACTTATATACGTATTATTAAATTTTAATAGCTTTTGATTAAATTTTTTGTATTGATTACAAACAAAAAAAATATACAACTTTAAGATCAGCTAAAAATTATGATAATAAATCATATTCTTTGTACAATATCTTTGGTACTTTAACGCCTCACAACACCTTACAAGCATAAAATAATTGTATTTTTGCAAGCAAGTGAAAACCTTTCTGTCATTTCCTTTAATAAACAACACAAACCTTGTTAATTGGGTCATTTCTTTTTATTAACCAGGAAGTAAAAGTATATCAAATCATTGCTAAGCAAATAAACACACTCTATTTTAATTAAGTCAACAGCAACTAAGCTAGCTAACACAAAAACTAACATTGAAAGGAAATGGAAATATAATTGAATTATTTTAGCTTAATTTGGATAAAATTAATATACGAAAATTTGTGCATAGTTTATTTGTTTCTCTGACGGATATATTTTTTCTTCAATACAAAATATGTATTAAGGTATTGATCTGCATGAAGTCTAGCTAGTGATGAAATGATTAATCGAATGATTAATTCAATTCAATTATTTTGCTGCAATAAACGATTAACTTGTATCGTTTATTTTATTTTGATTACTCGAGTATTTCTCGATTATTTCTAATAAAAATCAAGCAATAAACTTCGTAAATGGCCGAAGACAACATATTATCTTGCAGACCATCTGATCCAGAGCAAGATCTGCAACCATACTGGGGCTCCCTCGTCAACAGCTGCGTATACTCGTAGCGGTCATAACAGGGCACTGTCTCATTCTTCCTTTTAACGATTTCTGTAGAAGTTGTCAGAACGAGGAGGAGGAAGAAGCTGTCAAACACCTCCTCTGTCGATGTCCAGCACTATATAGAAATAGGGCGTCATACTTGGGAAATCCGTCACTACCCGAACTAGCAGACCTGGGGGAATGCGACATTAGGGGGATAAATTCATTCATACGATACTCGGGTTGGTTTAATACCGACCCAACCTCTGGGATAGGAGGGACACCTCTCTGAATTTCCCTACTATCCATCCCAGGCATCACAAAGGGACCAAAGGACCCAAGTGGGCCGGTTGTTAGAAACCGGCAGCCTGTTCAACCTAACCTAACCTATCTGATCCAGCTCAAATCGGATTGGCTGAGTATTCTATTGGCATTACTACGCATAAGTAATATTAAGTGATTCCTGTATTAAACATTACTCATATGTAAAGTATTTTGGACACTAAATTAAAATTAAATTCATCTTGCACTGTACAACACAATAAAAAATAAAATGGTTCCAAAGCGACCCAACCAACCACTTGCAATATAATTGTGAAATTTTTCGTATTGTACAATAATATCGCCAATGTGTATGTCATATTCAAAGGTTGCACAATATTATTGCTCAATCAAGAAAATTGTGTTATGTGGTGGTAACATTGTTTAGTCTTATGTTTACTTTTTCACTACCATTTATTGCATAGTATAGATTAAAACGAGAATAATATGTACAATAGCATATTGTATAATGGATGGACCGCTTTATACGTGCATCGGCGCTGTAAAAGTTTACATCTAGCTTTAATTTTAGGATGAGTTAAAGCTCCTCTACTTTTACACCTTGTTTTAGAGAATCGGCATAAGTCTAATGTATTTTATTCGTTACAGAAAATTCTCATATTGCTTGTCTGTCGCCTTAGTATGTATTTGATTTGGGCGACGTATTATATTTACTTTTGATGTCTTATAAAATCTTCTAAGAATTTTGCCTTCTAAGCTATCGCTTTTATCATCGAAAAAAATATTCTGCAACTTTAAAAAATAAGCATTTGGAATAAATTATTGACTTTATTAAAATTGTCATGATTATTAATGTACATATTATCTGATTATACAATTTTTAAAACGCAAAAATTCGCAGGAATTTCCCCACTAATTTCCAAGGATTTTAAGAAAATTTTACGGAATTCTTGGGCATACCCATTCCAAAAAGGTCCTCGAAAAACTTTAATTACGTGGTAACTTTTAAGCAATAAAGAGACAAAACTATTTATTCAGAAAATTCAAGTAAGAGGGAGCAACAATATATTACTAAAATTTTTTAAATATGTAAAAAAGTTGTTTTATTCTATAATTATAAACGAAAAGCTAAAATTTTCCACTAATTGATTTTTTCTGGTTTAATTTTATAAATCTCATTAAACTTTTACTAACATTCAATTGTAAAAACTAGAAAAATCCATTAGATTTACATTTAAGTAACTCTAAGTGGAATGTGTTATATTTTATGTCTATTTTTGTAGAGAATAGCATTCGCATGCTGGTCATGCGACAAATTTCATGAATTTTTCATTAGATAAGTTTTTATATCATGTTTTCAAATTTTATTTCTTTTATTGGCTACCATCAAGCCAGCAATGGAATGCAGTTTGCAATATTTTATAAACTTCATAAAGACACTAATGTACAATGTACTTTTATGCATATACATCAATATGTACTGGTCGACTATTTTAAGTATGGTGTACACAGAGAAAACAGATTCATTGTGATAACGGAATTCGTAGCCAATCGAATTTGGTCGGTTCTGTGTACTATCGCATAATTCGATTGCTAGTACTGAACAAATTTGATATAGGGAACTGAATATCACAGAATGACTCATTGGCGAATAATATATTTATTGTGAATGAAAGTGAAATTTTTAAAATTTTAAATGTTTTATTGAAGTCACAAACTCAAACAATTATAGAAACCCAAATACACATTAATATAAAATAAGCGCTCTTAAAACTGCGAAATCAAATACAGATTAACTGCCTGTTCGCCGATATCGATGGAGTTCTTTCTTTCGCACAATTACATTTAAAACAATTACAAAATTGTTGAATTTGTTTTTTGATTCAAATTAAATTTGTGAGAAAGAAAGAACACCTTCAACATCGGCGAACAGGCAGTAAATATAATACACATTCTTAAAGCTGCAAATATCCATCGATTGTAAAGCCAATCGATCTCATGAGAGTACATACTGCTACTCGTACTTTTAACTGTAAAGATATTAGAATGCATAAAACCTTCATATCACAGACAGATTATTTTGATAAACTTACCTTGACGACTTCTTGATGCATTAAAGAAGACACTGCACATGTTTTAAAAGAGTTCCTTAGCTTAAAACTGTCTTAGCAATTGAATCGTTGAATGCAGCCATTCTCCATAAAATTTCTATAGAATCACGACACAAATCTTAAGTAGAGAAATCTACTTTTCAATAACAAAAAAAAACAACCTTTTATTAATAAATGATGTGGAATTATAGTTGATTTTATGATCGTCTAGTATAAGAATGAATGGTACCTTCAGGAATCGCCATCGGAATTATCTTACCCCTCCTATAATCAATTAAAGTGCACTGAAATATTGTCTTGATATGAATAGTACATCTGGTTCACGATTAGAGGCTGCTTACTTTCCACGAACTTTACTTTGGTTCCGCCAGCAGAGGAAAACAGGCCAGCTCATGGCTGAATACTCTAAAAGTTTTGTAGCGAAACGTCCGTGGGTTTCACAAGATTTCTATGGAAATACGACAGAAAATCTATGTATAAAGGCGGAATTAAAATAAAAGAAACTTACCTTTTATCAATAGTCAGGACCAAGAATGATTGATTAATTTATTTTGAGTTCAATTTATAATTTTTAATATTAATTATTTTTACTTGTCAAGTTCTTTCAGCAATTTGTTTATGACTTTAAACCTTCATTCGGTTGGAAACACCAAATGAGTATTTTGGAAAGTACAACCGAATTTTCATTATAAGGATTTGCTATCGTTATTGAAAATACATCTGGGGTATTCTATTTCAGACATAAGCATTGAATTATAATTGAATTTATTAAATATGAATATTAATAGTAAAATATTGATTAATTTAGTTGATTTTTTAATGGGAACTGTTTTACAATCAATCTGTTTTCTCTGTGTACTATTTCAATATTTTATTGATATGAATATTAGGCTGTCCCTTATGTCTCAAGCTCTAAATGCGTTCGTAATTTATTGCTTGTCACTCCGTTCCAGAGCTATTATTTAAGAAACAAATTATATCGTCCTAATAACAATGCAACTTACAAATAAATCACGTTTTATCAGGTTGTATCGTAGTACTCGCGCAATTTGTATGAACTTTATCTAAATGCAAGGCACGGGTTAACGTTCGTAAAATGGACCAATGGATTCTGCTCGAAAAAATAAGGGGCAGTCTAATGGAAATGGCTAATTCTCATTTTAAATACTTTTTTCGTGTCCGTTGAAAGTATAGTAAAATATTTCATAAAATAAAGGCATGACTTTGAAAATTAAAATTGCTTTAGCATGATATAATATATAATAAACGAATATGTGTTAAAAACGAAAAATGAAAATACGGACGTGCCATTTTGTATGAAGAGAGTAACTCTTCATACAAAATAGAGTGTCCGTAATGCATGCTATTGATTTTCCACATTAAGAAACTATGAATTTTTCCAAAAAATAAAATGTATAATGGTTTCAGAATATTTACATTTATTTCTCTTATTTTCAGTGTTGCCAGGAGCTGAAGGAGAAAAGAGGCTAAATAGGTATTTTTAAAAGACTAGAAAAGGCTAAATCGCACAAAAATAAAAGCTAAAAAAAAGCTAAATATTTTTTTATAGAAAACTCAACGTTTTCTTTATTATTGAATATGTAGAAATACACAAGCATGGTAATTGTTACACTATGCAACAAGAAAAATGACAAAGAGTACCACTATATTTTTTAATGTGTTATGGCTCCCAGTCGTCATTTTAAATTCTAGGAATATATAATTTTTTTATTTCTTTCTACAATTTGGAATTTTTGAAGAGGCTACTCTACCGATTTCATCATAACTTGGGATGGGGTTGGGTTGTCCAATTTTATTATTATTATTATTATTATTATTATTATTATTATTATTATTATTATTATTATTATTATTATTATTATTATTATTACTAATTTTTTGTCGTGTATTTCTTCCGAAAAAATCATTCACAGAACAACCGCGAAAGCGGAACCTAACCTTCCCTGCAAAAATGGTTGTTTGTGTAAATTTAATTTTTTTTTTAAGATTATGGTTCGAGTAACTGCTCAAATATGTACCCTTAGTTTACAAGTGGAATTATTCCAGTTTCCACTTCTGAAATATCTTAAAAAGAAATTTTTCTCAACCTCTACCTTCTTACCAAACTTTAAATCTTATTTACTCAACACTACATTTTTACATATATAATATTAAAAAATTCATATATCGATAAATTTTTGGAATTTCGACTCAAATGAAACCATATAAATATTGATGTTTAAAAGTTTAAATATTTATGACATCATTTTAATTTTAGTCTTATTTATAACAAATCCAAGCAATGATACAATCTTGTTCATATAAGAATGAAATCATGATTTACTGCTTTACTTTCAACACAAAATGTAAAAACGTATTGTAAACATATTTTCTACCTGGCAAAATCAAAGGAAAAGAATCATACATTCTTCTAAATTGCTATAATAATTCATTTTTATCTGATTGAACTTAAGCTCAAAACATAACAAAAAAAATCTCGAAAATACCCTCATCTTATGGTGCTAAAACTTAGTAGTTCGAAAAGGGGGGAAAGCTTTTACTTTCATTTATTCATTCGTTCTTTGTCAACCAATTGCCATGTGAACACAAATACCACATAGTCAATTATGGCCATGTTAGCCGTATTCACTTTCACTCACCCCTACAAATTGGCTAAATGTTAGTAAATTATTTGTCTCGGCCAGTTTGAGATCAATAATGGTAACAAAGCATATCACACTTACGGATAAACGGATGTTTGGCTAGCTGACAAAGAAGACAGACCCACAGAAAGAGGTTAAGGTGTGGGGCAAATGTTCAGACAAAGGCCAATTCTATATCATCATTATCAGTAATAATAATAGGAAAAATATAATGATGTTGGCATACAAGGTGTTATGTATGTTATGTCTGTCAAGTTTTAATAATTAAAATACTTTAAAAGCACAAATATGAGAAAATTTTAAAAAAGAAAAATCCCCTAACAAAAGAAAACATCAGCTAAATGGAAAATATTACGCTAAATTAAAGACTTTTTAAAAATTTTCTACACTATGTGATTTTATTCATTTTTCATTCCAAATTGTTTAGCTGAAGCTCACATTCATCATTCATAAATTTGTTTGGTTAATTTCAATATATACAGCCATGTCACAGAATACCATTCCGTTCGGAAGTGGTTTCAATTCCGTAAGTTGCTTCTTCAGAAAACGAAAAACGAAAATTGTCTTCGTAATCAAACCACTTTTAAATTTCAAAGTGGAACTGAAAAGCACGTTTCTACTGACTTCATTTGTAGTAAATACTGAAAAACGTGCATACTTTTACGAGCGTCAAATAAATTTGACGCATTTTAAAAATGAAATACAAAATAAACGGAATCTAATGCCCCAAAAATGTACTTTTCCGGAATGACAACTAAGGAATCAAAACCAATCCGAACGCAATCTGTGACACGGCTGATAGCAATATGAACTGCTCATAGGCTTCACTAATTATTTACATGTTTTCCTTATCATTTCTGTTGGCTTTATTGCAATAAAGTTAATTTCTAGCATTTTTGCTTATCAATTAAACATTTGCTCAATTCACAACCTGTTGTATGTGTCGTAGATCGTATAAATGTTGTTGGTAATTTCCACATAAACATGTTTCTAAGCAAATGTTTATTTGAAAATTACCTACAACATTTGTACGATCTACAACACATACAACAGGTTGTGAATTGGCCAATTGTTTTTTGAAATAATGAAATAGGAATTATTGAAATAACTTTTCTCTAAAAATTTTAGCAATGTATTGAAAATATCTGTGAAACGGCTCATTGAGGGCTACATACGTGGTGGATATAATCCTCGACTCAAAGCTCTCGAGGAAACATAATTCAAAGGACGGAGCGAAGAAAATTGCATGCTTAAGTCGTATATACTACAGCGATCCGACCCATTCTTACGTAAGGATCGTATGTCTGGCAAAGAGGGGCGAACAACAGTACATATCTCTCCGCACTGGGAAAAGTACAAATGATAGCAAGTCTTGCAATCACTAGAGGAATAAGGTCAACTCCTCAGGCCTATCTAGAGACAATCATTCACTTAACTTCCCTTAATGTGCTTATAGCTTGCTTTTCAAAGTAAAATTCTATGAAAAAGCGATCTAAAACCAATTTCATTATTTTTGCTAACTTCATGCCAAGTTTTGACTATGCATATGACTGTTAATGTCTGTTTTAATGAGGACCTTACAAAATATACACTCGAAAATTTATCCTTTAAAAGAGTTATTTTTACAAAACATTATAAGCTGTACTAACAACTTTTGTCCGTTTTACTAAAAATTATTTTAAAGAATACAAAATTAAAGAAGGAAAAAATTTTAAATTTCTCTACGGCAAGCAAAAGTTTTTTTGGAAATTTATTTAATGCACTTTGAAGTTTAAACCATAAATCAAATGGAAGTTTTCGACATTTTCATCACTTGGAGGCACAAAAAAACATGGTTTCATCTTTTTTACTATTTGCGGTGTATTGTAAAGTTTTCAAAAGGCAAGATAAGAAAAAAAATTAAAAACATAAAATTTTAAGTAACACTTAAATGTTGAAACAGAAAAACATCATTTGTCATTTAATGAAACGGGAAAGGGATGTTAGGTATTGAAAACTAAAGACTATTGATTTTATTGTAGATGGTGTTACGATTGCGGCGGCTTAAAGTGTAGAAAAATCATTGATATGTACAAGTTTCCTTGTGGAAGAGGAAGTACTTTATGGTGTTTAAGAAAAGCAAAATAAAAATATTTTCTATTTGCTTTAAGGGGGATGAATGGGGGTGGGTAACTAAACTTTTAAAGTTTAAAACGTAAATAGTATTTCGAATTGAACTATTGCAAAATAGATGTCTGGACCACAAAGTCACAGTGTTTTTATTTTATTTTTATTTTTTACAACATAAATTCTATTCTCTTTTTTATTATTTCTTTTGTCATTTATGGCCATTGGTTAGCAATAAAAGATGCATAAATCAATTAAAATAACCATTTGTCTGGAATAATATTTATGATTTGGCAAAAAGAAGATGAAAGGAACCGCAAATAAAAATACAAGCAATATTTTTCATTCATAAAGTTTATTTAACTGCATTTAAGTGAAAATTACAGAAGAACTGAAATAATAAAGGATGAATAAAACAATTAAGTTAAAAATGTAAAGAAGAAACTACCAGTTGCAGTCAGACAGTTCCCAGCAAAAAAAAATCCGTCTACCGAAAGCAGGTTTGTAAAGGAGAGTGAGCGTAACTCACCCTTACTAACCTGCTTTAGGATTACATGATTTTTGTATGGGATGTCCCACTTGGTAGGTCTTGAGGTATGAGCTTCTTTCTGCACATCCTACATGCATTAATCTCAGCAATGGTAGGCTAGCACTAACCTACCAGCGCATATACTACAAATTTATTTTCATACACAATTCAATGAAAGAATAAAAAATCAAATCACACAGAAAAAATTATTGCCGAAAAATTTGCAAGCAAAAGTTTGTCTAAAAATAAATCTCATTTTCAGTAAATGTTTTTTACTGAATCAGTGAATTTTTTGTTTAACTTTAATTTAGAACGTAACCGACAAAAACAACAACAAAAAGCTGTTTACAATGTCGTAAAAATAAAAATACAGAGTGGAACACATTTAACAAAGTAAAATTTCGCAAATGCTTAATGAATGATGATGCTGATGATTCAGATAAAAGTTTTGTTTGATATACATATTACAAAATATCCAGTATATATTTTGTTTGATTTCAATTTGTAAGTATTTTTAGACAAACTGTTTTATAAGCTCATATAAAAATATTGATTGACATATTACAGAAAATCCAGTAAATAGGTTTGTTTGATTCAATAAATTATTTTGTTTAGAATTTGTAAATATTTTTAAGCAAATTGTTTTATAGATTTATATAAATTGTTTACTGAAAAAAACTATTTTTCTTTTTAATGAAATTGTTGAGATATTATCTATATTTACAAATTTATTTGTAAGGCCATTTTTAGACAAAATATTTACTATTTAATTTTCAGTGTACGAAGTAAAAATCACACTCGCATCCATATTTGTAACCAGGCAAGCGGGAGAGGATGCACTATAAGAAAATGTGAGTTGAATAAAAAACTTCTGGCTTAAAATTAAAAACATAAAAAACAAACAAGCAAATGACAAACTAATAAATGAAGTTTTTGTTCTAAAGCGCAGTATTCACGGTCAAAATGCATGACACAAGCATCGTGTACGTGTGCATGAAGCTATTACCATACACGTACAAGC
Organism: Panzeria rudis; assembly: GCA_956483635.1. Taxonomy (NCBI): domain Eukaryota; kingdom Metazoa; phylum Arthropoda; class Insecta; order Diptera; family Tachinidae; genus Panzeria; species Panzeria rudis. The sequence goes on along the minus strand of OY101449.1, from coordinate 152,379,195 downwards.
ATAGCATTGGGTGTGCAGTTTATGTTATAATGAACAATATGTCAAATTGCATATAAAAATCTTTTTATGTCCAGAGTTTGAAAGCTTTAAGTATGAAGCCGTACAGAGTTTGACAGCTCTATTTATAACCTGCTGCTTTGAGTAGCTCGTCTTTGTTATGACTGTGAGGCATACATGCTTGTACGCTTACCAATTACATGTACAAAATAAAGGCACCATGCAAGCGAAATATCAAAATTGTTTGATTTTACTTCAAGCATCGTCGGTGTGACGCACACAGACAACATTTTACTAATACTACTACCATGCTTGTCATGCATTTTGACCGTGAATACTGCGCTTAAGAGCTTAATTATTTTATGTTCGCGTTGAAAAAATATAAATAGCCGATCAACTTCGCAGTGTGGGCAGTAAATTTCTTCACTCGCTGACGTTATTGCATCCTCGTAAGGCTGAGGGGATGCACTTTGTGCTTTTACGCTTCTCCGAAGCCCTTCATGTTCATGTTTATTTTACTTTTCTGGGTTAAACGAAGTGATAATTAAAATTAAAGTTGATTTGAATTATAAATTTAATATGGGAATAAAACTGTTAATAACTATATAAAGACATTCTCAAAAAACCTACTTTCTAAATAATAATAATTCTTGCAAAAAAAAAATGACTACAAAATAGGCGTGGCAATGGCTACATTTTTTATTATAATGTATTTTCCAGAGAATTAATTGGGTGAGCGAGCGCGGTTTTATACGATTCGGCTTAGTATAAGTAGTTAAAAATAATATTTACTTGGCATGGGCGTGGCACTGCCCACTTTTGGGATCATAATCTTACATTGCCTCGGGAACTTAATGTGTGTGCAAAGTTTCATAAGAATCGGTTAAATAGAAGTAGTTGAAAAATACTTTGTAAGGGCGTGACGCTGCCCACTTTTTAATGGGACCATTCTGAAAGTACATCCTTTTAAATAAAGGAAAAAATCCGAAATCGGTTATAAATGGCACACATAAAATTATATGACGAATTGATAACTTTCTAGTTTTTTTAAGATCTTTTATAAAATTACTTTCAGTAAACGAATTTATTTAAAATAAACATCAAGTTTCTTATTTTATTTAAATTTGCAACATCGTTTGCTTATACGCGTTTGCCTATACTTCTCCTAAATTATGGCTATTTATAAATGTTCTTAGCTTTTATTTCGCCGAATTCTAATAAACATGTCAATGTTTTGTCTGTTGAAGCCTGCTTCTGTTTCCTTTTCCGTTTATTTTCGTATTTCAACAACTCATTAATTTTGGAGCCTGCATACTAATTACAAACGTTTATAACAATTGTTTTAGCATCAGTGCTCTTCTATATGTTGGCTGACACTCTTTTTTTTTTGTGGTAGCAACCATAATTTAGAAGGTTTAAAATAAAATTAACAGCAACATGAAAATTTTCCACAAGCCATCCCAACCCAAGCCAGCCAACCAACATCTGACAAAATAAAAAATGTTACCCCAGGGCCCCATAAGTACAATAGACAATGCGTTAATATTTTCGAACCATTTTGAATGTATGAAAATCGTATTTATTATCGTCAGCATCATTATGAAGCTCATTATTGTCCTATTTATGTTAAATACCGGAAAAATACAGGCTAAAGGTTTTTGGTAATTTTTCAAATGGAAAATATGGGTTGTGTTTAGAATCTTAATACAAACATCAATGACTAACAAAAAATATGTTGTTAATTATTTGGGAGTTAAGTGTATTTATTATTATTTGTTTTTCTTTTTCTTCTTTTTTTTTTGTGGTAGTATTGATGTAAATTTTGTTGCACAATGGGCAATGTTGGCACTTCTTTTAAGGCTTAGTATGATCAACTTGAAAATTTTATGACACCTGTTTGTGTCCACCTCTCCTATCATAACGTATTTTGTGACACTACTGTCATTGTAATTATTGCTGTTGAGCTCCTTAGTTATAAAGGCTTAACACTGATCACTGTGCAGTTTTGCTGGCAAAAATTAGTTTAAGTAACGTTTGTTTTATGACAAGACATTTCAAGGTAGACTTCTGCAACATATGTGGGCTACGAATGAGCTTTTTCTCTGTATATGCTTACGGTTATTTCCCACGGTTGAATGTTTTCTCCTTGCTGAATCACAGGATTTTCTATTAACTGGATATAATATTCTATCCCTTTTGAGTCTTCACCATGGTTGGCAACCGATACCGTTATTGAGGAGGAGGAGGAGGTTCCTTGCAAAACTTGATTATTCCACTTTCGACAGAAATGGTTTTTATATTTTTATTTATTTGGTAACATTGAAATGAAAACTCTGCGAAAATAAAAATGGGAAAAACTATAATTATACCAGAAAAAAAGAATAAAAGGCGTGATGCCGTCAAAATTAGATTATCGTCTATAATAATGCAACAAAGTTTCGGATTAAATACATAGTTGAATTCCTAAAAAATATTTTCTCAAATTGTGCACAAAAGTGGAACAGTCAAGTTTTGAAAGGAGCTTACTCAATTAATACCGCTACCGATTAAATACCGTTCAAAATTGAAAACGGGTATCACTATCGATACCATAATTGTTTTCGGTTGTAAAATACCGGTATTCAAATACCGTTTTCTTCAATACCGGTATCATACCGCTATCATCGTTTCGACATGAAAAATAATAATATAGGGTAAAAATAAAATTAACTTTCAAATAAAATATTTAATTGAAGTTGTGTGTATTTAGTCGAACTATATGGGTTTTATCCAAAGAAATTTATTATTTAGGCTAAAGTTCGTTCAATTTAATTTTTACAATTAAATCATTTTTTATTGAGAAATAATTTTTCAAAGCATGTGGCAATTGAAAAGTACAAAAGCCAATTTCTTGACTTTTGTAAGGATCGAACTGAACATCGATGTTTTCGGGATTAACCACAATCCCATAGAGAGCTCTGACGATGGGATTGTGGTTAATCCCGAAAACATGGATGTTCAGTTCGACCCTTATAAAAGTCAAGAAATTGGTCTTTGTACTTTTCAATTGCCACATGCTTTGAAAAATTATTTCTCAATAAAAAATTATTTAATTGTAAAAATTAAATTGAACAAACTTAAGCCTGAATAATAAATTTCTTTGGATAAAATTTTTAAAATAATTTTGTTTTTCAAGTCGAATATATTTTTAAGCACCTTACGGGAACAAGGGATGGGTTTTCTATTAATTAGTGCCTGACCGAAAGTTTAGTGTCGGAAGTCGGCAAAAAGCTATGTTCGGCGTTCGGTAAAAGTAAGTTTAAATGCCTTGCTTGGTTTGCACCTTCATTTTGAGTTTTTGGAGTATTGAAACTAAAATTTTAATAAAATTTTAAAATTTGTTAAAGACTTTTTGTAAAAAAATTTGTGTTTCGTGCGAATAAAATTTATTTTTTAATAAAAATCAAAAGGAAAATCAAGCAATACATAATTAAAGTCGTTTCTTAAGCCACTCTGCGGTAAATGGAACTGGCACAAAACAAGTCACCTGACCGGTCCCCAGGTGGTAGGGACCAGTCCGAGTTCTAACACTTCCTATGAAGCGGACCAGCCACTTTTACATGGGGGTGGCCTAGGATGGGGTTAATTGATACTTTGTATGCACCTTGTAACTTGTCTCTGAACTATCTTATGCAGTCCTAATCGGTGTAGAATAATATATTCGTAGATTATATATAAATATTATTCCAAAATTAAGCTGTAATTATCGATTAATTTATTTTTTTATTGGTACAAATTCAAGTAGAGATTATATTTTATTTTTAAGCGGTGCCTTTAATAGGATTCGAGCCGATAACCTCCGGCATGACAGGCTAGTACACTACCCACTCGACCACAGGGGAACTTATATTTCAGTGTTATAAACACCAGTTAAGCTGGAGTTAATATCTGAATATAGTTACGGAACAGGTTCCTGAGTGGCATGGCACTCTCATTGAAGGGAGACAATTAATATTATATAGATACTATGTAATAGGCCTTTGATCCAGGTGCATCGAATTAGTTCAGTGCCGTTTACTAATATACTAGCCGGAGTACCAACTAATATGTGACCATTTACACAATATGTCTTTTTTCACCATTCACTACTTACTCCTTATTGTTGGTACCAGTCTCACTTTCTCAAGTCATGGGACGAGTACTTTTGGATCATTTGTCACCAAATTTTCCGCAGGGCAAGTACAGAGTGCTTGATTCAAGAATGGATTTGAATTGATAATAAATAAGTGTATCATCCCTTAAAAAAGTAAATGTTTGCTTTAAAGTAATCAAAATCTTATAAAATTTGTTTGAAATCTATGAAGCTACACGAAACTTTCAAGATTGGTTTAATAAAAAAATCCAATAGTGCTTTAAATATCATAAAATTAAGTCGCAAGATATCTCATAAACTGCAAATTTATTAGAAACGATGAATTTTTAAAGTGTCTTAAGGATTTTGATTGATTTTATATACTAAATTGTAATAAAAGTTGTAGTAGAGTTTCGGTAGCAATACATACCGATACCGATATAATTCAAATACCGCTACCGCTACCGATACCGAAATAAAAATAATTTTAATACCAATACAATCGTGGTCTTCATAAAAAACACACCCTTAAATAAATAAGGCGTTGTCTATAAAGCAAATGATGAAGATGAAAATTCAGAGTTCGATGCAGTCATAGGTCATCAACATTACAAATGTTTGTGATGTGCATTCGTGTGTCTATCGTCCCTATTTGTAGCATTGAATTGTCAATGAAATAAAATATCCAACAGCACAATTTAAGTTAATGAACCTATAAATAATATAATTTATAAAATAAGCAATAAAATAATTTCATTGAATTAATGAAACAATTTTATTAAAATAAGGAAATAATTTCATGAAAATAATGAAATAATTTCAATTAAATAATGAAATATATAATTTCACTAAAATTATAAAATAATTTCTTTCAAGATATTAATTACATTGGACCAATGAAATAATATTATATATTTGGTGAAATTTTCATTAAAATAATTTTAACGAAACTTGTTTCATTAATCCAAAGAAAGTGTGACGACGATGGTTTAATTTCAATGAAGTTTTCAATTGGACTAATGTCGAAATTCATAGAATTTATTAAAGAAATTTCTTTGAGTGCCGTAGTTTAAAAATACTGATTTATGAACATAATTTTTGCGATCAGCCCCACTATGCATCGCGGGATACAAAGTCCACTGTAATAAAAATTTGATAAGCACTTATCACTACAACCGAAAAGGGTTGCAACTCATTAATAATATACAAAATATGAAATTCGAAATTATTATGTCATCGTGATTTGAATATTATTCACGATAAAATTAATTAATTTCAATCTTAGGGAAACTAAAGGTCTATTTTTATGCTCATTTCCAAGTCGGCACGGGTTAACATTCATAAACAGGACCACATTTTTTTCCTAAAGTACATTGTATCATTACGAAAATATTTAGAGAGTATGCGTAAAAAATCGATTTCGAAACATAAGAGACAGGCTAAAATGTAAATATATGATACATATATAGATATTCACGTACTTGCCCTTATTTTTCGACTTCGATTTTTGTTTTTGACGCATACCCTTCAAATACTTTCGTAACAACGATATGTACTCCTGGAAAAAATATTGACCTTCTCTAGGTCTTGTGTTCCGACTTGTGTTTAAGCCAAGTTCATACGAATTGCGCTAGTACTGCGATACGACATGATGAAACATGTTTTATTGGTATCTTTTGTATGGTTTTCTTTGTTATTAAGACGGTGTAATTTGTTTCTTAAATAATAGTACTGGAATTACTGAATGATAAGCAATGCATTACGAACGCATTTAAAGCGCCAAAAATATGGGACAGTCTAATGTACATACATTAAAACGTAAATTTCTCTGCACTTGCATTTCACTTAAAAGTTTTAAACTTTCTTTAAAATCTGTTCTTCTTTCATATTTTATATAACGCATCTTTTATTCGTGTTCATTTTCTATCCTTTCTGCTTTTTAATTTTTTTTTAGTTTGTTTAAAAGTGCACTGCAATATAATATTGTTACATTATTTCTATTCATTTTAATTAAACGAGATTAAATGTAGAAAAAGAACACACTTTTAACAAAAACAACACAGAAAAGAGAAAAGAAAGCAAAAACATATGGAATTAAACTAACAAGAGGAAGCAAAAACTTAAATTTAAAAAAGTAAACAAAAATATACTCGCAACAGGAATATTTAGAATGAGAAACAACAGCAACCAACGACTGCAATATAATAATACAATACTTTGTTAAGAACAGTAAAATCACAAAAGATTTAAAATACATCAAGAGTATTATCACAACCACCACCACCACCACCACTACCAGCAGCAGCAAAAATACGAGCCGCTATCAACGACAGGATTTTCTATCATCATAACGATACGTTAACATAATTATGATGATTACGATGATCATCATCATACCACAAAATTTACACAATATAAAAGGAAAAAATGTGTATAAGGCGGAAAAGTGAAACAACATGCAACCTCATAAGGACATGCGAGAATGTAGGAAAACTCACATACACTTTATACCAATACATATGTATATAAACACTTTAATGTTCATGTAAGAAAACATAAATATAAACAAAGCCGAAAGAAAGCACATACCGATATACATACAAACAGTAGCAAACAAAATGTTCGCCTCAAAAGTTACAAACCAAAATGTACAATATATTATTAAAAATATTTGTTATAAATTCAAATATATGTTAAAATTTGTATCTAAACTGTTGATACATACCTTAAGCTCAAAAAAATGCTCTAAGCATTGAAGTAAAGTATCGAAGAGAAACAAACGCAAAAACTATTAAAAAATAATAGAGAAGCGAAAATAACTAGGTATACGTGTGCATTTTTTTCTCTAATTTTTTTTAGTGTATCTTTATATACTTTTTGCCAAAAAAAAACACAGAAACACGTAACATATTTAATTCTTGTTAATAATTAGCTGCAGTAATCCATTGCAACTTGTAGGAAGAAATTGCTAGTTGAAGATAGCATACTTAAACTCGTATAACTGTGAACTTGTATTTGTATTGGATTATATGAGAGTGTATTTGAGTGCAATTTGATAATATCCCGGTTAGCCAACATGTGGTAGAGGACATTTTCATCAACGACTACTTGAGGAAATTTCGAAATTTTTCATGAACGATATTTGGCGATTATCGTATCTTTTAAAACAATCTAACAGAAACCGTACTCAAACAATGGGTAATAGGAAAACTACTCAACTGGTCATGCCAACTAGCGAAATCAACTTCTTGTGGACATTGTCGCTTAGTCTGTCACCAGTTTGAATCATTTTGATACATTCCTGCTTGCTAAAAATGAGCGAAATTGAGCTGATGAAAAATGCTCTTAAAATGTCTATTAAAACTTTTTGTATTAAATACTCTCTGAGCGACAAAGTCCACAAATTGTTGCTGTAGAGCACGTGTAGAAAAGAAACGAACGAAAAAATGTAATGGGGACAATTCTGAGGATGTTGTCAATTACATGGTCATTAATGAAAAGATGGGTGACAGCGTCGCTCTTGTTGTCATGTATGAACTTAGCGACCATTTGTTCGAAAATGTCCTCACTGATCTGTTTGAGCTGTCACCAACAGGTCATCGACGATTTAACATTGTAATGCATTAGTCTTGCAAGATGTCTGAAAGACATGGCCAACCGGGATGTATCTACTGCAGTGGTGGCCATTCTTTGTTTGTGTATGTGCTTCGCGACTTAATAGATAGGCTGTGTGTCTCACACACAGTGTATGTGTGTTGATGGTTAAAAAACAGCCTATACTCGCAAGTATAGGAAATTGAGAGAATGGCCACCACTGATCTGCAGCTATGAAGCTTTTTTGAAGAAAGTTATTTCATTATTAAGATACTCGAGGTCTTATGAAAATGAAAAAGCGGAATCAACTTGAAATATTTAACAACTGAATTAATTAATGGACGACGGTTAGTCCAGAAATTAAGGAGAATCAAATGTTCATTTATTAGAGTTAAACTGAAATAACAAACAGCCACCCAACACACCAATTCATCGTGGAATGGCTGTTGTAAAAAAAACAGGTTTATTCATACATTTATGCGTGCATATTAGGGTAGCCAACTATTGTAATATACGGATAATCTTGATGTAAACAGATTATAATTATCGCCGTCCAATTTTTTACAAGAGCAATTGGAAAAAAGTCTTCCGGAAAAAAGTTAAGCTGTTTATTCTTAGAGCAGTTTTTGGAAAAAACGACTGACGGTGGAGTGAACTATGTAATAGGGATGGGCAAGTGAAAAAAATATATCAATATATATATATATCGATATCGATATATTTATTTGAAATCGACATAAATTTTAACATTAGGTCCGTTTATTTACTTTTACACTAAAATGCAGTAATTGAGTAATTACTGAGTAAACTGAAAAATTTACGCAAGTTATTAAATTAGTTTGGCTTAAGTTCATTTTTAATTTAATCTTTCGATCAAATTATTTTTTATTTAAGAAAGAAATTCTAAAGCATGTAAATACTGAACATTCAAAGAAAAATTTGGCTGTACGGAAGGTTGAACTGACAGCTGTTTCGTGACCACCAAGTCTACTCATCAGAGTCCTTTACCCACAGTACCACTGACAGTGGCAACAACACTGTAGCGAAAATCCTACTAATATTAGTAAGCTCAATTAACACACTGTCGCCATCTTGTGGCGAGTCGCACCTTATTGATCTTTTTGTCTAAATGTTCGGAACTTCACTAACTGTCTTTTCTTAGCATGTTCAACTATTTTAAGCTTTTTCCATTTCAGTCTTAACTTTGCATAAAAACCATAACTTTGCATAAAAACCATACAGTTCGACTAAAAATTCATAACTCAATTACTGAAAAATTTACTCTCAAAAAAAGCTTATTACCCAAAAAAAGTACGAGAACGGAAAAATAGTAAAAATTCCTAATATAGAAGACAGCTGATGGCAAATAAATTTAGTGCTGAAAAACAATTACACTTTTGACTACTCAACTCTTTTTCTTATTGGTGATCGATACAATACATTTTATAACACGAAAATTTTAAGAAAATATAAATAGTTCATTTTCTTTTTGCCTGGGGTTCGGTTTTAATTTAATTTTTCAATTAAATTATATTTTTATTTAGAAATAAATGTGAATCATGTAGACAAAGAAAATTTTTACTGCGCGGAGGGTGAACTGACGTTTCGATAGCTCCCACTAATATCATCAGAGTTCTTTGCCGCTTAGACCACTCGACCAAAGTCGGAAATATATATTTCAGGATCCATTGAATGAAGCGAAAACTATAATATCAATCCTACCTTCTCATATTTTATTTAGTTAAATTGGTAAACAAAAAAGCACAAAGTGTACTTTCAAGCGCCCCTCCCACTTGCTTTATAATTGTGCAATTTTTCGTATTGTACAATAATATCGCCAATGTGTATGTCATATTCGAATATATTGGCAAAAATCAAAAGACTTTTGATTTTTATTGTAAAATAATGAAAATTGTTTAAGGTGGTGGCAACATTAGACATGTGTTTACTTTTCCACAGGAAAATTTGGCAATATTTGCTTTGAAAATATTCTGCCATTTATTATATAGTATATTTCAAAACGACAATAATATGTACAATATCATATGCAATAATATTGTATAATGGATGGGCCGCTTTAGAATAAGAATCTCCCAAAACAAGTAGAAGAGAGTGCGTATGCTTTATATAAAGGAAACAGTTTCACAATATTCATACGCTCCAGTTTACGACATGCGTTCACTTGTATGCTTCTGCATTTATTCGTTTGTTCACTGACGCACACAAACTTCCATGAATTTTTCAATAAGAAACCAATTTAAAATGCAGTTGTATTTTTTTTTCTTTTTCCTGAAGTAATAAAAATAAGTCAAGGAATAACTGAAATAAGAATTTAACACACTTGTTTTTTTAACAGAAATTAGTAAATTTCCTAGAATTTTAAATTATTTATAACTCACTTCTGCACTCTGTGTTTCTACACATACTTGTATGCTGTTTTTATTTATTTTACCTGTTTGATTATTTATAATTTCTTTTTGGGTTCCGTACACCAAAGCTGTAAAGGATCCTATTGTTTTCGCTACACTTTCCCTCTGACTATCTCTTTGTCTACCTGTCTAGATATCTGTCATAGGCTGTTTCCTCGGGAACCGTATGAGGTACAGACCTTAAATTTTCACAAAATATGTAAAACTTTGGCCGCTACAATAACAAATATATGACAGTTCAAAATGAAAGGGTATCCCAAAGCGAGCAACGAAACATGTTGCAATACTAATGTAATACAGACACTTATATATAGACACTTTAAACTTTCAAAGTTAGTGTTAATTGGTTTAGACTGCAGAGTAGACTACACCAATTAACATATATTTAGAGAAATAAAAATTAAAGGGTGTTCTGTCAGTTAATGTAATTTTGACTGTGTAACTTAGACAATTTGCTATATCTTGGAAACCGTAAAAGGCAAACTCTTGAAATTTTGAAAAGGCTAAAACTAAAAAATTCCAAAATCAAAAAATTCCAAAATCAAAAAAATGTCAAAACGAAAAATCGTCAAAATGAAAAAGTGCTTACAGGAAATAATGCACCAAAATTAAAAAAATCGATAAAACGAAAAAAATAACCATAAGTAAAAAGATCGCTAAAAAAACTAAAAAGCCGCAAAAAACGGAAAAATTCGTCAAAACGAAAAAAAAGCACTTAAACCTAAAGAAATCGCCAAAACTAAATATGTAAAAAATCACAAAAGCGAAAAAAGCTTAAAAACAAAAAACGCCAAAACGAAAAAAATGGCCAAAACTCTCATAACTTAATAAATATAGTACTTGCAAAAAAATTATTCAAAAAAGTTGATGTCTGTGAAGTTTCCAACAGCTTTTGTCTTATCGACTTTTATCTAAATCGCATGTTTAACTAAATAAACAGCAATATCGAAAAAATTTAAATATATCTCGGAAAATAAGTTTGCAAAAGCTCTGTTTCAATTCTAGGTAAAGGATAAGGTTCAGCACAGCCGACCGTACCAATCTAATTGTTTTTCTTTATGCGATTGCAGCAACAGTAATTTTTAATAATTAACTTCCTTCAATTTAAGCCCAGTTTGTTTGTATTAAGACGATCATAAATAACAAATAAGTAAGTAAAAAAGAATGAAAAACCAAACAATTTAGTTGCAAACGTAACAAGTTCTTCAGACAGACTGGGCCACAAGTTATTGTTCAAACAAACAAATAAACAAAGAGAAAATGAGAAAGGTAAAAGAATAAATGAATTTTCACAAGAACTATTTAGCTTATAAATTGCAAAAAGAAATATACAAGACATTTTAATTACTTGGAAGAAAAACGAGATAAAAAGTAAATTTTCTTAATAGCAAAAAATCTGTAGAAGTTTCATTACAAAAATGCAGTTCATAAATATTAAAAATAATAATGAAAAGGATGCAATGGTTAATTTCACTTGTTGCTTTTGTTTTTTGGAAAGAAATTTGTAAATACAGACAAAAATGTCTGAAAAATTTCATTGAAAAAAAGAGAATTTTTTTGAATAAGCAAATTGTCCAAATTTATAAAACATTTTAGCTAAAACTATTTACAAATTCTAAACAAAATAATTTACAAAATCAAACTAAAATATTTACTGGATTTTCTCTAGTAAATCAAACCATATATTGGTCTAAATTTTTTAAAAAAATTTGTCTAAAAATACTTACAGATTCTAAACAAAACAGTTTACTGAATTAAACAAAAATATTTACTGGATTTTTTGTAATATATCAAACAAACTTTTTGCCTGACTCAGTAAAAACTCTTTTTTGAAAATATTTTTAAGTTTTAAATAATATCATCATCCATTAAGCATTTATGGAATTTCACTTTGTTAAATGTGATCAACTCAGTATGTTTATCTAAAGATTATAAAAGAACGAATGAAAAGTAAGGCTACAACAGTAACGAATTGATTCACTTAGAAATCTTCAGTATACAAACTTGTTACAATCGCATTCTTTTTGCTATCATTGTTGTTGTTATTTGTGTGAACGTCGCGACATGTCGTCATTGCGACTATTTTTTTACGGCACAGAAAACTGGTTTCCGCTGTTGTTGTTGGTGTTTTGCGTCCTGAATAAAAGTCCAAAAAAATCACTGATTCAGTAACAAACATTTACTGCAAACGACATTTGATCTTAGACAGCTTTTGTTTGAAAATATTGTTGGTGATAAGTTTTTCTGTGTATAGAAAAGTAGCAGAATCAAATCAAAAAAAGTGTCATCCATTTCTGTGAAATCTAACATGGCGGCTTTTAATATTCGGACAACTTTTTTTGGAGATAAAAACGTTTTTTTTTTCGAAAACAAAATCAATTATTTTATTATTCCATTTGAAGTATTTTATTATTTGGCTTCATAAATTTAAAAGCTTTTCTAATAGATTATTAAAAAATAACGATTTTGCTCCCATAAAATCATTATCATTTTAATAAAAATTTGTTATAAAAAAGAAATAATTCGCAAACATGACTTTAACATCAAAGTCACGTTTTCAATTCTTATAAGCTAAACTGCTATAAAAATTTAATGGAAAAGGAAAAATATATTTGTACGCAAAAAAAAAACTTTAACCCGATTGAAAACTATAATTTAGCCAGACGCAAATGTATTTTCCAAAAAAAACTACACAACTTTACTACCAATGAGGAGAAAGAAAATATATAAAAATAAAAAGAATCATCTACAAAAAGATATTCAATGAATAAGACAACAAAGACTTGTCGGCCTTTTACAATGTGTCTGACTTTTTCTTTTAACGCGTTTTCACAGCATAATGATTTTGCAATCATCATCACAGCAAAACAACTATTAAATAGTCAACATATAACAGAAACAAAAAATAAATAAAAAGGTCAACATGAAAACAGGATATTCAAGAAGATATTTTCAATTGTACACGATAAATACGAATAGAGAACAATCAGAGATATTAAAATATTGGAATATACATGTTTAAATATGTATCCTGAAATTTTCGCTTTTTTGAGAAGCTCAAAATTTTTTTAATATGATTTCCTTTTATTCGACTAGAAATGTGCTATTATAGACGCTATCATTACATAATTTATACTTTTCCACTTCCTTTTTTTAACTATCCCGAAATTCAAATACTTACGTTTTTTTTATTCAAGAAATTGATTGACGATTACTGCCCAGTTTTTGAAATAAGTATCTAAAGGAAGTAGAATGGCCTACGCTAGTCTAGCTAAACGCAAAGCGGTACCTAAGGTAACCGCCCTGACCATACGCTGGTACCACGGGAACCGGTAGCCCTACAGATGATCACCCTCCAAAGATGGCTAAAGAGATAATGCTCGCCATTGAAGCATATTACGTTCCAACAGGAGGCATAGTGGACCCAATTTAAAAAGAAATGGTAATAAATCTGCATCTTTGGAACTTGCGATCCGATTACAAAACGATGTATGTAGAAATCACAAAGGAATGAGATGATATGTTATAGCAAATATTTCGATGAAATAAAAACTGCTTCAAAGTCTACACATTTTCTTTATCGGAAAATGTTTGAACTATTTTATAAATTTTTGAATTTTTTATAATGTTCATACTGATAGTGTAAATTTTTTTTGTTTTCTTTAAATTTAGCCGCATATAAATGTCACTGTTTTTTACATATTTTATTAAATTTATTTATTTTAGTTATTTAATGCAGGAAAATTGTACAAGTCATGAACATGAAAAAAGGTCTCTGCACATACCCACAAACATGAGTATGTACATACTAGAGGTATGCACAAAGCTATTCGTATTTTCAGAATGGAATGCAGCAATAAAATTTCAAGATTTTTTTTTTTTCAATAAAAAAAAATTTTGTAAATTGGGCAAATGTTTTGTCTGAATTTAGAAAATATTTTTGTAGGAAATAGTTCGTTTTTTTCAATAAAAAAGTTGTAAATTAGAACAAATGTTTTGTCCCAATTTACAAATTGTTTTCTATGTATAATTCATCATAATGAAGTTTAATTTTTGTGTGTTCAGATGCATTAAAAAAACTCACTGGATTCAGACCTGTAGTATGTACACATTTTTATTTTTTGTGAGCTTATGAAATCTGCTTTAAAAATTTTTAAATACTTATGTGGGAGATGCATAGATTTATTTTTGATTTCAATATATTTTAAAAGTTGGAAGATACACAGAAAAAATGATCACCAAAAATTTTTCAAACAAAAGTTTGTCTAAAATAAAAATTGATTTTTAGTAAATGTTCTTTACTGAATCAGTGAATTTTTTGCTTGTCTTTTATTTAGGACGCAAACACCAAAAACAACAACAAACCCCCGTTTTCTTTGCGGTAAAAAAAGAAACCCCGATGGCAAAATACAGATAAATAACAACAACAATGATGGCAAAAGGAATGCGATTGTAACAAGTTTGTTTACTGAAGATTTTTGAGTGAATCAATTCGTTAATGTTATTGCGTTAATTATCATTAATTTTGTTAGTGTCTTTCGATAAACAAGTCATTTAACAAAGTAAAATTCCATAAATCTTTAATGGATGATGATGATGATTCAGAAAAAAAGTTAATTAGATTTATTACAGAAAAACCAGTAAATTTTTCTGATTGATTCAGTAAATTATTTTGTTTTGCATTTTTAAATATTTTTAGATAATTGTTTTATAGATTTAGACAATTTGTTCACTAAAAAATAACCGGTTATTTTTCAATGAAATTTACAAATTTGTTTGTATGTCCGTTCGTAGACAAAATACTTACTTATTCATTGAATTTCTTTACTGAAAATGAAATTTAGTTTTTTCTGTGTACTTTTCCCAGCCATTAAAATAAAACCCATCTTTGAATTCTCGTAGGATGATTGTCCGATCAGTTACTTTCGACCCCACCTCTAAGCATGTGTGTATGTATTCCGAGTAACAAGAGTTATACATATGTGCATATTGTTACCGGTATGAATATAATTGTACACAAATATATTATTCTTAATAAATTACCTGATGTCTACCCTTAATCTAAGAAAATATTAATTGAAATTTTGCATTCTTATGCAAGTTGTTATATGATGCTAAGTAAGTGTATGCAAGTATATGTATGCATGTTCCATGTATCTCTTTATATGTATACGTACGATTTAAAGTATATACATATTTACAAGTGTGTACGTACGTGTGTGCTTAGAACTCTTAAAACAATCCATGCAGCATAAATAAATCTCTGTTGCATATGGAAGCATTTTATTTTATTTCCTTCCATTTCAATTTTCTTTTTTCTTTCAGTTCTATGCTGGTCGTGTTTTATGAAGTTTTACTTTTCAGGAAATTGAAAATTATTGTACATGAGAAATTTTTCTTTTATAGTCTTTAGTTTTTTTTTTTTTGTTTTGGTTTTTATTTTTTCTACATGTGTGCGTACGAAAACACTTGAATATGAATGAATGTGTACAAGGACAATAAGGACTTGCATGTGATGTTATACTAGTTACTTGTGATGTTCTTTTTAACAAGACAAATGTTAAATTAATTTGCTTTTGCTTAGTTAGTGTGTATATGTATTCATATATGTGTGAGTGCGAGTGTGTTAGTGTGTATCAAAATAAATGACTGAATGTCTGCATTCAATTGAATTTTTGTTGATCTTTGCAAATTTATTTTTTCTCAGATTTTGTGGATTTTTTCAATTTATATTATATATTTATTTAAAGAAAAAATTTAAATAATATCTACGTATTTGTACTTTATTATGCAGCTAATATTTCTTGCTTTCTTTTTCTTTATTCTACAAATTGAAATTAAATAAATTTTACTTTTTAAAATCATTGAATTTTGATATTAAGGAAATGTTTGTAAGGATTAAATAGTATTAGAAATTAGCATAAGCTAAGTAGCTTAAAATATTTTATTAAGGCTATTTAAAACCGCTTCATGCTAAATATTTATAATACAAGTATTAATACTTTTGAAAAAATGCCTTCCTGGTCCAATTCTTGTTTGAAATTTTTCAAAAAATAAAAATTTATCATGTCAGGGTTTCATTTTCTGTTGAAATTTTCGTTTGGCTTGAGATCCTTTTATTTTTTAAAATAAATAAAAAAACTGTTATTTTGATTTATATATTAATAAATTCTTTATTTATCCGACATTTCAGTCAACTTTGTTGGTCATCTTCAGGGATATATATTAAATTCTTATATAGTTATACAGTGTTGTCCGGTATTAATGTTTTTAGTATTTGTCACTGAGTCAGTGACATTTTTTATGACGTTCAAGTAATTTTTCAATGAGCCTTAATAAAAATTATTTACATTCAGAATAGGGACGATTGTAAACTTCTAAAGTTTATGTACTATTTCTATAATAAAATTCTTATTAAAAATTAAGTTTTTGCCAAAGTACATTTTAAGCAAACTCATGGGCACACTTTCACCTTTTATGACCTTCTTCAACCTATAAAATATTAGCAATTAACTATTTCCAAACACGTTTTCAACGAATAGGAAGTAAATAACAAAAAAAAAAAGAAGCAAGTGTAACATTAAATTTAAGTTAACTAACTTTGACTAATCAGCTTCATTTCCACTAATTAGTTAACAAGTGTAACAATATCTGATTCACATATACATAAATACAAATTCGGTAGATGTGCGTTGACTAGCACGTATCACGTTTGCTTGTTAAAGAAATTAAATCCTCAACAAATTTTTCATGCTAAATATACTTCATCTTTAGTCAAACTGCGTGTGTTTATCAATATCCTTGTGGCAAGTAAAGAAATGGATGTCTGAAAATAAATTACGCATGTAAAGAATAACAAGTTTACATTCTTTAGCTGAAAATGTAAGCAAATTATTTCAACAAAAGCTGTTTTACGGAATTCAAAAGTATTCTCACACATGTACCAAGCATAAGTAGGCAGTAAAAGTTATCTCATTATTGTTTTTCTTGTTTCTTATTAAATTTTTGGCGCTTTTCTTCAATTGAAATAAACCTTAACTTAAAGTCAACAATTACACCAACTTTTTCCTGGAGTTGTAGCAGTATTTATTTAAAAGTTTCATGTAAAGGGAAATAAAAAAATTTGGAGTATACTTTTAGGCTGTAGTTTCCTTTAAAACCTCTGGCATATTTTAAGCTGCCTGCATAAAATTAATTTTACAAAAATAAAGATTTAAAACTTTTAATCACACAATTTCTTCTCCTATACTGAGTAAAGTTTACATATTTACTTTAAATTTACATGCTTAAGTTGTTCAAATAATATTTGATTTCGTATTCATTTCGATTTCAGAATGTTATTTTCAATGTTCATTTTCTTTGACATCTGCTATAGTTCCCACACTTAATGGAGTTTTCAACTTGTACTTAAGAATATTGTTAGTTTATTTGATTGTTTGTAAATTTTTATTTGTGTTTTCAGAAGACCTAAAGGATTTTTATTCGACACAAGACCAATACAATTTCAAATCCTTTGTCAAACTTTTAACATATAATTTTTTTAAGCATAAAATTAAATGGTCAAATCAAGAAAAATATACGCTTGCACAATGATATAGCAGTTTGGAATATCTTACAAAAAAGTTTATCATAAAATTCTGCTATAAGATAAAAAGATAAGAAACTTCAAAACAGAAAGAAGTCAAAACTTAAACTGTGTTTAAGGGTTAATTTCGTACTTAATCACAAATCGTGCAAAAACATCTTATAGAACCAGATTTATGATGTAAGTTTGTAATAAAAATATGTCTTACTATAAGTCAACATACAAAAGAAAGCTATAGACAAATAGTAACTTGCGTTCGAATAGTACTCCGATATGGCCCTGTAAAATCTTATGCTATTAACATAAACTCATCGAACTAATCAATTTGTTTTTCGTCCCACTGTGCAATATTAAGTCTTATTGAGCAAAAATATTTTTAACAAGAAACTTTTTAGTACAAATTAAACTCCATTAAACAACTGATGATGAAAGTTAAATTTTATCTTGACAATGTTTTCATTTCTTAATTAATTTTCTTTTTACATTAAACTTAATGAGTTACAACTTTCCACATAAAACTGTTAAAATACGCCCTCAAAATAAATATATTTTTGCATGTGCATTCTTTGCATTCTTTTGGGTACTTAAATTTATCTGTCATTATTTCTGCATAAAACTCATTATTTCTGCATAAAACTCATTTGAAAACTTTTCTCATCTCATACTCATATACAATCTAAGTTAAATACAAAACTTATATTCATAACTTAACACACACACATATACAGACAAATATACCTAGTTGTCCAACTCGTCTTAGAGGACATTTTCATTAACGACGACTTAAGGAAATTTTGACATTTGTCATGCACGATATTTGTCGATTACAATTTCTTTTAAGACAATCTAACAGAAACCGTACTCAAAGAATGGGTAAAAGAAAAACTATTCAACTGGTCATGCCAACTAGTTGGTAGGTTTAAAATTATGTATAATTGCGTTATAACAAAAAATACTACTCTTCGCATACCAGCAAATGAACTTCTTGTGGACATTGTCGCTGATTCTGTCACCAGTTTGAATCATTTTGATACACTTCTGCTTGCTACAATTTGAGCGAAATTGAGCTGATGAAAAGTTCTGTTACAACGTCTATTAAAACTTCTTGTATTAAATACTTTCTGAGCGACAAAAAATCCTCAAATTGTTACTGTAGAACACGTATAAAAAAGATACAAACGAAAAAATGTAATGGGGACATATCCGAGGATGTTGTCATTTACATGGTCATTAATGAAAATATGGGTGACAGTGTCGCTCTTGTTATCATGTATGAACGTAGTGGCCATTTGTTAGAAAATTTCCTCACTGATCTGTTTGAGCTGTCACCAACAAGTCATCGACGCTTTAACATTGTCATGCATCGGTCTTGCAAGATGTCTAAAAGACATGGCCAACCGAGCATTTTGCAACTATTTTTTTTTATATAAACCACCCAGCGGGAAATAGAAGGAGTACGAATGCCTTCTAGAAGGCCCTTGTAGTCCTTCTTTTGGGTGTACAAGGCCTGCTCGCTCCATTCCATACTCATATCTTTCTTACACACGTAGTCATTGCGAGGAAGGTCTTCCGTAAATTTGAAGGATTTCTAAGGAAGGTCTGTCAAAAAGCCAATGGAGGTACATATATTTTCTTAATCTCGGTATTTTTATAACGGATTCTTAATTTTTGATTAATGTAACTTTTTATTTTGAATTATTTCCTTTCATAATTTTTTTTACGAATGTATTTATTAAGAAGAAATTGGACATGAATAGTTTCGCCGGAATAAGTATAAGTTAATCAGCTCTAACATAAACGGCATAACGGCAGCATGTATGATGTCTTTTGTACGTAAATTTCAGCTTTATATACAAATTACTTGCGAAAAAAGAATATGAGAATGTTTGTTATTTATAAAGTACATTTTGATGAACAAAACGAACATCTTTTGATTTGGCAAAAAAAAAATACTACTCCTTCTTCTCTTTTCCCTTCTCGTTAATACGGAGGAGCCGAGGCCTTCTATAAGGCGTTCTTTGCCAGTTAGTTAACAATGGCAATTGAAAAATATGTATAAGCAGGCCCTTAATAAGGCCTGAAGTAAGAAGGTCTTCTGAGTTTTCCCGCTGGGTAAAGATGAACTTAAGGAAGAAGACACATGAATAACTGGGAACATAATGATGATCATACTTAATTATGAGAATGAAGAAAAGTTTGAATTACCAAAATATTTACCAAAAAAATTCAAAGCAAGAGAGAGATCAAAAAGTTTCGTTTTTTTAGTGCAAGTGGCAGAAAAATAATTTAAGTTTAACAAAATAAATCATGGATGAGTCTAAAGGGAAATACAAATATTTATTAATAACAACGGAAAACATAAAGAAAATTAAAAGCGTAGAGAAAATTGTAGTTTTTATTATTATCAATTAAGTTATGAGTTTTAGTCGAACTGTATGACTTTATATCCAAAGAAATTTAATTATTTTGGCCTGAGTTCGGTTTTAATTTAATTTTTCAATTAAATTATAAATATTCTTATTTAGAGATATATGTGAAGCATATAGACAAAGAAAATTTTTGACTACACGGAGGGTTGAACTGACGTTTCGATAGTTTCCGCTAATCTTTTCAGAACTATTTTCCGCTTGACCACTCGATCAAAGTCGGTGGTTTGCAGTCAAGAGTTGAATATCATCGACTTTTAATCAATTCATACTGTCACTCTTAGAGCTGTATTTCATTTGATAGTTATTGATATTCACTTTTTTCTTTGTCTTGTGTTTTCATGTCATTGATTTATTGTCATTCATTAACTAATGACAATAGTTTAGCTAATGATATTTTATTTGCAGATCATTGTTTACCATAATTTAAAGCGTCAAATGCCATTGATTAAAAATTAGTTAGATGCTTTGGAAATTATTATTTGCATTGACTTTTCATTTCTTTCTTTAGTAACTCTGCTTTAAGTCATTAAAACATAAATCCGGTTTTTGTTCCACAGTTAATTATTTAATACAATATTTTACTCAGTTGTTACCGACGACATTTTCATCTATTTAATTAAATAAATAAATCTACACATACATTTTCTTTGAAATAATATGATTTTTTTTAAAGTACTGTGGGGATTTTTGGGGATGAGAGCTATTTTAGGGACGAAAAATCGAAAATTTGGGATAAGGTATGAAATAAAACTGCGTACCCTGTTTTGTATAAAGTTTTTTGAGTACCTTGGTATGATAGTAGGTAGCGTGCTAGCCTATCAGTGTGAAGGTTGTGGGTGCGATTCGATTATTACGTTTTTAAATAATTTATATATTCATTGACGACAATTTTAGTAACATGTTACCAACGTTGTCATCAATCACTTCTGTGTCCTTTAGCTTGGACTGTCGTCAATTCGTCGTCGGTGATAGATACTTGTTTCACATATTCATCGACGATGTCTCGAAGACTTAGCCTACAGGGTGCAAATAAACACACACGAGCTTTGGGACAATTAAAAACCCTCCATAAATACACCCAAAAAAGCAGAATTATCTGTGCGACTAAGCAGCACAAGCAGATGTTCCTTCACTATAAGCTTTAGTATAAAAACGGCTGCAAAAGTCTGCTTCTGCTTCTATTACAATAGCCACACCACCGAACACAATTTTCTGTTCTGTTGCTGGTGTTTAGATTATGCTAATATCAGCGTTGCCATTGTTGGTAGCTTGCTACCAAATTTGGTAGAAATTTATTTTGCTTGGTTGGATGGTAGGCTAAATCTATTTTTAACACAGTTATTATAATTGTACTGAGTCTTCCATCCCTGCTTCGTCGTAGAATTATTTACCAAGTTTTCTATTTAGTATGCATGTGACGTCATGACAATCGATATCAAGCAAAATAGCTACAGTTTTCCTTTTATTTCTTTGTTCCTATTGTTGTTTTTGTTGTGATTAAATTTTAAAACTTTGAAAAGTACACTCATAGTACAGCTTATTCCACTCACACGTAAATTATCAACTGCAAAGTCTTTGTGCTTGAAGATTAATATAGCAAGATAACCAAACTGTTAAATAGTGAAATATTTTACTGAACGAAAAATCCCATCCTGTTCGAAAAGAGACTACGATTATTTTATTTAGAATGCAAAATAAAATATGTTGTATATAAAAAACAGCATAAAAAATTATCAGCATTTAAAAGCATGCATTTGTGCAAAAATAGCATGAGGATTTAATTTTATCCTTTAAAAGAACTGAAAATAAAAAAACTGTTTTGCGGGAGAACACAAAAAGCAAGATGAAATGGTAGAGTTTTAAGATGTAAAAAGAACAATATGAAATGAGAAAATAAATATTATATCCATTGGCGTAGCTAGGTAACTACCAGAATCGTTCTATCCCCCCTAGAAGTTCAAAATACTACAAACTGATAACACTTTAACTCTCCCTGAAATTGGTCCTCTATCATAATCAGTAGTTAGAATCTTGTAAATTTGTTTATGCTGTACAGTGTAATTAGTTTGTAGCCGATAGCCAATAGTTGCTAGTGCTTTGCTCATTTAGTTTAATGTAATTTTAATTATAATAAATTTAAAATAAAATAAAATAAATAATAGTTTGTTCCACTTGCAGGAATTTTTTACTTTCTATATTTATACCATTTTCGATACTAATGTTTCAATTGAAATACATGCATAGTTAATTTCCTATTCGACACTTATAGAATTTTAATACAAATAATTTAGGCCTTTCTATGAACTACAACAACTACTACTCCTGGTATTTACTTCTACCAGCAGCCATTACTACCACCAAACAGACAGTGTTGACTACATACATACATATAAAAAAATGTAATCATACACGGAAAATAATTTATTTATAAACAACAACAATACAGTATGAAATATGTGTCTATGTGGTTGTAAAAATATGTTTGCATGCAAAGAAAAGCAGGCCATATTTTATGCCCGCTGACATGGAAAAGCCATTATAAAATGGCAATGCAGAGCAAAACTGCGAGAAAGCAGCAACAAAAAAAACTGCAAATATGCAAAAGAAAAAAGTAACGGGATCGAATCAAGTTCTACAGAAAAATAAATAAAACAGAAGATAGATAAAAACTAAAAGAAATTATTCCAGTAGGCGGAAATCAATGAATAT
Source organism: Panzeria rudis (assembly GCA_956483635.1). NCBI lineage: Eukaryota > Metazoa > Arthropoda > Insecta > Diptera > Tachinidae > Panzeria > Panzeria rudis. The sequence goes on along the minus strand of OY101449.1, from coordinate 152,356,341 downwards.
GGACAGGAAATGAAGCAATAATTGTAACGGAAAATATTTTTCGTGCAGTTTGTAGGAGAAAAAAATCCTTGAAAAAGAGTAAGGACAAATAAAGTCATTAAAATTTAATTCCAAAGTTTTTTAAATCATTTTATCCTTACACAGACAGACGCACACATAAACACATGTACATTAAGATTTTAAGAACTTTAAAGCGGAAACACAAACATCGTGACGTATGAGTGATTTTCAGTTCAAAGAGATTACGCATAAATATTAAGGTATATGATGGAAATGGATCGATTTCAAAAAACAAATTCAACTGATAAGATAACTTATTCAGGGGTGTCATAGAAACCAATCTTATCAGAATAGGATTTGAAAGCGACAAAAAAAATACTTTGGTGTCATGGAATTCAATGTTATCGGTTTTTTGTTCGAACTTGAATTAGTGTCGGTTTTTGGTGTCACAGAAACCAATGTTATAGGTTTTGTTATTGGAAATAAACCAATCAGCTTACAGCTGTCGTTTTGTTATTGGAAATAAATTAAACAAGCTAAAAGCTCCATTTTTTCATTTTATTTTTTCAACACAGTGCTCATTTTATTTATAGAAATTTGATTGTTTTTCAAGTTAAACAATAATTTGTTTATATTTTCAATAAATTCGTTTTATATTTTCACAAAACAATAAAATTACACAGATATAAAAACAAATGTAAATAATACAACGATAGAATATATTTCGCACATCTTCTTTTCTTTTCTATAACTTTTTTTATTAGAAACACAAGTTTTAACAAAATTTTAGCACAAATACCATACTTTACCAAATTTTCAAACAAAAAATTGCATTAAAAGTAGTAAACAAAATGTTCAAGGTAGATCAACAAAAGGTAGTCGCAAGAGAATTTGCCGTGGAGAATTTGTATTTGGGCTGTCAAAAAAGCTGAAACATTAACACAGTTGACAGTTCAAGTATAGAAAAAATTCGTGGTTAGCTGAGCTCTCGAGGCCACCTGGTATTAATTCTCCTTGCAAATGAGCGAAACATAAAACAGCTGATTCGAATATCGGTTTTATTTGCATTCGAAAATAACAAAACCGACTTGTTTTCATGACACCAAATGAAACCAATATTGGTTTGCAAAACCGACAATTAGCAAAACCGACTTGGATTCTATGACACCGCCGATTGACGCTTTTTAGGGTTGCGTACACCAAGAGTGTAAAGGAACACTATTGTTTTCGCTACGCTATCCGTTCGCTACGCTGTCAGGCTGTTTTCTCGGACCTGAAATTTTTACAGAATATGTAACACTTTTGCCGCTACAACAACAACTATATGAGAATTAAAGGGTGTTCTAAAGCGAGAAACGAAACATGTTGAAATACTAATGTAATATACAGACACTTATATACAGACACTTGAAATTTTCGAAGTTAGTGTTAATTGGTGTAGTCTGCAGATTAACTACACCAATTAATACTGACATTTAAAACAATAAAAATCAAATGGTGTTCTATCAGTTAATGTAATTTAGACAATTTTCTGTACCTTGGAAACGGTAAGAAGCAAACTCTTGAAATTAAAAAAAACGCTAAACTAAAAAATTCCAAAATTAAAAAAATCTCAAAATGAAAAATCGTCAAAATGAAAACAGCAGTTAAAGGAAAAAATCACCAAAATTAAATTTAAAAATCGTTAAAACGCAAAATAAACACCAAAACTAAAAAGATCGCCAAAAAATTAAAAAAAAAAACGCCAAAAACTGAAAAAAGACGTCAATACGAAGAAAGCACTAAAACGCAAAAAAAATCACTTAAGCTAAAAATATATTTAAAATGGCCTTTAAAACTACTTCGTTTTCAACATCGATTTCCATCACATACCTGAATGTTCCTTAAATCAATATTTTGTATGTCTCTTGTTTTTCATAAACATTTAAAGTCTGTTGGGAATAGCTGAGACTACTTATTGATGGTAACCATCTGGTACTTTTCCCCATTCTTCTAATATAACCCTTTTTGGCTCAGATTTCCTGGAAACCATGTGCTCCTGGTCTTTTTTATTGAGATAATGAGTACATTCGTAAATTCAGTAATTGTGCAATAATCAAAGTCCTGCGCTCGAAAACCATCATTTGGAAATACTTTTTTTCCTAAAAAGTTTCTTTACGCTAGCCATTGACGGTGTTGCCGCAGATTGCTGCAACTACGGCAGCATTTTTATTACTGTTGCAATAGTTTGCATACCGGCTGCACTCATTTACTGCATTTACGAATTCATCCAATATCATAAATTGTCCATACTATTTCCATGACACGGGGCATATTAAATAGCAGCTATGATCTTAATTTGTGAGCCTTGCGTTTAGCACCATTATCCGTTATTCAGAGCAGGCTTATACACACCTTTCGGCAAGTTTTCTTTTAAAATGTCTAAATAAACATTTTGATTTATAATTCTATTAATAAAATATTCCTGCTGCAAAAAATGAGCCCTAGACCATCACTGAACCACCTCCAGGCTTCGCTGTAGATTTTAAGTTATTCGAACGTAGTTCATAATTTTATCCCTTCCATACTATGGTTTGTCATCCGACCCAAATACGTTAAATTTGCTTTCGCCGGTAAACATAACGTTTCTCTAATTAGAAAAATCGTTACTTTCGTATTCTTTTGCAAGTTTTAATAAGCGGGTTTTGTCTAGCTCGTCTACTATTTAAACCAACTCTGCGAAATAAGTTTCTTGTTGTTGATAAGCTTGCTTTCTTACTAAAGCCACTTTAAGCCACAGAAGCACGTTTTGGAGCATTTAAGGAGTTAGATTTTAGTTTTCTTGCAAGAAAACGTTCTTCTGCCTCAGAAAATATTTGGTTATTGGCATGTTTTGGTTTGTTTTACACATTTTAGTGTGTCAAATTCTCTTTTGAAAATCAAGCAGATTTTAATCAAATATCAAGCTAGTGTAGTATTTGAGTCTGGCAACCCTAGGCGCATGGCTGTCTGACATCAAGTCTTTTGTGTATACCAAGGTAGATCAACACCAGGTAGTCGCAAGAGAATTTGCCGTGGAGAATTTACATTTGGGCTGACAAAAAAGCTGATACATTAACACTGCTGACAGACCAAATGTGTAAACATTTACGTAAACAGCTGGGCTCTTGAGGCCACCTAGTATGTATTCGCCTTGGTGTATACTTACACTCGCGCTCGGAAAGTTTACTTTACAAAGTTTTAATTCAGCTGGCAGAAAGACCAAGTGGGGAATACCTTATCTCTCTGTCCTTCTACCAGCTTAATTAAAACTTTGCAAACACCACTTTCGCACTAGCAAAATTTACTTTGCAAAGTTTGCATTCAGCCGTCAGAAAGACAGAGAGATGAAGTATTCCTCTCTCTCTCTCTCTCTCTCTGTCTTTCTACCGGCTGAATTAAAACTTTGCAAACACCCCTTTCGCACTAGCAAAGTTTACTTTGCAACGTTTTAATTCAGCCGTTAGAAACACATTGTCTTTCTACCGGCTGAATTAAAACTTTGCAAAATAGACTTTGCTATTGCAAAAGCGGTCAAAGTAAACTTTCCTAGTGCGAAGGTGGTGTTACAGCATCAGAAATTTTTAAATAAGCATCAGATAAAGTGAGTGTTGCCAGCTTTTGTGTAATTACACAAAAATGGGATAAATGCTAATTTGTGTGTTAGTATGCAGGTGCGTCACATAGCTTTATCCCCCTTATTAAGTAACAATTTGTCGACGTCACGTCAAGACAATACCAAAAAATTTTCACATTTCTACTCGTCATCTACACCAATTTATAATTACTGGTTGCCACTGAACTGGTTGCATAGAAAATGGAAAGAGGTTGTTTATACAAGGTGGGCCAAAAGAAGTCATCTGATGTTGTTTGAACCTTTAGAATTTTATTGGTCAAGTCAAGAAGATGATATCGGCCAAATGGGCGCCGTCACAATTGATTGACATATGGGCTCATTTTATGGCATTTTTCATCAATTCGGCGAGAACTTCGAGCGACAGATTCTCGCACTCGTATCGAATGTTGCCCTTGAGGGCATCCAGGGTCTTGGGCTAGTTCACGTAAACACGGGACTACAAAAAACCCCACTTACGCAAAAAAATAGACACGATTATTCCGCGTTCTTGGGGAGTGTATCGCTCTATGGCTTGTTCACTTGTATTCTACATCTGTCTAGTTCACAAATGTCAAAACAGATGACATTGGCCGCCACTTGCAAAAATAAGAGCATCTTCCAATAGGGTGATTTCTTTTGGCCCACCTGGTAGTAGTACATTTGGCTGACTTCCAAAACGTCAGTTGCTTTGTATTCGAACAATGTATAGTGTTTCATATCGTCGCAGTACAAAACATTGGCAGTGCATACCTTTTCAAAACGTCGTCGACAAGTATCAGAAACGCCGTAAATGAGTAATCATGGTATCGGTTTCAAAGTTGATGCAATGTTTAGCAACTTCGCACACATACACGATCCGCAGCAGAACTGTATACAAACTTTGTATTGATTCGTTTTGGAAGTCAACCTTTTTGTCGACAGCGAGTAGGCAAGGGCCAATTTTTTGGTATTGTCTTGACGTGACGTCGACAAATTGTTACGGAATAAGGGCGATTATGGGTCACCATTAAAATTTTTTCTAAATCATCATTCTGTTTTTCACAGAATGATAACTTTTTCGAAGCGAGAAACTCTCACATTAGTTTCAATTAAAATAACGTTGTTTTTGAAAATTTTCCTCAACGATATCTGTCGAACGAATAAAATGATTTGCTGAATTCAAAGCAGTTTTTCAAATTTAGGTAAATTATCGAATGTGGAAAATCGATTTGAATTTTTGGAGTAAATTAAATATACGTCTTTCGACATTTTTCTACAATTACGATATCAAACGAATAAATCGATTTTAATGAAATTTTCAGTTTTTTAGGTTACGAGCTGATTAGATTTTGGATTCGATCGGAGAGGAGAGATGGCTTAAAATTTATTTTAAAACACACATTTTCGAAAAGTCTCGAAATCTACTAAGTCGAATCTGTTCATACTCACACGATATTTAAGTTAGCCCAAAATCATAATGGCGAAATATTTAGTTTATACTTACACACACACACACACACACACATACAAACACGCAGTCATACGGACATCATTGCAAAAATAGTCAGAATAGCTTCCTTGGACCTCAAAACGTCGAGATCTGATGAAAACTCGGTTTTCGAAAAATCTAGGTCTTACTCCCTATTTTTTGATTGCGAGAAGATAAAAATTCTATTTACTTTTAAAGAGAAATAAATAACCCTTATTCTATTTGGCGTCGTCAACACAAGACATCGCCGTTTTTAATCGTTTGTTGTAAGTCCGTATTCCCCTTGATAATATTGCCATTTGTCGATGACTGGCAACACATGTTGTGTGCAAACAATAACTAAAAAACCACCATTTAAATAGTAAAATAAAAAAATCAGTAAAAGTAAAAATGTAGTACAAACGTACAAAATATAATTAAATATGAAAAAAATAAAAATTAACTTAAAAATGCTTGACTTCTGTCTGAAAAGTATTAATTAAAGTATTATTGTTTCCACTATTAGTTTTTTTATTTTCTTCTTCGCTGGAATCAGAATCGGAAAGAAAAATCATTTATTTTATTTTATTTATTATAATGTGTATTTATTCAAAAACACTTTTACCGAAAATAGTGCACAAAATGAATCAGCTGGCTTAAACAAGCAAAGTTAGTATTGACGTTGTGTTAAAGTGATGTTGATTCAAAATTGACGACGATGTTGACGACGCCAAATAAAATAAGTGTAAATATTTGCTCTCCAAGAGATTATGGTGCAGTAAAAGTGTGTAGCTTAAAAGGAACAATTTAACACGTTTATTTAAATTTATTTCTTCGTGAAAATATCAATTACACTTTCTTTAATCAGTCATATGGTACATATTTGAAGTTTGAGAACATATATTTGTTTATTGAGCACAAAAATAAATTACTTTTTCGGTCTCGCTTCCTTCTTACCTAATTTCTCTTTCAGACTCTCTTATTGTTGTTTCACTTTTCAAAAAAGGCATTAATAGGATAATTTTAAAACATTATACATTGGTTTTGTTATTTAACTATTTGTTGTTTTTTTTATATATTAATAATGTTTTCATTATCATCTCAATATACCAGAATGGTTTGGTTGGTAGTAGGTTGCTCTTCATTTTAACTAATCTTGGGAGTTTTTAGTTTTTAGAAAACTTAAAAAAGAGAATATAAAATTTCAAATAAAAAATCGCCTTTAATAATAGTTTTGAATTTGTGAAAGTATCAAAAGCTTTGTGGTATTTTCTATGCATATAAAATATACATATACATTTTTGTATTTTTAAGACAATAATACTTATAAAAAACCCAAATAATTACAAAAGCGAGGATCTTTTTTTAGAAAAGGTTAGTTTAAAAAAGGATGGTTGTTTTAACAAGAGATGTTTGTTGGTTGTTTGTGTTTAGTTATAAAAAAACATTTATTTTTTATTAAAAAAATTTAAAAGAATACTCAAGTGCCATTGAAAGCAGGGGCCTAATCGTCGTTTTCGATATCTAGCAGATTCGATCGAGTTTTCTTATTTTGAGATTATAGCATTCGCTATCGAACAATATAAACACATAAACACATTGTTCGATATCGAATGTCATAATCTCAAACTAAGAAAACTCGATCGAATCAGCTCGATATCGAAAGCGACGATTAGACCCGAGTTTTTTTTGTGAAAACAAAACAATTTCTTGCAATATATGCTACTTGTTTGTTTTTAATAAAGTAATTGAAATTTTTAATTTCAAAGCAATTTTCTTTTCATTTATTAAAGAAAAAAAAGTTATGTACTGTTTAACTAAAGCTTTGATGGCACAAAATTATAATTAAATTAGATTTTGTTTGTAGAAAAATATTTTATGCATATAAAAAATTAAATTGTACATTAAATTAAAAAAAAATACATAATACAAAGTTTTGAAAAAATAAGGTTATTTTCGGTGATTTTTATATTATTTTCTTAATTTTTATATAAATTTTATTATTTTTAAACGCTTTTTTTAGCAACAACTTATTTGCTTTTTTTTTTTTTTTTATAATAAATTGTAATTGTTTTCACTTATTTTCTTCTTTTGCATGTAGTGTATTTTGAAATTTTTGCTCTACACTGCGCCACAAAAGTTTACAAATGAAAGCATATACGTCAAAGTTGCAGTAATTTTTGACATAAAATTATTAAATAATCAATTATAACAGAATAGTGTTGAAGGGTTATAGTGTATTTCGATTGTTCGAATACATGGACTTTAAATTTGCTAAGTTCTTATGCTTAAAAAATCATTGCAATGGGCTAAAGTAATAACATACCAAACCCGATATGTATAAGTAAAACATGTTTATGCTATATTTAAACCTTTACTTTCAACTAAACTAGCGAGATCTTTAAAATTGAATTAAAAGTAGCTTGTTCATAGAATCTAATACAAATTGGTTTGGCATCTTTTTCTCTACAAAAGCGGTTGATTGCATTCATGAAACCCCTTGCGCTTGAATTTAGGGAATTTCCGTTCACAAACGGAATTAATTGCCCGTGAATTGCGAGTTCTGAAGCCCTTAATTCATGCATTTAACAGCTAGAACATAGTTTTTCCATCCTTTAATCACCAAAAAATACAAATTTTTAAACGATATTTTCAATTTTGAACGAAAATAAACACTTTTTCAACAAACCAATTTTGCTAAAATTTCATGAGCGCATTTGCAATTGCAATTGTATTCGAATTCGATTTCCAATCCTATTCCGTATCGAATTCTATGAACAGGCAGAATACTAGGATTTATAAGTGTATAAAACTGGACATCACTTCCGTTTAACCGTTTTTGAACATATACAAGACTATATCACATTTCGAATCGAAGTAGACCCCCAGCGATTCAATCAATAGTTTTTGTTTGAATTTATCGCCTTTAAAGCTTTTGAAAATTTGTATATAGATAAAAATCCTTAAAATATTTGAATATTTTAAACTACAAAGCTATTAGGGAAATTGTAAAAAGATTCGTATAAATCAAAAAGAAGTTATGTCCATTTCGCACAGCTCTTTAAAAGCAATTAAAATTGCTATAAGCAGTTGTGGCAGTAATTCTTCCGTAAATATTAATTCCAGAACTTCACAAAAAAAAGAAAAATTATCAAACATTAAATCGAGAATCCAAATCAGAATTGTTATTTATCGGGGGATGACTCTGTAATCCCTCTGATATGAACTGCTATCATGAAACCGTCTTTGTTTTTGACTTAATTCGATAATAAACAAAAAAAACATATTCAAAAAGCTGATTTGTTTTGTTTACAACCTTTTTAAGGCTAAACCTCTTGTTGTGTTTTGGGCTCGAAATTTCTCTTTGAGCTTATGGGGCTTTTAATTTTTGAAAACTCTAAATATGACTGACTTCCAAAGCATGAATTGCTTTACGTTCAACCCAAGTATAGTGTTCCATAACGCCGCAGTAAATAACATAGGCAATGCAAAACGCTGCAAAAAAAACTATACATCATTTAAAGTTGATCATTTATGTATACAAAATATTACAAAGTACGCAATGCATTAACACGGTATTAATACTGCATTGATACATTGCAAACATGCATTTTTGAAGTCAGAAGTGTCACAAAAATGCTGATAACAATTCTCATTCGAACAAGAAACCGATCATATCGATTACCATGACACCAACATCATTGTTTTGTCGATTTCAATTCTGAGTCTGGCAGCAATCAAATTGTATTTTAATTGTAATTGAACATGCATTTTTGAAGTCAGAAGTGTCACAAAAATGCTGATAACAATTCTCATTCGAACAAGAAACCGATCATATCGATTCCCATGACACCAACATCATTGTTTTGTCGATTTCAATTCTGAGTCTGGCAGCAATCAAATTCCATAACAATCCTAAATTATGCGTACGATAACACAATGAGAAATTTTTCATAAATTTTTAACAATTTTGAGTGAATATGTAATGAAAATTTAAATTTTAGTCAACAACGAAATTAATTCAATTTGTGGTTTTCGTAATAGAAATCATATTTTAGTTTTTTCTCTGTATTTACTTATAAATATATTCTAAAGTATTTAATTTTCATAGATTTTTTTTATAAAACAAAATATTATAGTCATATAAATTGTTTTTTCATATTTTAATTAATATTTAATTTACATAAAAGTTAAAAAATAATAATACATTGTGTGATTATATCTTTTATTTGTATATTTTTGTGGCATAGTGTATTTGATTATTAAAATATCGTTTTTTTAAGTATTAGTTGGTTTCGCAAAGTTTTACATTTTTATTATTATTAAAGTTATTTTTTTTTTAAGTTGTGTTTGATGAGTGTGAGTGTGTTTGGTGTTTGCATGAGAATGTTTTGAATGACTGAATGAATGAATGATTTTCAGATTAGATATCTGCACGTGCTGAAGGGGAGGAGTTTTATTGTAAATTTACTGTGAAATAGATTTTGTTATATGCTGCAAGATTATAGAGAAACTTTAATTTGTATTTACTTATGCCTCGCTTTCGCCTTTTTTATTACTATTAATTCATTATAAACTATTTTCTAGCAATCTTTATTTTTATGTTTTGTTTTAACTTTTTATTTAATAATTTTCTTAATTTTCAATAAATGTTTTCTTGCAATTTTAACTGTTAATTTTTTTAGTTTGTGTGGCTTTGAAAATTAATGTTATTTTGTTCCTTAGTTGAGCCTTTTAATTAGAAGAAAAATGCGTTAAGAGACTCTTTCGCGCTATCGCTCTGTCCATCTGACTTGTCAAATGTGGTAAGCATATCCTTCTTCTTTCCTTTGCATTCCTTAATGGGCTTCTTATCAAATTTTTAATAACGGCCATATTTCTTAATATTATTTCTAATTTCTGAGTTGGGAGGAAATAGATTGACTTTTAAAAAAACGAAATGAAGGGGGAGCAGTTGTATCGATTTATATTTGTTCAAAATTATTACGTTTATTTTAATTTATGTTTTTCTCTATTTTTATTAGAAGTACGATTTTTTCATCTTTTTTTTCTAAATTACAGCTTTGTTGTAACTAATTGTATATAAATTATTTTGTTTTAATTTTTTTCTTAACGCTGCTTTAGTTTTACTTTTTTTCACTTGCCAACTCTTTCTCATTTCTCATCATCAATGCAACCATTCATCTCTAGCATTTTTTTGTGGCTGTTGGTGTTTGTTGATGATGATGGTGACGACGACGTCGTTGATGGTGACAATGTTGTTCCTGGTGGTTGGTTTAATTTTACTGTGTATCTTTTTATTTTGGATTTTTTCCGTTGAAGTTTTTTGTTGTTGTTTTATTATCATTAGTATTTTATATAGTAATAAATGTAAATGTTCTTGTAAAAGTTTCTTGTTGCTAATTTCTCTTAGAGGAAATAATCTGGTGTTCTTCGTGTAACATGTGGTTCTCCGCGTCTGGGTGCTGGGTCGAATTGTAGGCTATAAAAGCGAAAGGAAAACAAATTATTTAAACATTTAGAATATTTTAATATGATTTAATATACTGAATGCCTATCAATATATTCAACATTTTTTTATTTAAAAGTGAAATTATTTGCAAATAAAATAATTGAAAGTTTTATACTGCACTAAAAATTTGTCTTCCATGTCATATGTGATCAGGATTAAAGCCAGCGATCAGTGTATCATAAAATGTATTTTCAGTTTTTGGTGGATTCTATGATAAAAATTTTTTGTGACCAAAATGGCTCACAAGTCCGGCTTCATCCCAGCTCAAATATTGTAATAAACTACCAGAAGCAATTACAACTGTTTTATCTATCTATGGTACAAAAGATTATAATTAGAAATACTGAGGTATTTTCTAATATCTTCATTTAATTTCCCTGGCTTGTTAGTTACAGATATGACTAATTATATTCCATAGTCTACTAAATTATAATACGTATTATACATATTAGATAATTATTCACTAAGTTTCCATTTATTAAGAAAAACTGTTTGAGTTTTGCAATGCTTTTCAACAAATAAGACAGACAACTTGCAAATAATTTGAAACTTACACAGTTTGTTATCGTTTACAATAATTTAAGACTGAATTTTATAAGCAAACAGGTAAATAAATACTTTAGATCAATGAATAAATAATAAATATGAATTTTTATCAACAAGATTAGATAAAGAAAGAACGTAAAAAACAAGCAAAAACAATTATGACCTTCAGTAAAGATAAAAGCGATTGTTTTAAGTTATTTGTGGAAGATTATCAATTTCTAGAGACGGACCGAAACCAGTTCTTTATATTCGTCCAAAAAGTCAATATTTTCCCTAGACCAAAATTTACCAGAATTTTCAGAAGCTTCGAAAAACGCTGGTGAGGAAAACTTAGCGTCGAAATAAATAAGTAGTAAGAAATTTTAAAAGATCTTTTAAAGTGATGCAATTTGTGTGGTTTTCATGAATAACAGCGTAATCAAGTCGACTTACGTTGATTTTGAGTTATTAATGCTAAATAGCTCTGTTTTAAACGATCTTTTTTTTTTTAGAGTAAAAATTTTCGGAATATGTATAACAGACCATCCTCGTTTATTTTTTGTGCAAAACAACCTAACTTCTATATTGATGCCATCAATTTTCAGCACTAACGATTTTTTATTTGTATTTATTATTAGTATTAGTATTCGTGTGGAATGAATTATTTAAACACACAAGCAGAAATACGTTGTAATTATCTGAGCACATTTTGTAAATTTTTTAAGTCGTTTGTTCTTTTTTACTTTGTAAACGTCGGCATAAGCAGTTGTATGTATATATCGTTGCTAGGATCTCATTCTTACGTTCTTTTGCCAAAAAAAATATTATACAATGTTTCTAACCAAAAATTTACATACATATCTATGTATTTGTGATATTTTGTTTTATTTAGAAGGAATGTCTCAGCCAGCTGAAAAAAAATTTTTAAGAGAAAGAATTGAACGCTTAGCTCGAATAGTTAGCAAGAATAGTGAAAAAACGATATTAAATTTATGTGGAACGATCACAGTCGATCACAATAGTGATGTACCTAACACAATTGATCCATTTCAAAAGAATATTGAACGAGAAAACTCAGTAAATTTAAAAAAAATATCCAAATTAGTTTATAAATTGTGGAATTCCGAGGAAAGTAATACAAAAAAAAATACAACCGAGCCGACAATCTTCTCCTTTTATTGAAATAGGTTCAAAAAATATATGTAGAATGCTGAGTATCTAGATGATCGAAAAAAAAACAATTATTATTTCACTTACAATGAAAATTTGAGTGAATCGTCTAATTCCATAAGAGCCGCTTGGTTACCGCAGCGATAACAATAATTTGGCGCTGAGAAAATTGTGACAACATTACGGTCATGACACCAATTGTAACCCTCCATGACCAATTGATGGGCACGTGACACCAATGTTAGACCATTTGTATTGTTAAACGTTTCCGAAATATCCTGCAAAAGTACAACAAATATATTTTAATAATTTATAGAAAATATATTGCTATAAGTATCATTTACTTGACCAAAGGTGTAACCAGCACCGCGAGGTGAAATACCCCAGCCACCCCTGTCATCGGGATCAGACCAAAGCAAGTCGCACATGGGCCCCTCATGCGGCACTTCTTGTAGGCGATCCAGCGCGCGGATATGATCCAAACTATCAATAGATGGACTTAGACCACCATGTAAACAAAAGATTTGACCATCAACCAAAGCGGTTAACGGTAAGTAGTCAAACAAGTCGGTGAAATATTTCCACACATTTGCATTACCATATTTGCGCAGACATTCATCATAGAAGCCATAGACTTGTGTAATCTGTCTCGATTCGTGATTACCACGCAATATGGTAATTCTTTCGCGATAACGTACTTTTAACGCCACTAATAATGTTACAGTCTCCACCGAATAATAGCCACGATCTACATAGTCACCCATAAACAAATAATTTGTGTCTGGAGATTTGCCACCTATCCGGAATAGTTCCATTAGATCATGAAATTGGCCATGCACATCGCCACATACTGTTACCGGACATTTAACTTCTTGAACATTTGATTCTTTAGAAAGAATTTCCTTTGCCTTTAAAAGAAATTAAATAAAAAATAGTATGAATTATGTATGGTATTTTCTTAAATGTTATTTCAGTACAATTACTGAGATAATACATGTAAGTTCATAGGTATCAATATAATAGCGGTTTCGTAATAATAAATTATCTACATGAGTAACAGAGTTTTTTATTAATAGTGCATTTTTATTATTATCTTAATAAAATGTTGGCCATATCGTCTTACAAAACGAAATACAATGTAGCTAAATTTTTTTTTTTTAATTTTGAAGTAGAAGGAAAAATTTTATAAAATAGTAAAAGTGATGACACTAGAACAGTAAACTTTTTAGGGGCATGGGCTTCGACAAAATGTAAAATAACACCGGCACACAAAAAAGAAATAGTGTGTACACCCCATTTATATCGACGCGCTGAATCTGAGGCCCGTTTGGCTTGTTCATCCTCAAAATTACGAATAAATTACGAAAAATTGCAGTTTTTCTCGATTTGTTGCTATTTTTAGCAGTTTTTCGCAATTTATTTAAAACTTTTAGGTGTATGAGCCAAACATGTCGAAATACATTTAGGTAGATGGGTCTATGTTTATTTTCTTTGAACTGAATAAGATTAAGTTGAAATTTATTTTTTTTTCGAATTTTCGCTATTTTTGCAATTTATCAAATTTTTAGAGATTTTGTTATTCTTTGCTGTATTAGTGATTTCTTCAATACATTTAGAAATTTTTCGTGAACTTGCCAATTTTTTGCGTTCTTTATGAGTTTATTTTATATTTAACAGTTTTGACGACTTCTAATCAACTTTAAGGATTGTTTCCCATTTTTGCAATTTCTCGCGAATTTTTGCAATGTTCGCGATAAAATCGAATTTGTGCAAGTATTCTGCTTCTTAAGAGTTTTCGCGAATTTTAAATAATATTAGACTTAGCTATTATGCCGCTGTTAGCAAGTTTTTCCGAATTTTCGCCATTTTCGCGTTTTTACCGAATTTTTAGCATTAATTAAATTTTTAGGGATTTTTAATAAAAAATTGTGGCTTGTTTAAAATTTTTTGCGAATTTTTATTATTTTTGAGAAAGATGTATTTTTTCCAAAGTTTTTGGCTTTCTTTAGTTATTTTTATTTAGGGACTTAAAATTTAAAACTTTAGCAAGCTTTTGCGAATTTTCATAATGTTTTGCGCTTTCTCCCTCCCGAGTTATTGACTTACCCAACAGTTTTAGCGGGTTTAATAAAATTTAGTTCGCTCTTTTTAATTTTTGCCACTATTGTCTATCGACTTTGTTTTCAGTTAATAAAATAAATAATTTTATTTCTTGGTTTGTTTGTGTAGCTGATGAAGAAAGACATGAATGGCCCTGATGTCTCTATCATTTATCTAATTTAAACGCCTTTTCCATCTCTAGTGCACTTTTTTGCTCTTGCATGTCTACTCTTTTCACCTTTGCATTTTTTAGTTATTTGTGTATGCCGCCAACTTTCTATTTACATTTCTATAAATGCGTCCCTTTGTAGCACTAGCACAACATTTGTAGACCAAATGATTTATTTTTAATTGTGATGAATTTAAAAATAACCATCAGTCACTGCACGTACACATAAGCAGACATTCAGATACATTTTAAGCACATTCACGGAAAAACTGTTTTATTTTTATATTAGTCGGTTCTAGAGCTAAAACTATCCATTAAGGCAGTGGGGTTTATCATTCATTCTTTCTTTTCATTTATTTATGTTTTTATTATCTTTCTCAAGTTATTTATAATTGTTGTACTCAGTTCATCGGAAAACACTATGAATTGCGGAAAAAAGGTTCCAATACGTTTAATCGATTTATTTACATTTAAATAGTTTTAGGTCAATGAGTTTATTTGGTTTTCAGGATTATTTATAAAAATAGTTTTTTTCTCAACGATTTCGTTTGTACAATGAATTCGAAAATTGAAACAGTATGTATAATTGAGGAAATTGTATGTTTTTGATTATCCAATATTATATAGTGATATTGAAATGATTCACATTAAACAATCAACTTAACATATTATATTAATTTCTGACAATGGACCTCCTTTTTTTATAGCTCGGAGAAATTTAGAAATTTCTGTAATGCGGCATTGAACACAAAACCTCAAGCCCATATTTACCTAGATCAAATGGTCTAGCAGAAAGATCTATACAAAGGATAAAACAAATGTTGCGCAAGTGCAAGGAAAGCGGGAAATATCCGTATTTGGCACTTTTACATCATAGAACAACACCAAAAGGTAGTATGCTAAGCCCGGCTTTAGTATTAATGTCAAGAAATCTTAGAACTAAGTTGCCTGCTGTTTCGGCAAACCTTCAGCCACAATTATTTGATAGGCAACAATACGAAAACCAATTACAAAAAAATACAATGAAGTTAGCAAATAATTATAATAAGCATGCCAAAAACAGAGACACTATTCAGCCTGATACAGATGTCATATTTAATAAAACCAATCACTCTTGTTGGTTTCAGCGGAAAATAGTAGAAAACTGTAAAGAACACAGGAATGAATAGCATATTGTAGTGAAACCTGAAGCCTCAAATGTTGATACAGTCAATACATCTGAATCAGGTGATAGATAGTGCAGCTTCAGATGATAGTTCGGCTTCAAGTGATAATTTATCTACAACTGATAGCGCAGCTTCAAAAAGTAAAGTTTTAACTAACAACCCGTACGAGCACTGGTAGGAAAATAATTCCACCTTCAAGGTTTGAATGCTACACAGATTTTGATTGAACTATTCTTAAAACTTTTCTAGTAATAGTTTGTACAAACTGTTACAGCTTGTAAAGTACTCCCAGCTTTATATTAGCGGGTTTCACTCTTTGTGTTAAGTTTATAACTCAGTTATATTTACTAAGGTAGAAAGCGTGAGTCTATTTTTCGTTTGCATTAAAAATTAATGGGCCAGCTGTTTTTTGTTTGGTTTTTCGTCAATGTTTTGTCCTGGTAAATTTAACACGGGTGTTTACTACAGCTTTTTGTGTTGTTTTTTAACCAAAGCGCGGTAAACTAAAGTTCGGTACTTTTTGTTGTTGCCTGTGGTAAGTACTAGAACTTTAACTACATCTACTACATTAACAAGATCTACAAGGGTACTTTATCATCAAGAGTAAAAACCGCTATTATATATATTTTTGAAAAAAAATGTATGTAGTTATAAACATTGTAAATATACAGTTATTAAGTAATCAAAGTAACCGTTGTAACTAACCACTGTTACAAGATCACTATGATAATCTTTGATTGTAATAAAATAAAGATCACTTTTGAAAACGTTCAACATATATCTGTTCCAGATTATTATGGGTCGATTACCACTATTTCACTTATTTTTTTCACTAAACTGCTTTTATTTAATAAAACAAGCATTCATATTTTTCTTTAATCATATATATTTTTTTTTAATTTTGTAAAAATGTTACGGCTGTATGCAAAAATACTTAAAGTAGCTTTGCCAAGTAACATTGAATAAAGTTGTATGTATTCTAAAAAAATTATTATATCAAAATTTTAAAGTATGCGCACACGTTTGTTAAGACTACTTTAAGTTGATATTTCCAAAATATGAATATAGCACATATTGATTCATGTAACATCTGAAAATAAAGCTTGAAGTCTCTGCTCTTAGCTTAAATTTATTATTTGTTTTATGTGATGGAAAACATCACCAAATTATCCAGTTGATTCGAAATACATTGAAAAATTCATTAAAAAAAATATCTAAAAAAATACAAATATAAAAAATGTCTTAGTGATGTATATAAAATCAAAACAAATCGAAAAAAGCTCGATATTCAAATACTCATTTCATTCGAATAAAAGAAACTGTGTTAATTCGTCTATGTTCATCATATTTTTATTAATTATACTTCACAGAAATGTTTATATGCTTTACTACAATGTCAGAAGCTCATATTTTTTGAATTACGTTGTTTTACTTCAAAATAATAAAAAGTTATTTAATAAAATAAAAGGTTATTTGACTACTCGAATGAAATTGTATTCGTTTTTGTATATCATAAACTATGAAGTGGTTGTTGAACACGGTGGTGTTACCAGTATTTATTATTAAATCACAAAAAAAATTAAGTTGTCTTTTGCATATAATTTCTTAACAAAGTTATGTTAGCCTTAAAGAGCTTGGTAACTACTGTTAACTTTAAAGTAAAATAATTTTTTACATACAGCCGTTAGTTTTTCAAAATAAATTAAAACGTCAACAGTTTGTTTACGTTTTTTATCAAGACAAATTTGTCTGAGGTTGAGCTGTTACAAAATGGTAAAGACACTGCAATACACTAACAAATAAATGCAGTCTATACCTGATGAATTTTTAGCTTGATAACGATTTGACATTTATCATGATAAAATTTGATCAGGTATAGACTCACTCTTATGGACGGCAACCGAAGTGACATTCATATTCGTTCGTTCATCCATTCAGAAGTTATACACAGCAAACTTTTAAACGACACATAAATTTAAAAAATCAAAAAACCCGACTGCGTAAAAAAATAAAAGAAAACAACTTTAAACCGCTCGAAATTAAAAATCATAAGAGAAACCTAAAGATGATTTTCAAATACCTGTTTTTTGGCTACTTTTTAACCATTTTATAACAATTTTTTGTCCACATTTAGCCATTATTGGTGAAGGAATTTTAGCATCCCTGATACAGGTATATGCAAAAATGTTCGCCAGCTGTGTTTTGTATGTACGTGTTTGTAATTTTTGACAACTCACATGAAGATTTGACAAACCAGAGGAGAACAATTTTCTAACGCGTGTACCTGTATTATGTATCGTACCAATTGGGTTAAAAAATTATTAGTCGTGGCTAGTGAATGGTAAGTCGATTTCGATTGTAGTCGAAAGTCGATTTTCAATCCCAAAAAGATTTTTTTGTAGTCGATTTTTATTTGTCAACTTTATTTATACTGAAATCTACTTTTGGCTCCGATTAATCTAAATTAGAAAAACGAGAAAACAGTGAAGTTTAGAAAGAAAGGTTTTGTGAACCATATACATATGGTTCAATATAGAAGAGGCGTTTCTCAAGTGTTAGTTATTTACAGGAAAAAGGAAAAACTAAATAAAACCCCATTTTTAGATGGCTTTGGTAAATTTTCTTTACTTCAGTTGCTTTTGCACACTTGCAATTAAGAAGCAAATAAAAAAGTATCAACAAATATTTCATCCAGTATTAGAAATAAAACGAAAAAAACGAACATTAAATTTACGCTATGAAATAGGTAGGTATTTCATGAAGTTTCTTCATGAAACTTTACTTAGTGTCTTATTGCAAGCGCGGAAAAGCAAATGGGGTGAAGAAAATTTACAAAAACCATCCATTTTTCAACCCAACTTGTTTTTCAGTCCATTCTATTAGAAAATAAAGAAAGTTTCATAGCACAAATTTCATGAAATATTTTATCGTGCAAACTTAAGTCTAATTAAAAAAAAAATACAAATAAATAAAAATCTACTACAAAATAATCGATTTTTACCTACGATTAAGCGGCTAATTAATCGGAATGGAAAATGGTTGATCGAAAAGTCGAAAATTAATTTCTTGCTTCGTTTACCATTAGTCGTGGCAATACTGTTTGTCAAATACGTATTTCCAGAAGACCTAACTACAAAAATGTATCTACAAAACGGAACACAACAGTACCGCAACAGAAAGTAAAGACTAATGAGGCCTACATAAAACCAATTTTTACATGAATTAAAAACAAAAAATGTTACTTCTGAAGCACGAACAGTGTCGAGCAACGTTTTTAAATTCTTTTCAGATTTAGTTACCTGAAATAACCGACATATAACACACTGCCGCCATCTTGTGGCGAGTCGCACCTTATTGAACTTTGTCTAAATGTTTACAATTTTCTCTTGATAAATTTATTTTAAAATAATAAATAAACATTTTTTTCTTGATTATAATTTCGCAGTGTGTTTTTTGTTGTGTGTGCCACACACAACAAAAAACGCACTTGTTTCTTCTTCTTGTTAATGATGTATTCATTATTTTGATGACATTTTGTGAAATTTACTTACTAAAAAGTTTAAGCTAGAACTGAAAAAAGTTCAAGTAGATTAAAGTTCGATTACATTTATTTTAAGATTAACTAATTAAGTTATTAATTGTCGATTAAGCTGTTTGTAAAAGACCCAGTCTTAGATGTAGATTATATTTTTTAAAACAATTATAATGATTTTTTTTAAATATGTAAATACCATTTGAAAGCATAACCTTAAATTCAAGAGAATAAAATGAAAATCTATTAAATATATCGAGCGAAAACTGCTAATACATACTGTACAAATTTATAAAAAGTAATCTAAAATTCGAAAAAATTAACTTATTTATTTATATTTTGAGTTTTAATCTATTTGTATTATAAAAAACTGAGGCATCATACAAAAATTAATAGTTTCGTTCACTTTTCTCTTTGACAAAAAAGAGCAAATCAATAGAACAAGAATGAGAAAACACAATAATTTTCCAATAATCATCATATTGTCTTCCCTGTTGTTCTAATGTGAAATCACCAAAACAATGAATACTTTATTCAATTGCAACACATAATTGAAAATGGCTGACTTTGATTAAAAGAAATAAAACAAAGATATCACTAACTACTTCCTAACACTATACAAGAAATCAATGTGTTAGAAAGAAACCGATATGTTGTTACCACAATCAAAATTAAAAAAATTTTCACTTTTCTCTTTAAAAATTTATTGCATGTGATTAATTATTTAAATAAAGTATTTGACGTTTTATTTTCACATAGCTTTTTTGCAATAAACTCTAAATTTTGGCACTGAATTCATACCTTTTCGCACAAAGTTCTAACTTGTGCTTCTGTCAATTGGTTGCATTCATTCAATTGTTCAATCCATTGATCCAGATCTTTTGTTGTTGCTTTATCCTCCATTGCAGTTGAAGTGGAGGAAAAAGTCTCGTCAATCTTTGTGGATTCAATTTTGACGGCTTTTCTTTACACAGAGGGGAGAAAAAAATTTATATAATCCAAAGAGTTGGGGTTATAAGTTCAATAGTTTTTTATTGTTCAAATATTTTTTATATCACTACGTTCTTCTAACTCATGGGCGTTGTAAAGAAATTTGCCAAGTTTTCGACAAGAAACTAGAAAAATGCAAATTTCAGCAACGTCTATAACTATAATTTAATGAATAAAAACACGATAAATGTCTTAAAAACGATACGAACGAGTGAAAAAACGACGAGCGACTGATTTGAGTGCTTCAGTATTTTTCTTAAAATTGCGTTATGAAAAATGTATATTTATCTCTTTTTAACTTATGGACGAATGTGTAAATTTGGGCAACTATCGTACAATTTATCAATTTCTTTTCGATTTGTTTTTTTTTTGTTCTAAATTTATAAAACTTTGTGGTGCTTTTCACTATATATTCGCTTGGTTTTACAATAGGTTTTTATTTTCGCGATATTATATTCGAAGACTGATGAAAAACCAGTTTTTGTACGATGACAAATTAATGTACTGCCAAGTTGAATGATTTTTTGAGCACGAAGTAGTGCCAAGCTATAGGTTATCCTCAAGGCGAATTTATGCGAGATTGCTGCAAGAGCCCAGTAGTTTACGAAAATATTTACACATAATAGGCAGATTTTGTAAAACAAATTCGTATCTAAACGTTTCAAATTGTACGAAAAATAACGCAAATACGTTAAAAAATTTTGTTTCTATACAAATTTAAAACGCAAAAATCGTTTGTATATACAAAATCTGGCCTTTAACCTGTCAGCAGTGCAATGTATCAGCTTTTTTGACAGCCCAAATGTAAATTCTCTACGAAGAACTCTCTTGTGACTACCTGGTGTTGATCTACATTGGTTGTCATGGGAAGATATATACAGTAAAACTCTGCTACAACGATTTTTATTTGCATAGTTTTGGGTAGTATAAATAATAAAAGTATTTGTTTTTTACTTAAACATGTGTTTTACAACACAAAATTCTAAAAATTATTGAATATTAAATTACGAATTTTGGGCTTAAAACAAATTTTCAAGTAATAAGCAAATACTGTTCTTCTTATCGCAAACGATTATATGTATAATTCTACAAACTCTGTCCAGAATATTTTTGCGCTCGTTTTTTGTTTTTAACTTTACAAAAATTGCGACACAACTAATCGTTTGCAACATACACCACACAAGTTCACTCTACAGTTTTACACACTTGAGCAATTATCAAAATCGTTTTGATTTTTACTTGGTTCACTGCGTAAATAGCACAACCACCGCCATACACAACACAAACACACTATACAGTACCAGACTTGTGCAGTGAACTTGTGTAGTGTATGACCATCATAAATCGTGCGTATAAGCGTACTAACAGTCATTTTTGAAGGACTTTATAATTTTTAAGGACACTTTTGACTGAGAGACTATCGATCATGTTTGATACTTAAACCGTCACTCAAGAAATTAATTTTTTCATATATCATTTATAGACGTAGGGTAATGGTTTTTGACTTACAGTGTATACCAAAAAGTGTCAGTTGAGAGTTAGTTTTTGTAGCACAAACTTCAGAACTTGAACGTCGAAAATTATATTTTTCAAGGAATTCATATATTTTTATTTATTGCAAGGTTGTATGTGTGAGATATTAAGACAAAATCGTATGATATGTTATATCATACGATTAATAGCTAAAATTGCTTCGTTGTGTTTAATACTAATTTATATTTTCACTTTTTAAAGTTAACACAAGCACAAATGATAAATAATTGATAACTTATATTAAATTATCTGAATCTGGCAGTGCCAAACAACATATCAAACCAATTTTTCATCTGACAATCGTGTGAACTGCCAATTTTTTTACTGACAATATTGTCCGATATATTTATTGTCAGACAATTGTCTGCCAATATATTGTAAGCTTTTCTTACAAGTTTGATACAAGTTTGTCAGTACATCGTCAGCCCATTGGCAGATCTGACTATATTGTAAGATCTGACAACCGTCTGTACAGGGCTTATGGTATAAATTCAACTAAAGCGCCTATTAGACGGTCATACTTGGTATGTGAGAATGGTATTCCATCTTAACATCATACTCATGTCATTGCGAAAAATTCTTTATGATATACTTGGCATTTTGAAAATCAAAAAATTTTGATATTGTACTCTCTCTCAACACAACAAGTACGTCATACCATGTATGACCGTCTAGTAGCCGCTTAAGAGTACTGCCAAGTTTCACAGAAATGTTTAATTTTCAACGTCATCAGTCGGCGAGTAGTGCGAAATATATGTGTCAAACTATGAAATACATCTCTGTACTTTTTTAATTTCCTTCTTTTTCATCAAAACCTTTTCGAGGTTGGACGTCTGTCTCATAGCGCTCCATATTTTAATAAAAATAATTCGAAATGACCGAGACTTTACAATTACGTGGTACCCTTTTGGGACATAATGGCTGGGTTACTCAAATCGCCACTAATCCCAAGGATCCCGATACCATCATATCAGCTTCTCGTGGTAAGTATTTCTATTTGCTCTCCAGATTGCAATTTTAATCTTTGTACATCTAAGCAATCTGTTGCTAAAATTTCAAAATTGTTTTACTTAATTCTAGACAAGACATTGATTGTATGGAAATTGACCCGCGATGAGGACACCAACTACGGGTTTCCCCAAAAGCGATTGTATGGCCACTCTCACTTTATAAGTGATGTAGTATTGTCCTCTGACGGCAACTACGCTTTATCTGGTTCATGGGATAAGACCCTACGTTTGTGGGATTTAGCCGCTGGCAAGACCACTCGCCGTTTCGAAGATCACACTAAGGTGGGGAATTGTGTTTTAAGTTATATGAGATTTTTATATGAAGAGTAGGTGAAAGTGATAGGGCTTTTGATCTAATTGAAAGATAAAACAGGCATGGAGTGTATTAGGAATCAATCAGTTAGGAGTTTAGATTGTGTTAATAAAAAAACTAAAAGCTCCATGTCATTAAAAAATGTGTCGCCCATGCGGGGCAGAATTTCTGGTTGATCATCTTTATGCAATGTGCGGAATATGCTCATCATTTCACGCATTTATTACTGCTCTATTGTTCTGAATAAAGGAGTGGTTTCTCGTAAGTGTATTATTACATTTAGAAATTGTATTGAATTTTATGTTTATTGGTTTTTTTTTTGAATAACGCTTTTTCGTAAACTTCAATTAATTTTCTTTTTTTGCCTATTCTAGGATGTTTTGTCAGTTGCTTTTTCTGCTGACAACCGTCAAATCGTGTCTGGTTCTCGCGACAAAACTATCAAATTGTGGAACACTTTGGCCGAGTGTAAATTCACCATCCAAGAAGATGGTCACTCTGATTGGGTATCTTGTGTACGCTTCTCTCCCAATCATTCAAATCCCATCATTGTATCTTGTGGTTGGGATCGTACTGTTAAGGTGTGGAACTTGGCCAACTGCAAGTTGAAGAACAACCACCATGGTCACAATGGTTACTTGAACACTGTTACTGTGTCTCCTGATGGTTCGCTCTGCACATCCGGTGGTAAGGACTCGAAGGCTTTGTTGTGGGACTTGAACGACGGCAAGAACTTGTATACCTTGGAACACAATGACATTATCAATGCCTTGTGCTTCTCCCCTAACCGCTACTGGCTATGCGTTGCTTATGGTCCATCTATTAAAATCTGGGATTTGGCTTGCAAGAAGACCGTCGAGGAACTCCGTCCCGATATTGTCTCTAATGGCTCCAAAGCTGACCAACCGCAATGTTTGTCTTTGGCTTGGTCCACTGACGGTCAAACTTTGTTTGCCGGTTACTCTGACAACACCATCCGCGTATGGCAAGTATCTGTTTCTGCTCATTAAGCAGAGAGCGTTATACGGCATCATGCTACTTATCCTGCAAAAATGTGTGCACTTCCTGGCGATCATCGTGACAGTTTTAAGCAAAAAAAAAGTGTAGCAGATAAATAATATTTACATGAAATTAATTATGTATTTTGAACGCTGATTTGTTTATTATATAAACGAATAAATAACAAGTTTAAACAATTTCGTTTTCTTTTATTTTCACTTGGCCTTTGTTAAGCGAAGTTTCATGAGAAGCGGTTAAGTAGAAGTAGTAAAAAAAAATATTACTTTTTATGGGTGTGGCACTGCTCACTTTTCTATCCATAATCGTATGTGATGGAAAACGACCGTTTTCGAAAATACAATTGTTTTGAAAAGGTTTGAAGAATTCACACCGATTTTAACAATTAGTTTTATAAACCAATCTCAATCTTTTTTAACTTTTAAAAAGCGCACTAGAAGATAAAATGTTAACCATATAATAGGTTTGCCCATACGAAAAATGAAATATCCCTAGAGGGAAGAAAACCTGTCACGTGACTGTTTCAAAAGGACTAGCAACCGGTTCGACTACGGAACTATATAATAGGGACGGGTAACTTTAATATGGCGATGTCATTGCAGGGCGTCAGTTGACATAATTAAGATATTCAGTGATAAGTTCTAGACCCAAACTTAAGGTACTTGTCCTGTGTTAGTTTCTTTAATACTAGTTAAATTACTAGTTACTTTTTTATTCTAGTTTTGTGATATGTTCCCTTTTCACCGATCACGACTGAGGAAAAGTTTGTACCACCCCCATTTTCACCAGTCATAGATGGCTTTCGGTAAACATTGCTTTTTGAACCTAATTACGCGGTAGCCCGCATATTTTGTAGTCGGGTTTTCATGAATTATTGTTTTAAATCTAATTGTTCAAAAGACTTCGTGGTAAAGCAGTTAACAAAACAAACAAAAAACGCTTAGGGTCAGTTTTTAATGTGAAAATTAAAGATTTAGTCATCTTTAATCTTTGTTTTCTGTTTTTAAGACGATAATTACTGCTTTTATTGCCCAGCTTAAGCTTTAAAAAATAAGTATGCCAACACACACATTCGATTGTTCTTTTTTCAATATTTAAATTCATATTAAGGTATGTGATGAAAAACGATTTAGACACAAAAACGATAAAAGTTGTGATGTGTTTCCTATACATAGTTGTTTTGGCAATAATTTTTAAATATGCTTTTAATAGATTTTCAATCCATATTGATAAATTTCTTTTCACAGATCTTTTATATTCAGCCTGTTCACAGAATCCAATACGGATTGGTTTGATATCGTTTTCTTTACAAAACCGGTTGATTGGGTTCATGAAATCCGTTTATACTTGGATTTGCGCAATTTCCGTTGAGAAACGGAATTAATTGTTCATGAATTGGAGTTCAGGAGCACTTGAATTTATGCATTTATCAAGTAGAATAAGTTTTTCCTACCCTCTAAATACTAAATACACAATTAAGTAATTATATTTTGCATTTTGAACGAAAATAAACAGTTTTTGAATCAAGCAATTTCGTTACGTTTTCATGAGCGCACTCACAATTGGATTGTAATTCCGTTTTCAATCCAATTCCGTATCGGATCCTATGAACAGGCAGATTGTTTATATTTTATCTTCTAGTGTGCTTTTTAAAAGCCATTAGTTTGCGTTTGCCTCAAAACTAATTGCTTAAATCGGTCGGAATTAGGGATAGGCAAGTGGAAAAAATATATCGATATATTTGTAAATATCGATCGGCATCGATATATATCGAATAAAAATATCGATATATCGATATTTTTTCAACAATGATAATTCATACGTAGTCCCAAAATTGTATTTTTAAATAAAACAAAAGAAGTACCTTTCTTATAAATAATTAATGTTTTTAAAAATTGCACGAAAACCAAAGCCAAAGCTAAAAAAATATCGAATTTGATACTGTCGATATATTTGGAAAAAATATCGATATATCGAAATTAAAAATATCGACGATATATATCGATATATTTTTATATAAATATAGATATATCGATATTTTTTGCCCATTCTCATCGGAATTCATCACACCTTGGCTGACTTCCAAAACGTATCAATACAAAGTTTTTATACAGTTCTGCTGCGGTATTTCGATCGTATATGTATGCGAAGTTGCCAAACATTGCATCAACTTTGAAACCGATACCATGATTACTCACTTACGGCGTTTCTGATACTTGTCGACGACGTTTTGAAAATGTATGGATTGTCAATGTTTTGTACTACGACGATATGAAACACTATACATTGTTCGAATCATGGTAGAATAATATACAAGGTAGCCGTGGAACGCCACCTGATTAGTTTTTTATTTGCTTTTTTCATGGTGCGAACTATCAAATCTTGTGTATATGTGATATAACTACGTTGCACACACAATACCCTCTCGATTAATGTTTGACATTTCGTACCCCGAATGTACATTTGGATTAGTTATGCGGCTACCTGTTATATTATTCTACCATGGTTCGAATACAAAGCAACTGACGTTTTGGAAGTCAACCCTTTCTCAAAACAATCGTATTGAAATCATTTTCAAATCGATCGTTTTCCATCACATACCTGAATTTGATATAAATTGTTTTTATGTTGTAAACGCTTCTATACTTTTATTTCACGGCACATATTAATTATTTCTTAGGGTTTTCTGTTGTTTCTTTTTATTTTATCGTCTTTTTCTTTTTTTTGCAAAGCCAGCTGATCAGAGATGCCATATTTTGGTGTGTTTCTTTACTCTACTTTGGGATCCCGCGGCATCCCAATTTGCACGAAAAGCGTTCCGTACTACAAGTTGGTGTAACTGAGAGCGTTTCTAAGAGAGTAACATCAGGGATGCCAACTTAGCCCTTTTCGGGCTAGATTTAGCCCGTTTTTAGTTACTCAAAACGCGAAAAAAAATCTAGCCCCAAACAAAATAACGCGCAAATTTAGCACTTTTTACAATTATCTTTTAGCCCTTTTACTTTTTGGTCAATATGGGTACATTTTTCGTTTTTGCGAACTTTTTCTTCTTTTATTCTAGCATATCGACTTGTGAATTAAGATGCTAACATCGTTTTTACTCATTTTCTTTTGTTAGTTCGCTGTACCAGTAATAATAAGAAGAAGAGTATAGAACAATGTTCTATATTTTTAAAAATGGGATGTGATTTTAAGTTGGTTCAAAAATTTAAACGGGCTTTAAAGTTAGCCCTTTTTTGTGCATTTTCAAAATATTTTACTGGATATTGCTTTATACTTGTCTTTTTTCAATTTAGCCCATTTCAGCCCATTTTTGCGCGTTTTGGGTTCCAAAAGTTGGCATCACTAAGTAATTTTCTTCTTCTTGCACGAAACAGCCCAAAATATTTTTTTTTCGTGCAAATTGTTTATTATTTAGTATGGCAGTTTTGAGAAGTTTAAGCTTTCACTTAAAAACGGCAAACAGAATTAGCAATCAATTAAATTTATTCTCAGATTAATTGATTATAGTATCAAACTAAGATTAAATGTTCGCATTAAAAACCAGCCCTTAGTAACATTTGTTTTCTTGATCTTACCTTTTCTTAATCTCTTAAATCGTAATAAAATACATTAATAATAATTATTATTTAAATAGTGTATTTTCGTTTGATAACTGTTCTTTTTTATCTCAATCAAGAATTTCAACTTAAATGTTCTAATTTTTTGTAAAAATTAGGTTCCATATTTTAAATTTACACACATTTGCTTATTTTTTTGGTTTTTAGAAAATAAATTTTGAAAACTCGTTTGAAACTAGCGCAAACGAGAAACAATCATTTTGAGTGGTGGTGTTTTCAATAAATTTAATTAAATACATTTATTATACAATAATAATATGAAAAAAAAACAACGTACATAAATATATTAAATATAGAAAGAAATACGGATAGGAAATTAACTAACTGAAGATAGTTTAAAAAATATATATTTATTTTAAATTATGTATGTATATATATTCATTTCAGTTTTTCTAGGCTGAAAAAAGAAGAAGTTTACAAAATCTTTT
Source organism: Panzeria rudis (assembly GCA_956483635.1). Lineage (NCBI taxonomy): Eukaryota > Metazoa > Arthropoda > Insecta > Diptera > Tachinidae > Panzeria > Panzeria rudis. Next base: position 152,328,175 of record OY101449.1, on the reverse strand, counting down.
GAGACATAAAATTAAAAAGATTTTGTTGAGAGTAAAAATAGCGCTCTATGTGAAGCAGGCTGGCTGGTGTGGTAGGTTTTTGCTTGCTTGTTTAATTTTAAATCAAAAACTAACTTAATGATTAAAATGCGTAGGTTTTAAAAAAATTAATTTGATTTAAGCTGTGGGCACTTTTAATAATCTGGCATTTTGTTATTAGACATGTAATAATAATGTGAGAATAAAATAACAAAATTCATTTTACTGGTGCGCGATATAGAATGAAACAGAGTTTTGATTGACCTAACGTTAGCTTTAAAAGCATACTATTTAGCACGACCGCTGTTCGAGCGATTCAAATTGGTCGAGGCAATAACTGATGCTGCTGATTTAGCGGGTTCCTTGTTGTTTAAACTATTCGACAAAACAGATGATACTATAGATGAGGATGCATTTGATACTGAAGTGTTTGCTGTTGAACCAATGCGATATACACCATTCTTGAAGGCTATTACTAAAACTGTAATATTGTCAACCGAACCACGATAATAGGATTGTAATGCCAGTGATTTGGCACCAAAATCTGGTTCACTAATATGCTCTTTTATAAAGCTACAGGCTTCCTCATTGGTAAATGTATCCCAAAGACCATCAGAGGCTAAAATTAGAAATGATGGCCTAAAGAAAATTGAAATCGGAAAGTTAGTATTGAACGTTTTAGATTTTCTTCAAGTGACTTACTTGTGATCATTTAAATCAAATGTTAAAATATCCGGATTAGCTATGACTAGATTTTTGTCTTTTAAGGGATAATCTCCTAAAGCTCTAGAGGTTGCCAAGATACCAGCTACACGCCAAACACCTCTGAAAGCTATAAATCCACCAGCATCATGAATTCGCTTACGTTCTCTTACCTATAAAATGAATAAATAGATAAAAACTTATTTTTAGGATACGAAATACATAAGTATTAACGAAATTAAAAATTATCAATTATTGTGGTTGTCGGTCGAATCGACTTCGTCTGTTGCACTAGATTAAAGAAAAACACAAAACAACAATCGAAGTCGATCGACAACGCTAATAAAATAAAATGACACACAATATGTTTAAAATGGTATAAGTTCTGTCAAAATCGGCTGTATGGTGTGAGCAAAATCTGCAGCAAAAAAATTGTCACGCTCATTAATTACATACATAGATAGACATTTCAATATTTAATAAGGCCCGATGATACAGTAGTTCAACATTACAATCACATTGAATGCGTCTTCAATAATTTATTATTGATGATAAGAAGTTTAAAATTTCGTATACGATTTTGGTGACATATACCTGCTGTGGTTTATGATCAAAAGACAAGGGAATAGCAATTCCTCTGGAGTTGCACATAACACCTCGTGAGTCACCTACATTAGCAACAATTAAGCGGCTGCCTTGAATGATTGCAATTAAAGCTGTGGTACCGGCTATATTGGTCTGAAATTTAAGCGAAAATATTTTAATTATATATCGAAGCATTTAATAAAATTTATTATTTGAGATATTCTCCCAATTTGGAAACTTGTTTAAAATCTCAATTCGTTTACCGTTTTTTTAGCTGCCTCCACCAATTTATGATCGGCCGCTAATACTTCATCGGTTATTAATTTACCGAAATTTATTTTGCCATTTTCAATGTAACACTTGGCATCAAACTGTTGAGGTCCCTTGCCATCGTTTGTCGATGAATCTTTATTATAGTTATTGCTATTTAAAAAGCTATCCTTAACACTAGAACCACCGCTTACGCTACGTAAGAGGGAGTTTAACTGTAGAGTAAAGACATCTGATGAATCTTTATCATTAGTCTTTTTAGAAGCGCAATCATCGGTAGCACTGAAAAGAAAATAGAAAAAGTTTTAATTTAGTGACACTTTTTTAATACGAGATTAGAGATTAAAGGCCAGATTTTGTAAATACAAATGCTTTTTGCATTTGGAAATTTGTATGGAAAACATTTTTTTTAATCGTATTTTTCATACAAATTTGAAACGTTTAGAAAAATTTTTTTTTTTAACAAATTCTGCCTATAAATTAAATTTAATACCAGTATTTACTTTTTGAGTTGACTTTTTTTTTAATTGTAGTGCTAGTTTAAGATTAAACAACCAACATTGGCCTCTTAAACTAGCAAAAATAATGTAAAACAAGTCAACTCAAAAAGTAAATACAGATATTCAATTTAATTTAATCTCTAATCTCATATTCAAAAAGTGGCCACTTTTTGGGTACGAGATTATAGATTATGTTAACTTTAATCATAGTTTTCACTTTTTGAGTTGACATTTTTACTTTTACTAGTGTAGCCAACGGTCGACTCAATCGACCGCATTCTAGAAATATTAAAAAATAATAATATATACATATGTATATATCAAGGTAGACCTATAAGGTATACTTATCGGCGAATTGATACAACAAAGCAATTTTTTTGGGAATTGTGGTGTCAAGAAATGTATGAGAAAAACTCAAACCGAATATTAATATGTGAGTGTATTGATAAAATATACTACAATTTGACAGCAAAATTACCGAACATATGGGCTGATGCACAGACCTTATATATCGACCTTGGTATATAAATATGTACGCCAGAACTTTATTTTAGTTCTCTTTTAAAGAGAAAAAACTCTATACTTGATTTACTCTATTTTTTATTTTTGCTTTTTATTGGTGCAAATACAATCGAATATTTACTTGTGTGTTTTACTTGTAGCTGAGAAAAAAACATGCATTTATTCATTTATTGGTGTTAGTAAAAACTTGGTGGTCGTATTACTCCTAAAGTACTGAAACGATTTAAACAAAATTAAGATTGTCCAGTTCTATGTAAGACGCTTTAAAAACATATAAATCTTTTCAAAATCGGTTCAGTATTGCGCGAGTAAAGGGGATCTAAAAAAACGTGTTTGTCTATTAATTATATAGTTTTGCCTGTTTATGCCGCCAATGTAGGACGTTTAATCTTACTTCACATACACATGAACATTCCTCATACACGTGTGACATTTTCCATTAAATTTGATCTAAAATTCTCTTATCATTGATGTAAATGGTTCTAATAACATTTTTAATTTCTCTAGCCGTTTGGGAGCTACGGTGCCACACACATACATATTCAAGTGGATGCAGCGAGAAAATAGGTAATAACTTCGAAACGCCTGGACCAATTTTCTTCAAACATAGCTAAGAACACTCTCGATCAAATCACCTTTCAATAACAAAAAAACTAAATCAAAATCGGTCTAGCCGTTTGGGCTCTGCGATGTCGCAGACATACACACAGATACACACTACAATCTTATAACACACCGCTTTTTTGGTCGGAGTTAAAAATAACAATAATTTATTTGAATTATTAAATTAAAAAGGAACTTGAGCCAAACAAATTAAATAACTTGGGATAAAACTAGGGATGTAACCGATACCGATATATCGGCGATACTTCAGATTATCCGATACATCGGCATCGGCGATATTTTACTGTCGATACGACGATACTTTTACATTTTTTCAGAGCTTTTTTGAACATATCATTAATTTTTTGTTAATTTCACCATGAATTCAAATTCGATTCATTGTTTTTTAAATCTTATTAATATCAATTTAATATCAATTTCACGCTGTTAATTTGTAAAAAAAAATAAAATTATATTTTTGTTGACTTTACTATGAATTCAAGTTCAATTGGCTGTTTTTTTTAAATCTTATTCACAGCAAAAAAAATGCACTTAAAAGAAGTCATGAAAATATAGAATTTGCCATCTGGAAGTAGTGCAAATTTGGATTATTTCTAATGATTGCAAGAACTTTTTTCGATTACCAATCACCGAATTAGAGGCGATTTTAAGGAAAATTGCTTTTTAAATAAATTGTTATCTGCTTTTCTACTAATTATGTACCTATTTTTAATATAGATTCTTTGGAAGCAATGAAAATGTAGTTCCTTAAAAATTACTTCCAATTTTTTTTTTAATTGGTTAATATCAATTTCAAATATTAATAATCTCTTACACTGTAATTTTGTTTAATAAAAAAATTACTTTACTTGAGTTTTGCTAATTTTAACTTGAATTCAATTTCAATATGCGTATCGGTATCGGAATCGGTAGTGCCGATATTTCTTTTTGAGTATCGGTATCGGAATCGTATCGGCAAAAAGGCGTATCGTTACATCCCTAGATAAAACCATAGAGTTCGACTAAAATTCATAACTTATGGTGTTTTCTTTTCTACAAAAAAGTGCTGTATTGTTGTTTATTTATTTATTCATTACCATAACCAACCGAGCCCTTTGGGCCATATATAGTTTGTGGACTACAATTGTATAGGTTTCTTTTGTTTTGTTTTGTTTTCATTTTTTAACGAAAATTTGCAATATAATAATTTTTTGAGGAAGTGAATTTATTAGAAATTATTGTATCCATCCCTTACGATATTAAATTTTTCTTTTAAGGAATGCTAAATTTAAACTTTTTTTTGAAAGAACGAAAAAAGAATCGGGAAAAATCGCTCTCAAAAATTTGTAATAAGTCAAAACTACAAGTTTTTTTGTAAAAAAAAATTCATTCGAAAATAGTTTATTAGAAGCATTAAAGGATATAAAAATTACACACGTGCAAACTAAACTTAGATAGTGTTTCGATAATATCTTACAAAACATTTGACTCTCGACCTGCGGACAGAACGAAAATGAATCTAGCATGAATAAGTAATTTTATTTAAAAATTGCAGTTAATTAATTTATTAAAATGCTGTAAAACATTTGACGTCATTTTGTAGAATTCTGATATTTTCATAAGTTAACATTTTAATCAACTCATAATGAATTGTGTTTCCGTTAAAAAAAATATTTCTGAAGATGTCTGAAAATTCAATTGTTTTTGTTTGTAAATTTTTTATTGCTATTATTATTATTATGTTATTTGTTTGTTTGTGATGTCCAGATTATAGATCTTTTTCAGTTTGATGCGATTTATTACTTGCGGCGCATTTTTATTGTTTCTGTTTTTCTTTATTTACAAAAGAATTTTTGTTTTTCAAAAAATAAAAATTCAATTTAAATTTTAACCAATTTATTTGTATGGAATAATGAATGATATTCACACATTTCAATAAAGTACATACATATGCACACAATTAGGGACAGAGAAATAGTGCATGTTGCATATCCAATAAAAATCGGGAGTACTGTTTGTCCGAATAGTGGACCTTTTTCATATCGTTGTTGCTCTGACGCAATCAGCAATGTGACAATAAAGAACTCTGATGAGATTAGCGGGAGCTATCGCTCGAAACGTCTGTTCAACCCTCCGCGCAGTCAAAATTTTCTTTGTCTATCTACATGCTTCACATTTATCTCTAAATAAAAATATAATTTAATTGAAAAATTAAATTAAAAAATCGAACTCAAGCCAAAAATAATTAAATTTCTTTGGATATAAGCCCATACAGTTCGACTAAACTTATAACTTAATTTGAAATATTTATTATATTCTATAAACTAAAACAGCTATGTGCTAAAAAGTATTCTAAATCAAAAAATAATTTTATTAAAATGCTTTAGAAAAAATTAGTTATGTGCAGTTTTTGGAAAAATTTTATTATAGCTCCTCAATGTGCTAATTGAATTCCTATTGTTTTTTACAATATATTTGTAGTAAGTAGTGCGAAAATTGCTTCAATAAAGCGATTGACTCTAAAAAAATATTGCAAGGCTACAATATAAAATGGTTTTCTCGCTCTCCTGAAAACATAGTAAAAAAGACATAGCTGATTTTGTCAGAGCAACGACGATATGTAGTATCATGCTTAATTATCACGCCTATCGACTGTTAAGAGTTCTTCTGTCCATGTCTAGCACCTTATGGCGTGTCATGTCTAGATGCGGCCACCTAGCTACTTATTACATCTGCCTAATTTTTAATTTTACAACGTTTATAGCGGCGCAAGTTTTGTAACTCTTGAGAACTCTAGAATCCAACAATATTTAAAAATTTAACTTTTTGCTGTTAAAAAACTACTATTTTGCAGTTAAAAAACGACTAATTTGTGAATAACTAAGAAACCACCAATTTGTTTAACTAATTACATTAAAATAGTTTGAAAGTAATTTTACCATGCATTTGTTGGTCGAAATCGAACATACTGTTCTCGAGTTAGAGTTAAATGTACTGGTGCACCTAGTGGAAATATTAGATATGCCTATTTTTACAAGTCATCGTACAGCCCAAAAGGCTGCACAGATTTTGATTTAGTTTTTTTTCTGTTTGAAAGGTGACTTAATCGAGAGTGTTGTTAGATATGTTTGACGAAAATCGGTCCAGCCGTTTAGAAGATATAACATATTTTCTAGATTTATCCTGTTGAATCTGTGTGTCTTTGACATCATAACTCCCAAACGGCTAGATTGATTTTAATTTAGTACATTTTGTTTGAAAGGTGACTTGATCCAAAGTTGGTCCAGCCATTTTGAAGTTATCATCTACATATTTTCTTCGGGGGGTTTTAAAAAGGTTTTAATTTAATGTTATGTAACTAAACCACCGCTAAAAAGTAAAAGAGAATAAGTCTGGCAGTTGCTTTTATTATAGTACTAGAGCCGACTGAAAATTTCTGAACTCATCTTATTTTTTTAATGAAATACATTTTTTGTTAATATTTTGAACAAGTGGAATATAATGGTGCAGGGTTGCCTCTTTAAATAGGGCCGCAAGTATTTTTTGTACTCGGGAGCGCGCCATATTGAATTTTATGCGATGTCACATATCCTATAACCAACATATGATCAAGATGCTTCTAATGATACCTCATTTTAATGGTGTAATGTGAAAACTCTCATTCATTCTTGTCTATATTGCCAGATGGCAACCCTAACTTCCGGACAAATTATAAAAATGGTAGTCTATTTTTTCAACTTCCTTACACATCTCTCTGTGAAGCGAACTACAATTTATTTAAAAAAACTCATGACCTAAAGTGACCGCCAAAAATTAATTATTCCTAATTTCATTTAAGGCGGCAACCCTGCACCACTATATTCCACTACTTCAAAATAACAATAAAAATTGTATTTCGTTAAAAAAAACAGATGAGTGCAGAAATTTTCATGCGGCAACCCTGCACCACCATATTCCACTACTTCAAAATAGCATTAAAAATTTTATTTCGTTAAAAAAAACAGATGAGTGCAGAAATTTGCAGTCGGCTCTTAGACTAGTATAAAATGGTTTAAAAGGAAGTAAGAAATTTTATACTTTATTGGTACTAGATATTTGTTTCTGCGCTGCAGTTTCACGAAGATCTTGAAGAAACAGAACGTCTTTTAATCTGATAAAAAAAAAGAAAACAAACGACGACAACATTTAAAAGTTGTGTTTAAAGAGTCACAAATTGTTTCCAAGTTGCATACATTGAGTCTAAAATGTAAATATTTGAGTTGTTGCTATAATTGAGGAGTTGCGCTCATCAAGGGTTGCAATAACCGAGGGCGCACTGTAGTTATTGCTTAATGGAAATATATCAGAGCTTTGGTTAAAGATAGTACACAACAATTTTTACTCGAGTTCTTCGATTAATCGAACTAAATTCCACGAATAAATTTTTACTCAAAATTGGAAATTTTTGTTTGATCGAATATTATTTGGTTTAAATTTTCCGATTAATTGAGGAAACATTATTCGAGAGAATATCCTAGTTCCGTATTAATAAACAAAACACTTACCTTGTAGTTTTTCGTAAACTATCACGTCTTCTAATTGTTAGTTCATTTTCCTTATTACTACCATCATTGTTATTTTCTTTACGGCTTGACTTTCTTTTCAAATACGGACTAGCATCATATTCTCGATAGTCTTTATCAATGTCAGCTGCATTGGCTGCTTTTTGTTCTATTTTTTGGACACTCAACAACTTGGTTGTTTCGATGACCTTGTTATAAATATTTTTAACCAATATATCTTTGGCAAAGTCGGCAGCAAATTCACCGCCATGACCATCAAATACGGCAAAAAATGATATACCAGTATTATTATTTATATTTTCCTCGATAATGAATCTAAAAATAAAATAAAAGAAGATAAATAAACTTTTTGTTAATGGAAAAAATCGATTTGCATATGCAATTGTGTTTAATGGGAAATAAAATAAATTTTATAAAAACAATTCGTACGCTAAATTTGGATACTGTGTGCATGCAGTCTTTAAAAAAAATAAACGTACTGAACAATACGGAAGCCGAAATAAAAAGTTGGACCATTCATATTCTAATTGATATTAATTTCATACAATTTTATTACATTTAAATTGACTTTAGTGTTGTTTTTGATAGTTTTTTTTTATCAATTTATTTATTGGATCTTCAATGAGCCACTATATAATTTATGATGCTACGCGTTATTGGTTTTGGATATGATTCAAGTTTCTTTAAATATTTATCACCATTTTTAGATATCTAACTTTTACGCAGCGTCACCGTTTCGATCATTGTATATATTCGAGGTTATATCAGGGACGATTTTCATCATTCTTCAAATTTTATTTTGGTGCATTGGGACTTACCCTAGGTTTGCAGCTGAGGCAATGCCCCATAACTAAATCCTATAAAACCATATTGATTGTTTATCTATGTAATAAATCTTTTGTTTGTATTTATAAATTTAAAAAATTGCTGATGTGATGGTGTCTGAAAAGACACGAACGTTTATAGTTCAATACAATCGACTATAAGTAAAAATAATCTTATATGAAATTTAATTGCTGATGGTTAAGCATTGTCTATATGCATTTCATTGGTACTTTACCAAGTCGTCAGTAGACTTCAACCACACTTTTGAACAGTTAAGCATATTAAGGGGTCTGGCGACGGTCAAATAATCATGCCAACGTTCTAAGTGTGTGCGTGCGGTCGTGCTTTTTCGGCTACACGTACGCGTTGTCGGCTCTGATTGATGAAAATCAAAAAGTTTTGATATTTTAATTTGATGAGCAACTATTTCATCGTCGCCAATTGTGATTGACAAAGAAAATGTCTAGTGGTTTTGTAATCGTGGTGTAATAAGTTTACTGGTGGCAGCGCGAGGGCAGGTGTTTATTTTTTGCGCCAGTAGTTTTGTGTATAAGCTGCGTCAAGTGCGTAAATTTTTTGACAGGCATTATTTAGTTTTGTTATATTTGTTGCACTTATGCGGCCGCCTGTATACTTATTAAACAATACAAATGCTGATTGATGAATTTATTTGTACATCGCCGTTTAAGCGACAAGCACACGACACTCACACATATGCATTGATTGACGTGTTTATTTGACGGTGGTCAGAGCCTTTTAGGGTTTGAAACTTAAACAAAACCCAGCAAATAATTTGAATTCGATATGAATATATTTTATTTTTCTGCATATATTTGCGTCGATTTAGAGAAATTAAATCTACTAATAGCAAAATGTTTTCAAACTCTTTTGCGTTTTCATAGTTTTTAGAGTTTAAAATATCATGTCGGAAATTAATTTACTATATCAATCCTGTTCTGTAAACCGAATCCGAGTAAATTTCTCGTTTTCTAAAAATAAATGATGCCCCCATTAATGTACTTTCAGATATGATATTTGAAGCTCTAAAAAATATGAAACTGCAAATAAATCTGCAAAAATTTTGCTATTGGTGGACTTAATTTCTCTAAATCGAGCGTCCCGATAGACAATGCTAAACCATCAGCAATTAAATTTCATTTAAAATAAAATTATGACAATATGTAAAATAATAAATTTCTTAAAAGTAAAATAAATCTTTAAAAAATTTAATTTTAATACAAAAGGCAAATATGAATGTAGATTTTCGTCGATTGTTAGGGAAATTTTCTCAGAATTCTTCATATATTACATTTTTGTCACACGGGTTTTTACAAATAAAAAAGGACGGCCAACACGTTTTTGGCACATTGCCCAAAACTATTTTTTAGAATTATGTATCTTTTTAATGGTGGGTTTTTAAAAAGTATAAGTGACACACATACATGCATATCGATGGCTAAATATAAGAGAGGAGTATTTCGATGTTTTTCGAAATCGAGTTTTTAACGTTTTCTGGTAGTCAACCTATAATAATTACATCCTCCTTAAATAATAAATAAGTTCGTTTTTATTCACTTTTCTTCTTCTCCTGTGAAATGTCGAAAATCCGAGATACGCCTTTTTTATATTAAGCCATCGCGTGATTTGCATGAGTCGACGACGGAGAGTAATTTTTTTTATCACGAGCATGCATGATCATGAGTGAAAAGCTACTCACGATTCCATCTCTAATGTATGTAGATTGATACTTAAGGTACGGTCCCAACTTGGCAAATATTTGCCGAAAAAAAAAACGTGACCAGCAGACAAGCTAAAATTGCATTTTCTTTAATTTCAATATTTTAATTCCAATAGTTTAATATGGGTTCGCATTTATTAACAATAATATAAAAATAGCATTTTGCGGCATAATGGATTTTATTTTGTGATATAAAAATCAAGTTAAATCACACTATCCCTGAGCAAAAGTAGTCGTTACGTTTTTTGGGCAAATATTTGCCAAGTGTGACCGTACCTTTATACATACATACATACATATGTATGTAGAACTTTTATGCTATTTAAAAAGCCACCATAAGCAGAAGATTCTAAAATCATAATTTCATTAGATTTGTCAAAAAAAAAACGCTCCCCCAAATTAATTTAGTTATTAATATCAATACAAAAGTATCCGTATGGCCAATTAAACAAAATTGAAAATATGAATCGAACCCATTAAATTTTCCATTCATACTTAAATTTTCACCAAAGGTTTTGTCAGTTGAGCGAAACAATTAAAATTAAACAAAGTATTTAATACACAGTACATAATACTATTTATAGATTTATTTAAAGCAACATGACAAGCGTTATTATTAGTTCGGTCGTTTTTGTGCCCGAATGGATGTTTTTCCAAAGCGTTGGCGTGCGTGTGTCTACAAATTTCATTTGAAGTTTTGTGTATTTTTAAAATTCACATTCAAAATTTCATTGTTGAAAATAAACATAAATAAAATTTATTGCAAAAGAAAAGCACAAAAAAAAAAGATTTGCATATGGGCATTTCCACAGAAAGTCACCATTTTGTCACCTTACGTCACCAAGCAATTAGCTTGTATTTTAGAGCCAGTACGCTATACACCAAAACAAAACAAAAAAAAAAGGAAATAAGAAACATGTCTATTTAAGCTTAATTGCTTGGTGACGTAACGTGTCAAAATTGTGACTTTCTATAGAAATGCCCATATACTATGTACGTGCATACAGTACATGTGTATTTATGTACATACGTATATTACATTAGGATAGTTCCAAAAATAACTCAACTTTGAATATTCTAAAGAAAATATAAGAAATTGTTCGAAAATTTTCCACAACGATATCTCTCGAGCGGATTAATCGATTTTAATTAAGTTTTTTAATGAAAATTTTTTTTCGAAAATTTTCAAAATCTAACGAACCGAATCAGTTCATTATATCATGCAATCTAAGTGAGTTCAAGGTCTTTCGAATGTTGTAAATTTGGTTTCGATCGATTAAGCCGTTCTTAAGTGAGATTTTTACACACATACATCCATACGGATATCATCGCAAAAATAGTCAGAATAGATTCCCATGACCTCAAAGCGACGAGATCTAATGAAAACTCGATTTTCGAAATTCGGGGTGAAATCAGTAACTTCCTATCTTTGATTGCGAGAAGTTAAGAAACAATGATTTTTGCATTAAGATTTTAGCTTTTCCGCCTTAAAATCCAAAGTATTTGCTTTAGCTTTATAATAAGGCGTTCCATAAAGTGAAGTTAGGTAAAACTGCAGGACATGATGGCAAAGAGCTTTTGAAATATGTGCGTGAGGATGGATAGATTTTGCTACTCAAAGTAATCAACGCGGCAGGCAACAATTCCCAGCGACTGGCAAGTAGCCATAATTAATCCATTTATATTTTTATATTTTACTCGGTACTGACTATACCGAGTAAAATATAGTCAAGAATACTCACCGAAAGCATTAAAGAATATTATAGAATACCAAAAAGGAACAGTATGTTTTTTGTCCAAGTCCTGGAACACAAGATTTAATATTTACTATGAGACAAATATCAGCGAAAACGATCAAATTTAGTAAGAAGACCCACTGCTGCTGTATAGATCTGACAAACCTTCGATGCGGTAAAATGGCAAGAAATATTGGAGGTGTTTTAAAGAAGCAACATTGACAACAAAGTGATCAGAACAATCAAACGTTGTTATAAAACACGTCGAAACTATGTGAGAACCGGGAACACTGCATTTGAAGAATACATAACCTGAGTACTGAGTCCATATTTGCTCATAATGCTGTTGGACCATATAATTAAAAGGTGCAAAGAATCATTCATTCCCATGACGATTAGAAGTCGGAACATACACTTCGCATTAGACAAAAATTTTATTGGTAAAAGAGAAATCTCAGACAAATCACAACGAAACAGAATACAAAACGATACTATGCCACCTATCAACAGAATCCTTAAACAATAAGATCGAGCGGCAAAAGCTAAGATGGGCATGTTGCCAGAGAACCGCAGAGCAGATTAGTGTCACTTTTTAGCGGACGTTAAAAACGTTCCACACAAACCACGCTGACTCATTATTCGTTATTAAAAAATAAATACAAATAACATTAAGTAATAATGGTTATTAGCAGAAGTACCATTACTCTTTTTCTGAGAAATTTGCGAACATTTTATGCATCGTTACCTATCGTAAAACTCGCTGCAAAATTTTTTTTCTTCAAGGTTTTCGAAAAAAAACAGTTTGCGCGGTAGGGGTTTTTTCCAAATAGATTTACTTGAGTAAATTGTTTTTTTTCACATACACATCCATCCCACTTGGTGGTGAAATCTAAAAATGTTCGTTTTTTTTCGTTGTATGCCTAATCTACATACGAGTACATTTACTTACATAAATTAAGTTCTCTAATTTATAAACTTTAATCTTATCAATTAATCTTATCTAATAAATGCAGATTATAATGAAAGTTACTAATACAAAATAGTGATAATAAGGCTATTTAAATATCCATGCAAATGTACATAAAAGCCGTTTATTTTGAAAGTGACATAAGTCACTTCATCAAAAACATTATGCCAGTCATTTAAATTATAAAAATTATAGCTTTCGATTTGTTCGAAATCGCTTTGTTAACGTTTTCTGATAGTCAACGTCTAAGTACATCCTCCTTAAAAAACTAAGTAAAATACGGTTAATACGGCCGGCCCTTATTGTGTACATCACGTGACCAAAGTGAAATTTATATAGAGAACATAAACAAAATTTAAAATATTTTATAAATTTGTTTTATTTTTCATAAAAATTTTGACATTTTTGAAAGGCAAAACAACTCTTGAATTTCTATGCGTTTGTTTGATGAAAAATTTGTATGAAAAACAAAAACATATTTTAAAATTTTTTTCAAATTTGTTTTTGCTTTAATATAAATTTCACTTTGGTGACGTGATTTACACAATTAGGGCCTTAGTTTTTATTCAGTTTTTTTCCAAAATGAAAAAAAATTTTTGAACATAAATTTTTTTTATTTCTGTTCAAGGGTTAACTATAATAAAAGTGTTATCAAAATACCCTCTCTGTAACTACAAACATATTTAATCCAAATCAAAAATATTTGTTTTAAGTACAGTAATTCAACTAGTATTAACGGAACCACTAGATGACAAGTATCTTAAGTTTGGATCTGGAACCTATCACTGAGTATCTTAATTATGTAAATTAACCCTCTCAAATGAGAACGTCATTTAAGTGACAGGTTCCTCTCAAATAAAGTTTTAGAACTGAAACCAGTCACGTGACTTGTCTTGTAACAGGTTCTCTTCTCTCTAATGAATATAAATAATTTACTTTAAAATGAAAAGATAACTTAAATATTTAACAATTAAAATGAGAAATGATATTTTTGATGAAGTGTCTTATACCACTTTTAAAATAAATGGCTTATATTATGTATGTACGAATATATGTACATATATACAATTTTGTTTAAAGTGAATGAACTTTGAAATTAAGTTGCAGTAGAAATTCTTAAAAATTTCGTTATAAGGAAATCTTTTATTGACGAGATAAGATATTTGGTTAATGGTAAATTGTTTGGTTATTTAAAATTATATACACCCTGCATACAAAATGACTAGTATGTGTTTAGAAATATACTAGTTGCTTTTTACCTCGACTAGTTGCCTATCTGTACTTTTTTCATATATCGAACTATCGATTTTAACATTAGGTTGTCATAGGAGCACAACTAGTTCATTTGTATACAGTTAATCCCAGTTGGAATACCAGTTAAGTAGTGTTCTCACTAGTTTTTTATTTATCGTTTTGTATTTCTTAAAAAAACTTTGGCTCAACCGGGGTAGGAACACAATCCTATTTTCATATTTCAAGGCAAGTACTCTACCCACTGAGCCACTTTCTACTTAATTTTTTAAGAGCTAAAAATATGTTTTATGTATAAGTAGTATACCTGAAAATTGTGTCCTTTTTTGACTAGTATCGCTACTAGTCTCGATACAACTAGTAATATAATTGTCCTTTTTTTACTAGTATCGTTACTAGTTTTGTTACAACTAGTAATATGACTGTCGTTTTTTTGACTAGCATCACTACAACTAGTATATGACTGTTCCAAAGCGTATCTAGTTGTAAATTTAGCTGCTGTGCATATACATACATATGCATACATATACATATGTACATATATATTTAATTTTACTCATTTTTGCTTGTTTCTGTCAGGCGTACAACATTTTCAGGAGTTTGTATAATAAACTAGTTTAAAGATCTTGAATTGCATAAATATGTATTCTGTTATTCTGTTAAATATATTATATTTATTTTTGGCCTCTAAGGCCAAAGGTGTTACATATTTTGTATAATAAATACATGAAATGAAATGAAAATGTAAAGTCTAGTTTAATTCTTATTTTGGAAAATTAACAATCCGGCCTGATTTTGATTCCAACGAAATGATTTGCCATAGCATTGTTGTTATATGTAAATATTAGTTTTTCATTCCCCATAGAATACAGAACAGGACAGAATGTAAAATTATTAATTTTTAAGTAATTTTAAGTTTTCACACATGTCATTTAAATTAATATAAAAGTACTTTTCATACTTTGCACACACATATCGAGAATACATACAAACATATGTAAATAATGGCTACTAAAACGTATTAAAAAAAGACCTGTGGCCTTTTAATTAGCGATTTTTAGCGAATTAGAAAATGTGTATGCAAACGGAAATGCAAAGTTTACTATTTAATACTAAATACAATTTTATTGATTTTATTTTTTTTTTGTCTACTTGAAATTGAATTACAATTAGATTATTATTCTATTTTAAGATTTAATGTCTTTTTTCATTCAAGTTCTATAACTAATGTCTGCACTTGACACAAGTATGAAAATCGTAACTTATCAATTGAGTTCCCTTACTTAATTGCGAATAAAATCAAAAGTTGGGGAGCAATTTAGTAAAATATGCTCAAAGAAAAATAACGGAATATGATTTTATTTTTTATGAATGTTTTAACAAAAAATTGTATAAAAAAGTGCCTACCTTCAAGCTGTCATAACAGGCAAACCTGCAACTACATCGATGTGATTTTTTTTTTTAACGAACACACATAGTGCTTAAGCCTTTTTCGGCTTTTCTGCAGAAACATCTAGGATCTTGGCAGGAATCGAACCTGCGACCCCGGCTAATAGTCTAGCACACTATCCACTACACTACGGGGGTACCCCGTAGCTAAACAGTCATAGAATAGAACTTTTGAAACGAGAAGACTGGATCAGAACCGGACTTGGAGCACCTGAACAACTTAGTCTTCGTTCCATAGTAAAAAACATATTTGTCAACATATTTCGTTACATATAAATTTTTCGAAAAATGACATATAGTAAATGTTAATTGCATTGATTTCTTCTTTCGATTGGCATTACAAAAAAAATCAACATTTCGATAAAAGAAATCGATACGGCCCAACGTGGGGCAGGTCAAAAACTGCAAAAATAACGCTGAGTAATATGAGAAGAGCTCCTTAACAGTCTTTCTTAAGTAAATATGATGTATTTTTAGCTTCCTGCTATCAAAAAATATAATCGTACTGATTTTATCTCGATTTTCGCAAATGGAGTTTCAATCAGCTTTCAACGTTTTTGAGGTCTAAAGAAACTACTTTTAAAATCTCGTTTTTCGAAAAAAATGTTTCCTTATTATTAAAACTCTATAGATTCTCGAGCACTTTGAGGCCGATATTAGCTAGACGTTCCAGGCCTGCAAGATCAACTAATTCTTTTTTATTGAAATTTATCTGAAAATCTTAAATATTAAATATTAAGGTTTAACACCCTACTGTTCAAGGACTGTTATACAGGTATCATGCAAATTACACAAGTATACAAAGTTTTAGACTGGAGCAACGGAAAGTTGTTTCTTGTTTTTTTTGGCGCTGAATTCGAATCTGTAGTCGGTTTCTTCAAATTGGTTCTAGTTTTCGAGAGATACCGTTATGTCAAAAAGGAAGCAATTGTGCGAAAAATATTCACATAAGTGTAGAACACCTTGTTCTAATTCAGTTAAATAAAAAATCTGAAACTGGACAAAAATATTATCTTAAAGTACTGCCAATATTGTTTTTAAACATCTCAGTAGTTTCAGAGTTATCTTGGAACTGGCGCCAAATTAATAAAATTATAAAATTTTTTGCGAATCCAAATTGATTATTAGGCCAAGGTTCGTAACGTTATATTCAGAAAGAATTGGGCATGATTAATATTCCATGGAACAAGGGAAAAATTAACATCAACTTAATTTTTCAACGTACACAGCAGAACTTTCGGAAGCCGCTACACTTCCATGGTCAGTGCTCACGTGTTTTTTCACCACTTGTCAGGTGGCTCTGTAGAATGTGATTTTAATTCTTATATATACAACTTTTTCGTGAAAATTGAATACGAGAATTAAATCACTCTCAAGCTGATATTAAAGTGCACTTTCTCAGCGTTGCCATCGGTTTATTTTTCTTCATACCCATTTTTCTGATTTTTCTTCTACTCAAGACAAGCTTTTTTGGTTTGATTGTATACTTAAGTATATATGAACATGTAAACATATGAAAAGCTCAAGCCAGTAGCTAATTGTTTATTAATATGATTACTTCGAACGTATTTGCTTTGTGAATCCAAATTGATTATTAGGCTAAGGTTCGTAACGTTATATTCAGAAAGAATTGGGCATGATTAATATTCCAAGGAACAAGGGAAAAAAAATTTTGTTTTTAAAAATTTAACAAGAAAAAAAAGACAAAAAATCCATTATTTTTCTATTAGCCCATACATAGGTCAAAACGATCCATAACTTTTGATTTTATTCACAATTAAGTAAAGGAACGATATCTCTAAAACTACTGAGCAGACTAAAAAATGTTGCTATGACCTCAAGATAATATTTTTGTCAAGTTTCGAATTTTTTATTTAACTGAATAGCACAAAACGTTCTCCAGTTATGATAATACGAGTATTTGTACTGCAACTACATACTTCCCTTTTTTTATGACGGTATATCTCGAAAACTAGAGATAATTGTAAAAAACCGAGTGCATATTCCAATTCAGCGCCCAAAAAATATAAGAACAACTTACTGTTTACTAAGTTTGCATATATGTATGTATGTATGTATGTGTACTTACCGATCTTCCATACGAGGCCTTCTTCCAAGTATCGCATATGCAGAGCTTTGTGCACGCATAGCCTCCCATGCTTGATGATCACCTTGACCGGATGCTTCTAATAACTTTAGGCGATTCGATTTCTGACGACCACTTAGTGTGGCCTGTATACGGCCTAGTAAGCCACGTGACCATGTATCTACAGCTTGTAAATAAAGTAGCAAAATGAAAAGAATTACACCGCAAAATATCACTTCTGGTCGCAAAACATAGAGACGACATAATTTCCATATGTAGGCTAGTGGTGAATTAATGGACGAAACGCCAACAGCAAATTTCGATAAAATCTTCATGTGTGACACGTATGTTTGATAAAAAACTTTATCTTCAAGCTCGTCATCCATGTAGTGAAAAACACAATTTTTAATAAATATTAACAAAAAAAAGCGACGTCTGATTGATTTATTCAAGGAACTTTTTCAAGGTGATGGATGACTGCAACCACCTTTTTTCTCTCTTTACTGAATGAAGTGTTATTAAAAATAATTAAGTTAAAGGAGATTTTGAAAACCCAAAACAAAAATATAGGAGGCAATCAAAAGAATGACTTTTCATTTAAATTTATAAACAGCTGCTAAGTCACTTGATTTTTGTCATATGTGATAGTTTTTGTTTGTTTTAATTAATGTTCTCGTGTGTTTTTTATATTTAATTTTATAAAATATCTGTAATGTTACAAAACACGGTATTAATAGCAAACAGATGATTTGTTTAGTAAAAGAAAACAAAAATTATAGATGATTTGCACAAAATCACTTCACACTTATCACATTAACAAATATATTTGTCTCTTTACTTTTTACATTTTCTTATTCGAGGTGAACCAAAAATAAAATTATGAAGTGAAAATCTTTTAAATATGTTATTCTTCTTTTAGCTTTTTATCTTATTTTTATCGTTCTATTATATATTTCTTTATATTATATTGGCAGCACAGCTGTATAGCTAGAGTATTTGATTAAAATTATTACATGTACATAACTGCATATCGCTACCTTAATATATAAAGAGCCTAACTCATTATTTATTTCAAATCGAGTTTTTTTTGCATATTTCGATAGATGAACCTCTAATATATTAAATATGCAAAAAACTCAGTTTGAAAAAAATAATGAGTTAGGGCTTTCCTATATTAAGGTAATGATATCTACTATTATTTTACCCTACACCATGTAAATATTTTTGAATTGAGGCTTAATTTTACTAGAAGAAAACTTGAAATTTTATGAAAAAAATAAAAAATAAATAAAAATTGATTTTGTATTTTCAAAGATTTAATTACTGTAATGGTTCTTAAACTCAAGGAAAACTATTAAATTTTAATTAGCTGAAAATCGCATTTCGACTCGAAGTCATTAAATTGGTGTGTTGAAAATCGCAATCACAAAAAATTTTGCTACTTCAACTCGCAAGCAAAGAGTAAAGTGAACTCTAAGTGAACTTGTGTATATTACAAAAACTTAGTATCAAATAGCAAAAATAAAAGCATTCGAGTCAAATTTAATCTGTTTTATTTAATATCACTTAAAAAAATAAAAAAAAATTTATTAATTTTAATACAAAATACTAAATTAAAAAGTATGCTGATTTATTTCGACTTTTGTTTACTTTAAAAATGGCGATTTTATAAAGCCCGTCATTTTCCAGACAACAACTTATCACATCTGTCAACCAATATTGTTGTCAGATGCATAAAACAGAAAGTATCAAGAAAAAAAAGTAAGGCCACAAATAAAAATAGCTGAAAAATTCTGTGTTGGTTACTATGGTTTCAAAAAACAAAGAGCATATATAAGAACCTTTTTCGAAGATTATTTCGAAAAATAAACAGAACGCACGAGCCTCATCACATGCAAAAGTGAGATTTGCGATTTTCGACTCGCAAGTGATTTAACAATCGCGCGTTTTTCAGCACATGGGTGATTGTCTATATACATACACATCGTCAGCTCATTATTGGTTTGCCGCATATGCCAAGATTTACATGAAGTTTTCTTAATTACATAACATAGTGTCTTCACGAGCCATTGATTTGTCTCGACAAAAGTCAAAGTCGATATGAAAAAATAGCACTAATATTTTCTTGATGTTTTTAATTATGAAGTTTGACAAATGTTAGAACAAAATTATGTCTCGTCAAGACGCAATGTAAGTTTTTTTGTAATTTTTTATTAAGTTTAATGTGCCATACTTAAACATTTTTTAAATATTAGATACGCCTTTTGTAAATTAAAGTAACGACATATTACTGATAGTCTGGAAGAAAATATAGGCTATAAATTTTTTTTGTTATTTTAAGTGGGTGTGGTGCTTTCCATATGAAGGACTTTTTCATTTTATGATATTTTTGGAGCTAATGCAGCCAAAGGACTGCACTTTGCTGCGAGTGTCTGTTTTATATTTTGCTAGAATCAATTTTAGCGATCTTAGTTATGGAAACCTGCCCATTAAAACTTATCTCATTTAAGATTCTTGTGTGACATGTTATCTTGTCCTCATCAAACCTGCCACCAAAAGCCTTACCTCCGTTCTCACCACAAAATCCTCTATGGGAAGTGGATAGAGAATGATGTCTGAGGCAGTGCTCTTTAGGACACCTGTGATACCCAGCGAACACACCTCTGGACCTTAGCAAGTAATTTCCTATGACTCTCCTTTCCCAATGCCTCTCACCATACCACACAACCATATGAAAGAAGCGGCCTGGCAACCGATGAGTAAATGCAGTTTACCAATTTGGGTAGCAGGCCCACCCAGTTCCTTCCTAATGCTGACTTTAGACGACATGTTTTTTACATATGGCTTGTTAGGTGTGTGAGACATATGTAACTTAGCATGTTTGTCAAAATTGTCAATTTACAGACGGTTTATAATATTTGCTTTCACACGTACATGTGCGATTACATCTGACATAAAATCTGAGTGTTCACAACAGCTGAGTTTTTGCACAATTTTCGTAAATATATAAAGCGCTTCTTGCTTTTTAATGTTTTTTCAGCCAAACCATACTTTGGATAATTTAATACAGCTGATGTCAGATGCATTGTCAGATGAAAATAGAACACGCTCTAATTGAAAATTTTTCATCTGACTTTGCCTCTGTAAATGTAATCTGACAATGTTTCATATGTTTTACACGGCATGTATAACTTTTGCAGTGGGAAATTTGACAAGTCAGATGTAAAATACATGTCGCCTAAAGTCAGCATAAGGAGTTCCTGCACGTGTAGTAGGCATACAGCTTTTTCTTAAGTCTTTTCTGTGTGTTCCTTTTCAATGAAAGTTTACTATCTAGGAAAACATAGAAGTATTTCGACTCCGTTGCTAGCTTCAACTCTTCTCCTCAAATTCTGGGTAGTTTGTACCACCGTTACATCGATCAGTTTTTGAGGTAACATATTTTTACTTAAAAAAGTTCAGGTCAAAAATTATAAAAATTACATTTGTTACACAATGGTTTATTATGTTAAAATTTTATATACCAGCGCACTTTAAAATCATAACCATATCGTTGAAATCCGTACCGTATTATAAAATTTATCACCAATTAAAAATGAAAATTTTGAACCCCTTAGCTCAGTAACTAAGGAACACTGTCGAAAAATTACATTAATATTTTCAATTTAAAGGGGGTTATTTCGTTTTTTTTTTCAATTTTCAACAGTATTGTTATTATAGATCTGTTAATGGTTAATAGACCATATATCAATCAAAAGTAATTTCAAAACATATTGATTATATACATATACATATGTATATACATATCGTCAGCTTATTATTGGTTTGGCGCACCGATCATTTAAACAAATTTGAGTTAGATATGAAATGTATATATTTTGAATAACCCCTTTCAGACTCCAAGGCCTGTTTCGCAAAATTTTTTATGTTTTCTGAGATATCAATAATTTATTTTGCTCAAATCAACAATTTTAATACATTTTTTGTAATAAAAAAAATTTAAAAACCAAAAAAATTAAAATCAGAAACCAAGTAAAATGCCAAGTTTTATCAATATTGAATTTTTATCTCATGTAAATATCTTTTCTAATAACATATACATAAGTGGCCGTCCACATGAAAAGGTACCAGATCTTCACCGAGGACGAAATTGAGTTTTTATGCTTTCTGTACCGGACGCACCGGACGCTTCCTGCAGAACATGCAGGTATTTTTAGAATTTTTCTATCAGTTTTCGTTTGGAAGTTAAAATTTTTAAAGTTATGGTTATGAAAAACCTAATTTTGAGAGAAAAAAAACGAGTTCAAAGTTTTTGGCCCCTTTTCGCTGGACAGATCCTTGGCTTATTTTTCGGTATAAAATATATCGATTCTAATATATCGACTATTCCGTCTAGACAGGAGGGCAACCAGAGAATCGGAATCAATTAAAATAAAAAGTAGATTTTTTAAACCTTTTTTTAGTAAATCGGCTCTCCAGAAAATTAAGCCAAGATTTGGTACCTTTTCATGTGGACGGTCACATATAAGCTTATTTTAATCAGAGAGAAGAAATTTTCATCTCCACAACAAAAAACGCATTACACGGCAGTAAGTATACACATGCAGCACAAAAAGCTACTTTTGAGAAAACAATTGTGTATGGGGCACAAAACAAGATTTTTCACTTTCAATAAAGGAATACTAACTTTTAACTGCATTCATGAAAGTTCACAAAAATTTACATATTTTTTCAAAACATATGCAGGAAGCAGTGGTGAAAATACAAAAAATTCTATCAGTCATATTTTGAGAAAACTTTATGTAAACCTTCTTTGTCGTTTTTCTCCGTTCCGAGTTTGTGGCATATGCGCCAAACCAATAATAAGCTGACGATATGTATGTTCCTGCAATTTCTACAAGGAGCATAGGGGCTTCATATTGATAATATAATTTTTTTATTTTGAAAGATAAACTGAAGAAGAGCAACAACACCTGTTTACTCATCTTAACTGGTGTAAAGTTTTAGTAAAAGCCAATTATTTCCTATGGATATAAAAATAAATAACGCAGCGTTTTAAAAAGTCGTTGCGGTCTTATAAATATATTTTTGCAGTTGAATGCCAAGAATATAATTTTGTTTTCTTTTTTTATACAAAAAAAATTTCACCCCTATTTATTTTTGCCTTTCAATTCTTTTTAAATCGTTTTTGTTTCACATGTTCCACATAAAGAATCTGTTTAATTTCTTTAAATATACACACAAATGCGTTCACAATCGCGTATTTTTGCTTTATAGCGAAAGTTTTTCTTTTGTTTTCTTATTAAAGATTCTTTTCTATAGAGTTTATTTATAAATCTGTATCTATGTATCTACATATGTTTGTATTTTTATATCGTATACCACAAAAAATCATTTATCGTTTTTATTTATGCTTATTATTAAAATGCATTTTTAAAATTTTATTTGCTTATTTTAAGCTTTTTATTGAAAAATAAAATAAAGATGGCGTAGGCACAAGTAATTTACATATTATTTTTTCTTTTAACATGTAAAGATTCGATACATACATACATATATGTACATATGTATGCACAACACAATGTAATATACTTTCAGTTAATGAAAAATGTACAAAAACTATGTTAACTTTTCTGTTTGTAAATTTATTTTATTTGCCAAGCTTCGCCATAATATTTAATAAATTGATTTCAGTTTTACTGTTTAATTACTGTGTTTTTAGTTATAATTTCTACTTGTATTCTCTCTTTACCGGAGACAATTGCAGTGATTGTCGTCGATTTCTTTTTAAAATTATTTTATTTGCACTTGTTGACTCTAGTACCGTGTAGCAAAGACTGAAACTGAACAAATTGTGTGTGAGCTATATTGCATGTGTTTCGCTTCGTACGTACAGACCTCGTACGTACTTATTTATATGAACTTAAATTTAAAAGTTAGTCTACCTATAAGTTATTCTCTCTAGTATTGGAGAACAAGTCTCTTTCCAAAAGAGAGCACGACGGGCAAATTGTGGGTCTTATTTATGTTGTTCTGGGAAGTGAATCTACCTACCTATAGTTTTTTTTTTCAAGATTTTGTTTTAGTTCCTTCCAAGTATTTGTTTTGATGTGAAATAATTGCCAATAAATGTCTAAAACAAAAGCAAATGTCAGAATAAAAACAGGGTGTATATTTGGGTAGGAATGTGCCGACTTATAACATAGATACTGTTGAAAATTAAACAAATTATTTTCCTTCTTATTATGCACAGAAAAAATAAACTAAATCACTCACCTCGTTTTGGATTTATGGTTTTCAAAATGTTTATTTTTTATTGCTCATATCTTCCACAATATGAAACTTATGTATATTGCTTCGAAATACCTTTCGACTGGTATATAAAAATGCCAAATCCATTAAACCATTGCGAGTCAAATGTTATCTTAAAATTGTATCGAAAGTTCCGTTATAGTTTAGTATTAAAATAAATTTATACCAATTGAGTTATGAATTTTAGTCGAACTGTGTGGTTTTTTATCCACAGTTATTCGAATTAGTTTGGCTTAAGATCGTTTTTAAATTAATCTTTCGATTAAATTATTTTTTATTTAAGAAAGGCATGTAAATATTGAACATTCAAAGAAAAATTTCGCTGTACGGAAGGTTGAACTGACACCTGATGTTTCGAGACCACCACAGTCTTCTCATCAGATCCCTTTTACCTACACTGCCAGAGACGGCAGCAACAACAAACTAACGAAAATGCTTTTAATTTAGTAAACCAAATTAACAGATGTCAAAAGTCAATATTGATGAAACTTGGTATTTTACTTGATTTCTAATTTTTATTTTTTTTATTTAAAAAAAAAAAATACAAAAAATTTATCAAAATTGATGATATCGGGCACAATAAATGCCTGATATCCCAGAAACCAGCAATAATTTCGGTTTCGGATTCTGAAAGAGGGTATTCAAAACATATATGGCCCATAAATATCGATATATCGATATTTTCTTAAAAATATGTCGATATATATCATCGATATTTTTAATTTCGATATATCGATATATATATATTTTTTTCAAATATATCGAAAGTATAAAATTCGATATTTTTTAGCTTTGGTTTTGTTTTTCGTGCAATTTTTAAAAACATTTCGGGACAGTCTTCATCAAATAGAATATTACTAACAAAATCTTTTGTTTTATTTCTAATATTTTGTCTGTCTATTCGAAAAATTATCATTCTTTTAGTGTAATTTTGTTGATGTATGTTCCATGAAATATTGGTGGAACGGCAAGGATCTTGGAAATTAACTCTTTCCAGCTTAATTATTTATAAGAAAGGTACTTTTTTATTTTATTTTTAAAATAAATTTGGGGACTACGTATGAATTATCCTCGTTGAAAAAATATCGATATATCGATATTTTTTATTCGATATATATCGAAGCCGATCGATATTCAAAAATATATCGATATATTTTTTCACTTGCCCATCCCTAACACACACATACATACATCCACACGGACATCATCGAAAAAATGGCCAGAATAGATTCCCATGACCTCAAAACGTCGAGATCTGATGAAAAATCGATTTTCGAAAATCAGACTGATATCAGTAACTTCCTATTTTTGATGGCGGGAAGTTAAAAAACATTTAGTTACGTCCGTGTGCATTGAAGACAGGCGCGGTTACAGGGGGGGCTATTTCCCCACCGCCAAAACGAGTAAATTTCTATAGTTTCTAAAATAAGTTTTTCAAAGTAGTATGTTTCACTTAGAAGCTCAAGATTCGATTTTTCGCAGTCTTGCTGCCCTAATTTGGTGAAAATTATCCTACCAAATTTTTAGATAAATCGGTTACCGACACGGCCCTCTGAAATGAAGGAAAAACCATAAAATTTAATTTTTTTAAATTTCTAAGGAGAATATATTGCTTGTGAAGTTTACAACATTTTATGCTATAACAATTTTTCTCTACCAATTAATACGTGTCGCTAAATCGGAAGTGAATAATGAAGTTGCGTGTGGTAACAATAGTTGGCGAGTGATGTGAGGACAAATCGAAATAAGCATCTACTTAGAATTACATTGAAACCCATTTTAGAAATTATATCATACAAAATATGACCCTTCGGTGTGATGATACGACATTCCCAGAATGTATGCTTTATAAAATTTTCTGTAACTGAAAGAAGAATAAATTGATGAAATTACCAGATTTTGATGAATATTGTCAGCGCAGATGTTTGTTGCTTAAATATAATCTTTACAAAATTAACCCAGTAAATAGTGTTTTAGTTAGTACTGCCGAGCTCTGCCTCGAGGGTTCTTGTTGTCGTATAAAGTATATCCATGGACCTTAAAGGAGCTTCTACACGTGAAGTGAGTCTCTGAGATATAAAATTATTGG
Organism: Panzeria rudis; assembly: GCA_956483635.1. Lineage (NCBI taxonomy): Eukaryota > Metazoa > Arthropoda > Insecta > Diptera > Tachinidae > Panzeria > Panzeria rudis. The sequence continues at coordinate 152,301,960 of OY101449.1, read as the reverse complement.
AGCTTTATCACTCATACTTTCAAAATGTATCTTAATATTGGAAATAAGACTGAATTAAATATCCGATTAACAAAAAACACTTAACAATCAGAACGTGGTATTTACTAATGTTTACTTTTGGTTTTAAATTCTCTAGTCTAAACTTTTTAACCAGTCAAGAAGAGGTAGCGTTAGCATAAGATCGTTCAAAAATTTTACCCGATTCTAATTGGACTACTTCGGAGTTTGATTATAGAACAAGTCCTAAATTTCTTTCTGTCAATTTGTTATAAAAATTTTTTTTTGTTATTTATACAATTACATTTTTGAGTAAATCATATTGTAATCATTATTGTTTTTGCTTTTGTAATGTTACATACATTCATACATACGTACATACAAAAAAGACAACTAGACAAAAAGAGTCATATGATGATAAAGATCACTAAAACACAATTTAGACAAAAGTTTGAAAGAAAACGTCATCAACCAGATCGTCGCTATGTTTTCTTTTATTTATTGCATTTATTATTTGTCGAGAAGATACCGATAATGAAGATATAAATGCGCATTTGTATATGAATTTTGGCAATAAAATTTAATTAAACAAATATAAAAAATTTTAATAATAATGAACAAATAAAAGCAAATTGATAAATGGCAGCGATTACAACTTAAACAAACGTGACATTATAAGAATTAAATGAACTAAATTTTGACATGAAAAAAACAATACCGAAAGAATGGTTGGTAGAGGTAATTCGTTTTCTATATTTACCTGAGTTGAAACTAATAGAACGTTTTAGGGAACGACTGAACAAGGTCTGCGTATGATGATGATGATGATGATGATGATGACAACTAAAGTTATTAATATTGCTGTTAGTATGCATATTGCTTTTTATTTAAATTGTAAGTTGTTAAAAATGTCAGTGAAACACTGGTTGTTATTATTTTATCGTCATTTAAAGTTAATCGATTTATATTTTTCATCATTGTTGTTCTTTATTGAAACATTTTCAATATTATTATAGATATTATTTTTATTATAGCCGTTAATTATTTTTATTTATTAACTTTTTTCCTTATTTAATTAGATTTAATATTATTCTGCACAAATTTTCAAGTTCACTGTTATAATAAATCCTTGAATTGAAAACTGTTTTGTTTTTATTATTTCATGTTTGTTTTCCACTGGCGCACTGCAAATATTTTAATTTGCTAATTTAGAGCATTTTTCTAAAACAACTAAAAAAGATATTCTTCAACAAATACTTTTTGGTTCAGGTTTTGAGTTTTTTTAAGGAAATGCAATTGCAAAATGAGAGGAAAAATAAAAGAAGGAATGATAAAAAATTAAATTGTTTATCGTATTCAAATTAAATATTCTTTTCTATTAAATATTGTTTTCTATTATTTTTTTCTTTTTGTAATTTTTATTTTTAATGACACTAATAAACACGAGCAAGTGCACTATTCTAAACACCTTTGAAAACCCACTGCTAACAAATTTTGCGACAGACACAAATTCTCCCACTTAATTTTGAGTATTTTTATACAGTCTACTGCTAAGTGTTGAAGAAAAAAAACGTTATAAGCTTTTGCACTATGGGCTTAATGTTATTATATATAATTCTTCAAAAAAAACCGGGTACAAAATAAGCGTGGCACTGTCCACATTTCACCAAAACCAGTTGTGTGTGCAAAGTTTCATAAGAAGCGGTTAGGTAGAAATAGTGAAAATGAATATTTACTTTTCATGGACGTGACTCTGCCCACTTTTCTAACCGAAATATTGTATTGCCATGATAACTCAAAGTGTCTGCCAAGTTTCATAAGAAACGGTTTAGTAGAAGTTGTTGAAAAAGAATAATTACCTTGCATGGGCGTGGCACTACCCACTTTGTTAATCATGATGTAGTATTGAAACTAGGGATGTAACGATACGCCATTTTGCCGATCCGATACCGATACCGATATTTAAAAATAAATATCGCCGATACCGATTCCGATACCGATACGAGTATTGAAATTGAGTTCAAGTTTAGATCAACAAAACTCAAGTGCAATTTTTTTATTATACAAAATTACATTGTAAGAGAGAATATTTAAAATTGATTTTAACCCAGTATAAAAAATTGGAAGTAATTTTTAAGGAGCTACATTTTCTTTGCTTCCAAAAAAATCTATATTGAAAATATGCAAATAATTAGTAGAAAAGCAAGAAAAAATTTTTAATTCCTTTGTAATTTTAAAAAATACTCGCCATGCTTTTTAAAAAATCGATTTTTTAAAGAACATTTATCAACTAATATTTTTCTAAATAACTTAATAGCTTAATTATTAAAAGTCTTCTAAGTTTATAGTTATTCACTAAAAATTTACATGAAAATAAAGTTTTGAGTTTAAATTCGCATTAAAAAAATTGTGAAAATGTGTAATTTTTTATCCTTTTTTCTTGAGGAAAAATCATTATAGAACGCCGAAAAAGAAGTTTGTCCTAGCATCGCTTCCAATTCGGTGATTGGTAATCGAAAAACAGAACTTCCTGCAATGGCAAGGATATGTAAAACTAATTAGAAATTATCCAAATACTTCCGGATCGCGAATTCTACATTTTCATGACTTCTTTGGAGTGTCTGTCTTTTTTTGCTGGAATAAGATTTAAAAAACAATGACTTGAATTTGAATTCATGGTAAAATTAACAAAAAATAAATAATTTTTTTACAAAATAACAGCATAAAATATTATCAATTTTTAAAATTGATATTAACAAGATTTAAAAAATAACGAAGTGAATTTAATTCATGGTAAAATTGAACAAAAATAAATTATTGGTTTAAAAAAGCTCTGAAAAAATTTTTAAAAGTATCGTCGTATCGACAGCAAAATATCGCCGATACCGATGTATCGGAAAATCTGAAGTATCGCCGATATATCGGTATCGGTATCGGTATTCGTTACATCCCTAATTGAAACGGAAGCTTAATGTGTGTGCAAAGTTTCTCAAAAGTCGATTGATTAGAAGTAGTTGTCCATTTATCAAAGGGACCAATCTGGAAGTACATCCTTTCAAGTAAAGAAAAAAAATGGAACATCTGTTTATAAATGGCGAAGTTTTAGGGAGCACACGTAAAAAAACATGACGAATTGATAACCTTTCTCCTTTTTGTGAAGTCAGTTAAAAAACATTTCCCCTTATCGTGGTTGGCGATTTTGTGGCGATTTGTACTAGGCGTTTTGTACTAGATTAAAGAAAAATGTTGCTTATTTTCTTTGATCTACTACAAATTGTCGAATTTTGAGTCAACGCCAAAAAAACGCCAACCACGATAATTTGGACGATATGTTTGGACATATCGTTTTCTTTCCACGTAAGTAAACCTCGTTCATTGAAAATTTAACTTCGGATTTTCATTAAGGCCCAGGCGGAATTTTGTTCCGCTTTCCAGCAAAAAATAAACTAGTACTTCTTTATAAACCTCTTTTTAATTACTTCCCAAGTAGCTAATGCTTATTTTTAGATATCAAGTCACATATAAAATTAAGTTTTGAATAACTACTTTGTTTTCAATCCTTTCATAACTTTATTTCAAAAACAAAACAACGTGAAGTTGGTTGTAGTTGAGTGAATCTAAAAGGGGTTTTTGTAAAGTTATTGACTTTTTAATAAAAAGTTTTAAATAATAGCAACAATAATAGAGAACAATAATAATTAAGTTTCGCAAAAGGAAAAGCTAAGAAAGAATTTTTAAGGAAACAAAATTAGTTAGTGAAGATTTTTGAAGATAGATGTCATGATAGATAATCATATTTCTTATTTAGATGCCGCATATGATGGGAATTCCACCGGCAAGTCGGCTAAAGCAACTTTGAGGGATGACCTAATATTGGCAGATAGCCGCTATTTTAAAGGATATCAATTTTATTCTTTTTTAGTTTTTATATAATAAAAAAGAAGTCTTCATTCATTTCCAAGTATTAAAAAGCTATCCAAGTCGGATTATAAATCACTGAATAAGTACCACTTCAAATAACTTTTTAATATGTTTACTACTTTTGCGACCGTTCATAAACGTTCGAGTTATCGGCGATTAACCCAAAAACTGGGCTTTAACAAATGAAAATTACATCGGGACACAAAAAAAAGTTGGTATACATTTGACCAGACCAACCATTCTACATGGATTTCTACCCGATGAATCAGAATTTGAGGTCCGTTTGGGTTGTGCACCCTCAAAATTTCGAGTAAATTGGGAAAAGTTCAGTTTTTCTGGATTTTTACAGCTTTTCGGAAATTTACTCAAAATTTTGAGAATGTAAGAGCCAAACAGCTCTCAGACTCGGACTCAGCGCAAAGGTAATGATAAGTTCATCATACCTGTAACTTTTATCGGGTGGTTTAGTCATTTGAAGTTGCCACATTTTCCTAAGCTGCAATACATTCTACTTCAACAAGTAAATACACATGTATAATGTTGCCACTGCACTATTTAACTATTCATAATAGTCGGTAAAAGCTCTGTTATATCCATACTTTTTATTTACAGGGAAGTTGTAATAATTAAAAATGTTTAAAGATCAGTTTATCACTCACTTTTGCTAAAGGTACCTTTAGCTAACGTCTGATTTACCGGCAAGTTGTAATAATGGCCCTTTGAACAATTAAAATATAATGATCTTTTAAGAAAGTATCAATATTATAGCCGCCATATTGAATTCACCATTTTAAATTCCAAATATCTATTTGTAAAATATCTATCACAGCCTTCCATAGTTTCTTTTGCCTTTTTTAAAAATTTAAAAAGATGATTTTTAAACATTTTGACCACTACATTGGATTTGTAAATTTTATTATCGGATTCGTAATCCGCAACCCTAAAAGCCTCCATATGGATGATCTCTAGCCTGTGTCGCTCTTAGGCTTAAACTAATTAGAAAATTATGAAGTTCTTTTTAAAAAGTATCAATATTGATTATTAAATATCAATCATTTGTTTGAATAATATCTGTCACGAGTCCCCAGAGTTTCTTTTGGCTTTTTTAAAAAATTATAAACTTAATTTTTTTATAAATTCTACCGCCATAATGGATCTGCCATCTTGAATTTTAAAATTTTAATTTCAGAATTGAAATCAGTGGTGCCAAAAACCTCCAATGCAATATTTTAAAAAACCAGTAAATCAATACTCTATTTATGGCCAAAATTTTGGGTTGATGGCCCATCGTGTCATGGTGTGAAATTATTGGTTCATACAATATAAGACCTTAAAAGTTAGTATGTGAGTGAGCCAATACTATAGGGTTTTAGCGTTACATTACTCATACGACGTGGTGCTTTACTTAAGAATTTGCAAATTTTATTTATGTGAACCTCTTCGCTTCTTTTGTTCTAGTATTTTTGCTCTCGTTTTATTTAATACTAGAACAAAAGTTTCTGCTCTTTTAATTTACAGTCTAGAAAGTATATTTCTTTCGATTGTTATTTATTTTACTTATTTTTATTATTACTAGATTTATGTACTCGTACTATTTGTGTTTTAAATCAATTCAATTAAAACAATGGGCTAAAAGTAAACGTTTTTAATCTATTAACGAAAGAAAGTGAATCAAAACTTTTAAGAAATTCCGTTAAAAAATGGAGAGAAATCAAATTTCTGATTAGTATGTTATAAAGTAAAGGTTCGATAAAATTCCACCCCTTAAGCAATACATCGCGAGTCAATAAACTAATATAAAGGTTTGTTTTTGCTAAAAAATAGTAATTAACCTATTTTTGTTTCTATAGAGATAAGCTAAATTGCAGTTGGAATTACCAATTAAGGGCGAATCAGTGCTTTAATATGTGCATGTTTGTGCCCAATGAAATTATTTTTTTTTCGCCTGAAGCAGACGTGGAAAATTTAAACTGATAAATTGAATTGAATAAGTTCAAAATTATGCTTGGTTAAAGAGTATATTTTTTTATTTGCGTTTGTCCAAGTAAAATATAAATAGTCAGTCGATATAAGCCCGTTTGAGTCATTAGCAAATGTTGCCATCAAACTTTTGTCACTTCCTTATTCTAACGCTGAAGTTGCACGCGTTCTTAGCTTCATGAATCTATTCAAGTCTAAAATACGTAAGAGAAAGTCCTTACACGAGGCTAACGCTTTGATTCACACAAACGGTCTGAAATGAGAAATTTCATGTTGTGAAATCTAGGAAATACCAACTGATGTACCTCAATTTAATTACACTACGGAACAATGAAAATGGTTCGAGATCAAAATAGCAGATCTTTATGTATATTTTCATTTGCGGAATTTAGAAATTATCATAAAAATTTCCGATTAGCTTTAGTTTTAAAGACATAGTGATATCATTCCATTATATCGCGCATGCACTTCAAAAGTGACACAAATCAAGGAATGCGTTTCTGCAGCTAATAGTACAAAGTTATTCGTTATATTGCTTTTCGTATTGCATAAAAAATCAGGCAAATTTCTTGTATACTAAAGTTTTGAGGAGATAATGCATTTCTAGTTTTCCATAAAGGTGCGAGTAAATTAAAAACTAACTACCTGTTCATCGATGTCGAAAGAAGGCGTTCATTCGCATTCTAAGCGAAAGAATACTGATTTGGGTTTATGCTCAAAGCCATAAATACACTTTAATGCGAACGATGACTCGAACGACAGGTTGAAAGAAAACGTAAGTGTTTTCATACAAAATCCGATTCAACAATGTCGAAGCAAGTCGAACGCAATGTCAAAATCACTCACTTAATGTGTTGCTTGCGACTGGTAACATATTTTGCAGAAAAGTCGATTAAATTTCTAATACTCGCATTATTTCTCTTCAAAATAATATTTGTTCACTTTCCTATTAATTGTTTTTATTAGTTAAACACATACATATTTACGATTATTTTATAAAAACACCCAACATACCATACAGTAATCAAAAGGCTATACATCTTGAGAATAAGCTTATATAAATAGTGGGTTTAAGCTTTTCTTAACTTCGCTTATAATAATGTTTATAAAATGTGAATCCACAAGCAGTTTTTAACAATGCTTGAGAAACTATTATTATATACAACTGTTCCTAAAGTATGCTTATAAACGACGTACATATATTCAAGAGCACAATATAACGCTTGAAAAAGACTTATCTTTTTCAATACATTCTACAGCGCCATTTACATCTAGTTTCAAATTGCAAATTGAGTGCACATGTAATTTTGTAAATTACAACATAAAAAACATAAATATATATGTAATATCAAACGAAATTTTAATTATTTTCGCTTGAGTTCGGTTTTAATTTAATTTTTCAATTAAATTATATTTTTTTTATTTATAGATAAATGTGAAGCATGTAGACAAAGAAAATTTTTACTGCGCGGAGGGTTGAACTGACGTTTCGATAGTTCCCGCTAATCTCTTCAGAATTATTTTCAGCTTGACCACTCGACCAAAGTTGGTGATTTGCAGTCAAGAGTTGAATATCGTCTACTTTTTAATCAATTCATAGTGTCTCTCTTACAGCTGTATTTCATTTGATAGTTATTGATATTCAGTTTTTTCTTTGTCTTGTGTTGTTAAGCTTATTTTTTATTATTTCTTTATTCTAGTATGAATTATCATTGATAATTACAAGTACTAGTGTGTGTGAATGTTTGTTTGTGTGTGAATTAAGCCGGCCCTTTTTGGGTTACAGTTTAAGATAAATTTCAGTCAGGGCTTTTGTCTTGGATACGAAATCTTGGAAAATGTAAATGTAAACGATATAGATTTCGTTAAAGATTTCAAATCAAATTATCTCGAAATCTAGACAATGTAAATGCAGTATTACACGTATTTGGTTCAAGTCTTTTTTACACGTATTTATTTCACATTAAAAAAAATTTTAAATCCATTGATTTTTGTCATTCAAAGCATTGATGTGTGTGTCATAAGGAACTACGTTCCAAAAGTCGATTTCAAACTTTTTGTTAGTTAGGGCGTTTTAGGTAATAATTTAAACGTCCATTATGCATTTCAAGTCATTACTCTTATTTCGCTCACCGCTTAATGCCTTATCACTAATATACATATGTATGTATGTATGTGTGTGTGTGTATCTATGTTTATTTGTTGGGGGGGAAATCAAACGAAGAGATACTACTTATCACTTATAGTACAAATATTATTTAACTTAAATACACATCATAGAATTTCTTTATAAATGTTCCCAGATTTCAATAAGATCAGTTCACTGACATAATTCAAGCTTAAGACATCTAAAAAAAATGCTTAAAATTATATATAATTTTAAAAATGAAAATTTGCAAATTGATCCTTTTTGGCTTAGAGATCACTGCCGATGTAACAAGTGTTATAACGAAGCCACCAAACAAAGAAGATACAACTTGTTAGACATACCCAAGGATGTTACAGCGGAAGAAATCATATATTTAAACGATGGGAAGTTATTGAAAGTGAAATGTAATTTAAAAGAGAACATTATACAAAAACATAACTTAATAAAACATTTTCGATTTTCAAGGGACTGATGGTCATGTGTCAGAATACGATATGGATTTTATATATTTGGTGCAAGTGGAAAATAATAAATTAAATAATAATTTACAATATTGTAAAACCAAATGGAATTTGCCTATAATTTTACAAAATGAGAGACATTTACGTTTTAAACTTACCGACTTTGTGGCCAAAGAATCATGTGTAAAGGAGTTGGTAACTTCGCTGATACGTTACGGTCTCGTATTTATAGATGAAGTGCCAACAAATACCACCATGACGGAAATGGCTATACGTAGAGTGTTCCCAGTTATGAAAACATTCTTTGGTGAAATGTATACCTTCTCCGATTCACCCGATCATGCAGATACAGCATACACTAAAGAGTTTCTTGGTTCTCATACTGATAATACATATTTTTGCGATGCAGCTGGTCTACAAGCTCTTCACTGTTTGGAACATTCTAAGGGTGCAGGTGGCGAAAACTTCTTTGTCGATGGTTTGCATTGTGCTCTGGAATTGAAAAGACGAAATCCTAAAGCATTTGAAATATTAACAAATGTCAACGTACCTGCCGAATACATAGAAGATGGCCAACATCATATACATTCAGCTCCAATTATTCGTCTCGATCCCAATACTGAGGAAATTATACAATTACGTTTAAATGTCTATGACCGTGCAGTATTTAATACTTTGCCTCAGCACAAAATGTCTGAGTTCTACGAAAGTTTTCGTCAATTTGTAAAAATTGTACAGAATTCTGACAACCAGTGGCGCCTTAAACTGGAACCTGGCACAATTGTCATTTTTGATAACTGGCGCGTATGTCATGGCCGTCATGCCTATACAGGACATAGAACCATGACTGGTTGTTATGTACAAAGAACTGATTTTCTTAGCAAAGCTAGAGTTTTGGGTATAATCGATTGAATAATAAAATTATATATAATACTAGCTTAGCCCGGCAAATGGTTCGTTTTTTAACTTTATGTTTTTTTTTCAAAATAACTCGATTCCATTGCGACCTATTGGATCAAAAACAAAGCAGAGACCTAAGGTGAATTGACACGAACTTGTGTTAAAAATATCAGCTCGACAGCTCTTTTAGTTCCGAAGATCATACGTTACTAACAAACACACAAACGATTTTATATATATATATACTCGTAGAATATATAGAATATAATTTTAACATATGTATGTAATTGTTTTATTTTAAGAAATGTTATTATTTAACATAAATACTAAAATACTTTTGAAAATAAAAACTTAAAATTAAAAATAAAAATAACAAAAAATACTTCTAAAAGCGTTTTAAATTATCAAAACGTTGGAAGTTTAAATGAAATAACATAGAACAAGTTTAACAATTCACTACTACTTTTATAAACAAAAATAAAATAATTGAAACTATCTGAATTTATTTTTTGGAACGTTTTGGCTTGAAAAATCCTCCAGATTCGTCAGTCTCAGCCACATACTGGAAAAATTAAATAAGGTTTATTAGCAATTGTTTTATATACAATTATTTAAATATTTGTAATATAATAATTCTGGCAAAAAAACCCGACTAAAAACCTGCGTGGCACCTCCAGCTTTTCTTGTTGTATTATGCCGAGAGCTTAATGTGCGTGCAGTTTCTTAAGAATCGTTAAAAATATGTTAAAAATGTATAAATAAAAATATCTTAAAAAAATTAAAAAACTAAAAAATATATCACAGCCAAATTCCTCTCACTATTGTCGTCACTATACTCTATAGTCTATAGTATAGTTACGACAATAGTGAGAGCAATTCGGCTGTGATATATTTTTTTAGTTTTTTAATTGTTTTAAATTTTTTAATTAATATATTAAGTTTGTGTTTTGTGTTTGTCCAGTTTACACAAAACACTGTGATATTTTAAATTATGTGGACATTTTAAAGATTAAATATTTTAATAAAAAATCATCCCTTAAGAAGTTGGAAAAACACAAACGAAACGTAGGATGGAAATTATAAATATTAAATGAGTAATCTTTTATTTATTTAAATATATAATTTAAAATGACCTTGAAAGCCCGAATTTCGAAATAAAACTAAATAACATCAAAATCATAGAATATTAAAAATGTCGACAATAATAAAATTGAGGCATTTGCACGAATATTTACTACGTTTGATCGTGGCACTACCCACTTTTCTAGCAATAATGTATTGTCACGATAACTAAATGTGTGCAAAGTTTCATAAGAATCGGTTAAGTAATAGAAAAAGTGGGCGCAATGCAGCCCACTTTTCAACTGGAAGTACATACTTTCAAAGAAAGAAACAAAAAGTCCAAAATCGGTTTATAAATGGCAAAGTTCAGAGGAAACACACATAAAACAATTCCAGGCGAATTGATAAAATTCTCCTTTTTTTGAAGTCGGTTAAGAAGAAGTTTAAATGTCACCTTCAGAGTTCGTTTTTAACAACGAGATTAGAGTTTAAGTTAAATTAAATATCTGTATTTAATCTTTGAGTTGACTTTTTTGTAAAATTTTTTTTACTAGTTTAGCGGCCAATGTTGGTGGTTTAATCCTAATGTCGCGACCTTAGTATTGTTTTGGCCCATATGCCAAAAAGTCGGAATGGAGAAAAACAGCAAAGAAGATTCACATAACGTTTTCTCAAAATATATCCGATAGAATTTTTTTGTAATCTCACCACTGCTTCCGGCAAATGTACATTTTTGTGAACTTTCATCAATCCGATTAGAAATTAACATCTTTTTACTGAAAGTAAAATATATTGCTTTGTGCTCCAGTAGCCACTTTTTTTATTTTATTTGTAAAAAGTAGCTTTTGTTGCTCCATTTGTATACTAACAGCTGTGTATTGAGTAACTTGTTATTGAGATGAAATTTTCTACTTTTTATTGAAAATAAGTGTTTATTAGAAAAGATATTTACATGGAATAAAAAGTTAATATTGATGAAGCTTGGTATTTTACTTGATTTCTGATATTTATTTTTTTATTTAAAAAAAAAAAAATTTTTTTTTAAATTTATCAAAAATGATGATATCGAGCACAATGAATGCTGGATATCTCAGAAACCAGGAACAATTTCGCGAAACAGTTTTTGCATTCTGAAATATATATACCCCATACTTAAATCAATTTTTTTTAAATGGTCGGTGGGCCAAAACAATACTAAGGTCGCGATGTAGCAAAAAAAAATTTCAAAATTGTGTCAACTTAAAGAGTAAATACAGATATTAAATTTAACTTAATCTCTAATCTCGCTCTTAAAAACCAACTCTCAGTGTTATCCAACTTACACTTTCATAATTTGGACGCCAGAGTTGTCCATTATCATCATCTTCGTCTGAAGAAGAAGAGAATTCATTGTAATTTGTTATTGCGGAAGGCTGTCTTAATGGTTGATTTCGCCGTTTTCTGTTTGTATTGACATTTGATTGCTGTGTACTGGTTAATTGTGGAGGACGCTTAAACTTGTAGTCACGTTGCATCTGATTTTGTTCAACATTTTGATTTTCGATGTTAGATAACGATTGCACAGATAGAGTTTCCAACGGCTTACGTGCTGGCTGTTTAGATACAGCCACATGGTCAATAGAGGACTGTAGTTAAAAAATATTTTTAGTGTTTTTGAGTATCATTTATCTTTTTTTAATAGTTATATGTTACCTCTGAACTAGAAATATTATCTGAGCTCTTGACTTGTTGGTGCAAATTCGTCATTGGTTGTGCAATTGTTGTTGGCTGAGTAAAAGCTCTTTCGATTCGGCATATTTTATTATTAAGTTCAGCAATTATTAGCTAAAAAATAAATAAAATAACATATTTTTTAATTTTTTAACTTTCTTGAAAAGAAAATAATACATTATTACATTTTTCTCTTTTTCCAATACATTTTTATCTGAGATACATTGCTTAATCATTTCATCTTTTTTTCTTAATTCATCTTTTAGATTGTCAAAATCAAGCTAAAATTTAAAATGCATTAACTTTATTTTTGGCAATAAACTGCACCTGTTAACAATTGTATACATACTTTAGTTCTTTCTTCTTTTCTTATTTCCTCACTGACTTGCTTTTTATAAATTTCAAATTCTTGTTGTTGCCGTTCAAAATTAATTTTCAGTTGTTCAAAATTCTGCAATATTTCGACATGAAGTTCATTTAACTGGGTCAAATCGTTTATTTTATCCTGTAATGCTTGTTGCAGATCTTGACATTTTAAGGAGAGTTTTTCAATTTCTTGATTATGAGTAGTTTGTAGATTTTGCAACTCTGCGCGCAAATTTTCATTTTCAAGTGTTTCTGCATTCAAAGTACTGTCATAGTTGGTTTCAAGTTGGTAGAATTTTTCTTTGAAAAAATTAAATTCCAACAAAATTTTACTGTTCTCCTCTTTCAAATGGTCTACTTGGGCACTAAGTTTATGAATTTCAGCCTCACGTTGATTAATACTGCAAGAAAAGTAATTAAAAGTATTTTTCCATTTCCAGATTTGTAGTTATTTATTTTTTATGTATACCTGTGCTCTAATTCAAGTATTTTGTCCTTTTCCACTGTTCCATTATCGGACTGTTGTATTTGACTAATAACGGATTTGAGTTCATGTTTAAGCCTTAACACGATGTTCTGTTGATTTTTTAAAAATGTATCAAAATCCACATTTGTGGGTGGTACATTTGATTTCTTGGTATTGGTTTTGTGTTTTATACCGTCTTTAGTCATTTTGAAACGTGTCTATTAAATAATAATAATACGTAATAATAATAATAATAAAAATAATAATGATAATAATAAAGCATATTTTTAGGAATGTTACAGTTACTCTACCAGATACAGCACAGTGATGGAAACCACAGCACAACTGTATTTATTTTAGTACATATTAGGCCTTGCCAACAAGCTGGCACGTACTTTTTGTCACTGTCAGCAAAAAAATATGGTCTTTTTTTATTAAAAATAATAAAATTTTTAGTAAACGTTAAACATTCAAGCTCCCTCATAAATTTACTTCACTTAATCATAAAAGTGTGCAAACGTGTGCAAAAATGCACACACACGTGTTTGTGTCAAACGAAAAACAATTGGAACATTTCAGTTTAAACACGAAATTAAGCGTTGAATAACCAATAATTGGTTTTGAGAATTGAAAAGTTTCCGTACCGTTTTACAAAGTGGATTTATTTCAAAGTGAAACTAAACCAAAGTAAAAGAAAAATAAATTCATGCGTATCGTTACCTCAATATATAGAAACGCCCTAAGTCACTATTTTTTCAAATCGATTTTTTTTTACCTTTCTAATATGGGAAAGAATTATGGGGGAAAAGTTGCCAAGCTAACAGGTTGTCTAGAAATAAGATGGTATTTTACCTATCAAGAACTGGGCCCTTATTTTGTTTTCACTACTTTTTACGGCCGAAATTTTTGGATATGAACTTAGCCTTATTTTCACATTTATGTTTTTATGAGGATAAGGGATTTACACGAATACTTTTTAGGTAGACTTTTTTAAAGTTTATGGACCAACGGGATACTAAATCCAAAAGAATTTACATTATTAGGCAATATCGTTTGGAATTGTTTGTTACCCGGTTAAACGTATTTTTACAAACCTTTTTTGTACATTTTCTATTTGAAACAGCTTAAACTCTATAATTTTTTTTAAATTTTATTTTTAATCTTTGAACATTAAATATATATAAAAAAAGTAATGATTTACACTTAAAAATGAACATGACAAAAACATTTTACTTCTTATTCGAGTTATTAAAAAATGCTACACATACAAATATTTTTAATTTGTAAAAGGCACATAGTAATAAGGATATTTTTTGTTATCCCAATATTTATTTAAATTTTATGTAATAATATAAAAATAATGTAATATTGCATTTATAAGAAAATTAAACTATAGTCGTCTTAAATAGAAAAATATTTCTAATAACATTCGTTTTTCAAACAGTATGAACTTTACTTAAACATGAAAAATAAAATAGAACATGTTTCTACTACTTTTATATTTGTTTCTTCGATATGGCATTTGTTTCTTGTAAAAAAAGGTATTAATAAATACAGAAAATATACAAACGAATAAACTATCTGGGTGAAGCAGCTTTGAAAGCAGCTTTTGAAAATAATAATAAGAAAATCTTTAAGTATATCGTAAGCTACAGGCTACATTTCGTTTTAATTTAAATTTTACTTGCTATATTTCTAACACTGTCGATAACGTTCAGCGTTCGTTTGTATGTTTTTCAAATGATTTGATAGTTCTGCATGCAACGGTTGCAAATCATCCTGAAGTTTTTGTAATTTGTCGTTCTTTTCTTTGTAGGAATCTTGCATTAGTTTTAATTCTCTTAGTTTCTCTTTAGTGTCGACTGTTAGTTTGGAAGCTCTTTGCAACAACTGTTTTGCTCTCTCACGAGCATTTTCTGAATGTATGGCACGATCAGTTAGAGTTTGGTTGGCAGCTGAAGAAGAATATTGCAGCTTTTGAGCATCGGCATGAGCATTTTTAGCCGATTCTTTTACCTTGTCAGCCTCGTTTTTTACATCCTTAGCATCAAGTTCATTTTTGAGTATATTCTTTTGCAAACGATTGACTTTTTTAGCTAATTCTTCGACTTGCTGAGCAGTCGCATTTGCAGGAGCTTCAGCTTCACTAGTTTCAGCATCAATTTGATCTAAATCTTTGGCAGCCAGCTGAATGTTACTGCTAGCATCCAAAATAGCTCGAACAGCGATTTGTTGTATATTATCAGCATCATCAAGATTATTAACTACAGTATTAGCAGTTGTTAATATTTCATTTGCGAGTTCCTTAGTATCATTTGCTTTGGCTTGCAGTTCATTGACGCGTGTTAGATCGCCACGGGTGTTGTAAATAATGGATTCCACATTTTTCAGCGAAGATACAGCATTATTAATTTTACCTCCCAAATTTTGAATTTCAAATGGATCTAAGGTCAAATCTAGTGTTAGAGTTTTTTGAGCCAATTCTTTAGTATCGACAGGCAAAGCGGTCTCATTTTTCATAAAATCCGTTAAATTTTGAATCATTACTTCACCTCGCTTGATATTGAGCTCAGTGCGGTTAAGATAACGTTCAGCGTCTTCATGGGCACTTTTGGCTTTTTGATAGGCCTCCGAGGCATTTACTTTAGCCTGGAATAAAGCTCGTATTGTTTGGTCTGCTTGATCTTTCTTTTGTTTAATTTCTTGTTCAGTATCTTTGGCCACTTTCAAAGCCTTTTGTGTACGTGTAAGTGCTCCAATTTCGCAAGAGAGACCACCACATGAGCCACAGCCAGCACCACCGCATACATTGTCACAAGGATCACTTTTGCTGCCACAAACTTCATTATTTAAATTAGGTATCATGGAGGTAAGGGAAGACAATTCATTATTGTATTGCTCGATAATTTCATCATTAGCTGTGATTGCTGAAGCATCATCTTTCATTTTGTTAGCCAAAGTTTCAACACGTTTGCAATTGCGATCAGTATTACTGGCAAAATCTTCAGCTTCATTTTTTATATTCGATAGATCCAAAACACGTTCATAGGCATTACGGGTCAAGTTAAGAGCGCCTTCAATATTTGATTCTTGCAGTTGTATGCCATGTTCTTTTAAATCTTGAGATAGTTTTTTAACTAAAGCAGCTTGGGTTTGCAGACCTTCCAATTCTACGGCAGACAAACTTAAAGATGAATAAATGTCTTCTAAACTGGCCTCTGTATCAATAAGTTTTTGACTTGCCTTACTCAATTTCGATCTCAACTCGGCTACTTCCTTATCCAAACCATCAATATCCTTTAAGCTTACGGAAGTATTCTGTAATAAGTCCCTAATGTTTTGTAACTTTTTATCCAACGTATTAAATTCAGATGTATAAGCTCCAGTAGCTCCTATCAATTTTATTTCTTTGGCTCTTTGTATAGCTTCAGCAGTAGCTTCTTCAAGTTCCTTTAAAATCAAGTCCCAATTGTTAAAACATTCTCCACAGGGCATGCAATGTGGTGATTCACCAATATAACCACGAGCACATTGATTACACTTGTAGCCACCGATACCCTCATGACAAACACACTGCCCTGTTTCACGGTCACACTGAAAGTCGGCTGAACCATAAGGATCGCAGTCACAGGGTTGACATTTTTCATTCGGATTACCCCAGAAGTTGGATTGACATTGATTGCAAGCACGACCACCAAAACCTGGCCTACAGTCACACTGGCCATCATATCGATTACATTGTTCTGATAGAGAGCCAATTGGATCACATTCACAGGCTTCACAACCTTCACCTGAAGCAATCTTCCAATGATTGATAGCACATTCATCACAACGCAAACCTACAACGTTCGGCAAACAAGGACACTGCCCAGAAACACGATCACAATATTGTAGTGTATTGTTTGTGCCTAAGAAATCACAATCACATTGTACACAATTTTGTTGTAAAGCATCCCCGAAGAAACCATCGCGGCAGTGTTCACAATGTTCTCCTGTGGTGTCGTACAAACATTTCACACATTTGCCAGTACGTCTATCGCAATTACCAGTATCGTATACATCTATATTGCTACTGCAATCGCATTTTTCACAAGACCCGCCGGGAGTTTCGGCATCACCAAAGTAGTTGTCAGCACAAATATCACAACGAGGACCATCGTAACCTTCTTGACAGTGGCAAATCATATTGTTGTTGCGTGAATCTAGGGAACAACCATCAGCATGTGCGTTGCCACTTGCTATGGTATCGGGACAGCGACATGCACGACATCCTATTTCACTGCCCAAGAAGGGGTTGCCATAATAACCATCCAAACAGGAGTCGCAACCATAACCGGTAGTGAAATCTGCACAATTCAAGCATTGACCAGTACGAGCATCGCACTGCTGGGCATGGCCATTACATTCACAGGCCTGACAGTTTGGGAAATTCCAAAAACCAGGTTGACACTGATCACACTCACGCCCGTAAGTGTTAGGATGACAGCCACATTGGCCGGTAATAACGTCGCAATTGTTGTCCTTAGCTCCTATACTGTTACAGTCACATGCTTTGCATCCTTCTGGTCCAAAACCATAAGTACCGGGAGCACATTGATCACACTGACGACCAATAACATTGGGCTTACAGTGACAATAACCACCCTTGGATTCACATTCTTTACTCAATGAACCCGTTGGGTTACAATTACACATACTGGCACCATCATAGATAACGGTACTCACATAATTTTCCAATTCACGACACCGTTCGTCGGCAAATGCTCCGTAGCGCAAGTCGTATAACGATTGATTACAACCCATTTGATAGTATTCTTGGCGTCTTGAATCTGCTATGGGTGTACCACTGAATACACTAGTGAGCTCAATGCGTGGTATCAATGTGAGAGAATCTATCATTATAGTGGCAGTAGGATTATCTTCATTATGCCGACGTCTTTCAAAGTGTATCTTAAATTTGTAAACTTTTCCAGCCTCTAGGCATACTTCACGCAATGCAATTACTTGACGTTCACGCTCTGGCAAGTAAAACGGAACACGAGACTCATAAGCACTTGAACCGGGTGACACTGCAGTAGCACAATCTCCTTCCGGATCAACTTCGTCTGGTCTTATTAATGTAATGAAGGCGTCTTCCCAATCTCCCCGAGAAGTGGATTGATAACGAATTACTACATCATAGGGCATAGAGCGTGGAATATCGTCAACTGTTATAATAAGTTCCGAATTTTCTGGTACTCGTATAAAGCCAATACCCGTTGAATCAGGTACGCGATCTTGAGGTGGTTGATAAGGCACCATAGAGCAATTACCGTTGTTGGAATATGAAATACAATGTTTGGCTACTTCAGCCTCGTGGACTAATGACAATTGATGTATGAAATAGTTTTGTTTTGGTTGCGAGCATGTGCGACCTGTCATATGAGGACGGCAACGACACTGACCCGTGATCACATCACAGAAGTTATCATAAGAGCCACCAACATCACAATCACAGTGGGTACATCCGTCTACGGATTCAGATAGCCCATATGTTTCAGGGGCACACTGATTACAATCTTTACCAGTGACCAAACGTTTGCAAGTACATTCTCCGGTATACATATTGCAGCCCGAATTATCCACAGTACCTAAAGTATTGCATGTACATGATTCACAACCATCAGGATTGTCTTCAACTAAGTTCCAAAAGCCATCTTTACAGGTATCACATCGGCGGCCTTTAACGTGAGTTCTACAATGACATGAACCGGCCTCAGCACCATTTTCGGGATCGTTAACCGAGTCACAAATACCTTCATCTAAAGAACCAATTAGATCACAATCGCAAGGCTTACATACATAAGGACTGCGAATATCTTCAATGGGATCTCGATAGAAGAATGGCATGCACTCCTCGCAATGTTGACCCTGCGTATTGTGCAAACAATTATCGCAAACACCTCCTGAAACACGTCCCGATTGTTCAAATACAGCTTCATCAAAGTGGCAACTAACTGCGTGATCGTTACATTCACATTTCTTACAAGCATTTGTCTGTTTTCCAAAAGCTGGTTTCCAAGGGAAGTCATTGAAGAAATCTTCACACGATTCACAATTAAAGCCCTTTGTGTTGTGGGTACACTGGCATCGACCATGCACCATATCGGGTTCGCTATCTTCTGTACCATCTAGTGGCAAACATTGAGAGGCATGCCCATAGCACGAACATGAACCGCGTACAACCATATTGTTTATACCGTAATAATACTTTTCTTCATTTTCCAAACGGTTATCTAGCAAGTTGTCACCCAACTTATGAAGTTTTTTAAACACAACACGCAGATTTGTTACCTTGAGCATGTTTTGGACATGAAGGGCATAAGGATCAGTGACATTTATATTGGGAGGCAGAACACGGAAAATTACTTCACCATTACGCGAAGGTTCCACATTCGAATAACGAGAGGTACACACGACATCGGTGATGTTACGCAGAACAGTTGGTATACCAGGGAAAGAGTCCCCACAGTCGTAGGCAAAATAACGATAGACATGCCACGTCTGGCCAAAATCAAAAGAACGTTCAATGTACATTGCTGCCGGACGGAAAGTAGTAAATGACATAATTAAATGAGTAAAATGGAATTCAGCTTCCAAGTCCAATTGTATAGACACATCTTCCTTGCCGTTCTCTGACTGCCACCAGGTGGGTATATTGGTGCCTGGTTTTGTTTTGTATACTATCTGGCCAACCCGATGATTTTTGTATGGATCATTACGCGTCTCTTCGCGAGTGTCACACAGGAAACATTTCTTATCCTGCAAATGGGATAAAATACAAAAGCGTTCGGGAGTATGTAAACCACAAGTTGAAGTTGCCGTTAAACGGTTTTCACGGCCAATTAATAAATTGCCCGTGGCTGGATAGCATGAGGATCTTTCACAGGGATGCGTTTTTACATATTGCCGAGGCGGATTCCGAGGACGATCACGTCGACCAGCATGCTTTTGCTGAGCATCGATTGTGCTCACTAAACAAGAAATACTTAATAATACAATAACAAATATTGTTGAGATAAACGTGAAGCGGCACAATTTTGTCATGTTGTTAAGCTATTTTGACTGGTTGTATTTGTTATTTAATTTAGTATTTTTGTATATACGTGTGTGTGTGTGTGTAAGTTCCCCTTATTCTTAAGTTTATAAATTTCCGGTCTTAATCACAAGACCATACAGAGTAAAAGATGCTCTAATTTTCGTTTTTGTTTTCTTTTGCGTTCAGTTCATAGAGATAAGTTTTTCTGTTACACCAGGGTGTAGAACATAAACTTTTTTTTTAAGTTCTTGCTTTTCAAAACATTTTCGTTGAGTTCCTTACTATTTCACCTGTGGAAAATATGATAAAGTTAAGTTTGATATTAAATTTCCTTAATAGAGATACACTTACTTGATTGTTAGATAATTTCTGTAAATTGTTTATAGCAGTGCGCGTAAAAGTGTTGAATGGTGTTCTGTAAAAGTGAATTTTTTAAATCAATTATTCATGTATGCATTTATGTAAGTAAGTATGTATTTAAAATTTAAGTATCAATGTAAAAAGTATGGTGTTTTTTATTATTTACTCTTTTTCTTCAATCGGATAATGATTTTTAGTCATATGAGTTAAATGACATTCTTTTGTTTTATTTCTCTTTTAAGGAAGTCATGTGGTTTATTAATTTATACGTATGTAGTTCTAGTTCCATTAGCACAATATTAAGTTATGTATGTATGTAGTTCATAAAAGCGTCGTTTCCGCCAAAAAGTTTAACCAAAAAAATTCAAAGTATTTACGAGAATATAGTTGATCTGTTTTAATTAATTGAACAAGTAACTCCTTTCGCTTTATGGGAAAATGTTTTTTGAAGATATTTAGGATATGCTGAACACGAAAAAAATTATTATTTTTTTCATTTCGGCCATTATCCAGATAACGGTAAATTAGTGTTTTTTGATGTATATTTCTCTTTAAAGTGCCATTTAGATGTCGGTCCGATTAAAATAAATTATGTATATCTTTGTTTGAATACATAGTTCTGTGGTTTTCTTGAATAAGCGCGTATGTCTAAAAACCAATTTTTTTCAGGAGAGCCGAAATACTTTATTTTTAATACTACGGACTCTGTGTGATTTTTATCCAATTTGTTTTAGACAGTCATGTAAACATATGTAATAAGAAGTTTGTGTAAAAATTTCAGGCAAGTACACTAAAAGTGTGTTCAGAAAAAAAGCTTATGCCGATAACAGTTGTTTATATTGAACTAATTCAAGTACACAAGATTTTTTACATGAAAAATGCTTGCGCACAAGTCATTATAAGTTTTTATTAACTGAACAATAACCAAAAAATATTTCGGAAATGTGTTCAAAAGTAACAACGCATGTGGGTGTGTTTTTTTCAACGGCATTAAATTGCCAGCACGTTAGAGCTGAAAAATATTTGAATGAATTAAAAAGTTACGTTATTTTTAGAAAAAAAATTCGGTGGGTCCATGTTATCGGTGAAATTTTTGGTCCATGTAAAAGAGCATATACCAAAAAATTAAGATTTCGGGCCCGACCCCCTCCGAATCGAACCAAGCTTGGCAGTTAAGTTTTGTACAACTAGCATGCATTTCACCAAAAAAATTAAAGAAGTATTTCAAGTGGATCCAAAATTATGATGCGTTTAATATTGGGAAAATTACAAACGTTGCTTGTATAACTTTCTAAACATTTAATCTATCGAATGATTCATGTCTCGTTTTAAACATGATTTAACGAATATAAAAATAAAAAAGTTATCACAATCATACGAGTTATTTTTTACAATCTGCAATTCATGGTCCTGTAATTAAAAAAATGGTACATATTTTTAAAATTGTATGTTAACAGACTGGAAAATTAATAATAATACAACTGCAGTTTTTCGCAATTTACTCGAAACGGCGCACGGGCTCACAAAACCAAAAAAGTTTGACTTAATTAGAGCAAAAAAAAAATAAAAAAATAAGAAAAATGAGCATGAAGAAAAATAACCCAACGGCAACTCTGGAATCTTTTGTGATAAAAACAGCAAATTAACATCAATTTAGTAGTGTTTAATTCTCGTATACAATTTCCACGAAAATTTTTTATATATGTATACAAATTGCAATCGCATTCAACAGAGCCACTTCACACGTGGTGATAACAAAGATTCATATGACCATTGATGATGGAAGCGTTGTTATGTTCTGCTGTGTACGTTGAAAACTAAATTGATGTTGATTTTTGCTTTGTTTCTTGGAAATATTTGTCATGTCTAATTCTTTCTGAGTATGTATAACGTTACGAATTTTAGCCTATATAATCAATTTGGATTAAAAATGGAATTAGTTCGAAATATGTGTTCAGCACATCCTAGTCAACTTTAACCATTTTCACTGTAAAGCCGTTGTTTTCAAAATATATTTTAGACTTTTATTTTGAAATACTTTGTCGAAATAATTTATATTAGTTTTTATTCTATCACACATTTTAACAATTTAATTACATTCTTTTAGGTTTCTGTATTTTCGTTCAGTTCTTATAAATTGGCTTTTAGTGAAAGTAATCACAATAGATCACTTAAAAAAAGATTAAGATTTCCGCTTAATTTTTTTTTAGAAACAAAAGTCTTATCAGTATATTTGGTAATTATTTCCTTTTTACTATAAAGTAAAACATCACTATTGCAAATAAGACTTAAGAACATTACAATTAGACACTATTTATATAGATAGAGTTATCACAAACTTCTTTTATATATATATATATATATATATAAATCAGATAATTAAATATTTAAATATTATAATATTAAAATAAGATTTATATTTTAAGATACTAAATTTAAGTTCTTTGGTACCGGTTTCCAAAATAAATTTTTCCGATTTTATAAGATTCTCTTTCTAAATCTGCCAAGAACCGAACCCGACCAGATAGATGCTAAGACTGAGCGTGAAATTTCGAAAATATCCTAAAGCATACAAATAAATACACATACGAAATAAATATTTCAGGGAATTAAAAGAGAAAACAAAAAAGCTCAAAATACACAATATGCATAAAACGAAAGGCGATAAAAAATATTGTTCGTTGTACATTGTATATTTAATTGGTTTATGTAAGAGCCTTATAGTTTTAAGCCATTTTATCAGTTTTTCTTAAACAAATACACTGACATGTGGACTCAATTCACATCTTACTTTTTTTAATAAAATTTTTTATCAGCAGCTTTGAGAATTTATGTTTTAGTTTTTTATTTAAACTATGATAATACATAAAATAATTTCAAATTTTAAAACTAATTATTTTAATTGGCCAACTTTTCAAGTTATTATGTAGTGCTTAACATAATGAGAGTTCTTAGGAAATGTATCGAATTTCTCGCAATTAAAAATTTTAAATGCGGGAATTTAAAATATTTTAGATTCTATAAAAATTGTTTACACACAGTATTCAAATCCTGGATCCATGCAATATCGGCTCTTCGAAATACTTAACGAATTTTCAGTATAAATGATCAACTGTAAAACAACCTCTACTGTATCTCAGATGAGTCCTGTTTGACATGACCCTCAAGGCTTCAGTTGTTGTGGCTGACAAGTCAACACTAGACAAACAGAAGGAGGGGGTCTTTCTTCGCTCCAACTGGCTCTTTTATCCCCACCGAAGGATGTATCAAAAACAGCGCGATATGGAGATGGTTAGCCCTCTACTTCGAAGAAGGTGAAAAAGTTGATGAGCCCGAAAGGTAATCTTGAAGTTGCTGTCATAGATCGGAATGAGAAGATTTTCCCGGAGTTGTGACAGCTACTTAAAGACAAACTCTTCGATGAAATCGACAGTGCGGAAGTACGTAAAACGGAGGATATGTTGATCCATCGCGCGGACTAGGAAATCAATCGAGTTAATACAAACCGCAGTCGCTAAGTGCGGTGACCTCCGCCCGGAGGCGAAAATCGACGCTATAATAAACATATTATGTGCATCCTTTTTACCTCTTCGAACTATAGTGTGGATCCAATGAAAATGCACCTCAAAAAACAAGCCAATGAAAGCTTATGCCCTCTATTATTTCTTGTAAAGAGAATATAGGAAGGTATTTCCGGTTCGCTGTGGATCAGGAGTCTCTTAGAGACTTAGAGTGGTGGGGGTGCTGTCGATTTCGGCTTGGGGACTACCAGGTTTAGGTTTCCTAAATCTGAAAATCCCAGGCTGGCTACAAGTGGTACGAATAAACTCGCATCACAGTGAGCAAGCGTCGGCCAAGTTGACGATTAAAACCAACAGATAGTAGATAGGACGAGGCTCTTATCCAAGAGCCTTGGATTAATAAAAAATATTGTTTGCGTATTAAGAGTCACGGACTATACACTGTTTGTCCCGGTCACTGAGGACAATGCTAGAACCTTTATTTAAGCAAAGAAGGAGTTGAATCTACCACTTTTAAGTTCTTTCAGTTGTGGTGACCCTTACGCTCGTTACTAAAGAGACCAAGAGAAATCCAAGGTAAGTTCTTGCCTCGGTCTATATGCCATATGATGCTGCAGATAAACTATAGGTCCAAATATTAAACGGAATTATTTATAAGTTTGTAATGTGTGTCTGTGTATCTGTGTGTATGTGTGTATGTACGAGTCCACGTACAGACCAAACGGCTTGGCCGATTTTATTTAGTTTTTCTGTTTGAAAGGTGACTTAATCGAGAGTGTTCTTAGCTGTGTTTGAAGAAAATCGGTCCAGCCATTTAGAAGACATCACATCTTTTCTAGATGTATTCTGTTGAATCTGTGTGTTTTTGACGCCATAGCTCCCAAACGGGTCAATCGATTTTAATTTGGTAACTTTTGTTTGAAAGGTCATTTGATCCAAAATCTTCTAACCTATGTTTGAAGAAAATTGCTCCAGCCATTTTGAAGTTATCATCTATTTTCTTCGTAGGTTTTTAAAACTTTTAATTTAATTTTATTCTGATTTTTTGTTTAAATGCTAGTTTTCGTTTTTTTATCATAGAAATTTTAGCTTGTATCCGATTTCGATTCAGTATGGATTAAATTTTTTTAAATCGAATAGAGTATTGTGGTACAAAACAGCTTTCGAATAAACAACAATTTGTGAAAAAAGTTAACAATTTCATAAAATTTTAACTTTGATCCCCTATAACGACCAAAGCCAATTATACACCATTCGACGCGTAATTTCAAACAAGATATAGATAACTTTAATCGAACCAGCCTTTAACTCTGGATGACGCTTTAAATGGAAGTATACATCGAGAAACAAATTGTATGTTATTTTATATCCATAATTCTAAAATAGCGATGGGTTTTCATAAAAAATAGTTCTAATTATTAGCACTTTTTATTGAAATTATATTCTTCTAAGCTTGTTTTTAGTGCAAGTAACCACAAAAAATATTGATATTTCCGCCATTTAAATTTTTTAGAAACAAACTTTTTATCAGTATATTTGGTAGTTATTTCCTTTTCAATATAAATTATATCATCACTATGGCAATTAAGACTTTAAAAGCTCGTTTAAACTAAAGACACAATGTGAAATTATTTATTTCTTTAGTATAAATATTTAGTATAATATTAATGTTATTAAATTAAAAATAATATATTTATATATTAAATGTTTTTTTTTCAGTACCCGGTTTAAAAATAAGTTTTCCGGATTTTTTTTTTTTTATATTATTTCCACTTTTTAAATCGACTAAGAACCGAACCCGACCAGATACTCACTAAGACTGAGCATGTAAAACTATACGAAATGAACATTTCAGTGAATTAAATGAAAAAAACTCAAAATACACAACATGCATAAAACGAAAGGCGATAAAAACATATTATTCATTTAAGTAAGTCTTATAGTTTTAAAACATTTTATCAATTTTTCTTAAACAAACACACTGACATGTGGACTCATTTTACATTTTTCTTTTGGAATAAAAATTCTTATCAGCATCTTTGAGAATCTATGTGTTAGTCTTTTTTTATTATTTATTTTAACTCTCACACCAAATAGTTTTAAAATTTCAAAAATAATTATTGAATTTGGTAAAAATTTCGAGTTGATCTGGACCGTTTTATGTAACAAAAGTTGTTTAAAAGAATGTATTGAATTTCTCAAAAATGTTAAATTAAATGCATACTTTAAAGTATTTTAGCATTAGAATTGCTTATGCTTTCGGCTTTCGGTCTTCGTGGGGAAGAAATTCAAGCCTTCCACGTACTTCGAGCACGTCTATGGGTCAGGTCCAACGAGCGTTTTTAAAACGCACGTTTCTGCTTTTTGCAGTAAATTTGAGATTTTTAAACCTTATAAGCTGGTTTAGAGCACTATACTCACCTCTCTCATTCTTCTCTAACTGTAATAGCATGTAATGCTTAAAAAGCACGAAGTTTGTTCGAAAATGCCGAAACGTCCGCTTAAAAAACGCCAGTGTGGCCTCCCCCAACCTACATCGTAATGCTGCTACCAGTATAACTATGATCAATGTACTCAAACGATTTTTCTTGAATTTTTGCTATTTTCGATATAGAAATAATTTTTTCTAACTTTCGATTTTAGCGATTTTTAATAAATTTTAGTGTTTTTTTTAATTTAAAAATTTTTTATTGCAAGAGATCTCGAAAATAGCGTTACGTAATATCTGAAAATCCCCTTAGCAGTCATTGAATGAACACATTTTCTTCTAATTAAACATTAAAAAATTAGCTCATCCTTGTGTTTTATTAGTTGCGTTAATTAATTGTGAAACTGACTTTAGTTATCATATCATATTTATTTTGGAATTTTAGTTTTTGTTTTCCGAATTTTTGTTTATCTCATTAATTAATAAATATTTGTATTTTATTTTTAGTTTGTGTTTACTTATTAAGTGCAAACATTAGAGTAATAAACTTGTGTTGTATTAAATGGGAATAAGTAATATTAACCCTTTTTTATCATATTTTTCGTTTGCCTTCTATTTAAAGAACAAATATTATTCACTTGCATAAACAAAGAAAATAATGTAAACAATATTAAGACATAAAGAAGAAAAATATATCAAATTTGACAGACTTTATTAAAATCTTGTAGATTTTTAATTAAAACTTTGCAGAATTAAACACACCACACACCAAGAAGAATGATTATCTAAACAATTTTAATGGCTGAAACACATTTACAAAGCCACAAGGAAAAAAACGTTTTCAAAAATTAGGGCTGCCATATACATTTTGGTGTCTCTTAAAAAAAAATTAATTCGCCAAAAATCGCCTACTGATTTTTTATTAAAATTAATTTAATTTTTAATAACACAAAATTCGAAACTATAAATTTTGCTAAAATCAAATCTGATAAAAAATATACTGCTTCCTTCCATCAGTTCTGTCATAGAATGCCATTTTATTTCAGTAAATCTCTTAAGTTAAATGGAAATTTCGTTGGCCGTAAATTGCCCCAACATAAAATTTACATCTGATCCATAAAGTGGCAATCGCAAGTGCGGAATCAAAAGAGTATTCAATCGATTAACCGTTAATCGGTTAAAAGATTACTTTTTCCTCGATTAATCAATTTCTGTCGATTAAACGACTTGATAAAATTTTATATTTTTGGGGTATATTTATTTATGAATACATAAAATTTTGTGCATCATTTTATATACAGAAGATAGATAGAAGAATATTGTACGAACTTTAACCACTAATAATTCGTACACCAAGGATTTCTATTTTCTCGACTTTTTTGCTGAAATAGTAATTTGAACTTTTGAATTTAATACAAATAAGTAAAATGGTTGACCTTTCAAGTTATAACTGGAACATTTTGATAATTTTAGCCTAAAAGTGCTCGAAAATCTAGATCTTCAGTATTTATCGAGCCACAAAATCGATTTAGATCGAATTTTAGCTATTCGAAGCAGTTTCCCAAGTCCTAAGCAACTGTTTGTGATTACATTTTAAGAGAATTTGAAAATCCCAATACACCATAGTAAGCAAATTCCATCTGAAAATATATTTACATTGCTTTTCTTTAAGATTTTTGCATGAAAATGGTTATAACTAAAGAAGGATTGAATTATTTCATGAAAAGGTTCACCGCTCAAAAAAAATGTGAACAATTTTATCATAAAAAGAGTCACATTTCGAATTAATATCATAGAGTAAAACAAGTTTGATCAACAAAACAGTATCAACTCAAAATAGAACCAAATTTAAATAAAACAACTTGATTATTTTTAACTTTAATAAAGGCTCACATCAAAATAATAGCTTTTTTATGAAAATATACGATGCATTTCTATTTCAACTTTTGTATTAACTCAAAATAACAACTTTTTGTAGAGGTTGGAAACTATCGATGGCACTATCGATAGTATCGATATTTATTTATTTCTGTGACTATCGATGTTTTTAGTCAGCAATCCATTATTATTTGAAAAGAATCGATAGTTTGTTGCCAATATAGATAGTAAATGATCCACTACTATTGTTGTCTAGCACTATTTTTTTTTGTCAACAATCGTCAAGTAGTTATATTTTATTTAAAAATCATTGATCTCACACATTCTTCTTATATGTATTGAAATGTTACAATGATTTTAGTTTTGTTTGTTGTTGAACTAAGAAGTAAAGTTCTGTTTTATTTAAGAGCCTATCCTATCTTGCATTTTTACATACATATTTAGTGGTTTCTCTGAGAACTACAAAACTTTGATAGTATCACGATAGTATCGTCGATATATCGATGGTTTTCTTAACTTTTGATAGTTTAGAACCGATACATCGATATATTTTTTATAATATCGAAAATTTTCGATAGTAACACTATCGATAGTATTCCATCTCTACCTTTTTGTTGATATAAAGGTAGTCAATATACTATCACGAAAATGGTCTCAAATGTGGTTTTCGAGAGTAAAGAGTAATCGGAATACGTTGAAAATTTTACAGTAGATAGATATTGATTTGTAGATTTATAGATAGATAGATTTATAGATTTTGAGTTAGTACCCTCTTGTTAATAAAGCGCGACATGTGTTTCATTTAAAATTGTTTAAAACACATTTTATTACAATGAAACTGTCATAAAAGTATAAATGTGAACAATTTTATTAATATTGTGTAATAAATCCGCTTCAAAGTATTACTTTTCTATATTTTTGTTTTTAAAAACTGCAGCACAGAAAAATACTTTAGTTAAGCAATGAATGTATTTCGGCAATTTAAACTATTTATGGCCAGTTTTTAACTTAAAGAAGAGCTACATTTTTAACTGTAGCTTAAACTTAAAATATTATTTTTCAAATAAAGATTATCCAATTAATAATATAAGTTTAACTGAGCAGCATTGCTTCATTTGTTTAATACTATTGTGTGGAAAAAGGTGGAAAACAGCATTTCAGGTGTTTCTGCTGCTTTACTTATAATAAAAAAATTCAAGAGTGTCACATATTGATGGAAAAAAGTACGACAGAGCTGGCAAAACTGACAGCTCCTAATCTATTATTGAAAAACAAATTTGGTGGTTAAAGAACGTTTAAATTTGTTTCTGGTTTAATTTAAGCACATGTTAAACTAAGTTTAACCAAGAAGGAAGAAAGTAGCTCTTAAAAGGTTTTTTTCAATTCGAATGCGTAAAATATTACCTAAGGAAATGTCATGCAGCATCATATTTCAAGCGATTGATTTTGTGTTTGTTGGGTAGCTCTGGCACCTCACTAAAACTAATAAACATCAATACAATCACAGTTTAAGTTGTTCACGTGAAGACCACTGGTGTATGCGTGTTGTATGGAAATACAATTTCCGTCAACTGAGTTCCTTCACTTAATTGTGAATAACATCAAAAGTTATGGATCGACTTTAATAGAACATGACTTGTTTTGTTTGCTGCATATTTACCTATATGCTCATAGAAAAAGAATTGAATTTTTATTTTAAAACTCTTGGTACAAGTTCTACGTTATCTCTGCAACTACTGAGCAGATTAATGGGCCGATTATTGATGGCAACCGAATCTCAATTGGGTTGCTATTTGCTAAAAACGGTATTACGTATTGCAACTTTCAACTGAGAGCTGTTGATTTCAGTTGCTACTTAATGCTTTTCTGGCAACCACAAATTTTCAGTTGCCGGCTGGCAACGCAACTGAAGTTCGGTTGCTATCCATAATCGACCCATAAAATACAATTTGTATGGCTTATAGATAATATTAATGCCGTTCTCCAGATATGATACCATTTGTTTAATTTTTGAAATAAATGAATATCTCGAAAACTAGAAAAAATTAAGTAAACCGTCTGCAGATTCGAATTCAGCAAATAAAATAAGAAACAACTTTTAGTTGCTCCAGTCTAAAAGGTGGTCCTATTGAGCTCCCAGCATATTCGTTATAGCGAGGGATTTTTATATGAAAATGGCAACCAAAATGTAGGACCTTGTAATTAGTTCGCTACTAGGGATGGGCAAGTGAAAAAAATATATCGATATCGATATATTTTTAAATATCGATCGGCATCGATATATATCGAATAAAAAATACCGATATATCGAAATATCGATATTTTTTCAACAATGATAATTCATACGTAGTCCCCAATTTTTTTAATAACACAAAAAAAGTACCTATCTTATAAATAATTACGCTGGAAAGAGTTAATTTCCAAGATCCTTTCTTTCTGTTCCACCAATATTTCATGGAACATACATCAACAAAATTACACTCAAATAATGATAATTTTTCGAATAGCCAAAATATTATAAATAAAACAAAAGATTTACTTAGTAACATTCTATTTGATGAAGACTGTGCCAAATGTTTTTAAAAATTGCACGAAAAACAAAACCAAAGCTAAGAAATATCAAATTTGATACTGTCGATATATTTGGAAAGAAATATCGATGTATCGAAATTAGAAATATCGACGATATATTTCGATATATTTTTAAGAAAATATTGATATATCGATATATAGATATTTTTGCTCATCCCTATTCGCTACCATCAATAATTCGCTATAACCAAGTTTTAATTTTTAATTTAGCTTTTAATCAGCATATAAAAGTTGTGATTTGTTATAATCCTTTTTGCGACTTCGGGATTCTCCCCAAAAATCTCGGAAGTTTATTCCCTATATTTTCCGGAATAGAAACCCTAATTCTAACATACTATATTCACATATGTATGCTAAAATTTTATAATGTTTCCTGTCGGTTTTATTTTCTTTGAATTGTATAGTACAAATATGTTTTTTCTATGTTAATGAAATATCATCTGTATGTAAGTCGTTCGTTCGGTCAACAAAATCAACACATGTTTTACTTGTATGTACTTTATTTTCAGAACACAAATTAACCAACAAATTTTCATAAAAAGATGAGATCAGCAAAATGAAATGGATTAGAAAATATAGCTTACTATGGAGGAAAAAAATAATAAACAGATATCGCAATGCTAAACCTCTTAAGTTTTAAATTAAATTTTTATTTGCTTATAAAATAATAATAAAAAAAATCCACACAGGCAAATTTATTTAATATAGTAATAATTATTTCAGTTGCTTTCAATTAAAGTGTTTGGACACATTTTAATGAATTAAATGAGACAAAAGTCACTCAGTCAGGGCGGGCAAAAATAAACAAAATTTAAAGAATAATATTTGTAAGCTTCATACTCTTCTAGATAAAAGATTTGTACATGCATGCATACTTAAAAATATAAACAAGTATACGAGGATTTTGAACAGATTTTAAAACAGACACACTGATGTCATTGTTTATTAAGAGTAAACAAATTTTTTAAGTGGCCTAAGTCGAACTGTTCATAAATACTACAATTGAACAATAAATTCCTTTTATATTTTTAGAGGCGAAAAAATTATTAGCATTATAGAGGAAAAACTTCATATGAAAATACATCTTACTAGTTTACATATCGTCATATAAAACGTAAAACCATGTAACTACAAGTTTTTTAAATATTAGAGGAGAAGGAAATAGGTTATGAAATAGTACAAGTTGTAGTGTCTACATTGTTTTATTTTTCAACATAACGTCGCCGAGCATGACATTAGAAGCCAAGAAGTGTGCAAGGACATGTATATACACATATATTAATTCCTGATGTTCCTATAAGGAGCATAGGGCCGTAAACGGTTTCATTAATCATTTAAGCTTTGAATGATTAGCGGATTGGGCCAAAGCATCCTAGTCTGGTGGTAGGGCCGCTAGCTAAGCCTACCCGACAGGGAAGGAGAAGATCCGAAAACGGGCAGCAACATAGATGGTAGTGTCCAAATTATTATCCGCAATTGGGTAAGGGGACATGTGTTTCGATATAAAATACAGTAATTTATTAAAATCCCTATTTTGAAATTTTTGTCACTTACATGGTTTTACGTTTCATATGACGATATAATAATAGGGTAATTAGAAACCTTTGCTAACACATTATTAACAACAAATGAACTTGAATTTGGTAGAACTTTTATGCTCTGCTTAGCAAAGCAGTTTTGTTTCAAAAAAAGCAAACTATTGCATTTTTATTAAAGTACATTTATACAAATAGCTAAAATTACCAAATCCCGGAGAACAATTGTCTAAAAGAATTTGATATACACAAGAATTTTCTTAAAAAGTAGCTAAAATGTAAAACAAATAAAAAAAGCCACATGAATGGAATAGTCAGTCAGTCATATTTTTCTTCAGAAGATCACTTAAGTGCTACAGAATGCACTTCAGTAGCAAAAGGAAAAACAATAAGAAACCATATTAAAAAAAACTAAAATAAAGAGTATAAGAAAAAAATAAACTAAAAAAATAATGAATAAAAGACCTACAATTCATTCAACATGAAAAGTGAAGTTGTGCTTGTAAATCGTTCCGAAAAGAAAACTTGAATTTATTAAAGAAAAAATTTCATTTTTTAAACACCATACTTTTAAGATGGAAAATACTTAAATTTATTGCATTATAAAAATATATACTTACCATATGTTTAGATGAATTACTAAAGATTTTGTAATATTTGAAAGTAATTCCTGGGCCCCTTACTGATCATAATAGTTTCTTTTAAAACAGATACTACACACAACCGCACAATCGCACATATTTGGAACACATCTAAAGTTACAACATATGAACACTATTTGAGTGTATTATTTTAATATATATATATTTTTTTTCTTCTTTTGAAATTTTATTGAGGAGGTGCCGTCACACAGAATTCGAGCGTTGATCAACCATTTAACTTTAACGTTCAACTCACAACTAAACTCTGTAAATGCGGCAAAAGATTTACAGCGTTTCGAAATTCGAATCATTTTAAAGAAACCAAAACAAAACGTACTCTCTCTTGTATCCAGCGTTGCCAGAAACTTTGGTAATAAAATCATCTATTTCCGCAAATATAATCTCATTGTTTATAGACGGAGAACTTTATATTGACATAAAACATACAAAAATGTTTTTAATATTCATAAAATTGGGTTTGTTCAAAAAAATAATTTATACAGTAATATCGGGTACGTAAATTGCATAGTTTCAATCTGACCATCAATATGGCGTTACGACAATGGCTTATGGATTGTGTCCACGCCAAATAATTCAGTTCTGTTTATTGGCATAAGTATCAGGGAGGCACCGATACGCCTTTTTGCCGATAGGATTAATCTTTTTCACACTATCCCACAAGTGATTCGACTTCTGTAGAAAATTCAACCCTGATGTAATGAGTTTATGGAAATAAAAAAAACAACAAAACATTATATCAGAGTTGTATTTTTTACAGAAGTCGAACAGCTTGCGGGATAGTCTAAAATTAGCTTTAGTGAATGTTGAAATGAGGAGGAACTTCTTCAGTACATTTTCAAAAAAGAACTCAAAATTTATTTATAACAAATTATCTTAAATACTAAAATATAAAATCCATACAAGTAATCGAGAACTAAACTATTTTTATGTTTTCAAAACTAAGTACATTCATATTAATTACGGTACACATCTATGGTTTCCCCTGCAATTATTATTGCAGACCATTATTACCTGCTTTGCTTACTGGAGATTTATGTAGTCCCTGAAGTATTTCCAAAACGATCTTCGCTTACTGAAAAATTTCGATATTGTCTGAGGTATTTCAAAACCTCATGGGCTCTTGAGATATAAAAAATATTTTTCAGAAATTCTTTAGTGAGCGTAGCGAAGCCGGTTTTCTCAATACCTCAGGCCGGCATTGCAAATGCCTCAGAGAAGAAAATGTTTCTTCCCTGAACATAAATGTATTGCCATCGGCCGTGCGCAAGGATTTACTACTTTGAGGTATTTAGAAAACCGTGTTCGCTTAGTGAGGTTTTTCTGCATTATCGTCTTTCGGCCGGTCTTAAGGATTTTCTGTATCGGCAATAAAAATTTCGACGATACCAAATTCGAAGTATCGCCGTTATATCGGTATTGTTATCGGATGCATTCATATTTTTTATGCACTTTAAAGGCTTCATCGTGCTTTAATTATTCAATACTCCCGGATATATATTATCACCAGGGAAACCGCAAATATGCAATCTCATGTTTTTTTACTGTGAGATGTATTTAGTCACAAATAAGATATTTGTACGTTTCAGAACTTTTTAAGAATTTTGGCATTGATTTGTTAGTGCATATTTTTGCATATTTTACTCTTTGCATCATGTTTTTGCATATTTCAGACATAGCCGCATATTAAGGACATTTTTCTAGTTTCTGCGAGATATTTTCCTCTTTTCTGCATATTTTGGATTATTAATTTTAATATATATCCATATTTATACAAATAACAAAATCTGTTTTATAAACATTTTTATTTTTTCAGTAATTTTTTCAAATTTACAAATTTTTTCTTTGGCGATTTTAAACTTGCGCTAATGTATTTTTTACCCAATTTCTTAAAAACGTTCTTTATTCCATTAATTTATTCCGAGTTTATTCAAGCTTTCACAAATTTTATTTACTTTTGTGGATTCTTTGAGCATTACCAATTTATAATAAAAAAAACACCAAGAAAATAGTCGCGTTTTGCAAATATTTAAGCTATTTATGCGATTTTTCTGATATATAGAAAAAATATGGAAAACGTGCGGTGTTATAACGAAATTATAACGTATACCCTTTTAAGAGCATATTTTTTTCAAATTTTAAAGCATATTTGTAAGTTTTTGGTGCATTTTTAATGCGCATAAAACACATTTTTAGGTTATATTTCCATTTTCCCAGATAATCACTTTCTTGTTATTTTATATAATAATTTAATCATCATCGTTTTAAAATTCCTTTCATTTGGATTTTTCTAACATCATCTGCTATAACCAGTCTGATTCGCAAAGATTCAGGTACTCTACACAATTTTTAATACTTTTGCAAAGCTTCACTTAAATCTATAGAAGTGGATCGATCATGTTTCTCATGCCGTTTAGAAGTTGTATAAAGTACTAGCGAAAAGTTATTAATAATAGTATTTTAGTTAGTCATACAAAATAAGAAAAATGCATCATTCTGGCAACGCTACTTGTTTCGAATTCTTCTCCAGCTCTCTCCATCTCAATGTACGAGGAAGTAAGAAAAATTTTAAAAATATGTATCTTAAAGATACAGAGCGAGAGTTGGGACTCTTTGTACCTTATGGATACAACTTTAAAGATTGAAAATTCTGTCGTTTGAGCAACAGGCAAATGAATGATTGACAGATTGCGTTGTTTTTATTAATTTATAGGATCAGAAAATATGCAAGAGTTTATATCAGTGTTGCCACGGGCAGAATAAAAAAGTTACGCCTTTCTTTCAAAAAAGTTACGCTTTTTGTCGAAAATTACATTTGGAAATTTTCTTTGAATAAATAGTAAATTTATGAAATGTATGGCCCTTTTGACAATGTACGATTAAGAGTTAACATGGACTTTAACGGAAACTTCGCCATACAAAACTTGTCGTTAAAGTCCACGTTAACTCTTAATCATACATTGTGAAAAGGGGCGTTATATAAAATAAATACTTTTATTCCATATTTCAGCGATAATCTATTATGTGATGGAAATTGATCAAGTCCAAATCGGGCGTTTCACCAAACATGTGTTCTGTAAATCGCACGGCACAGTTAAATCGAAGCTAAGTTCGAATAAAGTATTCTAAGCCCCGAAAACAATAAAAAATCAATAAACCATCCTTCAGTAGAATTTATTTTTCAAACAGCGCGATTTGAAATCGATCGACTTCCATCACATACCAGAATAACAAGACAACAAATTAATTTATTGAACAAAAACATAACTTATAGTACATTTACATCTACACCATAAACAGGTTATAATTGGTTTATATCGATAAACAGGTTTATTTTCTTATTTATAACCTGTTTTTCCATACAAATCATAAACTAGTTTGTAGCCTGTTTATCAGATAAACCAGTTGTATACAATCAGTTTTTGTGAGTTATCCTATTCAAAAATCAGCTTCTTACATTTGACTGGCAATACTAAAAAATTCATATTGAGTTTGACATAATATTCTATGAACTCATAAAATATTTTCAACGATAAACCTAATAATTGACAAAAATGCCAATGTAAATGGTATAGTTTTTGAAACTCGCTTAAAGCTTTAAACCAGTTTCAGCATTGCTGATGTAAATGTACTATTAGAATAAAAATGAATAAACATTTTAGTTTTCAAATAAAGATTCATTTGTTGAGGGTTAAGCAATGTCTATATGCATTTCATTGGTGCTTTACCAAATCATCAGTAGACTTAAACACTACTTTTGAAAAGTCTGAAATCTCGTATCTTATGCACAGACTTTCAAAAACCATTTCAGAATTTACAAATAATATTTTTGAAAATCACAAGAGAATAAAATAAGCGTATTAGGCTTAGAAACTTATACAAAACCCAATAAACAATTCATATTTGATATGAATCTATATACTTAAAACTCAACAAACAAATCTTTGTTTTAATTAAAATTGGGAGAATATCTCAAATAATAAAATTTAATAAATGCTTTTTAGTTTTATTTTTCTTCATCATAGTTAACTATTCCGTGTTGAAAAAAATGTACTAGGTACTTTTGGCAAGTGACATCAAAAGTTGGCGCGTTTAGCACGAATTCCAAAATGGTATAATACTTGGTGTTTCAAACTGCGAAAAAAATGTGTTTTCCAACAAAAAAATTTTTTTTTAGTCGTTATTCGAACGTTTTTTTTTATTAAAATTGAAACCCCGTTCGAACAACGGCTAAAAAGAGTTTTTTACTTAAATAATACGTTAAATGAATTACAAATAAATGAGTTTCACGAGCGCATGCAAAAACGTAACCGAATCATCGAACTTGCATTGGTTTAAGCACTCATTTCAATGATGAGCAGTTTTGTTAAATTTGAACCCATGCTCGTCACTGACACGCCTGTGTTAAAATCATGTGTTCTGCAACTAAATTGAACTAGTTCATTTTCAATAGAGCGCATGCATTAACTATTTGTTTTGCATGTCTTTTCTTGCTGGGTACCAATTAACTGCTCAAAATATGGGAAAAATGCAGTTTACCCCAATTTATTCGAAATTTGATTATGTACGAGCCAACATGTCCTAATCAAAATACACATTTGTGTGAATACGTGGTCAAATGTACAGCCCACTTTTTTTGTGGTGCACCGGCACACAAAAATATGAGCTACACATATCGTTCC
Source organism: Panzeria rudis (assembly GCA_956483635.1). NCBI lineage: Eukaryota > Metazoa > Arthropoda > Insecta > Diptera > Tachinidae > Panzeria > Panzeria rudis. The sequence continues at coordinate 152,264,215 of OY101449.1, read as the reverse complement.
TTTACTGCAACGTAGTCATATCTCAAAAAACCAAAATTTTTAAGCTACTTAAGTCTTCATTAAGACCTTCTTTATATGTTAAACAATTTTCAGCAACATATCTTAATCTAAACCGAAGATATAACCACTGAAAACCTAACACCACCCATATACTTGGTAACAATTTTAAAACTTTAGACGTGATTTGCCAAGTTCACTCATTCCGAAGTTTACCCATTTTTATAAGCAATAAAAATGAGTAAACTTGACTGAATTTTAAGAAAATTATCGTATATGGTCATAAAAGCGTCAGCAGGACCATTATTAATTTTGGAAATCGCGCGATTTCGAATATAATCTATTTACAGAACAGGTTCGATAGACAAATATTTTTAAATATATGTATATAAGAAAGCCGACCGCTTTTAAGAATAATTACAGAGAAAATACTTTTGGCATGTGCGTATACATATATGTATTATTTTTTTTTCTTACCTGGACCATTCTTGACATTAATCACTTTAAAATTTTCTTGAAATGTTATCCGTAACTGAGCCAAAATTATTCAATTCTCATGTTTTGCAGTTGCTTTATAGAAAAAGTAAAGAATACCTGCGGGATGCATTCGGCTATTGCACAGCTTTACTATGTAAACCTAGCCAAATCTTGTAGTACAAGCAATACATCTAAATAACTTGGAAGATGCTGTCGGACTAGCCGCTTTATTTTTCAAACATAGCCAATGAAAAAAGTGCTGTCCTTTATATTTAAATGTTCGTGATACAGACAAAGTCCAACTCGAAAGTAGGAGGACCCCAAATTGTGTTTTTTATAACTATTGAAAACTGTATTAATTATCATACAGTAGATATTTTAAGACGAACCTTCATACATATGTATACAGATGTATATTAGTTCCACGGGTAGCTTTGGACGACAATATATATTTTATGTACATACCTAGGTACCTCAACTTGCTTAAGAATAACAAAATGATTGTTGCTGTCTTAAATGCTTTTTTAATTCAATACAAAACACAAAACATTGAAATTTGTGATTGTGAATTGATGATCCCAAGGTTAATCGCTTTACAGTTATTTTATTAAATTACCTGTGTTGCACCAACAAAAAAATTCTTATAAAATTATAACGTTACTGTATTCACTTTCAGAAGGTTTCTCAATATTACGGTATTCTAGAGAACTTTTTATAGTAAAACCACAAAATAAAACAAAATATGTATATTTAAAATACCTTTTAGACTTCTCAGCAAAATTTAATTTTAATACTTCTGCGACAATTTGCAACAGAAACTGCATATGCAGCGGGTTTTAATTTGTTGTGTCTTTTGATTTTAATAATGCGGTTAATATAATAGGATAAAACAGTGCATTGCAGTGTGGCCATATCTAAAAATATTTTGCAGCTAACTTAACAGCATTTTACATAATGCCTTTTTCACCTGGCTATAAAGGCAGTCTTTTTTTAGTACGTGGAGTAAGAAAACAGACACGAATTGAGATTCGAGGGTTTTTTTCATATTTCGTTTTGTAATTTTCGTACTCTCTCAGCATTAAGCATGTTTATAATCGTCAAAAAAGGCATGGAGAAAAAGTCTGTAGTGTAAATGTGCGTGACTTTTCGTAGGTGTTTTAATAAATCCACATATTTTCTAGTGACAGCTCCAGTGGCAGCTAATTTTGCATGCGAGTAAAATTTGGCGCTTGCATGCCACTAAGTCTGCTTTTACACACATCAGTTTTTCTTGAAGCAACTTTTATTTTCATGTGAGAAAGAGCGAGAGAGGAATATATTTCATTTATACCTCTCTCGTTCTTTCTCACTAGAAAATAAAAGATGCTTCAAGAAAAAGTGATGTGTGTAAAGGCAGACTAAAGGCCATGTCAGATAAAACTTTTGCTTCGCGTTGCGTTACAGATTCGCTTTGACATCTAAGATGAAATGTACATACTTATACGAAACATGTCACATAAAGCACTTTTAACGCAGCGTGAAGCGAAAAGTTCGGCAACTCTCATCTTTTTGCTTGCTTTGACAATCAGCTGGAATAATTTTCTTTTATTATATTGCCAAACGAAACATATTGCGCGTTTGAATCTGTTTTAATAAGAGGTAAATATGTATGTGGCATTTATTTATTTATAATAAATCGTAAAATAACATAATTGACTTTTATTTTTATAAAAAATATATATATAAATAGCAAAATTATCAACAACTTTTTTGGTAAACGATCAATGCGCGAGCAGAGGGCGAAGCCGATGTAAAATGGTGATCGGCGCCGGCTAAGAACAAATATAGTCGGCGGCGGCTATTAGCCGGCTAAGAGCCGAAAATTTTTCGCCGGCGGCGGCTACCCAAATTTATCGGCTAACGGTCGGCTAACAGAGTATTTCTTGCTTACTTACATACAAGGTATATTTACAACAGGTATACTCGGCCCAATTATAAATAAACTTGCCTTTCTAGACGATTTACTGCCTTATTTATAAAAATAATTATCATAAGAAATTTTTTTCATATGTTCCAAAACCGAATTAAATATCTTTAAATGCGCATGTTAGTAAATATCCACTTTTTATTATAAAAAATCGGCTTAGCCGCTAGCCGATATTAGCCGCAATAATCGGCGGCGGCTAAGTGATTGTGAAAATCACCGGCGGCGGCTAATAGCCGGCTATTAACCAACCGGCTTCGTGCTCTGTGCGCGAGTGTTGTCAAAGTTTTCATTGTGTCATACACCTTTTGCTTTACACTTTTCTATCAAAGTTAGAAACGTCACGCAAAGCGACAAAGTTTTATCTGACACGGCCTTAAATGGCAAAACGATAAACAATGTTACCCTGCCAAAAACTTAATGCAAATTTACTGGATTACAAAGTATGGCAGCCTATGAGAATGTGTGCCGATAAAAATTAGAGGAAGAATGAACTTGCCAGTAATTTAAAGTAAGTTAAATTAAAGTTGTAATAATGAAAAACTGTATATCCGTCCGATAAAATGCTAATTAAAACTAAAGCCGAGTTGTAATAATGGTCCTTAATTTATTATTATGACATATTTCTTGAAATGCGCTAAAAAAAGAGCAAGTTTGTTAATTAAAGAGCATTAATATTATTAAAATAATACTAATAATAATATATGTTAAGCTTGTCCCCAAAAATGCGTCTAAATGATAAACTAGGCAACTCTACATTGCAATGGCATATGTAAACAAAAAAGTAATTTCCATGAGATTCGACTATTTCGAATAATTTTTCGTTGATAATACGTATACAGCAATGGCATGCAGCGCAAATCGGCTCAAAAATAATGCTAAAAAATTTCAAAACTAAATTTAAAATGCTAAAAATTGTTGTTAAAACTCTAATTTTATCAAAGCCAAAGCATTGTTGTTAATTAATATTTACAACAACATTGGTATGACAATTCCGAATATTTTTATTACGCATGGAATACAGAACAGGCCTGCTAGTGGGTAGTTTTCGACAAAAAATTAAAATTTTTTTTTCGCATTTGTGAGTTTAGTGAAACTCGGAGTATATAATCTATTCTTAGTATCCAAATTTCTGTATCTCAACCATTTTTGTAAAAAATTATTCATTATATTCATAGCGCGCATCATCCCCATTTGCGATGGATAGGTTTCTTCTTTGCAAATATTATGTATATTTAATACAAAAAAAGTATTTTTCTTTTGCAATGAATGAAAAAATATCCTTTATTCTTAAGTGCTCTGAAAATGTTATTTTATTTTTCCTGATTTTTTTCACAACAAAGACTTCAAAATGATATTTGAATATCTGTAAAAGTTATAGACGTTTTGTAATGACAACGATGGAAATATGTACAACAATTACATGAACTTGAAATACTGGTACAGAATTTGGAAGAATACCCGTTTATGTGGAATAAGATTTTTCCATATCGAACTGTAGACGGAGAATTTATAAGTGAACAAACGTATAAAAATACAAACGAATTAATAACCTCCTCCGTTTTTGAAGTAAAATATCCACAAAACAACAATAAGTTTTGGATATATGTTGTTGTTTTATAGGTATTTTCCTTATAGGTTTGTAACTTGTATTTTCGAGAAATAGGTCAGCAAAGGCTTGATATGTGTTTTGGGATATTAATAATAGGTATGATGAGTTAAATGTATTTATACATATATGTGGGGCCCTTGTGGCTGAGTGGTTGTGATGCTAGCCTGTCAATCCAGAGGTCGTTGTTTCGATTCCCGCCATAGAGACCCTGGGTCTTTTCCGCAGACAAACTAATCGCTTCGCAGGTTGTGTTTGTTAAAAAAAAGATTTATTTGCATATGTTTACAAATATTAAAGTAAACTAATTTAAACATTTACAATTGTGTTGTTTCCACAATGCAAACAAGCGTTGTTTGCCTAAAATTTATATGAAAAGCACTCGAGTTTTTGAGCGATTTCCATACAAGTTGTTTATTTAAGTCGTTTGCTTGCATTATGGAAACAGCTCATTATTCAAGTATTTTTTAACTGCACCTTATAAGTTTGAAATTACCGTTTGTCTCATCTACTCGTCGAAAAGGCAAAGTTTAGTTGAGTGATGTAATTATCATAATATCACCGACATGAAACTGTCAAACTCTGTATGAACTCTCCTTTTTCTACGGTATTTGACATTTCCTTATAGAGCTAGTTGCGCTGATAGTTCCACTAGTCTTTTAACGTTTTTTGACAAGTATTGAAATATTTCTACAACAAATTTTTTAATGGTTCAAAACTGCTTGTACATGTTAATTGTATCATGGTTTGTGCCAATTAGCACCAAAGTCTGGTAGCTTTCTTTTACGGTATTATGATAAATACAAGTTGGCAGTGCCAGCTCTGATTTTTTGACGTACAGTATTTTTCGTCTAAAAAGTTTCAGTCGATTTTTACGCGTTCCCAGAACAGGTTCGAAATTTGAAGTTTGCGGTCGTATGTGTTTACATCTGTCTTCATTCATAAATTGTAGATTTGTTAATAGTAAAAATTGTTTATTTTCTACAACAAAAAATACTTTAATGTATTTAGCTTGCATTATAATACATTAAATATAAATGAATAAAAAGCACTTATTAAAAGTGTAAGGATGAATAAGAATAAAATTTAAATCTATAAGAAGTGCGTGTGTAGGTGTATGAAAGGAATATTGTTCAGTTGTAGATGCATTAATAGAATTGTGGATGAAATGGAATTTGCATAGGTACATGAAAATCTTTGTTAAATCTATAAATTAAGAATACAAGTGTGTTAAATAAATAAAAAAAAAAATTGCAAAATAATAATTTAAACTAAAAAGTGAATGTGTATAACAAAATATAAGAAAAAGCCGCAAGAAAGGGCTTTAATGGAAACACCTTTTTCAAGAGGGGGACTAAAAACACATAAATTAATTTCAACAAAAAAATATCTAAATGTAAATATGGATGTATCGTTAATTTAAAGTGTGTCTATAAAATAAAAACCTAAAGATGTGCATTCATTTTAGTTTAGATATAAGAGATTGGTTGCACCACTCCACCAAAACGTACTAAGGATTACTCATCACGTCACTATCATAGACAATGTTGCCAAATATGTTGAAATTGTATAATATATACAACATTATATCTACATATATTTACTTCCTGAATAATATTCGAGGCTAAACTAAACGTTTTCTGTACCTGTTAGAGGAGGATGGAACGCGAAGGCATCTGCCACGTGGCCCCACTACGACCTTAGCAGGACACGGGATCTGCTCAAGCTCGGTAAAGGTCGAGTAATAGTGCTCACAGGGCACTGGAATATTTGGACCCATTCCAGAATGATGGGTCTAAATCATAACGACTACTGCAGAAGTTGTAATGATGAGGAAGAGGAGGAGACAGTTCTTCATCTTCTATGTCAGTGTCCAGCTCTAGTCAGCTTAAGGACGAGAATCTTGGGCGCTAACATATTTCCAGACTTAGACAGTCTGGCCTATGTAGGGCTAGTCAGGCTATCCTCGTACTTAGTTCAATCGGCATGGTTTGACACACAAACATTTCGTTAAATTCCATTAACACCTATTGATTTCATTCACAATTAAATGCGTAAACTCAAATTGACAAAAATTCCGATTTCCATCCCTGCAGATAACGCGACTAGTCCATTCCCGAATGTAAAGTATACTCCATAGAGGACTAGGACTAGTCCAAAGATAACCCAAATGTAATGAGAAAACATGGTCGATTTAACATTACGATGTCCTAGGGGTATCCATATAAGTAGTCTCAAAACTACTCCGTGTCACCACTTGCTCCATCAAGTGTTCGTGTTGAAATTGTTAAAACACGAGCACTTGTCGTTTAAGTAAAAACTCTTGTTTGCAAATGACATGGTCCATGTTTGCATTACGGCGGTCTAGTCTTTATTGCTTGATGAAGTCAACAGATTTTGTTGAAATTCTATAAAGTACATATGTATCGTGATACAATAATAGAAGATCGCCCAATTCTCTCTGTTCGCCGCCATATTAACGTTCTGACATATAATGGAAATCGTGCTACCAAACTTTTTACTGAAACTGTAGTTTTCGTTTTTATTTTTTATGAAATTTAAATAGTTAATTTAATACAAGAGTTCAAAACATTTTTTAGCAATAAAATTAATAATTTCTATTATACATTGATGCTTCCACAGCCCGCAATGACAAGTTTTGAAAAATGCTTATAAAAAACCAACTTCAAAAATTTCCTTATAAGTCACACATTTTTTAAATAGAGTTACATTCTATTCTTGTATCATGGTATGTACTGTGCTACCGCATGCCGAAGAATATATGCCACTCGAATGGATCTTCCAACAGGATAATAATCTCAAACGTACAACAAAGCGTACTAAACAAATTTGCTTAAAGACAACAAAATCAATTTATTTGAGTGACAAGCAGAACTAATACAGACCTTGTGGAATGCAATATCTGTTTCAGTCTGTCGAAATTTGGTGGCCTCAGTGCCCATACGATGCCGAGCATTATTGGACAACAGGGGGTCACCAACAAAATATAAGACGACCAGCTAATATTTTGTAGTATGAATTGATAAAATCAGTTGTCGGTTTATTAATTTCTTGTTTCTATTTCTACGATAATACCGAAAAGTCCTTATTCACATACCAAAATCACATTAATACAATTAAAATATGTATTAAAATTTAATATTTTAATTCAAAGTTAGTGAAATGGAAGTAAATAAAATATCACAGATTCAATTGCACTTTGGTTTTTCTTTAGAATTTGGCTCTTTATTACACTCCACATTTCTTTCTGATAAATAAACACCAATGTTTGTCAGTTTTCATGTATGTGAGTTTATTTGGCCCTTAAAATAAAACTCCTTTTGATTATTTTCTTTTCTTTAATTGTTTTTTTATTGAGTCTAGCTGATATAATGTGAGTAGTAATTTATTTAATTGATTTAACGAACATAATTTTTTTCAAGTTTTATACAAAAAAGTTTTAACGCAGGTCGTTCAATATCAATTTAAGTGCAGAGAATGGACTTCCTGTGTTGCAGAATTACATTGTACAGTTTTTGCCAATTTATATAAGTACTGATAATGTCAATTTACATAAAATGAGTTTTTATTTGACGTGAAAAATAAAAGTCCCCAAAAGAGTTTTATTTTATGACGGCAAAATGGAACTTCTTTTTTAAGAGTTTCATCCGACCTTTTATTTTTACGTTGAAAAATAACTGTCATAGATGGATTTTTTTATTTTAAATTCACAAAATAACTATTAGAAAATAAGATTTTGATATCGATAACTGTTATTTACGGTCCCTGCCATATTCATATGTAACAGTGTACACACAATTTACTTTATTCATATAACTAATTTTAGAGTTTTTTTTAGTTATATATAAAGGCATATATACGAACATAGGCATATATACGAACGAGGCATATATACGAACATACAAGGGCTCTAAATAATTATAACCCAATTGAGATAATGTGTGAAATGGTACAGCCAGAGTTTATTATTTTGTCCGAAACGCACTTAAGGAATGATGTGAATGAAGAAGAAAAACAGCTTAAAGGTTATACTCAACATTCAGCACTGTCGAACTCAACTAGCGCCAGGGATCTATAATCTATTTTAAAAAGAAATGGTACGAGAAAAAAATTGCTGAAAAAAGGTGGATTCGAAATATTGGGTATCAGCTTATGTGGCAAAGCATGAATACAACAGATTAATGATATCTGTTGTATATAGATAATAGAGTAGCGCTGAGACGGAGTTCATTGAGACATTCGAAGAAATACTAGAGGACATAAATGAAGAAAATTGTGATGTAATATTGACTAATACAAAGATAGTTTTTATAAAATTAAATAAACTGCTAACTTAATGACAGTTAGCCTTAAACAAGTTATGAATGAATTCACGGGAGTAACAAAGAACTTGAAAACAATAAATTATCACATATAATAAAAATATTAGGGCTAAAGTAAATACTGAAAACAACATTTTAGAATACGTATGTATAAAGAAGTTGAGCTGTTTAAATATAATTACAATATAGGTATATAATAGAGAAATAATAAATAAAAATTTTTAAATATTAGATATGATATAAACAACACAGTATGTATATTTGATGGACATTCAGAAAACGCAGTTAAAAAGTTACCAAAAATAAAGATAATTACAGATAACAATAAAAATATGTAGTTTAATGATGAAATAAGACGGTTAAAAGGCACAAAATTACTAACTATCAAATTGCTAGAATACAAAACAATGATGAAGCGTGGAATAATTACAAGTCAATTAGAAATATACATATATGTATAAAGTAAAAACTGAAAACACCAAAAATGAATACATTAGGTAATAAAAAAATAAACTATGCCAAAGATTAAAAAGGAAATGTGGAGAGTAATATAGAGCCAAAATTCTAAAATATCTCGGGAACGCTTCATAAGAAAATTAAATGCATCTCTTCTTTGATGTTATCCTTTCTTTAGATACGTCTTATTGAAGCTTATAAATATTATTACTTTTCCTTCCTATTTGGTAACACTGATTATCATAAACAATAAAATCATCACTACTTTTTTAGCTTGTTTTTTAGTTTTTCTTATTACATACATATATCTACAACAACAAAACATAAATTCAAACAAAACAACACGTCTTCCCATTTCACACACTCATCAGCTTACTACCTAATTTATTAGCGTTTTATGTATGAAATCCATAGATACTTGCATCCATACATATGTATTTATATACTATATACATATCGATATATCATAAACATATGTGTATGTTTGTTTATGACTGGTTTTTTTTTGTACAAATTGTTGTTTTTGCAAACACGCTAGAATCAACTAAAAATAAACTTGAACATAAAAGCAAACGGGAAGAGAATAGCTTGTTCTTCCTTATATCCACATATTCTTTCTCTGTTTATGTTGTCAGTTAATTCCTTTTGAAAATGGCAGAACGAAAATTTACCAGGGCCTTAAATAAGCCGGGTATGGCTGCACAATTGCGAGAGACAGTATCACAAGTGGTTCGGGAGAGCGCAGTGTTGGTAAGTGTTTCTTTTTTATTATAAATAATTATTTGCGTCTGTTATATTTTATTTCTTGCTTTAAATTTGTCATTTGTTTAAAAAGTGTGAACAACATGCGAAAAACCTTTAACTTTTTTGATTTACATATTAACAAAAAGGGTGTGTCTATTTTATGGACTTTTAGTTATGTACGTTTATGCAATTTTTATGTAGACATATGCTGAAAATGAATGTGGAAAGCCATAAATATAATAAATGTTCATGAAAGATGCATTTGCCAAATAGTGTTTGCTTTTTTGTCAACAATCATATCATGTTCATTTATACCTACCCGCCCCAGAGGGCGAAGCCGATGTAAAATGGTGGTCGGCGGCGGCTAAGACCAAACATACTCGGCGGCGGCTACTAGCCGGCTAAGAGCCGAAAAATTTTCGCCGGCGGCGGCTACCCAAATGTATCGGCTAACGGTCGGCTAACAGAGTATTTCTTGTTTACTTACATACAAGGCATATTTATAACAGGTATACTCGGCCAAAATATAAATAAACTTGCCTTTCTGGACGATTTACTGCCTTATTTATAAAAATAATTTTCATTAGAAATTTTCTTCATACGTTTCAAAACTAAATGAAATATTTTTAAATGCGCTTGTTAGTAAATACCAACTTTTTATATTAAAAAATCGGCTTAGCCGCTAGCCGATATCAGCCGCACTGATCGGCGGCGGCTAAGTAATTTTGAAAATCATCGGCGGCGGCTTTTAGCCGGCTATTAGCCGACCGGCTTCGCGCTCCGCCCGCCCCAAGTTTTTTTTATTTATACATAATGACTACTTTGGTGTACGTACGCCGTACGGTGATTTTACTTAACAACAACATAAATTTATTCAGATATACATACCTACATGACGTGACTTACTGCCAGCGACTGTAACATCTTTATAATAAAGACATTATTCATAATTTATCAAATAGGTACATACATACATATGTACATTAGAATGGGCCAAAAAAATTGACTTTTGTTTTTTTAAGTATATCGAAAATATTATTTGGGATGACAAAAAAGAATTATTGTCAAAATTTGAGCGCTTTATATTAATATTAAGAGATCTATCATCGAAATTTTAGATTTTTTGTCTATGCAAGTTTTTGACTTTTGACTCCACAACCATCAACCCAAACGTAATTGACCTGAACATATCTTGAAGGAAATTAAATGCTCTATGAAAAACGTCCTAGTGAAATTTTTTTGTCAGATGAACCGTTTTCTTATAACCATGCCCCCAACCTTGGTATGATTTTACAATTTGATTTTTAAACTTTCGAATTTTGTAATTCATGTAAAAATTAATTTCTGAAAAAAGCCAATAACTATTCTTAAAGGAAATTAAATTCTCTACAAAAAAAAGTTTAGCAACATTTTTAGCTAAACATACTCGTTCAAAAGCTATTCATAGTTAAAGTTTTGTTTTTCCATTAGCTTTAACTATGAATAACTTTTGAACGAGTGAATTTAGCTAAAAATGTTGCTAAACTTTTTTTGGTAGGTATAAAGGGGAAAAAGTCATCGAATCGATTTCGAATACCTCTAGAATGTTGCATATACATAGATAAATTATATAGGTACAAAAAAATTAATTAAAATTTTTTTCGACATATCTTTTAGCCCTCTACCATCACGCCTGGAAGGTAGAGTCATTTTATGAGTTTTTTTTAAGTTGTCTCCCTAATTTCTACATATATCGTCACAGAAAATGCAAAAGGCCCTATCTAACATTTTAAAAGTTTAACAGGAGAAGCATAAAACTTTCCTCCTTTTGACCCGTTCGTGAAGCATATCGGTACATGGAACTATGTGTTCTTTACATCTGAGGTGTAGGAAATACTTAGCAACTTTGTAGAAAATATTAAGGCAAATATTTTTGTGGAACCTATTAACCCTCTAACTTCTCCACACAATGATAATTTTTGGATCTTTTCTAAGAAATCGCATAAACAACCCTAAAAATGAGTGCGGGATAAAATGGTGTACAAAAATGTTGGCCATAAAATGTTACTATTAGTCTTCAAAGACAACAGAGCTCCAGACTCAACTTGTACGCCAGAGATCATTGAAAACTTAAACTATGTTTAAGGGTTAAATTCATACTTATTCACAATTAGTACTCGGCATAGGCAATTTTGAAAGTCTTACGTTTAAGTTATAACACGTGCTTAGTACTTTTATGTAAAACACTACGAGAAACAATTTTCTGCAACGTTTTAAACCTCTAACTCTTCGTTTTATGGAACTTTTTGTACAAAAAAACCCACCTTCAGCGGGGGCTGAAATGTTCTACGAAAATATTTGTCATACAATTCTACTATGGGTCTTTAAAGAGATTTAATTTTCAGATTCAACTCAGCTGCTAGAAATCATTCAAAACTTAAAATGTGTTTAATCGTTAACTTCGTACTAATGCACAATTCGTATTCGGCATAGAAAATCTTTTAAGCACTACGTCAAAGCTATAAGATGTGTTCAGCTTTTTTAAGTACAAGACCAGGAGGAAAATTTTGTAGAAGATTTTTGCTCGCTACATCGCCGCTGAAGGAGAGTTTTTGCCCCCTTTTTTAAGAAATGTACAAAAAGACCTATACAACGAAGAGTTAGACGGCTAAAATGTTGAAGAAAAAACTTTTTTCGTTGAGTTTACATAAAACTGCTGAGAACACATCTTATACCTTAAACATAAGACTTGCAAGATTTTCTGTGCCGACTACTAATTGTGTATAAGTATGAAGCTAACCCTTAAACATAGTTTAAGTTTTCAATGATTTCTGGCGTACAAGTTAAATCTGAAGCTTGGTTGCCTTTGAAAACCTATAGTAAAATTTTATGGCCAATATTTTTATTGAACATTTTCAGGAGAGGGAAAGAAAAGAGCCAAAAATGACAGTTATGTTAGAGTTAGAGAGTTAATACGTTCCTCGAAAATATTTGCTTTAATATTTTCTACAAAGTGTAGAGAACACATAGTTTCTCGGTATATGAAACTTTTTTTAAACTTAAGTTTAAATTAATATTAACCCGTAATCGCGATTAATCGCATCTATTTTAATCGTAACGGCGATTATGAAAATCTTCGATTATTTGCATAGCATAACAGGCACCAAAGGTCTATAAGGGTTATCTTTCGATGCTCGGTCATAAGCTTCTTTCTTGTGTTGCTAAACCAACAGAACCACCATCAAGAAGTTCTTTGTAATCGGTTTCTGGGGAAGGCTAGTACAGCTATCGTCTGCCTTTGTAGTAGACTTTCAGCTTGCTGGTCATTCTTTGATTAAACTCGTCTACATTGTGCAAGCTGCTGATGTAGTAATAGCTTAGAAAACTCAAACACTCTAGCAAGTTGTGTGTTCCTTGTAAGTCACACAGAGCACCTTCATGTTAGGCCGAAAGCCAGGTACTGATATTAATCTTGAACATACTTGTGCCAAAGTGGAGATAGTGAACCATAAACAACCGGCAGAATTTAATACGTATTTAGGTGCGTCTGCATAAAAACAAAAAGTACTTTATATGTACTTACGTTGTACTCTACTGTATTATAACTAAATACTCTATGGCTGATAGATTGTTTTGAGTAGATTTTCTAAAAATACTTAATTTGTAACAAGGCCGTTTGAACGGATCAAAAATAAAACATTCAAACATAATTTAATTTGTGTATTTTTACACAACTATCCGAATTAGTATTAAATGAAACCATAATACTCTTACAATAAAAGCAACAACAGCAAATTGTTTGTCATTTATTTTATTTGTCTGATATAATATAATTTACTATTGGTCAGCTTTTAACAACTTGTATGATCTAAAACGGAAGCTAAAATTGGTAACCAGAATATAGACAACATAATCACCCTTATCGCGAATGTTATGTGAATAAGTTGTATATTCCCAGTACCAACAAATCGATATCGCCAATATTTTGGGAGTATAAGTTTCTATTGTGAATTAGTTGGGAGTAATAGTTTCTATTGTGAACTGTTTGTCAGCGCTTTATAGAAAGGCACATCTACACATTTTGAAAACATTTAACTGTGTTTTGTGCTGCTGGAAGTGGAGAAGCAATCCGCAGAGATTGCAGCAAAGATTCATACGCTGAATCCTATCGGCTATCGTTAACGGAGACAAAGTAAAAATAATACAGATTTAAGTGCTTTTGTCTCAAAATCATATGCTCTTTACAGATTCCATAGTATTACAGGTTCAATAACGATGGACTCCGATACCTGTTAAGCGTGTTAGTGGAAAATTTGGCTGCTAGCGATAATATGTTCGCGGTAACTCCCATATGAAAATGGCTGGCACTTTGACTGGCGCACATCTCTTCCACCAGACAATTGATTTGCTCTTTATTAACACTTGCGATTCTTTATTAAAAAAAAATAATTATATACGAGCATGTTCTCAAAACCTTTTCGTTTTGAAATCGCAAAATTTCAAAAAACGGAAAATCTCCAAAAAGACAAATTTGATCCTAAATCAAATAAATTGGAATGAAAATCGTGAATTTAACACATCCATGTGTATGTATAAATCAGAAAGAAAACTTCAAATATTTGTTTTGGAGTATGATACCTACTTACATCATTGAACAAACAAAACCAAATGGAAAACAGATTAGAGAAAAGAACAACAACAATTTGAATAAATTCGAAATGTTGTAAAAACAAAGAATACGTTATCGTAAATTTGTGGTTACTAAACGCTATTTTTGTGGTTTTCTTACAAAAAAATGTGTGAAAACTTTTTTATGGTTTATTTCAGCATATCGTACATACCTGATAGCTAATAAAAATATCGTCGTCGTTCTTATTCAAACTTTCTATCGCAACTTTTTATCTTTGTTGCTTTGAAACTGAACCACGTGTTGGCGGATTGTTTTTGTATTTCCTATGAACTCACAACCAATAGTAATCGTAGTATTTTTTTGTTTTAGTGTTCTTTTTCTTTCATCCGAATTAAAAAGTATGTACAAAACAATAATCATCTCAATGTGGTTCTTTAGAAATCAGTATTTACAGTTGAACTTCCATAGCTTGAATCACCATTATCCCGAAAAATACTTCAAATTATTGAGAGCTTCAAGTTATGAAATGCGTTTTAAAGCCGTTTTACCGTTTTTGTTTTTCGAGACTGGCTTCAATTTATAAATGGATTCAAGTTATAGAAGTTCAACTGTATTTCTTATTATGCTTTATATATGTATGTGAACTACTCGTAAATTTGAATACTCATAAATGAAATACAGAGAACTAAATTTATATTTAAAATAATATTTAAAACTTTTGCGATTTTCAAGGTTGTGAGTATCATTTTTATTTTACATTTTAATAAGAATTCTATATGTGTACATACCCTGCGGACAATTTGGTGACAAATGATCCAAAAGTACTCGTCCTATGACTTGAGAAAATGAGACTGGTACCAAAAATAAGGAGTAGTGAATGGTAAACAAAAAGACATATTGTGTAAATGGTCACATATTAACCATTTTCAGCCAATTTACTTGATACTCCGGCTAGTATTGTAGTAAACGGCACTGAACAAATTCGATGCACTTGGATCTAAGGCCTATCACATAGTACCTATATAATATTAATTGTATCCCGTAAATGAGACTGCCATGCCAGTCAGGAACCTGTTCCGTAACTACATATATTCAGATATTAACTCCAGCGTAACTGATATTTATAACATAGAAATATAATTGCCCCTGTGGTCGAGTGGATAGTGTAACAGCCTGTCATGCCGGAGGTTGCCGGTACGAATCCTATCAAAGACATCGCTTAAAAATAAAATACAATTTCTACTTGGATTTGTAACAATAAAAAAATAAATTAATCGATAATTACTGCTGAATTTTAGAATAATATTTTATATAATCTATATTATTCTACACCGATTAGTGGCTGGTCCGCTTCATAGGAAGTGTTAGAACTCGGACTGGTCCTTACCACCTGGAGACCGGTCACGTGACTTGTTTTGTGTCAGTTCCATTTACCGTAGGGTATGTACTCGTAGGTATATGATTTTATTATTGTTTCTTTTAACATCACTGGTATTGACGTTTGATAACAAAATATAAAAAAAAACAAGAAAATGTGCAATTAATCTAGTGTGTGATGGAAATCGATCGATTTCAAATCGCTAGATTTCGCAAAACTAATAATAGCCAAACAGGTGTTCTGTAATTCGAATTTATGTTCAAATAAAATATTCTAAGTCTCGAAAACAATAAAAAACATCAATAAATTATCCTTCTGTAAAATGTATTTTTACAAATAGCGCGATTTGAAATCGATCGATTTCCATCACATACCAGAATATAAAAGGTTAATGCATCAATTAAAGTATGTACAGGTACAATAATTTACATGTCGAACTCGTTATTTTTATTTATTTATTCGAGACATTATTATTTTTCTGCGAATTGGTTGTATGTGAATTTAAATCTTATTTATACAAATCATGACGGGAAGAATATGAGAATTAATCATTATTCCTCCGCAAACAACTTCACCACAATCGACAAATTTAAATCCTTTTATAACAAATATACATATATGAATATAGAGACAAACATCCGGACATCCAGTCCCAAATTAAAAGACCTCTTTCATCGATATAAAGTATATTAATGACGAGCAACTTATAAACTTTGAAAGTTTTCATTCTATTGTTGAAGATACATTTTCCCCAAGCTTTTTTCTTTTTCTGAGTGGAACCCCTGTTGAAAACAATTTATTTGCACATGATAAATTACAATTTATTTTTGGTTACTTATTATTCGGCTTAAATTCAATAATTGAATTAATGTAAATTCAAATTATTTTTTAAGAGCAGAATATTGGAATATCTAATTTCGACAGCCGCTACACTGGCATCATCGGCGTCCTTTGTTCACATTTACCACGTTTGATCGTGGATACTAGTATTAATGAAACATCAGTTATTTAACCAAATTTTATGACAAAATAGAATATGAGTATCTTATTCGTTTTTATTAATATGGTAAGCCGAAATTTCACCTTCTGATTATTTATTCCAATTTTCCAACTCTTATTTTATTTTTTGGTTTTGCTTGTGCGTAAGCTCCGCCTTCGATCAATCTAGCTATTGTTGTTGTTCATGTTTAAACAGGTTATCTTTTTGTCTTTTATAATTTGCATTCTGATTTTCAGTTTTAAATTAGACCGCAGAATCCACTCATGTATGCAACTTTTTGCGCGTGCCGTCGCAAATTTTAATATTTGTACGTAATTATTATTCGAACTGAATTCGGTATAAGTCGGAAGTTATTATTATTCGGCTTAAGTTCGTTCGTTCAATAATTAAATTAATTTAAATTAAAATTATTTTTTAAGAGTGGAATATTCGAATATCTAATCAGACTAGCAGAACGGATTAGTGCTACTAATCTCGACACTGTCATCATCAGCGTCCTTTGTTCACTTTTACCACGTTTGATCCGACTTGTACCTATTTCAGTTCGAATAATAATTACGTACAAATATTTTTGGTTACTTTTCAATTTCTTTTCGTGTGTGAAATTACTAAAATAAAAAGTAATTATAATTTCACCTAGTAAAATTGTTGTTACTAAGTATCTGTATGAAAACTTATTTTATACAAATTTATTGACTTTGTTTTAGTTTCTGAGATTTTTAGTAATTATTAAACTAATGCCAAAATGAAGAGAGAGAGAAAAAAAACAGATATTGACGTGTGCGCATTTTTATAAAAACGTTCGTTCGTTGGCTATTGTTATTACTTTTTCAAAAATTAATTATAATCATATTTTATTAACCATAACATTTGCATAATAATTAATAATAAAATTATTTTGTTTCTTTTTTCTTTTTACTTCTGATTCTCTTTTATTGTTATCGATCGCTAAACACATCATACGCCAAATTAATTCAGATGAAATATCCAACAAACAGTCAGCGTAATACTGGTAGTAAACGATGGGTAATATTCAATGGAATGAGTCTTATATGATGTATAGTTTCTTTCTTTTTTTTAACTTAATGTATTTGTTTACATACATTCATACATACTTTACGTATTTGTCGTGATGAGTAGATTTTCTATTTGTAATAATGTAATGAGAAGGTATTCAGTGTTTGGTGCAAATAGTCTTGTGAAAGAACAACTTTTTTATGAAATCTAACGGCAACTCTATGTATTTTGTTGTTGGATTTGACAAAAAAGCCACACAGTGAATACCGCGAATATAAAAATTTATATTTTTTGCACATACATATTTATGTATAGTTTTGCTTCCGATTTTTTCCTATAGATGGCTTTAGTCCTTGAAACAAAATTGTCATGTAATAAGCCCTGCGTTAGTTTACATAAAAATTTTCCCAACTAGAGTTGTGAAAAAGTACACTTGTTTAACAGCCTTCCTCTCTTTCGAGAATTGTTTCATGGATCGCTCGAAAATGTTTTTTAAAACAAACTCTTAAATATCGGGAATAAATTGGAAGGAAAATTATACAGGAAATAGAATATCTTCTATCTATCTTTGCTGTGTTTTTATAATCTCCTTAAGGCATTTTAAATATTCCTTTGAAATTTATTTGAATTTTATTTTCATTTAAACTTGTTCGTGTTTGTTTTTTTTTTGCTGTTTTCTATAACATTACATTGGTCTGTAAAGAAAATGTCCTTTATATAAAAATATGTGGAGTATAAAGAGTTTAATGCGTTCTTTGTTATTACGTACAGATTTTTTGACGTGCCTAACAAAACGCCAAAGTATGCATGACAAGATTAGCTAAAAAAATATTTAATATAATTTTTTAGTTTGGTCAACGCTTTCGGAGTTATTCACAAATTAGTATCGGAAGAAGTGATTTTTCATGCAACATTAAAAAAACTTTTTTTTAAAAGCCCATATAAAGTTTAAAACTGCAGAAATTTTACATTCTAAGTATTTTTCTTAAAGACAGGCATGTTATAAATAAGTTAAGTCATATATCATGAAAATCGATGGATAAATGTGGATTTTATTACTTTCGGTAACAAATCGGGCATACCGTTTTCCAGTTACGATGAAATACACTGATATACCAGTGGAAATTTTAATTTAGTGCATTACTCTTTGTATTCCATATATTTTTATTAAAGGACCGAAAAAAACTTTTTGCATACCAGTGTTATTTAATATGTTTGTTTATATGATGTAAAATATTTTTGTTATCACTTGAATTTCTGCATACTTTGCCGTTGATTATACTACAAGTACAACTCTGTATATAAATTCATTAAAATATTCTTGACATACATACATATTTTTGATAACAAATTATTATTATAATTTTTGCACATAATTCTTAAAACGATTTCTGTTTTGTTTCTTTCTATATATATAATTTCCTTTTACACTTGATTCAATATTGAGTCATTTAATGCCGTTTATGGCTACAATTTTTTTTACTTATTTATCTGTTGAATGAATGTTTTCTTAAAAGAATGTGGCATGGTTTTGTATAATATTTAATATCTAACGAAAAACAAAGTTCTACATTACTGAAATTGTTTTTAAATTGTCTGTGTTCTTTTAGCAGGCAAATATCCAAACCGTAGCCAAAGTAGACTATTTTTTTTCTAATATTTTCTTGTAACTTTAATGTGTCTTTATGTTAAGATTACTTCGTTCTAAATGTACTATATTCCTCTTTTATCATTTTTCTTATTTATCCTTGTTACTTTCTTATTATTGAATTTATGTCATTTTACTTATTGCTAAATACAAATATTTTCTACATAATTGTACATTAGGGTGGCAAAAAAAAAATATTTATTTGTTAATTTAAACAAACTCTGTTTGGATTACTGTGGCATTTGGTATAAAACTCAAGTGGTGAAAATTTTTGCCAAATCGGATAATTTCCAGGCGTGCCCCATTGAATTTAAAGTTAAGATTTTATGAAATTTACCAAAATGAAGCATAAAAAAAGGACGCCTTAGAGTTATACAATTTGGCGCAAATTTTAACCCCCCACCCAATCAAGGATTATTGTTTGGAAATTATGCTTCATTTATGGAAATTTCACAAAATTTGGACTTTGACCACTAGAGGTTGCACGTTATAGTTATTCGGATCGGGCCAAAATTTTTATCTACGCTTAATGAAAGATCACTATATATAAATTGAGTTCAACTTTGGCAAATTTTGGAAAACTTAAAATTTTACCTCAATGTGGGACGCCCGAGACTTATCGTATTTGACAAAAATTTTCGCAACGTGTGTTTTAGACAAAGTAGTTTAATAATCACTACAGATATTTTATGTTTTTCCATTGTCAGCCTAATGTATGCATATAATACATGTGCACATGTGCAAAATGTACTTTAGGGTGACAATGAAAAAATAAGCTGTGCGGATTATTAGGATACTTGGGCTATAAGACACGTGGTAAAAATTTTAGCCAAATCGGGTAGCTCTCACGCGTGCCGCACTGAGGTAAAATTTTAAGTTTTCCAAAATTTGCCAATGTTTAACTCAATTTAAATACAGTGATCTTTCATTAAGTGTAGATAAAAATTTTGGCCCGATTCGAATAACTATAATGTGTGACCTCTAGTGGTCAAAGTTCAAATATTGTGAAATTTTAAAAAATTAAGCATAATTTTTCACCACGTGAGTTTTATACCAAATGCTACAATAATCGGTTTGGATTTTGCTGCAAATAACAAATCAAAAATATTTCATTGCCACCCTATTGTACATAGTAAGTTACATATTTATATAAGTATGTATGTATATTTATCAAATTATCTTGTGAATGTTCTTAAAAGTGGAAATACAACCAAACGGATGTGACGACGAATTCCGCCGCTGGCAGTTAAGGGTGTGGATTTTTTTAATTTTATGTTACTTCTTCTATTCGTAAATTTGTTCGTGTTAGAATTTTATTAAAAGATGGTGGAGTTCACGCAACATTCGGTAACTATTTACTCATGAAATTGGCAAAATTTCCCATATACATTTTGCTGTCAAAAAATTTTAAATTTAATTTTACAGCAATAAAATATATGGAAAATTGTACCAATTTAACGAATGTTGCGTGAACTCCACCAATATTTCTATCTATGTTGGCAATTAGGGACATTTCGTTGTACCAGTTTTTTTCAGAGCATGTCTAATATTTCCACTAGGTGGATCAGTACACTTCACCCAAAGTGGAGAATAGCATGGCCAAATGATTCACGACAATGTTACCTTAAAATTGTCCTAATATATTTTTGTTCAAAGCTATCGGAGTATTTCGTGCAAAATTAATTTTTTTTCTAAAAGCTCATAAAACTTTAAAACCGCAACACATTTACCCCCATATTCATAAAAATTTATTAAAGTTAATATTAGTTCAATGTACGAATTTTTTATGGGAAAGCCGCTTTTAATGCATACACTAACTTTACTAATCGTTTATGAATATGGGGGTTTTTAATCTTTTAACCAGTATTCTTAAAGATAGATATATTACTAAAAATATGCATATTTTAAGAAAATCTATGGACAAAATTTGGTTGTATTAACAATTAAGATAGTTTCCTTTTCATTTATTTTTTCCATAAAAAAAATAAATTTATTACCGAAAGTTCTATTTAAGTGTTTGGGCTTATTCACTTAAATGCTAATAAAATCATCATTTGTCCATAGATTTTCGTGATATGTGGATTATTTTGTTCGAAAGACATCTTTATTTGAGAACAATAGTTAAATAGTAAAGTTTGTGCAGTTTTAAATTTTTTCTGAGCTTTTAGAAAGAAAAAAGTTTATTAATTTCGCATTCTGTTCGTAATACATTTATCTTTAAGAACAATAATTAAAAGATAAAGTTTTTTATGAGAGTTTGTAAAGAAACATTTGTTAGTTTTGCATAAAAACGACTATTTTCCATACTAATTTGTGAATTTAGTAATAAAGGTACAGTGGGGCCTCGATTTTCCGTGATTCAATTAACCGGAAACGTCGATTATCCGGGAAAGAAAATTTGTAATGATTTCTATAAATTAAATTTTTTGCATCGATTAACCGTGATAACCTCTATTATCCGGGATTTTAAAAGATAAACTCCAAGTTTACCGCATTCATGAAAAGCTAAATAGGTAAAATATGAATTTGTAAAATAAGAAACAAAAGACATTAAATGGTTTTTTAAGAAACTACGTAAAATGAAATCTTTATATATCGTTTAGTCTTTTATTTCCAAAATTGGAATTTTTTCTTATATTACTTAAACATTTTAATAAAATTTTTCTACAAATGAATTACATATAAATAAAAAATGTTTAAAAGTACAACTTAAAATTGTTATCAAATAACCAGGAAAATTTATTATCCAGAATGCTTCCGGCCTCGTTTATTATGGATAATCGAGGCCCCCGCTGTAAATGATATGGTAGGTTTTGGTAGAAACAATTTCTTTGTAGCACCCTCTGATGTACGTACTACACAAATTTCAAAAATAAAATAAATTTCGTGCTCATCTGTAACTAAATATATTTAAAATTGTATTGTATCTTATTTCGAAATTGGCAGCAAGGGCGTAGAAAGGGTCACACAAATGAACTTGACTATTAACATTATAGATATCCATGTAATGTAAACAGTAGAACTAATTATAGTTCACACAACATAAAAATTTATCTCATGTGAAATAAAAAAAAAAACTGAAATAAATGAACCATACAAATAACTGATAAAATGAAAGCACAAGAAATACTCTACTTCATATAAACAGAATTTGTAGTCCAATCGTTGTAGTTTTTATAATTAGCTTTGATTAATAAATAAGTCTGTTTAGTTAATATGTATTTATGTTACTAAAAACTTCAATGAGTCATCTTTCTTCATAACATCCAAAACACACAATTTCTTAGCTGATATGTTTTATGTTTGAATTTTCCGCCTACTATTTATAATGGATTGCTAAGTTTATTTTAGCTTGACTTTTCAATGAAAACACTCGTAATAACAAATTCAATGATTACATTACCCAGAAATTAATCTATGAACGAGTATATCTTATGAACAGATCTATGTATGTATTTGGATTCGATGCTTGCTTCCATGGGTTTGTGTATAATTTTCAAACCATTCATTCAATAAAATAAACAGACATTTTTTACATTAGGAGGGCGCCGTTCCTTATATATTTTTTAAATTATTTTTAAGAATTTTTATTTTATATACATATATGAAAAGCACTCAGTTTTTCAGTGATTTCCATAAAAACTTTCGACTCGAAATAATCGCTGAGGCTAACTGATAGCGATGCTAGCCTCTCAGTCCAGAGGTCGTGGGTTCGACTCCCGCCATTGACCCTGGATGTTTTCGGCAGACAAGCTAAATCACTTCGCGGGTAGTGTTTGTTATATTGGGTGTTTTTTATTGAGGTATAGAACTTTAAGTTGGCATCACTTTTTTAACTGGCGGCCATTTTGTCAGCTGTCAAGTGATTAATATTTAGTTTGGTTTGCCATTTCATCATGAACAGGTTGACAAAAGAACAACGCTTGCAAATCGTGGAAATTTATTTCGAAAATAATGGTTCAGTTCGCGAAGTTTACCGCAAGCTCCGTCCATTTTATGGTCGACATAATCGTCCATCAGAGCAATTAATTCGGTTAACCATGGATCGTTTTAGCACTACGTTTACTCTATGTGATAATACGCATCCGCAGAGACGTCGAACAGTGCGCACCGAAGAAACAATTGCCGCTGTAGAGCCAAGTGTTGAAGAGGACCCGAATGAATCGATTCGCCACCGTGCACAGCAATTGGAGCCATGATAACCGACTATTTTGTTCCGGAATTGGATGGCATGAATGTGGATGAGTTGTGGTTCCAACAAGACGGCGCTACATGCCACACAGCGCACGTCACAATCGATTTACTGAAGGAAACATTCGATGAGCGCATAATTTCGCGGAATGGACCTGTCAATTGGCCACCAAGATCGTGTGATTTGACACCATTGGATTATTTTCTTTGGGGATATGTGAAGTCGCTCGTCTACGCCAACAAACCAGAAACGTTAGGGGATTTGGAAGCCAACATTCGTGGCGTTATTGCCAACATACGGCCCCATATGCTCGAAAAAGTGGTTGAAAATTGGACCTGTAGAATTGGCTTTATTCGAGCCAGCCGCGGCGGCCACATGCCCGAAATCATATTTAAACATTAATGGCATAAAATTATCCTTCCAATAAAGCCAAATTGATGGACATTAAAACGATTTTCTTGTGTTTTATTTCAATTCGAAGTTCTATACCTCTAAAAAAAACACCCTGTACAAATATTTATTTATTTAAAAAAAAACTTAAGTCTTTAGAGTTTTGGAGCTTTTATTTCTGATTTCATTTGAGAATTTTTTTCTTTATTTGAAAGGATGTACTTCCACCATATTATTTTTCGATTACTTCTACTTACCGATTCTTATGAAACTTTGCTCATACATTAAGTTAACGTTACAATGCTGCATTATGATTAAAAAAGTGGACAGTGGTCATCCTCAAACGTAGTAAATATTCTCTTTCAACTACTTTTATTTAGCCAACTCTTAAGAAACTTTGAAACACACATTAAGTGCCCGGGGCAATAAATCATTATGATTATAAAAGTGGCAGCTCATGAAAATGACACTCATTTTCTACTCGTGAAAATTCAACATTATGATGATAAAAGTGGGAAGTGCCGAGCCCAAACGAAATAAATATTCATTTTCAATTACTTTTAGCGATTAATAAGAAACTTTGCACACACATTAAGTTCACAGGACAATACAACATAAGATTAGAAAATTGGGTAGTGCACGCCTGTTTTGTAGTCTGTTTTTTTTTCAAGAATTATTCCGGCAATTTTTCATATAAGTGCTGAAACTAAAATTTTCAATTTGATGGTGAAATTTCAATAACAAACTTTCAATTTGTATTACAATTATTCAAATTATTACACAGTTAAATATATATAGCTGATTCTCATTTCAAATGCTTTTTTCGTGTCCGTTGAAAGTATAGTAAAATATTTCATGGAATATAAACGCATAAATTTTAAAATGAAAACTGCTTTAGAATGTTTTAATAGATTATAAATAAATGTACACAAGTAAATTTTTTTTGATGTGCATTTTTTTTGTATAATACTGTCTATCATGTGTTAAAAACGAAAATACTCTTTTTACTCTCTTCATACAAAATAGCGTGTCCGTAATGTATGCTGTTGAGTTTTCACATTAAGAAACTATAAATTTTTCCAGAAACGCGATTAAATTTATAACGGCTTTAGAATATTTGCATTTGCTTCTCTTATTTTACACATCAAATTTTTGAAAAATATCAGAAATTATAATTTTTTTTCTGTCCGCAGTCTTGTGTATTGCGTGTAACGCTTTTATAGTACGCTTCATTACGTAGTTTAATTATTAAAATTGCATTAACAACATATACTAAAATAACAGCGTAGGTTTGTACTTTTATATATTTAAAAGTTTTATGAACTTTGTTAAATAGTATTATATTGCAAAACGTTCCATCAATGAATCATGGTTTTTATACAAAAAATGTATTGAGTGTTTTTCATATTATCTTAATTTAATTGAAACTTTAGTGAATAGCTAAGGAGGTTATGTTAAAATACATCGCAGATTATACATCTGAAGTGTATTGAATTCAAAATAAATTGTGTGTTCTGAAGAAAATATTGAATTCGTATAAAAATGTATTGAGCGTTATATAAAAAATTAAATATAATTATCTATAAATTTTAGGACGTCAAAGAAAGTTAACAGCAGCAGCTGAAGGGTAGAAACGATATAAAGAACATTATCTGTTTACAAATTTCTGGTTTTGTTAAAAAAAAATTGTTGCTTCTACCGCACTGTGGGTTGTTATAAATATTTTCGAAAAATGTATCAGGTAGGTCGTATTTTGCTACAAAAAATTATTTGAAATTGACATAACTTTTGGCTTTGTTGGTCGATTTTATTAAAATAAGTCTTATTTGAAAGAAGAGTTAGCATACTTTTTGCTTATGTATAATTGTTTGTAAAGAATTATTTTAAAACATAAAAATTTTTTATTTTTGCATGTGAACCGAAGTCAAAATTAAAAAAGTGGTCAAAACTTTTCATTCTGTTCTGCGATTATTCTAATTTTTTGTTTTTAGAGAGTAGATGTATATTGCTTTCAAACTCTATACTCATTTTGTGGCGCATTTTTCCGCAATAATCATTACCGGAACAACGCACAATAGCAATGAGCAAAAAGGGTTAACTTTAAATTCCTCGAAAATGAATCCCAGATGGTAACTTTCAAAACGAAGATACACCTTTAATTATTATTTTTTGGTGCCTTCTACCATAATCAGTCGTTAGAACCTTGTTATATTTTTTGTTTGTTTTGTCGACAACTTTTATGTGGCCTCCTATTATACGAGTAGAAGCATTCGGCTTAATTACATGAACATTCACTTCAAAAATGTCATTCAAGTATTACAACAAGTTGAAGAGGAAAACAAACCAAAAATATGCATAAAAAATTACATAAAAATAGCATTTTTATTAAAATAACATACACTTTATTTATAAGCAGCTCCTCTTCAGTTAATGGCAAACTAGTTTCTATGGGAAACTGAGCAAGAGGAGTCTCATAAAAAAGCATTTTAAGTATTATGTGAACGAATACAGAGTTTAAAACTGGTTGTAAATTTTTGCGAAATTTTATTTGCACTATTTTTAGTTTTTTTTTTATATCTTAATCGACCAAAGGAAACACAATATTATACTATATACACACACACTTATATACTAGTATTATAATTATTTGTTTTGGATTTTGATAGAACATAAAATCCAAAAATAGAAGAAACATAAATAAGCATCCGTCGTATTCTAAACAATAAATTTTAGATAAACTGGGCCGGCCTCACGTCTTAATATTAGATGTCAAACGTTTTCATATCTTCAAAATATTTTTGGAACACATACATGTTCCACGTGATTAGCTCGAAAGCTCTTAAAGAACTAAATTTTATTAAAGCAATTCACAAGGGTAGAATATATTTGGTTTTATGTCATTGGGTAGGAATATCAACAACAATTTTATCTGCTTTGAAAAATCTTCGTATACAAATGATACCTTTGTGAGTACCTATATTGTTTTAATTAAAAACTTTTAAAAAATGGTCATAACATACTATTCATTGTTATTTTTACTTTAAATTGCGTCAAATTGTAACGAAGAGTGTCTAAAAATGTATCATCATACACATTTATTAAACTTTTTTGTTATGTAAATTAAGTGACACTAATTTTCAAAATATGAAATTATTCCGTAATTTGTATTGTATTTTTTTGTTGATTTATTTATTGTTGTTAAAAATTGCCTTTAACGAATCTCATAAAATTTAATTAATTTATATGTGTATAGCGTGACTGACTGACTGGCACAATGAATTGAATGATTTATTAGTGTGTGCAAAAATAATTTCTTTTTTTCTTATATAATATAGTTTTTTTTTATTATTTTTTGCAAACAATGTAGATTTCAGGCACCTGAAAGTAATTTCAATTCAGTTGTTTAACTACGAGTATCTTATATATTTTTCTATAATAGAGCGTTTCGGTCGGTCCGCATACAAAGAAAGTTTTGTGTAATTGTAAATTTCCCATCCATGTCGTAAATTCAATACAAATGAGAGAGTGTTGGCTTTACAATTCAAAACGGAAACAAAAATATTTTTTTACTGAAAAACCCAGGGTTTTTTCAGTAAAAAAATTTTATAAATCTAAATAACAATTTGTCTGAAAATATTTCCAAATTCTAAACAAAATAATTTACTGAATCAAACAAAAATATTTATAGTCTTTTTTGTAATACATCAAACAATATTTTTGTCTGAATTTATAAAACAATTGTCTAAAAATACTTACAAATGCTCAACAAAATAGTCTGCTGAATCAAATAAAACTATTTACAAATTTTTTTGTAATACATCAAACAATATTTTTGTCTGAGTAATCATTATCATCCATTAAGGATTCATGAAATTTCACTTTGGTAAATGTGTTGAGCTCTGCATGTTTACTTAAAGACTCTAAGAAAATGAATGAGAATAAACGCAGCAACATTAACGAATTGATTCACTCAAAAATCTTTAGTAAAAAAACTTTGTACAATCTCATTCCTTTTGCTATCGTTGTTGTTTTTGTTATTTGTGTTTATGGCGTCATCGTAGTTGTTTTTTTTTACTACACAGAGAACGGGGTTTTGTTGTTTGCGTCCTAAATAAAGGCCAAATAAAAAATTCATTGATTCAGTAAAGAACAGTTACTGAAAATAACATTTTATGTTAGACAAACTTTTGTTTACAAATTTTTGGGTGATAATTCTTCCTGCGCACACTTATCTCTGTTTTCTCTTTTCCTGAGTGACCAACGAATTCCAAAATTTAACAAAAAATTATAATTACCATGATTTCCATCCCTTGTAAATATCCTTAATTTTGGAATGTTTTTATAAATATAGTTTCAAAAACTCCAGACAGGAATTTTATTGAAAAATGAGCTTAAATTAAAAAAAATATAATCAAGTGACGCAATGATTTTATTTCGTATCTTTGTGTTTTTTGTTATGTGAATGTTGCTTAAAATGTCAAATGGGTACAACTCCTAACAAAGATCTACTCGTACGTTGGTGTTGCTAAAGGTGCGGAGTTTTGTAAATGTAACTTTGAAAAAAAGCTGAAATTTTTGTCTATTTAAATAAGAAAAAAAGAACTTGAAAGGTTAAAAATGTTTCATACAAAAATAATAAAAATAAAATTTTGGAAATAGAAAAATTTATATTATATTGATTTTTTTTTAAATTTTTGTTTTTTTAAGGTTTTTTAATATCCAATGAAACTTAATAGCCATTTGTAAATAATAATAACACAATATTTCTGCGGTGATAATGTTTATTGGAAAATTGTTTATACAGAGAGTAAAAGTAGGAGCTTATTTTGCTTCATTAATCAAGTCTATAAATAATTAAAAGTTTTGCTTTAAGGGTAAAGAAAATTGTAATTAAATTTAAAAAGTTATTCAAATAATTTTTCTAATATTTAGAAATAGTTAAAATGTCTACCTAAGTTTTAGAAAAGAAATGCAAACTATTTTTAATTAGAAATTTACTTTCATGGTGACATTTAATTTGCTCAATAACAAAAATTCTCATTGTTTGCAATTTTTCTTTAGCATTTATGCTGCGTCTTGAAATCCTACATAACTTTTTAAATCGTGTTTAAATGTTGAACTGCAAAGTATTTATAATTTAATTACTCGCAAGTGTAACAAAACGTTTTAACTATAATCTACTTATATTTTTCACTAGGCAGACAAACAAAGTAACAAATGCATTCTGACAGACAAGAAACCGACTGACCCATCACTTTGACGTACTGAATGTCGTGTGTTGGTATGGTATGTTTAAGTGTGTTAGCACATAAGTGAACTTTTTTGCTTCTTCATAAATACAAAAAAGTTATAGTCTGGCAAATTATGTTAAGGTCGGGTGAAAATAGAAAGTTCTACAGAATTTAGCTTAGTTTTTTGAAAAAGAGGCGCGATGAACGCAAGGCTGAACAGGCTCAGATGATTATTTTAAAAAATAACTCCTTGCGCAGAACAACGAAGAAAATGTTTAAAAATTAGAGATTTTGGTTCTCCACAACATGAAACAGTTTTTTCTCTCTTCATTACAAATTGCGCAGTTCATTCCAAGAATTCATGGATTCTGTATTCCAAGGTCAAAAGAAGCCACCAAAAGCAATTCCATGAAATATTACTGCAAATGCAAGGAGATGAGAAGCTATATATTGTTAAAATAAAGTAT
Source organism: Panzeria rudis (assembly GCA_956483635.1). NCBI lineage: Eukaryota > Metazoa > Arthropoda > Insecta > Diptera > Tachinidae > Panzeria > Panzeria rudis. Next base: position 152,234,694 of record OY101449.1, on the reverse strand, counting down.
TCCGGTCAGTCTTAGCTACACTTATATAATGACATTTTTCGCCAGATTCGTTCTAACAACATCCAAATTAAGCGAGTTGTTGAATAAAATAATTAAAAGTGAATTGTTAAATAAAAATAATGATGGTCAATTGCAAAGGGATAATTTTTCAATAATATTTTCGGGACTTTGAAATTCCGGAAATCCTGGGATCCGTATTCGGTATTCCGGGACTTATCCTAAAATCCCGAATACAGAGAGTTTCAAAAACCAATCTAGATTGACATCCCTAATTAGATTAATATAGTGTAAATGTGTTGTTGATATTTGTCATTCAAAAATTTGATATCGGCCCTGCCATGTCCAACTATCGAATATGAAAATCGGTACTATTCAAGTGTGGAGTCAAAATCAGCGCATTTCTAAACAAAGCAAGTATAAAAATTTTTTATCAATACTCTATGATAAATTCACCGTTTTGTGCAACAAGTCGTGTCGTACACAGCGACACGAAAGATACGGAATATGATTATCTTTATGACATCCATATATATTTTTGTATTTTCAAATGTTTCGGAGTTATTCAGAAAATAACGGCGAAAAATTCTGTTTTTCATGTTAAATTCAATCTTTCGTTTTCAAAAACACACAAAAGAGTTAACAGGGACAAAATGTTTATTATTTAACTGAAAGCTAGATATATTAGCAATAAAATAAGCCATAAATCAGTAAAATCAATGGACAAATGTCGATTTTATACATTATTTATGGCTTATTTTAGTCGTAATATTACTAACTTTCTGGTAAACGATAAAAATGTAAAATTTTCGGTTTTTTGAAAACGGAAAAACAGTTTAGTTTTTTATGAAAAATATAAGTTTTCTAAATAAAAAAATTATATGTGTATGGATGACTTGAGGCAATGCATTCTCGAGTTTGCGTAAAATATACTGTCGTACCTAGTGGAAATATTTTCCATGCCCATAAAAAGATCTGTACGTGATAGAAAAAACTGAAAACGGACTTGACTTTAGCGCATTAAAATCTTTATATCACACAGTGTTATTTTTGTGGGAATTTCAAATTTATCGTGCGATTTCAGGCCTAGTTAAATTTCTGGTTGCACTGTACAACACGAAAAAGTTACGGGGTTCTGACAACCGTTTCTGGTAGATGAGACCAAAAATAAATAAAAAATATACGTGTGTTGACGTTTTGCAAGATCACATTGGAATTTTATTTTAGCGGGGCCTAAAGTTTCTCCCTTTTGGCCTGTTCGTATAGCATATCGGTACATGAAATTATATGTTCTTTACATCTGAGGTGTAGGGTATGTTCAGCAACTTTTTAGAAAATATTAGGGCAAATATTTTTGTGCAACATATTAACCGTCTAACTCCCCACATAACGGTAATTTGTTGCTCTTTTTTAACAAATCGTAAAAAAGACCTCTAAATGTGGGAGAATGTGATATGAAATGTTTTATATAAATCTTGGCCATAAAATTTTACTATATGTCTTCAAAGACAGCCAAGCTCCAGACTCAACTTGTAGGCCGGAAATCATTGAAAACTTAAACTATGTTTAAGTGTTAATTTCATACTTATTCACAATTAGTAGTACTCGGCAAAGGAAATCTTGTAAGTCTTACGTTTAAAGTATAAGATCTGTTCAGCACTTTTATGCAAAACACCCCGACAAAAGATTTTTCTGGTACATTTTAACCTCATAACTCTTCTTTGTATGGGTCTTTTCGCGCATTTCTGAAAAATGGGTAAAACTGCCCTTCAGCGGCGATATAGCGGGCAAAAATCTTCTACAAAAGTGTTCCTCGTGGTCTTGTACATAAAAAAGCTGCACACATCTTATACGTGAAACGTAAGGCTTACAAGATTTTCGAATTGTGAATAAATACGAAATTAACTCTTAAACACATTTTAATTTTTGAATGATTTCTAGTGTTTAAGTTAAGTCCGCCGCTGAAGGGGAGTTTTCCCCCTTTTTAAAGATATGTACAAAAAGACCAATAAAACGAAGAGTTAGAGGGTTAGAATGTCCAAGAAAATGTTTCTCGTGGTGTTTTACATAAAAGTGCTGCACACATCTTATACCTTAAACGTAAGACTTACAAGACTTTTTATGAAGTTAACCCTTAAACATTGTAAGCTAAGTTGAGTTTGGAGCTTGGTTATCTTTGTAGACTTATAGTAAAATTTTATAGACATTTTTGTAGAACATTTTGTCTCTGCACTCCCAATTTTTAGGGGTGTTTCTTGCGATTTTTTAGAAAAGGGCCAAGAATGATCGTTATGTGGGGAAGTTAAAGGGTTAATATGTTGCACAAAAATATTTGTCCTAATATTTTCTACAGAATTGCTCAACATACTCTACACCTCAGATAGTTTCATGTACCGATATGCTGCACGAACATGCCAAAAGGGGGAAACTTTAACCCCTCCTAAAATAAAATTCGATGTGATCTTGCAAAACGGCGACACACGTATATAATTTTGCCTCCTCTTCCAGAATCGGTTTTCACACCACGTAATTTTGAAAAAAGTTAGAAATGCATTTAATATAATTTCGCAAAGTGTAATCTGCTGCTGTACAAGTACATATTTATTATGTCGAGAAAGTTGTTTTATTTGTTAACAAATTAAGAATTTTAATAATGATGACTTTTGTTTCTTTGGTGCTAAATTTGTAGTAGTGAAACTTGCACTTCTTCTAAAAAAAAAGAATTTATTATATTATTTTTAACATATTTTAATTGTGGAAAGCAACAAATTAAATAAACATTAAAAAATGAATACTAGCCAGTTAAGTAGTCAGTCGGCTACTAATATTGAAATATGAGAACTGATAAAAATATCAGGTGCATCTAGTAGTTGAAAAAAAGGCAAGTGGTTAAGTAGGTTTATTTTGAAAGTGAAGCAAATCTGAATATTAACCAACGACAGGCAGCAATTCACTAAATACTTGCAGTCGCATACATTACAATACAGAACAATTCAATAGTTTAGTTGGTTTTTAATGGCTTAAAAGTTTTCCAAGTGCCTAACAAGTGCGGTAGTAAATGCCAGCAGACAACACACCGACATGAATGCTTTTCTGTGTGTGTTTGCGTGGAAAATTAGTAAAAGCTTTTGCAATCCAAAAGTGCTTGCAAGCTGCTTGGTGTTGATTGAAACAAACTAAAAAGGTTGACGAGCAAACAGTTGAAAAGGTTAAATGAATTGTGTATGTTACAGCAGAGTTTTTATTGAATAAAACTGGTTGGGAAAATTTTTAAATTAAAACAAAACAATTGTGTTTTTATCTTTTTTTTATATACATATGTACATATATGTTTGTATATAAAAAGCAAGTACATACACAATTTTAATGAAAATATTTACTTAAATAGAACTATTTTTTTTTGTAGATACGAGTATTTTTTCATCTTAACGTTTTTTACTTGAGATTCTTCCATTAGTGTTGACAATTCCCAACAGACGTCAAAACAGAGTCTCTACTCAAATGTAAATAAATTACACTGTACAACCAAATCAAAATAATAAGGTTCTAATGACTGATCCTGGTAGAGGGTAGGTAGACAAATATATGTGTTTCGACTTTTTGAAGGCCTTGTACCTTGCTATGCACACAGAAAAAAATACCAATGTAAAATCAACATGTCTGAATGTTGATTGGAAATCATATTAAACTTCTGCAAATGTACAGACTTTATTGAATTTGACCATTATTTCATATTAATTAAAAAAAAATTATTAATCTAACCTTAAATCTCGTTGATTTAATACTTTTCACTGTTAAAATAAAATTGTTCAATATTGAATATTAAATCAACATGAAATATACTCATTTCAAAAGGAAAAATGTTCTTTGAAGCTTATTGTAAAATCATTTTGAGTTAACATGAAACAGCTATAGGGTCGCTTCCGCATACACCGTAATCGTCTACGAAAACATAATTCTATGGTTGGTTGGATGGTTTACATGGCTGCCTGTTACGCATAAGCATTCAAGTAGAATCAATAAGATTCAGTTATGACAGACCACTCCACTCGTCAGTGTCAACATATATAGGTCCGAATCCAGGCCTCGGATTGGATATTAGATACTAGATCCAACCCGTCGCATTGAGATACCTAATCAGGTTACCCAGACCTATCCCTGATAGCTCCGAAAGCTCGTCTAGTATGCTGTTGCCCAAGAACTTGTGTCTCGAGAGGTGCAAGGCCGGGCATTCGCAAAGAAAGTGGAAGACTGTTTCTTCTTTGCTTTGATCCCGGCAACTAGGGCAGAACGCATTGTAGGAAAGGCCTATCCTGCTAGCATGTCTGCAGATTGTCCAGTGCCCCGTCACTACTGCGACGAGCCTCGATATGTCCCTACGGTTTGTGTTAATTTGTTGTGTTGTGCGCTTATCGTTGTAGCAAGGCCACATTTTCCTAGCTACGTTACACGTGCTCAACTTGCGCCACCTATCTTCAGCTTTCTACCGGTAATATTTGAGAATGCAATTTCTAATAGCGCCGAACGGCATGGCTACCGATTCAGCAGTGGAGACGTCCATGGCAGATCCAGCTCATCCGCCTGTTCGTTGCCAGGGAAGTCGCTATGTGCGGGAACCCAGATGAGGGTGACGTTAGTCTGACCACCTAATCTGGATAACACGTCTTTGCACTGGCTAACTAAATTAGAAAAAGTAGTATGTGACCTTAGAGACAGAAGTGACGCCTGGCTGTCGACGAAGATGCCGACTCTTCCTACCGCCTACCTTATAGCCAATCCTTCAGCCTGAAATGCACTAGCTTCATCAGGAAGTCGGAAGGAGAGTTTTATTCCAAGGTCCTTCGAGAAGACTCCAAAGCCCACACCGCATCAGTATATATTCTGAAGTTGAAGTCTTTTCTTATGTTTCCCCCCTTCCACTCTGGATGGAATATGGACTTTGAACGTATTGTCAAAGTCCAGATGAGGTACCATTTAATTTTCAAGGGATCTCTCTATGAACCTTACCACCTCGTGTAGTGCTGTTTCAGTATAGCGTCCCTTAAGGTAGGCATGCTGACTATCTGAGAGTATTGACGACCCTACAATCCCATGTCTAATATGAGAGTATTAATCTTTCCAGCGTCTTGACCAAGAAAGATGAAAGGCTGATTGGCCAGAAGTCTTCTGCATCCTCGTGACTTCTCTTGCCAATCTTGGGAATGAATACTACTCCGACTTTCCTTCAGCTGGTCGGAACGTAGTTGAGAGAGACAAAGTTTATAGAGAGTAAAAAGAGAGGGAATGACAGAGCTTTACGCGCTCTGTAGCATCTTTGGCGTAATGCCATAAGGACCCGGCGATTTAAACGGAGAGAAGCTGTCGATTGCCCATAAGATTCTCTCCGTTGATAAAATATCCTCATTGACAGCATATTGTTGCCCACTAAATGAACTGTTCGCACTAGCCGTGTCTGTACAGCCTGGGAAGTGGATGTTAAGAAGAATGTCTAGTGGCTCTGCAGAGGAGTCTGACCAGGAGTCTTTCGCCCTTTTAACGAAGGTTGGCAGGAGTGGTTCATGGTCAGAGCCCTTCTAATCCTTGCAGAGTCTCTAGTATTATCTATTGAATCACAGAAGTTCCTCCATGAGTTTCTTTTGGCGACTTTTATAGCTTTTTTATAAGTGTTGAAGGCTGTACGTGCCTCCTTGCGTAGCTTAGAGAGTTCCGACCCCCACCAAGGAGGATAGCTCTTCTTATTTTTCGTTAAGGGGCGGGAAATCTCGAAGGCTCGAACAAAAAGTCGTTTTAGAGTTTTTTTTCGGAAAATGTTAAATTAACTTCGTTCTGGATGATTTTACCATGACATTTTTCTGTGGTAGAGAACTTTTTAACTCCCCCAAAAATGAATTCCAGTGTGAACTTTAAAAACGCCGAAACATGTATATTTTCTTTTTGTTCCCTCTACCAGGATCAGTCATTAGAACCGTGTTATATTGCTTTGTGTTGTACAGGGTTATATATTCCTCAAGTATACATACGCAAATATGTATGTATGTGTACATATGCGCATGCATATATATAAACTACATATTATGTTGCTGTCACTTTTATGAATAGAAAAATCTTTTATGATGTGCAGTATCTACTAGGGATGGGCAAAAAATATCGATATATCGATATTTTCTCAAAAATATATCGATATATATCGTCGATATTTTTATTTGCAATATATCGATATCGAAAAGTGTTTCGTTTATAAAAATAAAATTCTTTGTTGACCGCAATAATATGAAAATGCAATAAATAGGCGGCTAAAATACAATTCAGGAACAGGTGTTGTCGCTATCTAAAATACTTGCATTAATAAGCTATACCCAACAAAATTTTTAAGATTGACAAAAACGGCTGAAAAATTTTTTGCTAATAAAAAGAAAAAACTTCGGTGAGCGCAATAATGGCAATCCATGATAGGGTTCTATTTACTTTAAAAAAATCTTTCCGATTTGATATATATAATATATGAATTACTTTCTTACTTTTGCTTAATACTCATTATTTTTGCATTCGATCTTGCTTAGCCATTTTTCGGCTAGTTTTTAGCCATTTCTTTTTTGCCTACATTTAGCCATTATTGGTGAAGGAATTCTGGCATCCCTGCAGTGAGACAAAAATTTTTATTTGATAAACTTTTTATGTGGTATGAGATTCTTCTTACATGTATACATTAAAATCTCTATTGTGGTAAAACATATTATAATTATTTGAACTGATAAAAAGCTAGATATGTATCTACGTACTTTTTATCTTAAGGGTTAAATTAAATGTTATCTCAACGCTTCTGGATAATTTAAAGTTAAAAAATATGAACGATTTCGTTGCTGTCTTGTGATTTGTAATGCTTTAGAATGATTTGAAATGTAATTAGCAGGCAACCAAAATTACTTGGTTTTGTAAATGTGCGAGGGTTGCAATTTCATTCTTTTATATGGCTCAAAAACCACAAAATTTGTTTTTAAATACAAATTACAAACATGTTTATTTATATTTTCTTTTATACATATTTTGCCTATTAAAAGTATACAGTATGTGGCATAGATCACATTTAACGGCCCTTTTCACAATGTATGATTAAGAGTTAACGTAGACTTTAACCACAACTTTTCTGTGCCAAACTTGCCGTTAAAGTCCACATTAACTTTTAACCGTACATTATGAAAAGGGTCGTAAATATGACAAAATTGTTTGATTATGTTTATCATCAGATTGATTACATTTTTTCGCTTTATTGATTACATCTGTCGTAAAACTTATGCTACAATTCTGATGACAGGGCGTCATAAATCCGAAGATACATGTTTCTATGAGTATGGTCTTATAGTAAAAATAACAAATAACCCTCGTATTTTTGAACAATGGTTTTTATATATTTATTGATTGTGAACAATTTTTAACTTGTTAAAAAAACAATTATTATCTATCATTATGATTAATCGTTCCCTGTCATCAGCACTTGAGCATGAAAACATAAATGTGAAACTTGTAACATGAGACATTAAACTAGATAAAAAAAATTTTTAGCTTTAAAAAGTTCATTTAACTTTATCATTATTATTATTATTGTTATTATTATTATTATTATCATTGGTGTTGTTGTTCTGGTTTTGTTATTTAGTAAATAAAACTTCAAAAATACAAGTAAATTAAAATACAACAGAAAATGAGTTGACTGGAACAGTTTATAGTTCACTTTTATTGTTTATAAACAACAGAATTAATCAAAATGAAAAAAGTTGACTACTTCCACATTGTGTTCTGGAAATATATGTATGTCAACCAACCACTTTAAGTTAATACATACTCATAAACAACCGCAGGCAGAAAAGGGCTTAAAAAACTATTCTATATTTCGAAAATGCTCATAGATGGATGTAGCCAAAAATGATACTTAGACCACTTTAGTTCCAGGCTAGCCAATTAACATCAAATGTAAATTAAACCAAGTATATGGACGGTGGGCGTGGCTGATGTTGATGAAACTTTGCATGTATTTTTTGTTTATTTTGGAATTTGTATGTATAGAATTTGAAGACTTTTGTTTGGATATGAAAAATTTTATGCGAAAAAATTGATTTGAATTGTATGGGAGGTGGGGGATGGGCGTGGCTGATATTGATGAAACTTGGCATGCATATTTTTTATATTCTAGAAAGTGTATGTGTAAAAATTTAAGGCTTTTGTTTCGATAGGAAAAATTGTATAAGAAAAAATCGATGTGGATTGTATTGACAGTGGGCAATAGGTGTGGCCGATTTTGATGAAATTGAATTTTTTTTCTTAATTTTGTCGATATAATGCTCGGTGCAAATTTTCAATGATCTACGACAACTTCTTATATTTTTTGCACAAAAATTTATGAAGCCATCCCTCTGTGCGACGCATTCCAAATCACCAATTGTATGAAAAATAACGCTACGCCTTTATTCAGTTTCACCTTTTGGCCTTATAAATACTTTGGGTAGTGTAGAAATTAATTCATACATGTGTGATTGTGTTGTTAATGAACAAATTTGAGAGTGAATGTGCAAATAGAAAAAGCTTGAAACAATAAACATGTAACTTAATGATGGTGGTACTAAAAAATATAATAAATTAGCAAAAAAAAAACAACATGAAATGCTATACCTATCACAATTTTGTACAGGGTTGAATTATCAACAATTCTTACTAGACCATTTAAGCACGAAAACATTACGAAGGGTTAAACAAAAGTATGAGAATGGCCAAAAATAAAAAAAACCCCTACTTAATTACCGGAAGTAACCAGCTCTTTCAAGTATGGCAACGTGCAAATACACTTCCTCCAATTTTTAAACACAAGCAAACACTCAAGCATCAAGTGTTAATTGTTCAAATATTGACGTTCTTTTGCAAATTATGCATTAAATAATTTGCATTATTTCTTTTAAAGAAAACTTTAATTGCTTTTTTTTTTAAATTGACACATGCTTTTTATGATAAAATACTAAATTTAGTATTTTATCATAAATATATATATATATATATATATATATATATATATATATATATATATATATATATATATATATATATATATATATATATATATATATATATATATATATATATATATATATATATATATATATATATATATATATATATATATATATATATATATATATATATATATATATATATATATCAAACAAATTGCTGCAACAACGAAATTGTTCGCAGGTTTGTGTTTGGTGGTGGTACTTGTAGCTCAGCAATGAACCTGAACTAGACCATGACTTTGTTGTATGTTGTTTTGAGTTTTAATAATTGTTGTAAACTGCTTGAATGGTTTCAACCTAAATGCGTGTTTGTTGTACGACAGCAACATATTTTTTAAATGCAAAAAAAGAGGTACATACAAGGCAAACGCAATTGCCGTGGAAAGAAAGAAGCTTGTGTACTTATCTTAACTAGCACTTGCCAAATTGCCCAACCGTCATGATAAAAACATTTTAAATAATAGAAAGTTTTCTTGACAACTATTTTCCGTTGCATGCTTTGTTTTTTTAATTCGTTTGTTGCAAAAATTGCAAAATTAAAAATGAAAATTTTAAATTTCAATTATTTTAACACTTTTTAGGGTTCCGTACACCAAAAGTTTAAAGGAACCCTATTGTTTTCGTTACGCTGTCCGTCTGTCTGTCTGTCACAGGCTGTTTTCTCGGCAAAAGTAAGAGCTTAGGACCTGAAATTTTCATAGAATATGCAAAACTTTGGCCGCTACAATAACAAATATATGACAGTTAAAAATTAAAGGGTGTTGTAAAGCGAGAAATGAAACTTGTCGAAATACCAATATAATATACAGACTCTTATATATAGACACTTTAAAATTGCAAATTTACTGTTAATTGGAGTATTCTGTAGAATAGAGCAATTAACACTGATATTTAAAACAATAAAAATTAAAGGGTGTTCTATCAGTTAATGTAATTTGGACTATGTAATTTAGACAATTTGCTGTATCTTGGGAACCGTAAGAGGCAAACTCTTGAAATTAAAAAAAAAACGCTTAAACTAAAAAATTCTAAAACTAAAAAAAATGTCAAAACAAAAATCGCCAAAATGAAAAAGACGGTTAAAGGAAAAAAACCAAAATTAAAAAAATCGCTAAAACGCAAAAAATTACCAAAACTAAAAACATCGCCAAAAACTAAAAAAAAATCCAGAAACCGAAAAAAGTCGTCAAAGCGAAAAAAGCGACTAAAAAAATATATAAAAAAAATATTAAAATATCGTAAAAAATCGCCAAAAAGGGAAAAATGATAAAAACGAAAAAAGCGCCAAAACAAAAAAAGCGCCAAACCAAAAAAAAAAGCGCCAAAACTAAAAAAATCGCCAAAAACCGAAAAGATCGCCAAAACGAAGAATAGGTATCAACAAAAAAAATCCCTAAAACTGAAAAAAATCACCAAAAAAACTAAAAAATCCCCAAAACCGAAAAAAGCGCCAAAACTAAAATAAATTTCTAAAACTAAAAAGCGAAAAGACGTTAAAACAAAAAAAACTGCAAAGCCAAAAAATCACCAAAGTTAAAAAATCTGCAAAAAACAAAAAATACTGCAAAAAACTAAAAATCGCAAAAAAAACGAAAAAAATCACCAAAATGAAAAAAAAATGAAAAAATGAAAATAAAAAACCGCTACAACCAAAAAATTGTCAAAACAACGGAAAAAACTAAAATTAAACGAAAAAGCAAAACGAAAAAATTACCAAAATGAAAAAAAGACAAAAGTGAAAAGCGATATACATATGTATGTGTATTCGTACGGAACCCTTCGTCTGCGAGCCAAAGTCGCACTTTACTGAATTTATTTAATTTAATTGTCAAAGTCAATATTAAAGTTAAATAAAACAAGATTAAAAACACATACTCCTGTAATATTGAAGCCGTACAAAATTTTTTTGTAGTTATAAAATGTGATTTTTTTTTTGCCAATAAATGTAATGAATCATACAAACCAGGTAGCACTTGCTGTGTATCGAAAATAGTGTGCAGTAAGAACTATGAAATCTATTAATTTCAGTTGTTCTAAAAAAGTTGTTTCATAAGATCTATTTATCTCGACCTATTTGAACACTTTAAATGTTTCCAACACACATTAAAAATTATAAATATGTATTTATTTAAATAGTGTAATTTCTATATTAGCTTTTTACCCCTTCTAATGTAATTAGAAGCGAAATTTTCGACACTACTATTTCAAAATGTTCTAAACGGATGGATAAACAGATTTAACTAATTGTAATTTACTTTGTGTAAATAAAGTATGCAAATTAAAAAGTACATGCAACTATTTTAATGTCAATGACCAAATTATGCCGCAATTTATGTTTGGCATTTAATGCGTAGTCAGACGAACGACAGTGGTTGTGAAATGTGGTTTTCTTTTTTTACATTCATTGAATTTATTGACTGACCATGTGGGTAAATTTCAATATTATTATGGAACACATGTAGAAATGCAATGCAAGAACACATTTGGTATAATTGTTTGTTAATTACATATGAATTAGGGATGGGCAAAAATATCGATATATCGATATTTTCTCAAAAATATATCGATATATATCGTCGATATTTTACGACCCAACTCAACAATTTTTTTTGTATTATGATGCACAACCAATTTTAATTGGTTGACAAATGGGATTGGTTAGCTCTGGAAAAATGTAGCAAAAGTAACCCAATAGTCGAAATAAAAACCAAAACATAACTGATAAAAAGCAGTTTTCCCATGTTGATAAAAGTTGTAATCCATAATAAGAATTTGACAACTACGACTAAACTGTTAATTTAGTTGTTAAATAGCTACATTGAAAACATGTTGTTTCAACTTATTATAACTTTAATGCAACATGATTCTTTGTGTTGTTTCAATATCAAGTTCACGTTACTTAAACTTAAAATAACTTTGATTTATCATGATTCTTCGTGTTGTTTCAATAGGAAATTCAGGTTATTTCAGTTTGAAATAATTTTTATTCAACGTGATTCTTCGTATTATTTCAGTACAAATCGCTCTTTTATATACAGTCACTTTTTAGGACTGACGTCGAATACTGCATATGCGAACTAAATCGTTTAACTGGCTCGAGAGATATCGTTGTGGAAAATTTAAGAAAAATTTTATATTTAAATTATTTCAAAAATCTACAGATTTTCTAGCGATTTGAACTTGAAATTAGCGGGAAGTTAAAGCGATGGCCTGCAAGGTCAACCGTATCTAATTTTTTTTCTTCTTAAAGTTGTGGGAAATATAATTGTGCTGATCGCCACATTCATAACTCACAAAATATTTCAATTAAAGAAGAAAAATAATAAAATAATTTAAATATATGAGCTTAAGCTTGATCAAAACTAATCATTAAGTTATTTATTGCAATTGAACAATGTACGGAGTACACACTCACATACATTTTTTGATATATTTTTGTTGCTCTCATGCGTGAAAAGGAATCGTGACTAGTTTAAAAAAATGTATTTCATATTATTTGCAAAAACTAAAAATAAGTGTTTTAGCAAAAATTTGCTAAATATTTATACATTAACAAAAATTGTTTTACAATTAATCAACAAACAAAACATTGTTTCAAGTATAAATGAAATTTTCAACGAATGAAAAATAAACCGATTTCCAAACATGCATTAAAAACAAAAGTGCCGTCAATATTTGTTTTCCATATTTTTTTGTTTCATTTCGAATTGTGATTTTATAAAATTGGAACAAACGCTGCTTTAGAGAAAATGCTAAAACATTCTTGGATTTACATTACAGGCTTATCATAAAGTGGTGAAATGTTCAAGATTTTAATAAAATAGTTTTTCAATATTCTCATGCATATTTCAAAAGCAACCAGCAAAAAAATCGGAAGTTGTTCCAAAGGCATAGCATTGTGATTGCATACCAAGAAGTACAAGTACTGCATTTATTATTTTAAACACCATTTATTCTAGATAACGCTTTATTAATCCACATACCGCTGAGATCTTTGCATTACGTCCGCTTTATCACAACTAAGCTTTGAATTCATTGATGAATCACCAGAAATATAATTACTTGAATTCAATTCATCAATGATTTTAATAATGATTTATGTGCTCACTTTTTGCTGGTCAATAAACTTCATATGAAACTGTAAAATTTCATACTTTTTATTATGATTTATCTCGAATTTTATATAATGCGAGTTTTTTTATTTAACACTTTTTACAACACAACCCTTTTATAGGCGCATTCATGCTGCATGAGTGTGTTTTATTTTTAAAGTTTTTCTTGAATTTAAATTTATTTTTTATAAATTTTCTTTTCAATTATAAAGAAACTATGAATTGAATTTTTAATGGAATTCTATACGATAATGTAGACCACAAGGGAAGCAATTGCAGTGGCTGTGTGCATTAGTAATGCCTACTCAGCGATAAACGTATTGAACTTCTGATATCGAATGCTAAAATGTGCTTACAATGACTTCATAATAAAAAATAAAAAAATCAATATTTAGAGAGCGCCTATTACAGAACAAAATTTATTGGATTTTTTTAATTAGTGTGTATGCATTAGAGATGGGCGCGTGTCGACATTTTCCAACACGACATGAACACGAATCCCGGATGTCCAACACATACGAAACACGCACGCCCGAAATTTTCAAAACACGAACACGACACAACACGCACGAAATCAATCCCACAAACAACACTTTCTATATTCAAAGACATAGTTTTCTTCTATTTTAACGTTTCATGTTCTATTTGTATTTTTATTTAAATATTTTTTGTTGAGAAACAATAACTTATCAAGATTTTCGATTAATAATCTTGTGCGGCAAGCTTCCGCACTCAGACATATTTTAATCTGAAAGTCGTTTCGTTTTTTTCGCGTTAAGTTTGCTCAATACGACACGAACACGAATGAAATCAGATTTTCTGTCACGAGCCTTTCGCATTGAGTCGTGCGTGTTCGTGTCACGAAAAAAAACACGACACGCCCATCTCTAGTATCTATTGAAATAGTAAATATATTATAGTGGATAAAAACTTTGCTCAATTTGTTGTAAAATTTTGAAGATTCAAAAATTTTTTAGGAAAAAATAATAGTTGGATACCAACACGGCTACAAATTTAATAATATGTAACTTTTCGGAGATTACAGCACATTCTAATCGGAGTTAATGTGCGTGTTGGTTCAGTTCTGCCCATGTTGGTGTCGAACTTTTTATTTGTTCCTTTAAAAATTTCCTAAAAAGTCAAATGTTTTCCAATAATTAATTTATTTTAATACAAATTTAATAAAACTCGATGTATGTGTGTGTGCATGTATGTATTTTATAGCCTCTTTAGTGTAATATTTACTTAAAACATGTTTTATTTATGAGCTTTTTAAATAAATATATTATATCGTAAATATCTACACATACATAAATACAAACATACATACATGCAGGCATACATACATGTAAATTAGGGTGCCATTAGAATTTATGAAGGAAACTAAACTTTGGATTTCATGAAAGCCCAAGCGGATTATTGTGCTATAGGGGTTGGAATCTGCGACTTTGGCTCGCATGCGAAGGGTTCCGTACGAATATACATAGTATATCCCTTTTCGTTTTTGGCCTTTTTTCATTTTGGCAATAGTTTTGTTTTGCTTTTTCGTTTAATTTTAGTTTTTTCGTTTTTTTTTAACTTTTTTTTAGTTTTTTTGAGCTTTTTTCGCTTTGGTGATTTTCTGTTTTTGACAATTTTTTTTGGCGATTTTTAGTTTTTGGGCGATTTCTTAGTTTTTGTATTTTTTATTCTTTTTTGACAATTTTAGCTTTAGGGGTTTTTAGCTTTGGTGCTTTTTTAGTTTTTGGCGATTTTTACGGTTTTAGGCTTTTTTTATTTTAGCGAGTTTTTAGTTTATACTGTTTTTTGTTTTTGACGATTTTTTTTTTCGTTTTTTGACCATATTTTTAGTTTTAGCGTTTTTTTAGGTCGCTATTATGATTCACAACTGAGTTGATAGTTGAGCTTTTTATCAAAATACAGTTTTAATTTCGACTATTGTGTTACTTTGGCTTCATTATTCCAGACGCCAGCCAACCTATCCCATATGTCAACCAATATTGTTGTCATACTCATAAAACATAAAATCTTAAGTAAAAAAAGATTGGCCAAAACTAAAAAATATTTTGTGATGGCTTATATGGTTTCAAAAAACATAGCATATATAAGAACTTTTTTTTGGGCATTATTTCGAAGAAAACTAAAATTGGTTGTGAGTCATAATACAAGAAATCATTGAGCAGGGTCGCAACATAGACAACGCAACTTAGTTGAGTGTTGAATCATATTAGGGGTCTTAGTTTTGGCGTTTTTTCGTTTTGGCGACTTTTTTACGTTGTTTTTGCATTTTAGCGATTTTTTACTATTGGTGCTTTTTTCCTATAAGCTCTTTTTTCATTTTGGCAATTTTTCGCTTTGATTTTTTTTTAATTTTGGGACTTTTTAGTTTTAGCGTTTTTGAAAATTTCAAGACTTTGGCTCTTAAGGTTTCCAAGATACAGCTTATTGTCAAAATTACATAGTCAAAACTGCATTAACTGATTTTTTAACCGTTTAATTTTTATTTTATTTTAATTTCAGTGTTAATTGGTGTAGGCTGTATAATATACACTAACTTTTGAAATTTCAATATATATATATATATATATATATATATATATATATATATATATATATATATATATATATATATATATATATATATATATATATATATATATATATATATATATATATATATATATATATATAAGTGTCTGTATATTACATTAGTATTGCAACATGTTTCGTTGCTCGCTTTAGAACACCCTTTAATTTTTAACTGTCATATATTTGTTGTTGTAGCGGCGAAAGCTTTACATATTCTGTGAAAATTTCAAGTCCGTAGCTATTACCATTCTCGAGAAAACAGCCTATGATAGACAGACAGACAGATAGACGGACGGACGGAGAGGGTAGCGAGATATTAGACTTTAACTTATGACTAGTATAAAGGAAAACATTTTATACTACCCATAAGATAAAGTTTAAAATCTCAAGAAATATTAATCTAAGCAATTTAATCTATGTCACATTTTTGTAGGAAATTAAGTTCTCAACAAATTTGGCACTTACATTTTTTTGATCCAATTGATTATATTGGAGATAACAGCAAAAAAAAAACGAGAATTTTAGGTAGAAATTAACTTCAGTGACGCGCACCAGCTCACCACTACAAGTTACACTTTCGTCGCTATATGCATTTTTGAAGCCCGTTTTATTCCGAGTAAATCAAGGGCAAGTACAATTTAATAGCATAAAATGCGGCTGAGTATTCGAATTTTTAATAAAAACACATTATTTTTACGTGTATTTTGTATGGAAAATCTTTCCACGCTTTGGTAAAGTAATTAAAATTAATATTGAGGGCTGTAACTTTCATGGTAATTTTTTTAAATCATCTCCAACAGAATTTCAACTGGGGGCTGAAAAAAAATACTTGCAAACAAAATCACCCTAATATAATATCTGTGTCGTTTTATCATAACATCTTAAGTCGAGTTAAGCTAAAATTGAATTAAGCTCATATTCTGGTTCGTCTTCTTACAATCCACATTTGGGTCTAATTCGTTTTGAAATACTCCGATTTACAAAAAGGTTATCACGGTTTATTTTTTAACATTCTAGAACACCAACACACTAGATTTTTACATATCTCCAAACACAATTTTTATACATAAGATGTTATGATAAAACGACACAGATATGCATATAAAAATAAAACAAACAATATTCCAAATAGATATTTCAAAAATCCAATAAATTAATTATTAAATAAATTCCACTAAGTGGATTTAAAATCCGTAAGAGCGATAATGATTATTTTCTCAAGACGTTCACTGCCGTTCATATACTAAATAGTACATATGTACTTTTAAGATTTCTATGTTAAAACTCTTTATATAATGTAAATTCAGATGTTCTGTGGAGAATCACATTAAAATGGTATGTTTACTTGCATAAATTTCAGCGCATTCCCTGGAAATTAGAATAGTATAAACTACATATTTATTTAAAAAAAAAACTGTTGTAACTGACCTTGACCGCTTTTAGTATAAATAATTTTTTAAGTATTCTATTCAATACTAAATATTTTGATTTGTACACACGAAATATTTGTAAATAAAATAGAATAGAACGGAATAAATAGTTTGTTCATTCTTTTATTTTCCAAATTGGCTTTAAACATGTAACATTTTTCGTTTCGTCTTTATTAATGCTTAAGTTTCGTAATAGTTTTATTGCGTCAATGAAAAAAAAAGAAATTTTATTTTGTTAATAAACTTTTTAATCATTAATTGTTTCGACCACTCCAATCATTCAAAAGATGATTTAGCCCAACCTTTAACTTTATTATTTGTTTCCTTATTATTGTTTTTTTACATTTTGCAAGCAGAGTTAGAAAGAAGGAGAGCTCACCTGTCTTAAATTGTACAATATAATAATTAAGTGTAAAAATTTATGACCTTTTCACCTTTATTATTCTTAAGTACTTCTACAGTGGATAGGTCGGAAAGCTATTAATTAAAGTTAGCTGTGAATGACAAATTTCCTAGGAACGTCAGCATTTTATTGGTTTTAATGAATGATGAAATATCCATTTAGTACTAGAAATTAGTTTTACATAAAATAGCTCGCATGTAAGTCTGTACTAAATTGCTAAAATTTTCTTTATTTCACAAATATGTACATTGCCAAATTTAGAGTCCTGACTAAAAGGAAACAAAGTTTTAAATACATATATTCATTCATGTTGCATCCCTATTAATTTTATCATTATTTAATGTTGTTTTTTTTAATAACTCATGAACTTTAAAATCAAACTTATAACTTCTTTTTATTTTTGTACTTTCAGAACAAACCGTTAGTGGTGGAACCTATAGATTTTGAAAGTTTTATCTCAAAAAACAAAACTCTTATACAAAATGATCCCCAAAGAGAATTACTTATGTATCCGAATGATGACGTATCGGTAAGTTAAAAAAAATATATATATTATCATATCAGTTCTGTCATAGAATTTCTAAAACTGAAAAAAAATTCGAATCCTCTTTTTTTTAAATGCGTTTTTCCAATTTTTTTAATATGCGAAGCTTCACGAATAATTACGAAAACTGAAAGAATAAAAAGCGGCCTCCAACGGAAAGATCGAAAAATTTTCTCAAACTAAAAAATTAAAAAAAAAGAAATTAATGCAGGGTATCGTAGGACACCGGCTACAAACAAACTTCCTTTCGGCTTACTTAGATGTCATTTACGGTGCAGTGCAATAAAGCCATATGGCCTTTTTTCTCAATGCTTCAAGTGCTATTGAGCAATAAGGCCATACTCATAAAATGAACAATTGAGAAAAAAAGCCATATATATTTTTTTATAAAATGTTTGTTTATCTTCATTATTTTTGTTTATTAATATGATTATTTCGAACTATTTGCTTTGTTAATCCAAATTGATTATTAAGGTTCGTAACGTTATATTTAGAAAGAATTGGAACAAGGGAAAAATTAACATCAACTTAATCTTTTTGCTTTTTATATACATACGAGTACATACATATGTATGTATGTATGTATTTATGTATGTATGTATGTATGTATGTATGTATGTATGTATGTATGTATGTATGTATGTATGTATGTATGTATGTATGTATGTATGTATGTATGTATGTATGTATGTATGTATGTATGTATGTATGTATGTATGTATGTATGTATGTATGTATGTATGTATGTATGTATGTATGTATGTATGTATGTATGTATGTATGTATGTATGTATGTATGTATGTATGTATGTATGTATGTATGTATGTATGTATGTATGTATGTATGTATGTATGTATGTATGTATGTATGTATGTATGTATGTATGTATGTATGTATGTATGTATGTATGTATGTATGTATGTATGTATGTATGTATGTATGTATGTATGTATGTATGTATGTATGTATGTATGTATGTATGTATGTATGTATGTATGTATGTATGTATGTATGTATGTATGTATGTATGTATGTATGTATGTATGTATGTATGTATGTATGTATGTATGTATGTATGTATTTATGTATGTATGTATGTATGTATGTATGTATGTATGTATGTATGTATGTATGTATGTATGTATGTATGTATGTATGTATGTATGTATGTATGTATGTATGTATGTATGTATGTATGTATGTATGTATGTATGTATGTATGTATGTATGTATGTATGTATGTATGTATGTATGTATGTATGTATGTATGTATGTATGTATGTATGTATGTATGTATGTATGTATGTATGTATGTATGTATGTATGTATGTATGTATGTATGTATGTATGTATGTATGTATGTATGTATGTATGTATGTATGTATGTATGTATGTATGTATGTATGTATGTATGTATGTATGTATGTATGTATGTATGTATGTATGTATGTATGTATGTATGTATGTATGTATGTATGTATGTATGTATGTATGTATGTATGTATGTATGTATGTATGTATGTATGTATGTATGTATGTATGTATGTATGTATGTATGTATGTATGTATGTATGTATGTATGTATGTATGTATGTATGTATGTATGTATGTATGTATGTATGTATGTATGTATGTATGTATGTATGTATGTATGTATGTATGTATGTATGTATGTATGTATGTATGTATGTATGTATGTATGTATGTATGTATGTATGTATGTATGTATGTATGTATGTATGTATGTATGTATGTATGTATGTATGTATGTATGTATGTATGTATGTATGTATGTATGTATGTATGTATGTATGTATGTATGTATGTATGTATGTATGTATGTATGTATGTATGTATGTATGTATGTATGTATGTATGTATGTATGTATGTATGTATGTATGTATGTATGTATGTATGTTATTCCAAGGCAGATTTATTTACTTATTTAAATTCTTGAGGAAGGATTTTATCCTCTTGGTATATCGAAAAGCGACTTCGCTGAGTAAAGCTTTCTGCATAGCCGGCCTTCAGCCGGACTTAAGGATTTTTTCCTCTCGTTATATCGAAAAGCGGCTTTGCTGAGTAAAGTTTTCTCCATAGCCAGCCTTCGGCCAGGCTTAAGGGCTTTTTCCTCTTGGTATATCGAAAAGCGGATTCGTTGACTAAAGATTTTTACATAACCGGCCTTTGGCCGGGCTTATAGATTTTCTCCTCTCAGTATATCGAAAAGCGGCCTTTATTTGACAAACGTAGAGAAGGAAACCAATTAGCCCGCCCAAAGAGAAAATCTTAACTCAACGAAAGCGATTTTCGATCGACCGGGAGGAAAAAACCTTAAGCCCGGCCAAAGACCGGTTATGCAAAAATCTTTAATCTTTTAACCTTTTCGATATACCGGAAGGAAAAAACCATTGAGCTTGGCCAAAGGCCGGCTATGCAGAAAAATTTACTTAGCGAAACCGCTTTTCGATATACCAAGAGGAAAAACCCTTAAGCCCTGCTAAAGGCCGGCTATGCAGAAAACTTTACTCAGCGAAACCGCTTTCCGATATACCTAGAGGATAAAATCTTTCCGCAAGAATGACCAAAAGCAGATTATATTATATAAAAATTAATAAAATATATAAAAATTTTATTGAGAAATAAGATCATAATGGCTTTATTTCTCAAGCAATTGAGAAATAACGCCATATACACTCTAAAACATTACTTCAAATTTACGATCATATATTGTCTAAATTTGTGTTGAAAATTTCTCCTTGTCTAAAATTACATCGATTTTGTAGTTATTTTATTAAAGAAAAAAATTTTCAATTAAACATATTTAGTGCAAGTGGAAACAATTTTTTCCGAAATATTCCCGACTGAAGGTATAAAATAATCATTAATTCTAATCCATAGATTTTTAATTAAATCGGTGGCAACATTATTATTGGATTTTATTAAATTTTTAAACAAAAACTTAATAACTCTCTTAAGTTCAATTAGAGTATCAGTCTTTACTAAACTCTTTTATAGCGATGTCCAAAGATTTTAATGTTTTACTTAAGTTAAGATCACTGAACACACCTCTTTCTTTGTATGAAAAATAATACCTAAACACAAAGCTTTTGTATATGAGACGAAACAAATAATTACACGCAAAAAATACGTTATAATACTGCAAAATACGAAACAAATTTTTACGTAATCGAGTGAAATTAACCGGTTTAACAGTTAATCGAAAATAGCCAATTTTAAATTAACCGGTCAATTAATCGGGTAGTAATTAACCGGTTAACCGATTAACGGTTGACAACTCAACTCAGTTGAGTTGTGTATCATAATAGGGGCATAACATATTGTATAAATGACACTCTTTCCGATTTTGCGTATATTGCTGCTTTTCGTTTTTCCGATTTTTTCAGGCAACTTTTTTTCGTTTTAGCGTCTTAAAAAATTTTGTTTTTTTTGTTTGGGTGATTTTCCGTGTTTTTTTCCATTCTAACGAATTTATTTCCGTTTCTACGATTTATTTTTAGTTTTATCGATTTTTTTTACCGTTTTAGCAATGGTTCTCAATATGATAAATGTTTGCCTATTTTGATTTTTTTTTTCGTTTTTCCATTTCAGCGTTTTTGCTGTTTTATGTTTTTTTCTGTTTTGGCAATTTTTTTTCGCTACGGCGACTTTTTCCCGTGTTGACAATTTTGTTCATTTTGCTATTTTCCCCCGTTTTCTACTGATTTTCATCCGTTTTGGGGTTTTTAGATTTTTTCGTTTTAAAGATATTTCTTGTTTTGGTGGTTTTTCCCCGATGTAGGAGATTTTTTCCCGTTTTGGCGATTGTCTTTTATTCATTGATCTCTTTTTCGATTCATAGTCTCGTTTAAAGCTTACAATTTTTTTATTAATGTTTGTTTTGCATTTTTAGGAAAAAATTCTTCCTCGCAAATCACGCACAAAATCCAAATCTATAACAGATCGTTTCGAGCCACCAAACGAATCAATAGTTTGTCCTCTACATGGTGCTAATAGCGGATCAACGTCCAATGGCTCACACAATGTAACACGACAAAATAGCAATGCTTCCAATAGTCCACGTCAGGCGCAACGTCAATTAAGTAATCTATCGACAGCTTCCAATGGCTCCACACAACAGCAAAGAAATGTTGGCAGTATTTCTCGCAAATGTTCGCAAACCTCACAGCTTAGTTCGATTAAGTCACCTACCTCATCACTGGAATCTTATGAGTCTGCACTATCAACAAATGGCACAAGCAAATCAATATCATCATCATCATCAACATTAAAATCGAGTAATTTAGCTCAACCCGAAGAAGATGATGATTTAGATACATTTGAAAATAATTCAGTTATTCATGTGGCCAAACCAAAATTTGAATGCTCACGTTTTACGCGACAGGCCTTATATACATACAAGGCTAAAAATCATTTAATACATTATAAATATTATGAATATGGCGGTACTTGCCACGATTTGCCAAAGTAAGTTGTTTAACATTTTTCCTATTTTGAGAAATCTAAAAGGTAAGCTCTATGTTTCTTTCCCTAGAAAAACCACTACAGAAGTTTTAAAAGAAGAAGTGTACGAAATCGATGCCGATCAAGATCGTATTGATGAGCAAATGTCACGTTCTCAAGCCGATTCTATTACTAAACAGGGTTACTTATTTAAGGGTCCTGATTCGGGTTCAGATCGTATGTTTGCCAATATTGGCAACAAGTCCTTCAAAAGAAGGTTGGTTAATTTATTGTTAAATAATTAAAATTTTATTAAAATCAACATTTTGTCCAAAGAAATTTATTATTCAGGCTTAAGTTCGTTCAATTTAATTTTTACAATTAAATCATTTTTATTGAGAAATACACACAACTTCAATTATCAACATTTTGTTTTTAAGATATTGTTATTTGCGTCAGGAAATTGATGGTACTTATATATTAGAACTCCATAAGGATGAAAAACAAGGTGAAGCCAAGGCCACAATAGTCATGGATTTTTGTACCGAAGTTGTGCAGGTGAGTTGGAAAATTGAAAATTTAAACTGCCCAGCAAAAAATAGCATTGACAAATCATGTGTATAATCATGGGTACAAGTGATGACAAACTGCTTCGATTTAGGTGAAACATGCATGATTTTTACTTTAGCGTGTTATTGGAGATCATGCGCATGTGCGCGAATTTAAATATTTTGAACTCCATTAAAATGAATGAATTGAACCCATGCAAGTTCCCTGATTCGAAGTCGTTCTTTTCATGTAAATATAAAACAAACAAAAAATAAAAATATATTTCTGCAGCTGGGATACGAACCGTGCTCTTCTACCAGCTAGAATACTCTCTACAGCTGAGCTATTTATTATCATCTTATTTTTTCTTGGAGCTAAAACTTATTTTATGAAAATGTGTCAATCGACATGTTCTGTGTTTCACAAAAAATAAAATTATGTGGATTTTCATCGTATTGTATTATAAATAATTTTTTTATAACAACAATGCCATGAAAATTCACATTATTTTATTTTTTGTGAAACAATGAACATGCCAATTTTTGCATGCCGTTTTCAGTGGATATTTTATGCAATATATTACGTAAGGTATCTTTACATGGTATTAAGACTTTGCAGAATCAAAATATTATGGAATCCTCTTCGTGTTTAAGAAAAGAGAACAAAAGGTGTGATGAGAACACATACATTACTTAAATGGTTGGAAAAACAAACATTTACCGAACGCTTGTCAACGCTTATATCCCTATTCACTCCTACTCAATACATTTTGCTTTTACATGATGATTAATTTCATTTTTAGAAATGTCGTAATACATGTACTACCATGTAAAGACACCTATAGTAACATCGCGAGGATTTTTAATGAGCTCAGAAAAAAATCATAATGTTCCAAGAATATTAGTAACATATAAAATTACTATCTTTTGACATGCTTTCCATTTATGCAATAATATTTTATTTTAAATTTTTGCTAAAAAAATAAATTAATATGAACTATTTTTGAGTTTTATTGTTTGATCGTAAAATAGTTCTTATTTCTGAGTTTTATTTTTTAGCTCAAAAATAACGATTATTTTAAATTTTTATTTTTTGCTTAAAAATAATCATTATTTTAGGGTTAGATTTTTACTTTGTTGATGTATTTATAAGCAAAATTTGCAATATCACATACGTTCCAGTTTATTCCAGTTAAATTTAGCAAATTACGCTTTTGCTTAAGACTTATTACGAAAATTAAAAATCTATAATAATCGTCATTTGTAAGTAAAAACATAAAAATTAAAAATAATCGTTATTTTTTGAGCTAAAAAATAAAACTCAAAAATAAGAATTATTCGGCAAGCAAAAAATAAAAGTAGGAAAATAACAATTAAATCGTAATTTTTATGATAGTACTCATAATCGTTACGGTCCCTGTTTTATTTACCTACAAAAATAAGACTATATGCTTTCATTGTCATGTTCACATAACATGACATGACACGACAGAAGATGACACGACATAAAATAACAGGGCATCATAGGTACTACCACAACCATGCTGGTGGACTGCCGGTCTATAACCTTCCTCTCATACACTCATTCTCATCTTCGAACTTCATCAAGAGAACCTCATAATCCACCGAAATAATAGTCACCTTACGAGCCAGCACTCTATCTATTCTATCAGCCAAGAAAACCTCCATCAGTGAACCAATAACCCTTTTCAATTCTGTCACGGAATCAATGCCATCAGTAATCCACCAACACTAGCAGCCACCATTTTCTTCTGCTACTCATTCCTCTTACAGGCACTCAAACCTCCCGGGCACATCCCCGAAAAACTACGGCAACACTAAAAACCCGAAAAATCCGCAGCGGCAACTCTGATCACCAGCCTAAATTTTTGCCCCTATTATGATTCACAACTAAATTGATAGTTGAGTTGTAGTTGTCAAGTTCTTATTGTGGATTACAACTCAACGGAACTTTCAATCAGTTGTTTGATTCGAGTTGTCATATCAAAGAAGACAACTAAAATTGGTTGGGAATCATAATACGAAAAAATAGTTGAGTTGTAACTTTGACAACTCAACTTAGTTGGGGCATTTAGTTTCCTGCTGGAGTTTCACCTTCAACTTGAGACACCTTGCCAGCGGAGTCTGAAAACAAACCCATTTCAAAATTTCGTTTTGTATTTTCGTTCCAAGTATACATTAAGCTGTTTTTAGACTATTATATAAGCATTTCGACTTCTGCACAAAATGCAACCCTGACATAATGTGTTGTTATTGCTTTTTTTAAACTTTCCATAAACTCATTAGATCAGGGTTGCGTTTTCTACAGAAGTCGTACGGCTTGTGAGATAGTATAAAACAGCTTTTACCACCATTCGTTACGCTTATTTGTTTCACGTTGTCACTACACCTGTTTATTTCATATTAAAAAAATTATCCACAAAGCATTGATTTTTGCTATTCAAAGCATTGATGTGCATAGCGTGCCATAAGGAACTACGTTCCAAAAACTAAAACTGTTACTGAAAGAAAGTATTGAATGACGTTAAATTTTATTTAATAGTAACTTAATTTTCTTATTTTTAGAATCCAAAACGTGGCCGCTATTGCTTCGAATTACGTATGACGGCTGGGCATAAGTCCTTCACATTGGCTGCCGAAAACGAAGATGATCTCAAAGATTGGCTAATTAAACTATCATCAGTATTGCAACAAAACAAAATCCAAGAAGACAAACGGGTAGCTTCGTTAGAAAGAACGCCGCCACCACCAAGTGCAAATACCGTAATGTTTGGCACTCTAAAAGGTCTCGATCAATCTATGAATCCGCAATTAATCAAATATGGACGAGAAACAGATATATCAATTGCCCAGGCACGGCGAGAGAACAGACGGCGCCTTTTTGCCAATTACCAATCAGCTTTAAAAGTAACACCTGCCGATAATGTGGATCAGTATAGAGAACAATTTGGCAAACGAATATTTCTAAGGTGTCAGAGTTTAAAATTTCGTCTACAATGTCCATCTGATAGTCAAAATACCGCAGATGGCAGCCATATATGTCAGGTAGAACCTTATATTACTAGTCTGGCTCTGTATGATGTACGCGCCGGTCGCAAACTTACAGAATCTTTTTACTTCAATATTAATGATGAACATGTCCGTGATATGTTACCCTCTACTCCGGTGCCACATTCTGTGTCTTCTTCAAATGTTCCCAAAAAAGATGGCCACGATGAGCGCACAAGGAATACATCACAAGCCTACAGTACACTAATAGAAAATCTTTCAGCTGAATTACAAAAATGCACAAAAGAACATTTTGTTCAATTAAAACAGGCGTTATTCTCTGTCACCTCTCCACATCCAGACATATTTCTTGTACTTAGGATTGAGAAAATCTTACAAGGAAATATAGTACAAGCTGTTGAACCATATCTGAAGACCAATAGAGATCCTAAATATGCCCAAAAGTTACACAAGAATGTAAGAAATTATGCTCAGAATATTGGTCATTATAGGCAACCATTTGGTTGGGCAGCTAAACCGCTATTTCGCTTGTATAGTAGTGAATTGGATACCGAAGAAGATGGAGAATTTGAGTTTAATACCATATATCGACAAGAAGTGAATAAACTGAAAGATGAAGAATTGTTAAAACTATTGTCTGAATATCGAAAACCAGATAAATTTAGTAAACTGACTGTAATACCAGGTCAATTAAAATTAATTGTTGAGGAGGTGGAAAAGGTTGAAGGTAAGTTTAAAATCTCTTTCAATGCCATTTGATTTAATGCTATTTTACTTTTTGAACAAATCAATCGTAGGCTCATTTACCAAATCATTAGTTCCTTTGGTACACTTTACTTTTCCTCCCACCAAACCAGCCACATTAGAAATGACTGAATTCCAAAGTATTTCCGAAAGAGATTGTCATCCATTTACGACATTTTGTAATCATTTGTTTGTATATCCTTTAAATTTACAATTCGATAGTCAAAAGATATTTTCACGAGCTCGTAATATAACAGTCGTTGTAGAATTAAGAGATTCGGATAGTGAAAATTCCAAAGCATTAAAGGTGAGTGAGAAATCATTTGCTAGAAGTAAAATAAAAATATAAATTTTTGTTTTTATGCTTTATTAAATTAAATGTTTCTCAATATTAGTGCATCTATGGACGACCGGGTCAAGATTTTCTGGTGTCCCAAATAGCTTGCCCGGTTCTACATCACAATACCACACCCTCATGGTACGAAGAAATAAAATTGCGCCTGCCACTAGGAATTTTTTCTGACCATCATCTTTTATTCTCATTTTATCATGTTTCTTGTAATCTGGGCAAAAAACGTGATGCAAATGCCTCGTTTGAAACACCCATCGGCTATGCCTGGTTGCCCTTGTTGCAAAAGGGTAAAATAAATTTAGATGAACAGTTAATAGCAGTAGCTGCCACTTTGCCTGTAGGATATTTAAGCATTCAACCCTTGGGCTTGGGAAAAGGGGTAAGTGCAGTTTTAATAGTTAAATTTTTATGTATTTTGGACAGACTTATTTCTTGACGTATTAAATGTTCGTAATAAAATATATAATTTAATATTTAGAAAATCGAAATTCTTTAATATTTGGATTAAACTATAGTTCAAGGGGTATAAATGTGTATGCAAAATGCTTTTTTGTATGATGTTTATTTGCTGAGTTATGGGGTGCGAAAGTGCTTTTTTTACACGATATCTTATACCGATTCTCTATAACAATGACCAAAAGGTGTGGTTCATGTGAAGAAATTTGCATAACTTTTAAACTTATAGAGATTCCATTATTAAACTTTTACAGTATAATGAGAACACCGCAGACTAATTTTGGTAAAAAAATAAAAACGGTCGAAGATAGAAAAATTTTAATTTCAATTGGTCATTTCCGGTTTTAATCATTAAATTTTTTTATATTAAATATTTTTTTTGAAAAGCTCACACGATTTCCTATAAGAATCACTTATTTGAATTTTTTTGCTTAATTTTTTTTCTAGTTCAAAACAATAAAATTTTTTTTAACGGCAACACTTTCTCACCCGACAAGTCAACAAATAAACACCATACATAAGAATTGTGCACACACATTTATACGTACTAGAACTATAGTTATGCCAAATATTACAGAATTTCGGAAAACAAAATTTTTGGACTGTCCATGCTCCATGTTTTTCAAAAATACTGCAAGATTTTTCATAATAAACAACTTTTCGCCTTAATTTGGTATAAAAATTAAATGTAAATTAAAAACTGATTTGACCCCGACGTGATTTGAACACGCAACCTTCTGATCTGGAGTCAGACGCGCTACCGTTGCGCCACGGAGTCATGTTAAACTAAGTTACTTAACATGGCATTTATTTTATTAATATTGGTCATGTGTTGCTTCTTTTATGTTAATTGCTTTAACATTTTCAAGATTGTGTTAACGGTTCTGTTAAAAATTAATGAATACCTTGAAATTATACAGTTTGAGAGGAACTATAAAATTCTTTAAAATAAAAGTGTTGCCAGTTAAAACTATTTTGTTCCGTACAATAACGTTCATATTGTTTTAAACGTTAAAAAATTATAAATATATATGTATATATGTATATATGTATATATGTATATATGTATATATGTATATATGTATATATGTATATATGTATATATGTATATATGTATATATGTATATATGTATATATGTATGTATGTATGTATGTATGTATATATGTATATATGTATATATGTATATGTATATGTATATATGTATATATATATATATATATATGTATATATGTATATATGTATATATGTATATATGTATATATGTATATATGTATATATGTATATATGTATATATGTATATATGTATATATGTATATATATATATATATATATATATATATATATATATATATATATATATATATATATATATATATATATATATATATATATATATATATATATATATATATATATATATATATATATATATATATATATATATATATATATATATATATATATAGATATATATAGATATATATAGATATATATATATATATATATATATATATATATATATATATATATATATATATATATATATATATATATATATATATATATATATAGATAGATATATATATATATATATATATATATATATATATATATATATATATATATATATATATATATATATATATATATATATATATATATATATATATATATATATATATATATATATATATATATATATATATATATATAAAAATATATCGATATCGACATGTATCGATATATTTTTTTTCACTTCCCCATCCCTAGTCCGCGATAAACGTAATTTTTTTCTGAGTTGTTATACTTTTTAAAGAGTTTGTGACTTTCAAGAAATTTTCAACTTGCTTCCCATTGATTAGTTAAAAATTAAGAAGTTGTTACCGGTTTTCGGATTTTTTCCGACGTGAACCTGCTTTGTTGATAGCTCCAATGATACTGAATAAGATTTTATTTATTAGAGCTATGCTCTTTATCGCGCGCTGTGATATGAGGTTAAAAAAACGTAACTAGACGGCACTTTTACCTTAGGGAGTTTATTTTTGTTTTATTTGGTTCATACATACTATCATTCTAAGCAATGTCAACAGCGTGATTTTTAAATAGCGTGGATCTAAATCGCGTTTAAAATATAGATAAAATTAGCCAGAAATATAGTATTTAAATGCAGAGGATAAAGCTTAATTTGTTAGTTGCTTCCTAATTAAATCTTTTTATTACATCTCGTCTTTTTTAACCCCCGACCAAAACAGGAGTGTTATAAGTTTGTAGTATGTGTATGTGTATCTGTTTGTCTGTACGAGTCCACGTACAGACCAAACGCCTTGACCGATTCTAAAAGCTGACTTGATCGAGATTGTTCTTAGCAATGTTTGAAGAAAGTCGACCCAGCCGTTTAGAAGGTGTAACATCTTTTCTTGATGTATCCTGTTGAATCTGTGTGTCTTTAACACCGCAGCTCCCAAACGGCTAGATCGATTTTAATTAAGTAAATTTTGTTTCAAAGGTCCAAAATCGTCTAACCTATGTTTAAAGAAAATTGGTCCAGACGTTTTGAAGTCAACATCTATTTTCTTCTGGGGCTTTTAAAGTTTTTAAGTTAATGTTATTATTACGCTCTGTTGTGTGATTTGTTGTTGATTATTTTAACATTCGTGTAGTGTAAATGCAAATATCCGACAAACTTCATGTCACCAGCAGAAATTGCGTAGCACTGTTCCACAATGATCTTTCATTCAAATTTTATTAAGTCAGTTAAATTTTATCATGCGAAGTTTTTGTTATGCATACGGCTGATAGTTTTTTAAATAATTTTTTAGTTAAATTTATTAATAATTAAATTCATATGAGTATGTATCATTTAAAAATAATTTTACGTTTAATTTTATCTTTCTTTAACATACATACATATTTATGTTATTTACAAACGTTTTCTAACAATTTTGTTTTTTTTTTTGCATTCATATCTCTTTTTTTCCATGGTTCGGGACCTAAATTATATACAAACATTTCTGCAACACAATATATCATTCTTCGACTGTCCACTCATGATTATCACACATTGTTTCATCATTTACTACCTTCATAACACCTCAAAAATGTCCCTTGTTTCTTTTACACCTTTCGTTCCTATCTGTACTATTTTCGGCTATCTACAAAAAAATACCATATTTTTAGCAGAATTGTGGACCGGACATACAATGGATCGATAATCAACGACCTCTTTTTGGTGTGGCTCTACGTATGGACTCTACAGTGCATACTGCCGATCAGCATTTGCATAATTTGTTTTACCATTCCGAACGACTTTTGGAAGGTGGTAAAACCTCAGCGATGCCGGCAGAAACAGAGACTTGTAAAATTCTCAAAGCAGCCCATGCCATCGATAATACAACACTTATAAATTATTTACCCACAATTCTTAATGAGCTGTTCACTTTGTTAGTGCACACACAGTATGAAGAAGTGGGTTTAAATATTATACGTTTATTGATTAATATCATACACATGATAACGGAGG
Source organism: Panzeria rudis (assembly GCA_956483635.1). Classification (NCBI taxonomy): domain Eukaryota; kingdom Metazoa; phylum Arthropoda; class Insecta; order Diptera; family Tachinidae; genus Panzeria; species Panzeria rudis. The sequence goes on along the minus strand of OY101449.1, from coordinate 152,203,443 downwards.
AGGCTGGACGTAAAGAGTTATTAAGTTCATATGTAACGTATGTTTTTCATGCTCCATATTACTCGCAAAAGATCACACGTACAGTTCACGGCGAATTGTGCAAATATTTGCCCTCAATTTTACATCCTCATAATACAGATTTCTTGGTGGTTAATAAATTTATGCGTTATTCAGGCATATTTTTCGATTTAATTATCAAAAGTATGTCCCAACATCTTTTGGAAACAGGCAGAATACGTATGTTGAGAAATGAACGTTTTCCTAAAGAATTTCCCGAAAGACTGGAGAATCTTATTAAAGTATTGATACCATATCTAATATCTCGCTATAAAGATCTACCCGTAGAAACTCAACATCTCAACAAATCGTTATCACAATTTGTGCGTAGAGCCTTGACATTTATGGATCGTGGATTTGTTTTTAAATTAATACGCTACTATATGGAACAGTTTTCTCCAGGAGATCCACGCGTCTTGCAGGAATTCAAATTTAATTTTCTACAAGAAATATGCCAACATGAACATTACGTGCCCTTTAATTTGCCATTTGTTTTGAATCCCAAAAATCGTCCTCCCGAAATGATGCAACATTTCAATTTGACTGAAGACTTTTGTCGCCAACATTTCCTATCGGGCTTGCTGTTGCAGGAACTGAAAAGCAGTTTAAACGAAGTAGGCAATGTTAGAAGACATGCTCTAATGGTTTTGAAAAATCTATTGGCCAAGCATGAGCTGGATGATCGTTATCAAAATAGAGGTCAACTATCGCGAATTGCCTTGTTGTATGTGCCCTGGTTGGGTATAGTGATGGATAATATACAAAGAATTGATGATCTCTCAACGGTTACCACTCCTAATGGTCATGTTTATGCCGATTCAGCTTCCTATACTCAAAGGCTATCTTGTTCTAGTAGTTATGTGTTTGGCAAAGATTCAACCTTGAATTCCAGTTCATCTACACCCAGAGGTAAAAACAGAGCTACTTTGCACATAGATCATCCTAGTCCTGTAAGGGCTTCAGTTTACTTAAAGGAAACAAATTATTTGGCTGCCATTGCTGGTTCTGCTGCCATCGCCAACGGTTGCTCAGACTCTTCTCTGAATTCTCTAACATCCGATTCTCAAAACTCCCAAGATACTACTTTGGGTGCCAACAACAATGGGAATCATATAGAAAATATTGATGTGGCCTTAAGAAATGGTCACAATCGGTCCATAAGTGTTACTCATGCCACAGTCATGCAAAGATGTGATAAATTCTCAGCAGCTGAGAGCAAAGATCTCCTATTGGGTTTCCTGTTTGTGGTTAAACATCTCTCTCAAGAACAAATGATTGGCTGGTGGCAAAATTGCAACGAAACTGAGACTATAAATTTTATGACCATTTTGGAATTATGCCTCATACAGTTTCGTTATATTGGAAAGAAAAATCTGCAAATAAATGAAGAGTCAAGAGATGCTCGAGCTATGAGAGCAGCCAAAGCTAGTACTCTACCTGCTAGAACCTCTCCAGCATCATTGGAAAGTTCTTCGAATCTAAATGAAACTGGAACTTTAAATCTCATTCACAATCGAGAGAATTTATTAAGTGAAACGGCTAGAAGTCAACAGGCTCTGTACGAATCAAATCTGGCTACTGAAGTAGGCATGATTATACTTGATTGCTTGGGACTATTTGCTGTTCAATTTAAAGTTAAACTAATCGATAGTCTTATATTGCCCAAATTGGCTCGAGTATATCTAAAGTTTCTACAACTGGGTCAATCTGAAAATCTATCAAAACATGTTTTTGCTGCCTTGCGTGCGTTTATTAACAACTTTTCGCCAGCCCTTTTCAAAGGCAATGCCATATTGTGCGGCCAAATGGTATACGAACTACTTAAGGCGTGTGACAGTCGTCTAGTGCAAATTAGACATGAATCCTGTGCCGTACTTTATCTATTAATGCGTAGTAATTTTGAATTCAGTGGTCGCAAAGGCTTGACAAGAGTACATTTACAAGTCATCATTTCTGTATCGCAAATGATTGGCAATGTAATCGGTCTGAATAATGCACGATTTCAAGAAAGTTTATCGGTTATCAATAGCTATGCGAATAGCGATAAAGCGATGAAGGGCACTGGCTTTCCAGTTGAGGTTAAAGATCTTACAAGACGAGTAAGAACTGTACTTATGGCCACTGCTCAAATGCAGGCCCATCATATGGATCCAGAACGTTTGTTGGAACTACAATATTCTCTGGCTAATTCCTATGCTTCCACTCCGGAACTAAGACACACCTGGCTAGTGACAATGGCCCGTAATCACGAACAGAATGGCAATATTTCGGAAGCGGCTTGTTGTCATTTGCATATAGCAGCCTTAATGTCGGAATATTTACGACTAAAGGGTGGCGGCAGCATTAATTGGGGCTCGTCAGCCTTTAGCAAAATTTCACGCAATATTAATCGTGACGAACAGGGTCTTAAATTGGATGCTGGCTCACAAGATTCACAATACACCGAACAAATGCTATTGGAACAACTTAAGCAGTGTGCAGTATTTTTGGATTCCGCCGAACGTTATGAATGTTTAGGCGAACTATACAAGTTGATATTACCGATTTATGAAAGAACAAGAAATTACAACGATTTACAAGAATCTTATGAACATTTAGCCAAGGCTTATAGCAAAATAATTGAAGTTAATCGTTCCGGTAAACGTATGTTGGGCAGATTTTATCGTGTGGTTTTCTATGGAATGGTAAGATTAGCTTTAATTGTTTGCTTTTGTTTTTTAATCTAAAATATTTTTCTTGTAAATTTAGATGTATTTCGAAGAAGATCATGCAGTGGAGTATGTTTACAAGGAGCCAAAATTAACTTCGTTAAGTGAGATATCTGAGCGGTTAGCCAAACAATACAAAGAAAAATTTGGATCTGATGTAGTAAAATTAATAATGGACTCTTCACCGGTAAGTAATGATATAATTAATCGATTGTTTTTTTTTATCTCTTAGTTACTTTGATTAATTACTAATCGAATCTGTTGATGGAGAATTTGAATAAGCAGATTAATTTACTATAATACAAGGAAAAAAAATCAGCTATTTAAGTAATTCAAAACAATCCCTAACATTTATTTAGCTGGTATCATAATAAACCAAAATCTGGCCACCATTACAGACTTCCTGAAAGAACGTAACTCACAAAATCATCGGTGTCACTTTTAACTTCTTTGTCTAAGGAAGTAAGGATGCTATTAGACATCTCCACACCAAAAAGTGCAATCCGTGGAAAGGGTCCTGAAAGCTCTCTCAGCCACCTTCCAGGGCATGAGAAAGGAGGTCATAGTAGCGACATATAAGACCATTACGCTAGACCAATAGGGGCCTTATTCTTTAGTAACACCCAATGGCGAGCATTTTAATTGTCACAAAAGAATGGACTCCGAATAGCAACAGGATGTGTAAATATGATCAATGTTGAGCACCTTCATGAGGAGACATTAATGCTAGTAGTGGGGTAGCAAAGCGGTTCCTGATGGCATGTAACCTGCCAAATATTCTAATTATCAAATTCTGATGCAGGACCCTCTCCCAGATTAACCTGTTTTTTACGATCTGTAAATTATTTAGGGAATACAATAAATTTTATCACTTCATTTGAAATGTCGATATTTAAAAAAAAATGCATTCGCCAAACAACGTTGTAACATTTATTTGAATAAAAATTCCGACATTTTAATAGTATCAAGTTCAAAAAACAAATTTCGTCGCTGCGTAAACAAAAAATATTTTACATTTTAAAAGAATAATTGCTCTTTACACATTTCAATTCAGCTTACTTTTTGCGTTTCCGTTTTGCGTAACTTTGATGAAACGGTAGCCCTTGGAGATTTCGAAATGTATTCTTTTGGGTTTTTCCCAAGACTAACCGTCTTATCTGCTGATTTAACACTACTGTTGTTTGGATAAGATCTGAAATTATAAAATTATTTAAAAGGATATACAAATGCATACATGACTAGAATTTTTATTACTTGTTGGATGATAAACTTTTCTCAGTGGAAGTAGCTGATTTATTTGATGTTGTATCTTTATTAAAGACTTTTGCTACTTCTTTTTTTAATGGCTTTGAAACGGGTGTGCTCGATATTAAAGAAGGATTCCTAGAAATTATGCTTGCATTGGAGTTTTGGATAACCGTTGGCCCAGTTTTAGGCTTAATTTCTTTTTCAGGTGCTTTTGTTAAACTCACTCTTCTAATTGTTCCTGTGTTTGTTGGTTTTCCAATTGTTCCCGTTGTTGTAGGTTTTGGTAACCTTGCTATTTTCGAATTAATGTTTAATTTTTTCTTAGATTCATTTACTTCTCTAGCAACATTATGCTGGACTTTAGCCGTCTCATTAGAGTTTTTTATATTTTGAATTTTATCTTCTATTTTCGCTATCAAATCTTTTTCGCAATCCTGTTCGGTTTTATTCGTTTTGTCTTTAGTTTTAGGATTAGATATATTGCTTTCATTGAAATTCTCCAATTGTAAGTTTTCAAGCTCTTTTACTTTTGGAATATTTTCCTCCAATACAATTTTTTCGTTCGATAACTCATTTTCTCTATTTTTACAATCTCTGTCTATTTGTTGTTCTTCTTTTTGATGTTCTAGCAAAGAATTTTCAATTTCACTAACAGGTAAAATTGATTTTACAGTTTCGGAGCAATTATTTACTACAGCCGAAGAATTAGTACATAATACATTTAATTGAATGTTTTCCACATTATGTTCTAACTTAATGATATCCATATTTTCATTTTTGTCAGACTCCCCAACAATTCTTACATCTTGAGAGGTATCTTGAATACTAACATCCCCCTCAATTTTACCAACGTTCGATACATTTACTGCTTCTAAATCTCTTTCAAAATGTCCCTCTTTTTTATCGTAATGCTTTTCTTCCTGTATATCAAGAGCATACTTTTCAATTTCACTTGCAGGTAAAACTGATCTTACAGTTTCGGAGCTAGTATTTACTACAGCAGAAGAATTAGTGAATAATACAAAAACTTGATTTTCTACCATATTCATTTCTAATTTTTTGTTCACATTTTCATTTTTCTTCTCTCCTGCAAAATTTCTCAAGTCTTGACATCTATCCTGAGTAAACATACTCTCTTCCATTTTGCTACAATTAGATTCCAGTTTTTTATTAGTTTGTAGTTTCTCTGTGACAAAGTCATGTTCAATATATACGCTTTGCTTTCGAACTATTTCGTTATAAATCTTTTCATTTAAAGTAATTTGTGGAATCCTTTGGACGTAGGATGGAATAAATTCTAAAGCATTTGGATTTAAACTTGATTGAATTTTATGACCATTAGCTGTTACCGTAATTACTGTTGGTTTCGCTGTTTTCTTGAAGAAGTCACTTTCTTCTACGCCTTCTGCAGGTATTTTAGGGGACAGCAGTGGTGTTTTCATAATTCGATCGCCCGACATTGTTTTTGAAACAGAATTTTCGTGGTATGTTTTTCAAAGGATTTGCTTTAAAAATATTTTATAAAAATACAATATTTTTCCAAACATTCGAAGATATTTGAAATATTATGGCAAAAATGTCATTTCGATGTAAGTAATGCCAATGAAATTCAAGTTTTTTTCAATTCGCTTTGGTTTTATAAAAACGCTATGAGTTAACAAGAGTTGCCGCAATATATTTTATTGAAAAAAAAAAATATTATTTTCAAAAATTTTTCAATAAGTAGAAATATTACGGATTTTACACGAAGACTTTTAGCCAGACTTTTTTAGAATTGATGGCCAGTTGCTATCCGTATTACCGTCTTCAGCAAGTGGCAACCCAACTGAGGTTCGGTTGACATCCATAATCGATCTATTCGCTACTTATTACAAGGAGTTTTCTCCTTGTCCTCAACCTAAGATTATAAGGTGAATTAAAATGTTATTTATACTTTCATATTTTTCAGGTTAAAGTAAATGATCTCGATCCAAAATTAGCCTTCATACAAGTAACACATGTGATACCATTCTTTACAAAAGAAGAACTTGATCAAAGACTTAATGAGTTTGAACAAAATCATGATGTTGATACATTTATGTATGAAACACCATTTACTAAATCGGGTGCAGCAAGAGGTGCAGTAGAGGAACAATGGAAACGTAAAACAGTGATAAAAAGTATTATGAATATTGGACTCTCGAAAAACTTGAAAAAATCTAACTAATATTTTAATGAACATTTATTACAGCTTCATATTCTTTTCCTTATGTTTTGAAACGTATACCAGTCAAATCAAGAGAAATTATAGAGTTGAGTCCCATTGAAGTGGCCATTGATGAAATGCAGACCAAAGTATCAGAATTAGAAGAAACCATACTGCCACCAGCCGACGTTAAGAAATTACAGCTTAGACTACAAGGTAGTGTAGCTGTACAAGTGAATGCCGGACCATTGGCTTACGCTCAGGCCTTTTTGGATCCCAAAATAGTTAATAATTTTTCAGTAGATCGTGTAGAGGATTTAAAAGATGTGTTTAGGTATTTGAACATATATTAAAGTGTTCTGTTTTATGCCCTACTGATTTTATTTCCTATTTTTCTTTAACAGAGATTTTATAGGCGTATGTCACACAGCGTTACAATTGAATGCCCGAATGATTTCCAGCGATCAAAAAGAATATCACAATGCTTTAAAGGAAAACTATCAAAAGCTGTGCCAAGCTTTAAGCGAATTACTGGATGAACCTTTCCAACCTTTGGATGACAGTGCCAATAACACACAACGCAATAGCATGGCCTTATTTAATGCCATTAGTGGAGCTTCAAATAATTCAAGTACTGCCTAAATTAATGTCAACGTTTCATCTTCTTCCTCTTTATCTGTCATAATCTACTTAGTAGATAAAAAAAAATTAAGAGAAAAAAATACTCAAAATTAAACATAAAATATCTATCAAACGTAGTTTGTGTGTATTATCATCTAATATATACTATTTATGTGTATTTCTGTGTGTGTGTATCTTTCTATACAAAAAACATGTGTTATTAACAATTACAATTTCAGTTTTTTTTTACAATTTAGCATAATGACGAATTTATCTATTCATGGCTAAAACATAGTATCGTAGATTTTAACAACAAGTAGTTATTCTATTTGAATAATTTAGATAAATGAATAAGTTGCATTTTATATAGTATGAACATTTTTATTATTATAAAATCTCCTAAGAACCGTTTTGAGTATAAATCTTATATAAAAAACTGTCTGGGTTGTGTAAAGAGCACTTAAATTTAGCTTTCTTACAGATTTCTTTTTTTGCATTTTTCATTAAACTCCTAAGGGTCACTTTTTGAATACGGGATTAGAGATTAAATTAAATTTAATATTTACCCTTTGAGTTGACTTTTTTTAATTTTTTTGCTAGCTTAGGATTAAACTACAAACATTGGCCGCTTAATTAAACTAGCAAAAATAAAAAAGTAAACTGAGAGTAAATATTAAATTTAATTTAATATCTAATCTCGTATTAAAAAAGTGGCCCTAAGTCGTTTCTAGTAGACTAATAGCTAATAAATCTCTGAACGTTTAGGGAAAACACTTTTGATTCTTTTTTGCTGGTTGCGACAGAAACTTGTTCTCTAAGTGGCGTGTTCTACATGTTTATTTATACCAAAATTAATTTGTCGCTGATGTTTTCGGATCTTGAGTTTTAAAATATATTTTTAATTTTACGAATTTCTATTTTTTGGCTCTTTACTAAAAATACTAGCTCTGTTCGAGAACGAGGAGGAAGTTACCCAACCATAAAACCAAAAGTTATTCTCTATAAAAATTTCGTATTGAAAAAAAACTTTCTGTTACGTTTGGATAACTTTGTGATCGTAAAGGAACATAACTATTATTTCTCATAAGCTCAATAATATTACTTTTCGCTGATACCGATTTAAAAAAAGGTGTAACTTATGAAGACGTAGTGATATTTGAAATGGGTTCCTGTATGCTATCTTCTTGTTTTTATAAAAATACTTTATTAAACATTTCTTATTCATTACATACATACATATACATACATACATACATTATTAATTAATATTTTCAACTTTTTTATTTTAGGTTTTCCAGTTTACTAAAACCTCACTCACTGAAATACGAACAGACATTTAACATTCAATTTATTAATTTTACCTACAGAGAAACAAAAAAATAAATAAAAAAAAAACTCTTCTCCACAATTTCCAAATCCTTAATAATTTTAGCATAATTTTTAAATACAGCAATTATATTTTTATTATATTAATATACGTAACCAATATTTTGCTTTATTTTAGCAGTTAAACTGTTCAATTATTATTTGTTATTATTTCTTTGCGAAATAACAATAATTTTTATTTTTATTTTCAAGCTGACCTTATGCATTTATTTAAGTTTCATTTACTCTTAAGAAAGAAAAATAAAACAGAAAAACTGCAAATGAGTTCGAATCAAAATTTTATTGAAAAAAATTTAAATATGTAGTTATAAAACTCTATTGATATTTTAACAACAACAAAAAAAGTATGAATGATATTTTACCTCTTTATTATATTATATTTTCTTTCATAAAATTAAAAATTGTATATTTATAACTTTTTTAAATAAACTAAAAATAATTTGTAGACGTTTTAAGATTTCCTAAAAGTTCAATTTTATACTAATTTGTTGAACTAGAAATAGTTCAAAAATTCTTTTTGCCTTTTTTACAAAGTTTGTCAGGCGTGTTCTGTCTGTATTCCATAAAAAGTGAAAATGTTTGGAATTCTCAAAGGATTGTGTTGTTACAGATTATTATTTATAACAATAATGCTATGAAAATTCAGCATGAAATATAGAACAGGCCTGTATATAAAAATGTCCTAGTAATTATACATATTTTGTACGTATTGTATATTTTGTAAAATCTTATTAATCGTAATCCATCATTACTAACTTTAAATATATTTTTTATTTTTAAGTTTTTCTGAAATGCAACTACCAAAGTATTTAAACTGATCATCATCATATTTATATGTATGCTCTATATAATCTAACGAATAATCGAAATATTAGTTATTAATTTTGTGTTAAATACAAATCAATATTAATTTAGCAATCTTCAAAATATGTCATACGTTAATAAATGTTAAAATTAAATAGAAAAAAAAGGAATTTTGTATGTGTCTTATTATTCACTGGCGACATATCGTAAGACTGACAAATAGACCATAATAAAAATATGTGTATAGATAAATCCTAGACTTTTAATATCTGCAATAGCACTTTCCTACGAATAGTGACTACCCCTAGTGTTTCATAAAGTTTCTGTTTATTTTGTAAAAAAATTACGAAATGTATCTGGCAACATTCAGGCAAAATAATAGGTGTGTTTGATTAATTTTCCAGTAATAACACTACAAAGGACCAAAAACATCACAGCAAAAAATAAATGAATGCGTGCAAGATGAAATAGTGTTTTCATAATTTCTGAAGAACTTGTTTCTTTGAATGCAGTCTTAATACCATCCTAAGTCGTAATAAAGCTATATTTGTACGTAATTGTACGTAATAAAGCTATATTATTTGAACTCATGAATAACGCATGCCACGTTGATAGACAATCATGTATAAAATATTGCATTCATTATATGACGAAAAAGGCATGCTAAAAGGAATTAAATCATCACATTGACACATTTTCCAGCGGTAAATACTTAAAAACAAGTTTTATCTCATTATAAATTAAGTGGGGTATGGCTCGGCTGTAGAGAGTACGATTTACTCTGAAGAGGTCGGGTTCGTATCCCAGCCGTGTTAACATTTTTTTTAATTTATACTTTTTATTATAAATGAAATTTATTTGATGATGGTTAAGCATTGTCTATATGCATTTCATTGATGCTTTACCAAATCGTCAGTAGATTTCACCCATATTTTTGAACAGTTACAAACCTCTTATCTTATGTACAGACTTTCAAAAAATCATTTGAGAATTTATAAATAAATGATTTTCAAAAATAAGCATAGTAGGACTTGAAACTTATACAAAACACATCAAATAATTTTTTATTCGATAAGAGTCTATTCTATTTTTCTACACCTTTATACAATTAGAAATCCATCGGATAACAATAAAAGTATTTATAAGGCAAAATACAAAATAAAATCCAAATTAAATATTTATGAAATTTTATTATTTGACATATTCTGCCTTTTCATAGGATCCGATACGGAATTGGATTGGAATTTCGTTTCCGCGTTCATGAAAACGTAACGAAATTGATTTGTTCAAAACTGTTTATTTTCGTTCAAAATTTAAAATATCGTTATCTAAGTTGCGTATTTAGTAATTAGAGGCTAGAACAAATTTCTTTCATGCAAAATTACATATTGTTTCGTTTTCAAAAGCTCATAAAAAATTAAGATGGCAAACATTTTACATTTTTGGCATTTATCAGAAAGCTAGGTGGTATATTAGGAATAAAATAAGCCATAAATTGTTAAAATAGATGGACAAATGTCTATTTTATTAAACTATATTTTTATTTAGAGATAAATGTGAAGCATGTACACAAAGAAAAATTTGACTGCACGGAGGATTGAACTGAACATTTTTCTCTAAATAAAAGTATAATTTAATTGAAAAATTAATTTAAAACCGAACTCAAGCCAAACCCATACAGTTCGACTTAGGGCCATTATTATAACTTGCCAATAGCTAAAGTTAAGATTTTATCGGACAGATAACTCGTTTTTCATTATTATAAGTAGACTTTAGGCAAAATCTTTCCGATAAGCTAAAGGAAAGTTCTTCTTGTTTTTAAATTTAATGTGAGGTTTATGCTATTGGAGCTGCCATAGTTTTTGAAAGTATTCGAATAAAAGAAACATTGAAACAATTTTCGAGCATAGTTTTAGGAGGAAAAATAAACATTTTTTTCCTTTGCTGTGTGTATTAAAAGTATTTTAAAGTGACGCCTAAATAAGCTAAATTTTATTTTACAGGGAAGTTGTAATAACGAAAATAGTTACAGGTCACTGTACTCCTCATTTTAGCTATGGTTAACTTTTACAAATGCGTACAGGCAAGTTGTAATAACGGGCCTTAAATTCATAACTTAATTGCAATTTTCGTCAATTAAGTTCACTCACTTAATTTCGAATGAAATCGACATTTGTCCGTCGATTTTAATCATGTATGGCTTATTTTATTCCCAATATATGTATCTACCTTTCTGATAAATGCCAAAAATGTAAAATTTTTGCCCTTTTTATTTTTTTATAAGTTTTTGGAAACGAAAAAAAGTTTAGCTTTGCATGAAAAAAATAATTTTTCGCCGCTAATTTTCAAATAACTCCGAAACAGTTGGAATAAAAAAAAATTGTTTATGAAAGTAATTTTATTTTGCATCTTTTGGTGGTTCACATTTTCAAATCGGGCAAGTCGTTCTCGAGTTATGGTGAAATATACTTATATACTTAGTGGAAATATTAATCATACCCATTAAAAAAGTATGTACGTGATAGAAAAAAACTGAAAAATTTATACACATATTCCTTATATTTTTTTATTTAAAGGTGATTTTTTCTGCCGACCAGTGTTATTGATTTAATATATTTCAATATAATTTTTCTATCAAAATAAAAATTATTGAATTTCGGCACACAAAACTCGCCGTTAAAGCCCACGTTAACTTTTAATCGTACATTGTGAAAAGGGTCGTTAGGCTTAAATTCACAGCCTTTAGTTAACTAAGGATGGTGGTTTTGGCTGAAGTGGTTAGCTCGTTGAGTTCGAGACTAGTTTCAGATAAGCCATCAACATCATGAATTTTTTGTCATTGTGTTGATTGTTGTTGGACTGTGAAAGTGATGCACTGACCACTAAGCTGTACCAGCAGCGATTAATACTGCTCCATTTTCGCCTTTGTATTTCAATAGTTATGGTTCGTTTGCTGCCATAGTCGGTTGTTAGATATGTATTGCGGCAAAAAACTCGTAGAATTCTTTTTAGGCATTTGTTTATGAAAACTGGCAGGGCATGCATATCACGATGGGCCGCATTCCACGTTCCACATCCATATAGATCAGACATTGGAGTTAAAGATATTTAGTTTAAGACGCCGAGAGAGAGTTGAAGAGTTCCATATGTTATTAAGATGGCCATAGGCTTGAGTCGCCTTTTTTTATTCGATTGGCAATATCTGCACCCGAACCGTCTGATGTTTTGATGACAGCTCGGAGGTAGCAAAACGAATAAACCTCCTCCAGAGGCACATTATCAATTGTAAAGATGTTCGAGTTTTCTGTGTTTATTCGCATCACTTCACATCATGCACACATCATAGGACCCTAATAAACTAATAAAATGGCTAAATAGCTTAAACAAATTAATACGCCTGCTTGACATCAGAGTCGTTAATCGAAAATAGCCAATTTTAAATTATGTTTGAGCAATTAATCGGTTAACCGAATAACGTTTAACCGATTCTCCTAGTGTGTGTTATGAATGAAAAAATCCGCCCTGCTCTGTAAATCGATTCTATTAATTTTCTCGCAAAATCATCTATCTGGCCTGCCTTCGCCCCTGTAATAAATACACGTAAAATTTTTTTGTACAATTTTGTTCGATTTTATTTAAATAAATGCATTTTTTTTTTGTGTAAAACGAATTTTGTTGACATTTTTGAACCAAAAATATAATTTAAAAAAATAATTTAAATTAAAAAATTATGAGATTTTTTAGGTTTTAGTTTTCTGACAATAAATTACAATCATTTTAAACCATTTTTTTAATATAAAGTATAAAATTCATCCAAATGAAAAATGAATTTTGTATAACAAAACAAATAATAAACATTTAACAGATTTTTTTTATTTTTATAAATAAACATATTTTTTTTTAAATTTAATTTTAGCTTAAAATATTTTTTGTTTTCCCATATTTTTCCTATAAAAAAAGGTACAAATTTTCTTACGATGTATAACCAATTATCATCCATAGATCAATAATAGAGGTGGTGGTGGAGACGGTTTTTTAAATGTAAATTTATTGTTGTTGTCAGATATTTTACAGACGAAGACCAGGATTGCGGGAGCGTACAAAGTTCAATAGTTCATCGGAATCTTCGCAAACAAAAGGTTTAAGATGATGACAAGCCACATCATGCCATTTCACGCCATCATTATAGAAATTGTTAAGGATAGAGAGACAAGATTCATCGTTACCCTGGGCAGCTTCACGATTATCGGGTTGAGCTTGATTATAACCACCAGTGTGAGACCAATCGCCAGTGTTGCGTTGAGAAGTGGGGCCGATTTTAGCTCCCGAACCGGACCAGAACCAACCATTCTCATTGGGAGGCTGCAAATCGGGACGATCACAGCCAGCGAAATTACACTTACGGCCAGATGTCCAAATATAACGCACATTACCGCGAGCAATACGTTGTTTAACAAATTCATTTTCTTGAGGAGTTTCAAGAGAAACGGCGTCCATACAATGACGGCGGCATATGTTACGAGAATCTAACCAATCGACTTCTAAACTGCGAGTGGGGGCATGTTCCCAGCTAAAGAAGTAGGAATGGGAAACGCCACGACCATCACGAAAGGAGGCATGTCGTACGCCTAGAATAATTTTTTTTTTATGATTTGAAAAACAAAAAACAAGTTTAATTAAAAGTTTGAAGAAGTAATAATTCTTATAAGAACAAATGAATAGAAAATATTTGCAGCTTAATAAAAAATGAAATTTTACAAGTTAAGATAAATTAAACTTTAAGTTGCCATTAACTTACGATTAGCACAACTTCTGGCATCAGGTAACGCTAAACGTCTTTGAGCCAGAGTAACTGTGACTCCCAAAGTCAATAACAAAACAGTACGTAGCACCGACATTTTTTTTTTTGTTAAAACAATATTTTTTCTTGAGAATAAACTGAAATAAGAATGAAAAATAATTATAATGTTAATAAGTTTATATGAAGCAACAGCTTAATCATTTGAAATATAAAATAAAACTGAAGATATATTTTTCAAAATTTTGCAATACACCCTAAAATGGAAATGAAATAAACAAACAAACAAACGGCTTACAAAAACAGGCCCTTTTTCTAACAACAGTTTAATGCTATTTGTTTTAAATTTTCCTGTATGTACGAGTTGTAATAAAATTTGCTATCCATTTAATGTTGATGTTAAGCAGACGATCAGACGCACCCATTGATACGCTTGACTTCCTCAAAGACTACTGTTAAGTTAGTTGGAAAAATGTGTAACAGATTTTTTTTGATATTCATTTGTCATCAAGTTTTGGGGAAATTTAGATTTTTTTATAACTATATATTAGGGTGGCATCTATCTTAGAAAATATTGAAGCTCGAGCTCTTGTATGTACATTGGACTGGTGGTTAAAAATAAATAATAATAATTTTTGTTTTCTTGCGGTACATGATATTTGAATTATAAAAAAGCTACCAGGAACTTTTTTCATAAAAATCAAGCTTTTAATTTCCTTAGATAAATCTATAAAGATACACCAGTCCTCGGGGTTATATTCGATATTCAGTGGAGTCATTATATTTCATATATCGTTAGCTGAACAGTATGACAGAAAATATATTCAAGCAGATTGAAGGTAAGGTTAAGTTAGGTTAGGGTTGCCATCGCTTAATTTATAAAAAAGAGGACAGCAGAGGAAAAAAACCCGGACATTTGCTTAAAAAAGTAGGACTTGAAAATAAAACGAAAATATTAAAGGCCAATTACATAAATTAGTATATTTATTGCCACTCTTGTAAAATTATGAAAATGTTAGTTAGGGTGTTTTGCGTTTTAGGTGGAAATATATTTATCAGCACTTCAAATATAATTTAAAATGTTGGGAACAAATTTTTTAAAGTTATACCTGTTCTGTAAATCGAGTGGATTTGAAAACGCTCGATTTGGACAAATTAAATCCACCAATAGCAAATTTTTTTCAAACTTTTTTGAAGTTTTCCATTCTTTAGAGCTTAAAATATCATATTTGAAATTAATTTACTATATATTATTTAAAATACATCAAAATGGGGGCATTATTTACTTTTGGAAAACGAGAAATTTACTCGGATTCAGTTTACAAAACATGGCCGATAGTTTCGTCGTTTATAACTTTCAAAAAAACTTTATAGCACAAGAATTTATTAAAAAGTAGTTCTTCATCAACTGAGAAGCTCAATTTAGTTAAGATTTCAATCGATTACACATCAAATATCTCTAACGATAGGGCTACCGACTTTAAATAATCTTTCATTGGTTGGTAAAAATTTCTTATTTGTTCATGAAATAAAGATTATAAACTCTAATGAAATCAGAAAGCAATGGGAATGATGTAAAATAATCCAACGGTAACATTGGAATCGCTATGATAAACAGTTTAGTTGACATCAACCTACGTGATTAAATTCTCGTATTCAATTTTCACGAAATGTTTGTGGATAAAAGAATTGAAATCACACTCAACAGATCCATCTAGGCTTACCAAATCCAAGTTGTGAAAAAGCTTGATAAATAGAGAAAAAAGCTTGATTTAAGAAAAAAATCTTGATGTGGAAAGCAATAAAAATCCATTCATTAATCGACTTAATTTTTTCATTAATCGAAATTAACTTTTAGCTTGACAAATAGCTTTTTAGCTTAAATCTTGACAAGCCTTAAAAAGGCTTGACAAACAAACCAAATCAAGCCCGTCTGGTAAGCCTAGACTCTAGGCTTCCGAAAGTAGCGCTGCTGTGTTCTGCTGTGTGCGTAGAAAAATTCAGTTGATGTAAATTTTTTTCCTTGTTCCTTGGAATATTAATCATGCCTGATTATTTCTGAATATATCGTTATGAACCTTAGCCTAATAATCAATTTGCATTCATAAGCAAATAAGTTCGAAATAATCATATTAAATAAATTATGAACTCTGGCTTAAATCTATATTACTTTGGACCTTTTTACGGAACACCATCGACAACTCTCATGGACAGTATTATTTACAACACAAGCTGGACATCTAATGCCAATTATGTATTTCCCTTTTTAGCTTTGTTTTTAATAAATGCAATTTTTCAAGCAATACGAGTATAAAAGCGAAAAAATATATTAATGTAAAAGAGATACTTTACGCGAATATAAATAAGCTCCCTTTTTAAGTCGGTAAAAAGTAGGACTTCCCGGACGCACATTTTTTCCCCGGACAGAGACCACAAAAAGAGGACAGTGTCCGGGAAAAAGATGACGAATGACAACCCTAGGTTAGGTGAGAGGGCAGTCTCCACTCAAGTAAGTGAATAATAGGGATCACCATAATCTATATTTTTGTTTTTTCTAATAATTTTATTCACACATATTCAATGATTGGAAAACTTTTTGTTATGTCTGTATAGGATCTACTCGTATATGTGCATGTTCAACGCTTTCAATACAAACATAAATATTTACATGGTTTGTTTGTTTGTTTGTTTAAATTTTAAAATATATGACTATATTTTAAGTAGTTCATTTTATTTCATTAAATCACTTTTATTGTCTTCATTTGTTTAATTTGCTTTAATTATACAGACTAAATAAAAACATTTGAAAATTTTTTTGCATTAAGCGCAAAATAACTTAAAGTCTTAATCAATTGTACATTTACTTTACAATATTTATTTTTGTAATCAATGGTCGGTCATAAACGTGAGAATTACAACAAATTGTGTTTAATTATTTTTGTTCTGATTTTGAATTATGTACATATCATCAGGTTATTACTGGTTTGGCCCACTGATCATTTTTGAAAAAAAAAATGAGTTAGAAGTAGACTATATATATTTTAGAGGTACTCTTTCCAAGTCCAAATCCCGTTTATCGAAATTATTAATGGTTTGTAGAATATCGACCATCGACTTTGCTTCATATACACAACAATGAGTCCTGTTTTGCCTCATACGCCACTATTTGGTGTAAGCAGAAATCTTTTTTGCGAAAATTTTAAAAATATACTTCACTTTTGCTTACTATCCCCAAAAAAGAAAATGAAATGAAAACTTATTTTGCGCAAGCAGAGAACCAAGCAATAATAAAAATTCAACAGCGGTGGTGAAGAAAGTCTGTTAACGACAAGATGATCGACAATGTCTTTTCTTGTCTTCAATTAACTTTGTTCAGGACACGACAAGCACTATGTCTTAAATTGTGTCTTCAATCACACTCTGCTGAGAACAAGATGACCGATAATATCTTACGATTTGTCTACAATTAGTTCTGTTGACGGCAAGGCGAGCGACAATGTCCTACATTTTGTCTTCAATCAAACATTGTTACGGACAAGATGGGCGACAAAGTCTTACATTTTGTCTTCAATCAAACAAATTAATATGTTGACCCCTTGTTATCGATGTTTTAGGTGTTGCTGCAGCAAGGTTGTCATCGCGATAACTTGTAAACATATAGTGAATTAAACAACCTTAGTTCGAAGCCCAGCTAAAGGCTCGTTTTCACACACAACGTGATAGTGGACGAAAACGAAATTCCATGCATTAGCAACGAAAAAAAAAATGCTCCGAAACGAACTTTTTTTCGTTGCTAACATATGGAATTTCGTTTTCGTCGACGATTTCATTGTCTGCGGAAACGCACCTTAAGTCAGTCCTCATCATGATGAAATGAAACGGAAGCAAACAAGTAAGTAAAAAGTTAAATTTGAGTATTTAAAATATTAAATAAAGTCCGTTCTATGATTAAGTAAAAAAATGCAAAATAGATGAGATTATCGCTCACGTAATCTTTAACCACAATAAACATGACATTACAAAAAAAATAGGCAGCATTGTCGCCAACGTAATCCTCTGGTACTGTGTGAACGACAAGCAGAGAGTGTCATTGTTTCTCATTAGCTCGTGCACTATTTTTCTAAAATGTCGTTGATAACTTATTCCGTCTTTCTCTCACATGTCGTCGAGAGAGAGTGTCATTGTTTCTCATTAGCTCGTGCACTATTTTTCTAAAATGTCGTTGATAACTTATTCCGTCTTTCTCTCACATTGTCGTGTACCTGTAATTGATGATGTTCTAAGGACGCGGCCAGCTGGGATATACTGCTTCTTCTTTCTCCCTCAGATATAAATCTTATCTTAATCTAAATCTTTCTTAATCCAAATCTTATCTTAATCCAAAACGAAAAGAGAGAAAAACTGTCGTAGGTAATTCCTATTTAAATTTCTAGTTATTTCTACATATGTTTCTGTTCCAAGATTCTATTGTATATGAAGAGTTTATTCAATGATTTGGTCTGTCTCACACCCAGAGAAGCATGCCAAGCCCCCTTTGCGGTTTCTTACTTCTTATTAGGTATATTATCGCTCTCCAGTATTGAAACCGTTCGCAAACCATCTCAGACTTTTGTGAGATCTACAAGTTCATTATCTTCCTCGCAATTAGTCCTATTAAGAATTAAAACTTTATCCGGTCAGTACTGTTGAAAAATATGACAAGTTGTGTCTTCTAAGCGTTATATGTTTAAACTATATGGCTGCCTTCCTAAGCGCATTTTGCTTTGCAGTTCAAAAATGTCACGACCTCCAAAGTTTTGGAAAATCAGCGGGCCCTCAAAAAAAGGTGTCATCAGGTTTTGGCCAACAGAAAATTCAAACTTGATGATACCGCTTAACTATATGGCAATAATGTAGCTAAGAGTTCGCTAAACAAATTTTATTACCATTTTATGCCAAAAAATTATTTTTTCGTGCACTTTTTTTTTAAAAATTAAGGGAAATTTTTTTTTTTTACTTTTTCCGTCCTCACGAGACATAATTTTGTTCTAACATTTGTCAAACTTCATACATAAAAACATCAAAAAAATGTTAGTGCTATTTTTTCATATCGACTTTGACTTTTGTCAAGACAAATCAATGGCTCGTGAAGACGCTATGTCACAGGGACTCGTAATTTTTTATTAACAATATTTGGCAGAGTTGTAGCTACGGTAAAGCTTTTTTTTATTGTTTGTTTTTATTGTTTGCTATTTTTTATTGTTTGTTGTTGTGAAAAATTTGGAGTTCCTATAAGTTATACCGAAAAAAGTGAATAAAATAATTTTGTAAAATTTTTTTTCAAAAAAAGTATAGGAACATATAGTTTTTCTGGGCACAAAATGTTAGTGAGCACACAACAGAGAAGTATGCACTTGAATATACTATTTTCAAAAAAAATATTTTTTTATCATAAAAAAATAGTGAAAAACTAACATTTTTGAGGTAAAAAGTGGTCTGTGTGAGCTATTAGAGTGCCTAGATACGTTCAGATTGTATTGAGATGTTCACAAAAGTTGTTCAGCTCTACCGTAACTATAAGTTTGCCAAATATTGTTAGTTACAAATTACAAGTCCCTGTAAGTTATTCTGAAAAAAGTGAAAAAAACAAAATTTTCCTTAATTTTGTCAACAAAAAGTTCATGAAATATTAAAAAAACAGACTCTTAGCTACATTATTGCCATATATAGCTAAGCGGTATTATAAAGTTTGAATTAACTGATTTTCAGAAACTTTGGAGGTCCATAAAAAATTGGTCACCAAATTCGCCAAACTGAGTATAGGGTCTTACTACCCCATTGTAGGACAATCCAACCTGTACTGTCCAGTTCTTGTGTTTTTCCAAAAGTCTTTATTTGTCACATAGTGTAATTAGTCAATACCTATTTATCTGTAACCACAAAAAAATAGCATTTTCACAGTCAAACATACATAAATACATACTTGTACATCACTATGTATGTACTCCATCTGTACATCATTCTTTGTCTATTTTTATGTTGTTGCTATTTTCATTAGATTGTTTTTGTATTTTTCTTTAAAATCCGCTTTTCGAAATTACATGCATAACTTGCAACACATTACAAAAATCTAAACATTGTTATTTGTAAGACAACATCAGCTATAAGATGTTATCATGTGACTACGACACTAAAAAACATTTGTCTACTTGTTTAGGCATTTAGTTATTAAGTCTGTCAGTCGATAGCGTCGTCAGCTGCTTTATCTAAATGGCCATGAATGTGTGTTAAAACCAAAATTAAACCAAAAACTTAAGAAGAGATTGCATGTGTTATACATCATAAAAAATATATAAAATGTAAAACTAATCGAGCCATAGATGTGTCTCATAGATACGAGAACACTTGCCAACTTGCAATTATTGTTGTGGCAGCAGTAGTATGAAGCACCAGCAGTTACTTAAGTAGGCGAATCTTAATAATTGTTAATGTCTCAAGATGAATTTTAAATTTTACAGACTAGACGGATTTGCCACTTTATTACGCAAGTCGTCTTTAATATTCGCCATTCATTTACTTGCTCATTTTGTTATTTTATCTGTTTATTTTGTGTTCTCTTATGTTTTTTTTTCTGCTTCAATCTTTTTTGTAGCAACAAATATTATATTAATTAATTAGCAATTAAACAAATTAGAATAATCTAAATGAATATGAAAATGAATCGGTGCCCAGGATTTGAAGAATACAGACTCTCTCTCTCTCTCTCTCTCTCTCGTATGGAACAGATACTTATACAAATATAACTCTGATGAGCACAAAGAACTGAAGACAATATTTTATGTAACAAGGGAAAAATTAAAGTCAATAAATTTCGAAGCTATGAATTTTAATCGAACTGTAGGGTTTTTAATCCAAAAATATTTTATTATTCGCCCATGTTGTGGAAAACGCAGCGTTTTCAAATCGCTTATGGGTTGAAAAACCCAAAACGCATTTCGACATGTTCTGAAAACCGGGCGATTTGCTAGTGTTTTGCTATTTTCCGGAGTTGTGTTTGAGCAATGAAAACATAGTTTTTTTATTATAACAAAACATAATTAAACAAATAAAATTTTAAATTAAAATGCCTACAGCGTTCCTGCTTGCTATACTGGCTTAAAAATATACTACAATTATCGCCAGTTCCTGCATAAGTAGACAATTGAGACAGACAACTGACAAACTCAAAGCTAATTTTTAAATTGCATGTATAAAACAGGTTTTTACTATGAGAGAATAAAAGTAGTGCTTACAAACCTGCTGATGGCGAATTCCCGGTTTGGAGCACTACATTTTTGATACAAAAAGCGCTTTTTGAAGCGCTGGATATCATCACAATTTTCAGCACAAAAACTGTAAGTATATGGAACTTTCTCGCTTAAGAACCTGCATTGTATCAGCAGTGAAAAAATCTGCTTTTTTGTATAGTTTTTTTTTCATATACATTCACTGCTCTGCAATAAGCTATTCTTTTAAGCGCATTATTATGCTCTTTATTGCCTTAGTGCTTCAAAAAACATGAACAATTTTTACTGTGTAATTAAAATCATGAAAAAACGTTACATGTTTTTCTTCAAATAAAAAGAAAACATATTAAATTTAAATTGTGCATCATTTTATTTTCTCTTTAAGGTGCAGATTAAATAAAAATAGACCAGATCGCTTCAGTATACACTAGCGGTTTGAAAACGCCAAATTTCTAGCGTTTTCGTTTGTCAGAACACCTGCTTGGCGTTTTCAAATTGAAAATGCCAATTTTAAGAGTTGAAAAGGGTTGAACTAAACACTATGATGTTTTCATGATCTACCGCGATCTCTTCATCAGAACTTTTGTTATACATTTCCACCATGTGACCGTGTTAAAGTCAAGTAGAGTTTTCCAAGCTTACTTTAACTTTTTTGATTGCTTAGAAGTTTCACAACATTTGGTTCTTGTCTTAGTTATTTAGTGCATGAGCTTTTTTTCCCATAATTTCACAACCTACACTGTAGAGCATAACAACGTTGTTTTCGGAATCCGCAACCACTGAGTAGTGGCGTGACATGAAATACACATAAAAACTGATGAGGAAGTGCTGAGGCTTCCGAAAGGTTGTGGAAGTAATAATCGTTAACTTCCCAGTGGCAAACTTTTGAATGCCTTCATTTATAAGACCTTCTGTAAGACCTTCTTTGACTTTTTTAGGATCCAGTACTCAAGCTCGCTTGCCTTCTCAGGAAGGCCTACCTACTCCCTTCTACATAGCTTGTTTTTTATTATGTGCATGTATTAGTGTTCGGGTTTTATAATTGTTCGAATAAAATTTCACAATTTTTTTCTTATTCGAACAGCCGAATAACTTAAAACTTTTATTGGAATATTCGAACGAATAAGGAATAAAAAATTTCATTCGAATAACCACTTTCAAAATCACGATTTTCATATTCTATCACTGCTATGCCGTAAATGTTGTACAAATTATCTTGAACGTATTTTAACTATATCTGGTGAAAATGGGAATGGTACAAAATGTTCCTGAGTCGTGAAAACAGATCATATGACAAAATTATAACAAAAATTTTAACAAAATACCTCACTGTACAAGCAGATTTTTTCGAAAAGTACAGTAATTTAACTAGTTTGAAGAAACCAATACAAGACAAGTAGCTTAAGTTTGGGTCTAGAACCTATCACTGAGTATCTTAATTATGTTAATTGACTCCCTCCAATGATAACTTCATGTAAAAGTTACCGATCCCTTTCATATAAAACTACGGAACTTGAACCGGTTGCTTGCTAGTCCTTGGGAACCAGTCACTTGTCATGTGACAGATTCTCTTCTCTCTAGGGCAGTTTCGACTTTTTAAAGGCGATAGCAGATATTCCATCTTCAGCCAGCCAAACTCCTTCCTACATATTATTTCTTCGACTAAATTAAGATAACTTTTCGTTACATATTTTGTTATTGGGTCCATATTATTATTGTCAGATATGTTTGGATTTTTAGTGAAACTTCCAATTTGTATATTGTGTACTTTAGAAAAAAGGTGGAAGAGTGGAGAAGTTGTTGATCCGTGACATTTGTAAGTCTTAGAACACTTTTTGAAAAGAATTTGAATTTTCTAATTCTGTTCTTCAAAATATTTCCAGATCATGCTGCAATTGAAAACGAAATCTGTAACGGAGTTACGCAATATCTAAACAACTCCTTACACAAGTATTTATAATTTGGTGGCTTACCTAACACATGCTATTGTTAACAACATAATAAAGTATTTAATTTAAGATGATATTTTACATTCGTAAATGTAAATTAATTTTTATAAAACGTAGTTTAAAAGAGTTCTTCAAAAAAAAGTTCTTCGAATAATTCTCATTCGAATACCAACACTAGTATGTGTACATACTAGGGTATTCACTCGATTAATGTTTGCTCGAATTATCGGAAAATTGAAATCAAATAATGTTCGATCAAACAAAATATTTCAATTTCGAGTAGAAATTTATTCGAGTAATTTAAGTCGATTATTCGAATAACTCGAGTAAAAAGTTTTATGTAAATTTCCTTTTTTCGGATGCATTTATTCAGATTTCTTAACCAAAACTAGCAAAATATCTTAATTTTATAACATTTTTCATTCAATTCAATCGTTGTGAGATACTATTGGACCGCTTGATGTAGATATTAAGGAATTAAGTAAATTTACAGCAACAATAGGGGCGAAGGAACAATTTTTGTTACCTTGTAGTGAAGCTCGGAAATATTTCCATCGAGCAACAACTACATATTTGAAACAAAGAAAATATTTCGATAATTGGTAGATAGTAAATTTAAGTGCTAGTGTTTTATTTTTTTTTTCATTACAGCATTTTCGCTTTCTGCCCGATTTCGGTCTATTATAGCTTAAAATGTTAGAAATCGAATGGATTATTTAATAATTATAAAACTATGGACTTTGTTATTATTTGTTGTACAAAACAGCTTCTGAAGTGACAGCAATTGGAGAAAATCATTCAAAATTTCATTAAATTTAACTTCGATCCACTGTAACTCAGTCCCTTTTTGTCCGATCAAAGCAAACAAGCGACCATTGGACACGCAATTTAATAGCATTTAAAACAATATATTATTTTATTCGAACCAGCCTTTCACGCTGGATGGAGCTTTATGCATCGGCAATGGCCGAAATAAAGTTGCAAAGCAGTGTTATTGAATGAATTGCCTTGCAATAATTGTTACGATAATATGATAATAAAAATTTTCCCAAAGCAGAAACTTCTCAAAGCGATGCATTTAAATAGCGTATTATTTTAGATGATCAACTGTTTATAAAATATATAACACGGCAATAAAACTCGATTTAAAAAATTTTTTCCAAACAAAAATTAGAAAAAAAACCGAGTCAATTTAAAAGGTTTTCGATTAATTCGAATCATTTTTAAACGAAAAAGTTACTCAAATAACTCGAACGAAATAAAATCTTTACTCGATTGGTCGAGTAATTTAAAAACCTCAATTTCGATTAATTGATTAATAGAACAATTGAAAAGTCGATTAAAATGGTTACCCTATTGCTAACAAAACGCATACTACACCTCTAATACCACTCACCTCCGCTAATCAACCTAAATTTTGATGAAATATTTGAATTTTTTTTTCTATACCCATAAGCCCACAACTTCTTTCAAAATAGATTCATTAAAAATAAAAATAAAAAAAAATTAAAATTGAAAAGTTTATTTTCCCAAATTGTGCTAGAGGCAAAATAATTAAATTAATTTAAGCTTAAGAAGTATGTGTTCCTGCTTCATTGTGAATACAACTCAGTTGGCTTTATTTATCAATAGAGTCCCATTATTGTGGCGACGAAAAAAAGACAAAAAAAATATTTAAGCATTTTATTGCATAATTTACGTGGTGTAATTCGCTTTGTCGAATAAACTTTGTATTGCATTCAGAAAAATATATATATTTTTTTCTTAATTTTTTTCCTTTGAATTGTACATCTGCAAAAATAATAAAAATGAAAGAAAAAAATTGTTGTAAAGCTGTTTTAAAAAGACTTGTTTTTTAGTGGTTTCACCAGCCAGCCATTCTCTTCTTCTTTATTGGATTTTTTGTAAAACTTGCAACGAGGAGTTAAAAAAAAAACAGAAATAAATAATTTAAGGCTTTTTTACATTTTGTAATTTTATAATAATATAGTTTCTTGTTAATGTGCTTTTGCATTCATCTTGTTATTAATATTTTATACGATTTTCATTGACACTTTTAAATTATTTTTAATTAAGAAGATTCGTACAGTCAGTCAAGGAGTCGAAATTGTAAGCAAGATTTAACTATTCAACTTGCTTTTATGCAACATTATGTGATTAAGTACTCAACACTGTTTAGAAACATAATTTTCCAGTTATTCTCCTCTATGAATGAATAATTCATTTTAAAGGAATTACAGAAAAAGCAAAAAAGTTGATACAAATTTGCTAAAAACAAATTTGACAAATCAAAATTGGAAAATCGTTAAGACTCGTCTAATTGCTTGCTTTTTTTTTTTTTTTTTTTTTTTTTTGATGACGATTGAAGACAATATTGCTTTTAACATTTTTAAATTTAATGTACATAAATATTCAGCAGACCTGTTAAGACAATTTTATATATTAACTATTTTTTAAACTTCATGATAAAATTGAAAGGAGTTGTTAAAAATGCAGACAACATCAAGTTTTGTATACAAGGATCAAATTACGACATTGATCGAAATTTTCATTTAAACGAATGCCGTAATTTGGCCCCAGAATAAGAGACTTGCAAGATACACCTAAATATGCTTTCAAGGAATTCAACAAATGATTTTCTGATGTCTATGCTAATACACATCACATGATATAACTTTGATTCAACATGATTCTTCGTATTATTTCAGTATCAACTTCATTTTGATTTAACTGTACTGGAACATTAATTAAATCAACATAAAGTATAGTTATTTCAAAAGGAAAAATGTTCTCTGAAGGTTATTGTAAAGTCATGTTGAATTAACATGAAACACCTATAAAGGAAAATTACTACCGAAAAAACTTAAATTAAATTATCCTTGTTTTCGACACTTTTAATATGAAATTCTTCTGTGTGTTCTTAGAAACTTACGGACTGAATTTCAAGTTTCTAGATTGTGCGAAAAGCCCAATTTAGTGTTCTAGTTATGTATATGAACTAGTGCTTTTCATTCGGGATTTCGCGGGAAAAAATTCCCGGGATCCCGCACATTTTTCGGGAAATAAATCCCGGGAAAATTGTGCGGGAATTCCCGGGATTTATTAAATATTATTATGATAACTTTTCTTCTTTGTAAGCACACATTTTAGTGCTGCTTTTATTTAGAAAAATATGTAAATAAAAGAAAAAAATTTAATTTTTGGAACATTTTATTTGTCTCCATTTTTTCATATTTTTCTAAGAGCAGCACTCAAAAAACATATTTCGTGAAGAAATGAAAATAACAGATTGTCACTAAGTGGACATAGCGAAAGTGGGCATAATAAAGAACTACTGCCCCCCTATTTTGTAACTCGCTAAAGATAAATCTCTATCGCTAAAAATCTATACGGTCGAATTATCAATTTTCCTCTACGAATACAATTTTGCAACGTGTATTGCTAAATTATGGAATGTCTTGAAAATTTAATCCACCGAAATTTTAGTATTTTATGTCATCGCCAAAAATGTTTAATTTTGTATTTGTGCAGCATTTTAGCGATCAAG
Organism: Panzeria rudis; assembly: GCA_956483635.1. NCBI lineage: Eukaryota > Metazoa > Arthropoda > Insecta > Diptera > Tachinidae > Panzeria > Panzeria rudis. The sequence goes on along the minus strand of OY101449.1, from coordinate 152,176,875 downwards.
ATTTAGCTTTAGCACTAGCGAATTACGGAATAAGGCGGCTGGTCTATATTTTCTGAAAATATCAGATTGTTATTTTAAGCCACACATGAGTTTTTTGAAGCTCAAAATTTCGAATTTTTCAAAAATTTAAAATTTTTGCAAAAAAAAAATCAAAGCTTCATGTACAACAGGTTCACACAGGGTTCAATTAAAAATCGATACAAACAAAAAAATGTAATTTTCAGGTGGTCACTTTTCCGCCACTTAATTATTTCAATTCAGTTTTGCTTAGCAGTATGAAATGCTCTTTAATGTCTTATGAAATAAATCATAAATCATTGCAATATCTTTTTTACTTAAGAAGCTACGGAAATTATAAAAAAGTATGAAACTAGTACATTCTTTTACTTCGGGTGGCTACTAATCAGAAGTTATGCAATAAAAAATAAATTTTTTTTAATTTAAATTAAAAACCATACGGCACTGCTAAAGACCTCAAATTTTATAATTTTTTTTACTTACGTTTAATGCATCCATAACCTTATTTGACAGATCTCGTAAATTGGTATTTGTTTTGTTCAAATAAATTAAGTGAAATGCTATTTTGTATCGTTTTGTACTGGGCGGCAATTCCCGGGAAATTGAAAAATCAATCCCGCTTTCCCGCGAAATTAAAAAGTCCGGGAAAAGAAAAACTCTAATATGAACACAACGAAATTAGTCTTGCCCTTAGCCAATATTATGTAAATAAGTAAAAACAAGTTAAATTTGAAAATTTTTTAAATAACACGAGTTACCATGCCATGACCTTAGACAATTTTGTTTTACTTCTTTATTTTTACTTTTTAAATAAAGTGTTTGGAAAAAGAGATTACTGCACCCACTACCACCAATCAAATGCCTGTCGTGAGTTGAATTTTCGGTATAAAAAAGCATGTTTATTTTTGTTGTGGCGAAAGTTTGTGGTAAATTTGAATTATAATTGGCTTCCGCATAGTGAATTTTGTAGTACGAATAACTACTCGTAGCATTTCAAAGTACGAAATAATAAATATTTTACTGGTAAAGCATGGCTATTTTATTTATTGTTATTTTTTGACGTTGCGTTTATTGTTTAAACCACAAATTGTTGTAAATATTTGTAAGTTTATTTGTTTATGTGCAATAGTATTTATTTACATTGCATGAAATGTTAATTTTCAACAAGTTATAAATCAAAGTACATATTTTGCTCATGATAATATTTTCAATACAAGCAAATATATCAAATATTTACAATGAAGTTTTAATGTTAATTTAATTTAAAAACATTTCGACAGCTTGTCTAACCAGGCTTTGGTGTACAAGTATTTGACAATCATCTATTTCAATTTATTTATTTGCACTAATTGCTGCTATATTTTACTTTTTTGAATTTAGTAACTTCATTTTTAGTACGACATTTCTGTATATCTTTTCTTTTGTTTGTTGGCCAGTAACAAACTACGGGTTAAAGTATTTTTTGTTTTGCTTTTTTTGTTGTATATTATTACATAATGAGTTAAAAGTGATTGACTGCCCGCGATAACTGATATACGATACGAGCAAATTGTTCTTGTTTTTGTGTACACATTTAATAAATGTTAATAAAGCATTATTTCGTTTGCTGGCGGTAATTTCAAAGTATGTACATACTTTAAAAATAAGCAATTAGTTTAAGTATATTTCACATGGAAAATTCAGTACTATTGTACTATTTTCAGTACTTTTTCTTTTTCAAAATACCGCAGTACCCCCACGACATAAAAAGTTACTTTTTCCAATATGTAACGTTAAAAAATACTAACCAAAATTATAGTAAACTCAAATATTTTTGCAAAAACTACTTAAATTTTTTTTAGGTTTATTAGTTTTCAAGCTATACGTTTCAAAAACAAGTTTAAAAAATCTTGATTTCTTTATTTGAAGAAAACAAATCTGTTAAAACATAAAATTCCTTGTTATGGGAGGCTAATTAATTCCCATTCTGCTTATTGAGGTGAAATGAAATTGAATGGAATAAAAACAAAAAGAAATATGCATAGGAATCTTTATAGCCGCATAGGCACGAAGATCTGAACAGGCCAAGAGATGTGAGTGCCAAATGGTAGCAATAGCCACAAATATAAAACTAAGTTTTGTTTAACCACTGGCTGAACTTTATTAATGTCTGCCCTACGGTCCTTTTCACAATGTACGATTAAAAGTTAACGTGAACTTTAACGGCAAGTTTTATATGACGAACTTGCTGTTAAAGGCCACATTAACTTTTAGTCGTACATTGTGAAAAGGGCCGTTGAGATATGAAAAGTTGTTGTTAGTTCAAGTTACTTATATGTAGTCCTAAATTCTTTTTTCATTTAATAACTAGGACAAAACTCAGGAATTTCCGTATTTAGAGTGAAGGCTAACCCAAAGAGTTTCAAGATCGAGACAAAACTAGAGAAATAATGAAAAAATATGTTCAAATGTCAAGAATGGTTCTGTTGTATGATAATTAAAATTAGCAGAAGTTGTATTTTGTACATTCTTGATAAAAGTACCATTAAGGTGAAAAAAGTACCTTTTAAGTTGAAGTTCAGTACCATTTCTAAACCTGTATTTTCCATTACTGTTACAGTTACATTTTAAAACATTATATTTTTATAACCTATATTCACAAATTTACTATACAATAAATTTATGTGCGGCATCCTGTTCTAGAGTCCTGCATAATAATCATGACAATTTGCTTAAATAATTTGTGTTAAGATATTTTAGTAAAAATAACGTTATGATGGGCATACACATACTGGCATACTGAAGAAATTGCTGTACTGAACTTGTAGTACACGAAGATCTACACATTCTACAAGTTCAACGAACTATTTTTAAAATTGTATTTTCTAGTAAAAGCTCCTTGCAACATTGCTGTTGCGAAAGTATTTGATTTATAACAAATATCTTAAGCACGCCATCAAGATATCTTGCGCAGGACTCTAAAGCATACATTTTTCATCTTGTGTATACTAACAAAAGCCTTAATAGATTTTCTGTTGATTTTTTAGTTATGACATTTTTTAGTACATGAATGAGCCAACTAATAATTTCTATTTTTTGTTAAACTCCTATAATTAACATTTTCTTAGATTAAATATTTTTTTAACTCTTGCTGACTGACACAATACATTTATGTCAATTGCTCAATTTAGAACATATTAGGTGTGTTTGAGCACTTTTCCAGTAATGTTTATCCAGTAACACAATGATAGAAAGTACAATCAAATTTACTCTCTATTCAAAAAATATTCAAAAAATTTGTCGAGCAACATTTTGTAAAAACTTGCAAGTTATAATAATGAACAATAAACAACGCAATAAATATCAACAATCAAAATAAACTTTATTTATGTGTAAACATGTTTTATGTTGCTAGTTTTTACTGTAAAAAATTTCAACAGTAAAATCCAGCAAGATCTTAGCAACAAAAATGTTTCTTATACTCCCTCGTTACAAATGTTTAAAATAAAACGAACGCAATCCAGTACAAATAAGTAATAAGCTGTATAAATTATCGAGAACTCAAACACACCTATTGTAGTAGTTGACTATTTTATAAATGTTGTTATTAAATTCAATTAATCATGTTTAAAAACATGGTTGCTAAATGTTTATTTAAAAGATACCAACATCATGGAACTCTTACAATTGGTTGTGAATTGAACAAAAATAATAATTTCATTGTGCAATTTTGGAAATAACGAAAGCGTGTCTTAACACATTATTAACACATTCTTAATATAATTAACAAACCATTTGTATTTAAGCCATAATGTTGATGAAACATTGTAACAAATTAAATAGAATATGTAGCAATTTATTAACACTTAAATATTGTAACCAAAATGCTTATACATACGAGTACTTTTCAAAGATTAAAAAATAAAAAAATTTTGCATGAAAATAACATAAATATGTAAGATATAAGCAGATTGTAAAAATAAGTATGTATGTATATTAAATAGAAATAGTTATTGACATAACCCGAAAGCCTAATTTATTTTTCTAATGTAAACAACTTTGTCTTTCTTGCAGTGTTGCCAATGAAGAATTCGGAAATTACACATGACCGGGTACAAAATTACACATTTGAAGAAAAATTACACATGATATTTTTTCTATTTGTTTAACCATAATTTCAATAAATTTGTAACATATTTTTAACTTCGTATTTCAGTTTATATAAAATAGGTTATTTCAGTACAACCAAAATGTGTACTGAAAACATATCGAGCTTTAACACCATAAAAAGCTTAACCACCAAAAATTAAATTTTACGGGAGAAGTATACTTACTTTAAATCGAAGTAGAGACTTAATATTGGCTACATAGGACTGTAGTGGGCTGATGATATATGTAATGTTAATAAATGCTGGGGTTTTTTTTTGGAATGTTTTTATTTCTGAAGTTGAATTAAACAAATTCTTGTGAAAACAAATTCTTGTGGACTGTAGTGGTTTCGAAACATCTGATGCCAGTTCAACCTCCCGTACAGTCAAATTTTTCTTTCAATGTTCAATTATTAGAATTTTTTTCTAAAATAAAAATAATTTAATCGAAAGATTAAATTGAAAACGGACTTAATCTAAAATAATTAAATAAGTATAGAAATTGTTTAAGCATTTGTTAATAAATTTTAGATTTTATTAAAAATATCAAGATTATGCCGGGATTTCGTGATTGCATTCCCGTAAAAAAAACTCTAGTATCAAGCGACATGAGCATTTAATCAAGGCAATATATGACTTCATTTTTCAAAAATTATCTACCGAGTTTTATTGTTCAAATATTACGTAGGGGGAGAATCGGAGTCAAATCCAACCAAATTTATGAATAGAATACAATTTTCTACAATAGAATTTTCCAAGAAATTAAAAACATTGGCTTGAGTAGATTGCATTACTTTAAATCAAAAAACGAATGCTGAGTACTGGACATTATAAATAAAATCTTATTAAGGCAGTTTGTTTTGTTGAACTTACATCAATTGTTTAGTCTATAATAATAAGAAAAAAATGTATTTTGTTCAGAAAGTGAAGTAGAAATTACACACAATATGTGTAATTACACACAGATTGGCAACACTGCTTTCTTGTTTATCCGCATAGACATGCTCTTTACATATTCAAGAAAAAATAGCCTAATGGCGTCAAATCGGACGGACAAGGTGCCAGTCAATGAATTTAAGTCGTGAAATTAGTCAGTCGTCAGTCAAATGTTTCTTTAATAAAATTAGTGCCTGTTGAATTTCTCGTATTGAACTACACTCTAAAGCATTACTTCAAATTTACGATCATATATTGTCTAAATTTGTGTTGAAAATTTCGTCTTGTGTAAAATTACATCGATTTTGTAGTTATTTTATTGAAGAAAAAACCTTTCAAATTAAACATATTTAGTCCAAGTGGAAAAAATGTAACATAAAGTATAATACGGCTATGGCTGAATGGCAGATACGTCAGACTATCAGTCAGGAGGTCGCGGTTCAAACCTGCACGCGGCCAATCGATTTTTTTAGTAAAAACATTTTGTTGAAAAATAATGCGTGTGTAATTTTAGGTCGATAATAATCTGTAAAGTGTTGCCGACTATTATCGACCTAATTTTCAACAAAAGTGTTTTAGAGTGTATGTATGAGGAATTTTCAAACATTGCTACGGCGCACAGTAGGGCAGAATCAAAATATTAGCAACATAAATCAGGCATTTCTAAACGGATAGTCCTATCCGAATAATTTATGGAATTTACATGGACATAGCAAAGAAGTACTTCCGTATATGTTTTTAATACCAGCTCTCCAAATTGCTCAGGAGCGGAGCTATGAAGTCTCAAAGTAAGGCCCTTCGGTCATTTAACTTTTTCAATTTTTTTCAACCTTTTTTCTGCCAGATTGGCTTTTTACCTCTGTGTACCGTCCGTATTTGGCATTTTGGCAAATAAATGCGTACAAATAAGGGTTCTAAGAATTGTGGAACATATGGACTAAAGTCAAAATTTTGATGTAAAATGTGTCGATTCATGTCTGTACAGATGCCTTTCAGATAACTATACATTTGTTATATGTTCCAACAAACATTTTTTATATAAAAAAATGTGATTGATGTTGCTTTTACACAATATTTATTTCACAAATATCCACAATGTAAGTACTTTTTATATTTTTATAATAAATCGATTAACATAGGATATACATAATTATATCTTTTGCAATTCATTACAAAATTTTTAGCTTTATAAGCAATTTGCATATTTAGAAAATATTTTTAAAAAAGCAGTGAAGCGAAACTTGTATAATACATTCATTATATCTTAGAAATTTTAATATTGCAAAAGTACTATTCGAAAATACTCAAGTATATACATTCCTAAATACATACCTACATACACATACATACATACTGATGTAAAAATAATAGCTAATATTTACTTGAGACTTTAAAACTTTGAAACTTTTATAATGAAATTCTTATTTTTATTTATAAAATGTTAGAAACGTAATTACGTACAATTTTCTCATTTGATTTACCGGGCATAGGGAGCTGACCAGAGTCTTTGGTGGAAATCGAGCTCATGCCTCTTAGTCTCATTGACTAGCACACTAAATTGGTTATAATATACGAGTATGTATGCCTATTGAAAAGAAACATAATTCTTGCTGTTGACAATAAATAAGTTTTCGCAATGTTTGTTGTCATACAAGTTGTCTCAAAATGTTTTGAGTTCATTCTATTTACGTTTTCAAAATATTTTAAATGACACCATTTAAAATGTAAACCGGAAACGTTTATTTCAAAGCGGATATTAAAATAATAACTAATTATGGCCAACAACAACATCTGCAAATACCAATAAAAATGTTTATAAACATAATTATATACCAAAACAAAAAAGCATTTGGAAAGAAATGAAATTGAAGAAAAATATAAAAACAAATATACAAACAATTAAATGAGTTTACAAATTTAACCCACTAACCAGCTTCAACATTAAAAAGAAGAAGAAGAAGAAAATCAGTCAGCAGTTTGACAACTTGAGCAGCTTTATTTGGCCAAGCGCGCATCAACTGATGCAGACACTATACACATGTTCCAACATATAAATATGTACGTAAAAGGTGCGTTACTTTTACTCAAATCAACATTTAGCAGTAAAACTAAAAAAATCTAAACGAAAAGATACACAATCATGACAATTATGGGTTGTTGTCATTGCCGCCAGGCCATTTTTTCAAACGTAAATAAATTATTGGTTGGGCCGGCATGAATATGGACTCAACTAAGAGTGTAAATATAAAATAATTTTCTTTTCTAAGTAAACAAGACAAACCAGACCAGACCATCCGTCAGCAACTTCAGTTATTTGCCTTTTGAATTTTTGATACAGACGACAGACAGTCAAGCAAAAAACAGACAATCATCCATTTTTACTCTTTGCTGAATTAGTTATTGGAAAACACTCGCAAACGAGAAGTTTGCAAGTGAAAACTTTTCCTTTTTAAAACAACTTACAAGCAAATAACAAACAAAAATATTTTTTTACAACTAAAATTTAAAGAAAAACACACAGAAAAAAGAAACTTGATAATTGCAGAAACGTGAAGTTTGTCGTCTTTTAGGAAAAGCAAAAAAAAGTGGGCAAAATAAAAATTGTTTAAAAGCATGAATGGCTTTTTTTTGCTTTGAAAAAGTATTTATCTTCAAAGAATCGAAAAAGATAACAACAAAAACAATTGAACCATCAACGTGACTGCAATAAATTATGCCTTCTAGCAAAAAGTAAACAACAAAACCATAATGCGAACACTAAAAAGCATTTGAGTTAAATTCGGTTTTAGTAATAATTTTTAACGACTTTCTGTTATAAGTGAATGTTTAGATACATTTTCAAAAGCAACATGTTTCGTGAGGTAATTAATTATATTAAAATTTTAACTGAAAGTTTTTGTAAAAAAAATTGCTAAAATATTTTGAAAATACCTTTCGCGAACAACATTTATACAACCTACAACCCCCAGAATAGTTTGTGAGTTGATGTTTTATAAATAAAAGACTAAAAAATTACAAAACAATTGTTAAATTCACAACATGTTGTAGATGTTGTAGATCGTATAAATGTTGTTGGTAATTTTCACATAAACATGTTTCTAAGCAAATGTTTATATTTAAATTACTGACCACAATTATAAGATCTACAACACATACAACAGCTTGTGAATTGCCTATATGAATAGCACTTGCTTTTCTGACTAGAACAGAAAAGATGTCATTTAGTTTCTTTGTTTATCATTAAAACTGAGCTGTAACAGAAACTCTGAAATATTTTTTTAAAGCAACAATAAAATTAAAATTTATGATACTGAAATATTTTATAGGAATATAAGCCACTGACATGACTGATATAAAGGCCTGCTGATAGCTTCTATAAATTTTTATTTAAAATATTTTCAAGCTTAATTTTCTGAATTAAATAATTCAAGCTATGGCCCAATTGTCATACATTTTAATTTTTACGGCATCTTATTTTATAAAAAACACCCCTATCGCGAATAACAAGTGAAATGTATGTTCCCATGAAATTTTCATTTCCCTTCGAGGGAAAATTGCTATCGTGAAGTTCCCGTGAACGTTTTTTCCCGCTATCAGTTCTTAGTGAATGTAAGTAAGGAAGAAGCTTAATAAACTAAATTAAAAATCAAAGAAATTTTTGTTAAAAAATGAAAAAATGCAGTGCTAAGAATTGGAATTATCTCTTTATTTCATGAGGAATCTAAACAAAATCGAATTGTTCGTCCAGGATTGCTAGATGCATCAAATGCCTTGGAGTACCCGAGCCATTACAGGCAGCCTAATTTAATGAAATAGTCTTTTGGTGTTAAATTAAATTTTCTCAAGAGTAAGTAAAACTTGGTTTTTATATATTTTGGACACGATGAATAATTTTGTATGGACGCGGGAAAATCATTTGCTATTCCATCATCGCGAAACTTATTTCATGTATGCCGGGAAGGTGTTGCATGGAGTTAGTGTTTAGATAAATGTGTTATTAGTATTAAGATAAATGAACACTATTTACTGAATTTGTCCTGAAAATATATATTAATAATTGGAAGGATAAAATTGCAATTACATGATGTATTTATGCATTTCGCCTGCTAAAATAAAGTGAACAAAAACAGGGGAAAAGGGAAAAATCATTCATGATAAGGGGAATTTCATGACATTTTCGAATGAAATTAGTGGCTTTTACGTAAAAGTTAGCAGGCTTTTACGTAAAAAAAATACCCAGTACAGTAGGTTGGGAATTGGATAAATAGTTTTTGATTTATTTATTACATGTTACAAATTATATTTGGCCAATTCAAAGCCTGTTGTATTCGTTGCAGAACGTATAAATATTGTTAGTACACAGAAAAAATTGTAAATACAATAAATTTTTTCGTTATATCAATTAAATAATTATATGATTTTGAAACTACAACGATTTTTGTAAATACAATTACGAAATTGAAAGTTAAAGGAAAATCAGAAAATTTTATTTAAAATTTTTTTTTTGTTGATTTCGAATTTATTTCAATTAAGATTATTGTTATATCAACAATGTGAATTGTTGATTTTCAGAACAAATTTTAACTATCATAATTGTTGTATTAACAATATTTTTTTATACAATCACAATCCTCGCAGCGACAAACACTAAATATCTTTGGGCGGACTCGAACGGGCTACCTCTGGACTAATAGACTAACGTTCTTACCTCTCAGCTACAGAGCAATTCGTTATTAAATACACAAATAATGAATACATACAAAACGTGATTTGTTTTGTTTCATCTACGTGTGTGCATTCATTTGTTATATCAACAATGGTGATTGTGAATTTTTTTCACAATACATAACAAAAAATTTTGTTAGCTCAGTTTGTTTAAAAAAATTTCTTGATTTGCTTTGTTTCATTTACGTGTGTGCATTCATTTGTTATATCAACAATGATGATTGTTAATTTTTTTCACAAAACATAACAAAAAGTTTGGTTAGTTCAATTTGTAGGAAAAAAATTCTGTGTTTGTCGTATCAACAACTCAATTTGTTATATTGACAAAATATATGTTTGAATTTAAATTACATATTAACAATTGAAATTGTTAGTTGCAGTTTGATGATATTTTTTTCTGTGTAATTTCCACATAAGCATTTGCTTAGAAACATGTTTTTGTGGAAATTGCCTACAACATTTATATGACCTAGAACACCTACAACAGGTTGTAAATTGAACAATTAGAAGTTAATATACCGATCAAATCAATGAAGACCTTTTTGGTGGGAGTCACAGCCAGACATATAGACTGGCAAACTACCCCGTAGTATGCGAATTATGCACAATATTTTATTGTTTTATTGTTATGCTAGTAACAAAAATGTGCCTTCTTCTACGCAGGTTTTCTTGCCTTAAATCTCAAAATGTGTTTTATTTTTTTCTCTCTTTTTATTCTACATACTAATAATGTGCAGCCTAGATCCCACTATCGGTGCAACGCACCGATTTTCGTCGGCTCACTGCAATAGAGCCATCGATAATATAGCCAAATAGCTTTGATTCTTAACTAATTGAGAAACAAGGGCGTAATTGCACTACATTGCAGTGGTAATAAGCCCATACGGCCTTATTTCGCAATTAATTGAGAAATAAGGCCATTTTGCTGTATTACCTAATGGCTTCATTGCAGTTAGCCGACGAAAATCGGTGCGTTGCAACGATATTGGGATCTTAGCTTAAGCCCAGTTTTAATATTTTTGAGAATATAATTTATAAAACATATAAAGTAACCAATTTTAAGCCACATGCTTACATAAACTTGCAACATTTATAATATGAAGAGTTCAATTCAGTAACTGTTGCGGGTGTTACAGATCATATTAAGATTGTTGGCAATTTCAACATAAACATTTATTTAAGCAAATGCTTATCTAGTGTTTACCAAAACATTTATACGATATACAACATATACTCCAGGTTGTGTATTGAACAAATATGTTTGAAAAAGCTCTTAGAATTATTAATGCTGCAGCCTTTTTTAAGCGTGTGGCTTTAAATTTGTTGCTTTATATACATTGTAAATTGTACACGATCAAGACAATATAAATAAATATTTCACAGCAAACTAAATTTTTTTACTACTTCACGAGTACTTTTAGGTCAGTGTAGCAATATTTTTAAGTGTCAATAAATTTGTTCATTGTTTTTGCACTGTTATAATATATTAGAAGAAAAAAACTCATCAAACTAAACACGGTCATCAATATAAAGTGCAGCTTCATAAAAATGCAATTGATATTTATTTCTTTACTAAAATGAATCAATTTTTGAAAACATTTTTATTACTATAAATTAAAAAAAAACAAATCTGAAAACATTCCAAAGAAGAAATCGCAAGTTGTTCAACAACTACATTAAAAGTAAGCTGACTAAGATATTTATGATGATGGTAATTGTTTTTTTGGCCACTTTTTTTACCAGCTTCATCATGCACTCGTACTAGATACTCAAAGGCAGCATAAAATCATTGTAATCAATATAAGCAACAACCGACGGACCACTGGTGGCAAATTCTCCATGTCAGTGTTCATACAATTACAGACAGATTTGCACTCACAACAACATAAATGATCTTCAAAAAGAAAAAAAAATATATAAAGAAATAAAAAACGTCTTTTACGGGTATAAAACATGGGCGGGAAAGTCCATGTCTTTTGTTTCTGTGTATCGAAAGAAGAAATATAAAAAAATAAAAAGAAAACACATAATAAAACATCAGTTAAAAGCGAAAATAATCGAAAGTATGCAAAGACTTTTACTTGACTTGAAAATTTTTTGCCAAGAAGCCAGTTTAAATAAAAAAGCTGTTATTGATTTTTTTTAATTAATCACAATGCCCGCCTACTGTAAACAAAGATTTAGAGAAATGTTACTTTTTGTAACCTGTTGAAAAGATCTTTAAAAAAACTAGCACCTTTTTAGCAGTTAGAAACGAAAGAAGGGGAAGGGAAAATGGAAAAAAAAGATTTTTTTTAAATTAAAAATTGGTTAGATTTTTTTTCATTTAAATCTATTTAAAAGTTATTAAATAATTTAATAAAGTATAACAAGTTTTAGTATAGTTTTGCGCAACATGTTGCCAGCAGCATGATCATTTTAAATTATATCAACCTAATTCATAAAAAAATTTTTTGATTAATAAAAGGCTTATAAAATACATTTTTGTATGAAAATCGCAAAAAAAAATGCAACATGAGAAACAATCCTAAAGCAGGTTAAAACTCGCTAACACGGCAAGGAACGCTGAAAATTTAAGAGAAATTGTAAAATTGATGAAAATTTGCAAAATTTTGTTAAAAGTGAAATGATTGCAAAGTGTAATATTGGTTAAAAGTCCTTAAAAATGGGAGAAATCCAAAAACTTTATAAAAATCACGCCTAGCACGAAAATGGCGTAAATTTGCGAAAAATTGCAAAAATTTAAAGAAGCACTAAAACTGTAAGGAATTAAAAAGCACTAAAACTTTAAGGAATGAAAAAAATTTGGAAAAAAAAAATCGAGAAATTGGCGAAAATTCGCAAAAACTTGCTGAGAGCGACATGATAGCAATATCTAATATTGATAAAAAATCATTAAAATTTTAAAGACGTTGAATGCCCACAAAAACAAAACTCTATCGTGAACATGGCAAAAGTTCGCGAGAAATCCCAAAATTGAAACCAAGCTCTAAAATTTATTCAAAATGGCTAAAACTGTAAAAAGTAAAAGCTTCGGAAAAAACACAAAAATCTTGCAATGCAAATTTGCAAATTTTTTTTAATTTTTAACCAATTTTGGCATTTTGTCTCATGTTTGTAATGTATTGGGAATTTCTTCAAATTTTTGCAATTATTTCCGCAATTTTGACGTTATTGTGATAAAAATGTTTTTGGCAAAGTTTTACACTCGTATTTTCAAATACGTCCGGCATTGACTAGCAACCACCGAAAACATACTCAAACAATTTCGTTTGATCATCAAAGCTAAACGAATAAACAATTAACAACAGCAAACAATGCGACAGAAATCATTTGCTATTGCTATGCTGTTTTAATTTTCAACAGCACATAATAACAAAAGCAATATGGTAAATAGTTTGGTTTTTGCTGCTGCTGCTCTTTTGCTATTTTGGTATTAGCATGTTGTTGAAAACGGTTATAACACAATTTAACAGTGTAGTGATTGCTATAACATTTGACATATTGCTATTGCTGTTGATGTTGTATTTTCTATGGAACCTATCAGCAATAGCAGTTATATTTCATATAAAATTTTTTTAAACCCTGGTTCTATTACTTTAATCAGTCATTAGTATCCATTTTTCTAAGCATCATTAAATCAAACAGTTTTTAAAATAATAATTTTCATATACTCGTACATACATATGTATATGTATTGTGTATAATATATGTGTATTGTATGTAAATTTTTTACCAATCAAACGTAATTATTTAGCATCTTCAAAATTCGATTTTGAACAATTGATATCTTTTGTTTAAATGCAAATAACATTTTTTTCATTTAGAAAATGAAGATTCTTTTCAGATGAAGTAATCGATCTAAGCATGACTTCATTGAAAGCTTTTAGTAATTTATATTAATTTTTTGCATTCATTTAACAACTAAGTTATATATATGCTTAAGTAAAAACATAATAGAGCGTGACAAAATTAATATGATAAAGGTGAGTGTGAGTGAAATAAATTAAAATATCGATATGATGACTAAGTGTCATCAATATAAGGATGAGGTATAATATTTTTTGTCTTACATATTTTACTAGTAGTTTTATCATATAGTGAGGATAGCACTCCAATGCGTTGTAATTTTTCCAATTTTCGAAGGAGTTGTGGGTTATTTAAATATTGGTAGTTTCCATAGGTGTTTTTATGTACTTTTTCAGTAATTCTTATCCAGTAGCACAATGATAGAGAGTAAAATAAAAAGTTATCCAACAACATTTTGTATAAGCTTGCAAGTAATAATAATAAATAATAAACAATAAACAACATAATAAGCTGCTAGTTTTTTCTTAATATTTTCTACAACTTTTATCAAAAAGTTTTCATATTAAAACTTGTAAAAGTTCAAATTTAATTGCTCAATTCACAATCTGTTGTAAGTGTTGTAGATCATAAAAATGTTGTTGGTAATATCTTCATAAACATGTTTATAAGCAAATGTTTATTTGGAAATTAACAACAACATTTATACGATCTTCAACACGTACAACAGGTTGTGAATTGGCCAAATATTTTTTATTTTGTTTACATTTCAAAATAAAATTCATTTATTTATAAACATGTTTTTATGTTGCTAGTTTTTACTGAAAAAAATGTCACCAGTAACAACCAGCAAGTTCTTTACAACAAAAATATTTCTTACACTCTCTCGTTACAAATATTGACAAGTAAATGAACGCAGTCCATTAAAAATAAGTAATAATTTGTACAACTGTGTTCCAAATTTCAGCTTTCTAGCTATACTGGAAGTGCCCCATACAAGGAAGGGGAACCCTAGCCCCCGGATAAAACGTGCCCGTTTTCAGATTTCTCTAGTTAATTGCTTACCAAGACCTACCTGTATACAAAATTTCAGCATTCTAGCTATGGTGGAAGTGCCCAATAGTATTGATGAGTCAGTCAGTGTGTGAGTAGTGAGTGAGTGAGTCACTGAATAGGTAAATCTCCACATTTTACACCGTCATATCTCGCGATGCTTTTATGGTAGAACTTTCAAACTTAACTCTGTAGGGAGACCTTATGTTTCAAGTTTCATTATTTTATGATTAAGTGGAGCAAAGTTATGAGGGGGTAAAAACAGCTCGAATGGTTTCGTGTAATAATACACAGTGTATGGCCGGAACTTGGCCTGGCGGACTACCATGCGCCTAGATGTTGGTCGCTTTAAGATGTTGGTTGTTTAAGTATTTGTAACAAAATAAGTGCTTTCAGCACACGTGCTCTACAATTTCATTAGTATTTTCCATTATTTGTGCAAACATTTGCATCACTGATCTCTTATGGAACCTTACAAAACCGAATTAATTGAGCGGGTGGAAAGCAAAGGGATACAATTGCCAAAACTAAAAAAAAATTGAGTTATATGCAGTAATCAACAGTTAATATCAATATCTATCACTCTACAAAAATTCGGACCTGTCCCATGACCTCAAGAGTCGGTATGTATTAGAAACCAAAATTCTATGTATGAAATATATGGTAACAAGAAACTTTGCAGCTTAATTACTCAGAATTTTCTTTTCTGCACTTGCACCCACCCATTTGCTTTTAAGCTTCTCAGTTACAAATAATTCCGGAAATATTGTTCCCCTTTTGGGGCAAGGCTTTTTTAATCCTTACAAACAAAAAAACAAAACAAACTTCAAAAATTAAAAGTTATGACCAGGCCTCGAACTTTCATGCAAATGCATATTTTTATGCTGATAGATAAAGACGTATTGACTAATTATCTATACGAATCATCAAGCAGTTTGGCATCAATGTGTATTTGCATATTTTTCATATTTTGGTGGTAATTGCATATTTTTGCGCATATTTTTAATTTTAGGTGCATTTGTTAAGTGCTTAAAATCAATTTTTAGATGCATGAAAGTCCGAACCCTGGTTATTACCATTTTTCTATTTCCGATGAAAAACTCAAAATTTCGTATCTTGTGCTAATCGTTCTTTCAATCAAAGCTAATTTAAATAAAATAGACCGACAATGTTAAAAGATATGATGTCAATTTCAAATAATTCATCGTACCAAAATGTGATCTAGCTCGTTATCGGTATCGGTTTCGTATGGCCAGGCGATACATTTTAGACCCATATATAATAATTGTATGTTCCTGAAGAAAGTTTTTTATAGAGCAACGAATGATGGTGCTCTTTAGGTGCAAATTAAACATTTTCAAATTAAAAATGGCATATTTTCCAACTCAGAAGGAATATTTCCATTAAGTTTTTTGTAACAACTTGTAATTTTGTTAATATGACTATTTCGAACTTATTTGCTTATGAATCCAAATTGATTATTCGGCTAAGGTTCGTAACGTTATATTCGGAAAGAATCAGGCATGATTAATATTTCAAGAATAGATCAAGAATTGTAATCACATTCAAAAGAACCCTAAATAGTGCAGATACATACATTCTTAGTGCTTTCAAGCCCTACACTGACTTTTCGTGGAGCTTTTTTCGTAAAATTCACTCCCATACCAGCCGTGTCCTAGAAAGATTTGCCCAGTTTGCAACATATTCTAGGAGTTGTATTTTGTATAGATGCTGTTTGTAGTATCCATATAAGCATTTTTCTTAACAAATGAATTGAAATTTACAATACAATGACTAATATGCAACTTCTACAATTGGGCAATTATTTTTAATGAAATAAACACTAAGATTACAATTTGAAAACATCGAATTTATTAAAAAAGAACAGAAATTTATAAAGAATTTTTTCAATTAGTTAAAAGTATTCAGCCAATAATATTAAGGGGCAGATTTTTTAAATAGTAACGTTTTTTTTTAATTTTGAAATTTGTATGGAAAGTTTTTGTTTTGAAATTTGAGTTATTTTTCATACAAATCTGAAACGTTTAGAAAATATTTTTTTTACAAAATCTGCTGATAAAATATCATTCGTTAAAAAAAAAAGTTTTATCAAAGACAACCGGTCGATTTTCAAGTCCCATGACTACTTTAGTTTAATTAAAGTTGAAATTATATCATATAAAAAACGTGAGCCAAAAAAAGTGAACACTTTTGCTGATATCTTACCAAATTTTTAAATAATTCAATAAGAAAAAGATCAAAACTAAAAAATTATAATCAAAACAAAAACTACGAGTATAAATAGAACACAGTCACAAAAAACGTTAGTTACATAGAACATTTCCTTTTCGTATAAATGATTTTGCAAATTTAATTGAAATTTTGTTTTCAGATGGTTCCACCACAAGTTTTTTTTAAATTTGTTGCCAATTTGAAGCCAAAATTTTATATTAACTTTTAACACTTACACTTGCTTTAATGCGTTCGTTTTCTTTTATAAGTTCGATTTCACTTCAAATAAAAATGAAACTTCTTGGCTTTTGGTTTCGATTTTTTTCTTTCTTTTCTTTTTAAGTTACAAACTCTTCACAAACCGTACGCAACGATATACTTTTACCAACTGATCGTGGAGACTATCTTACCATGGTTTATAATAGCTTGTCCCCAAAAAAAAAACACAACTGTGAAAAAAATCAAATAAGTGAACAAAAACAGAAAACAAAACAAACCAACAACAAACAGCAAATGAACCAAACACATACAAAACGAATGTAATCACAATTTTTGCCACTACATTAAACTACTCCAAAGTATTGAATCTCATCAACATCAGTAACCAACATAGATACAAACAGTGGAACAAGAGTGGTAAAGTTTCATAAATTTTTCAATTGTCTTAAAAATTCATAAAATCTTTCTGAATTAAAAAAAAGATACAAAACGCTTAACACAAGACGTAAAGAAAAATAGAGAGTATCAACGTCTGCCCCGGGCAGGTAGTAGTTGAGTGTTTTAAACGGCGGTATGTCATAATGTCCAGTGGCATAATGTCACTGGAAATTAAATGAAAATTGTAAGATATCTTACTATTGTTATAAAAGGTCTCTACATAGCCGGCCTTCGGCCGGGCTTAAGAATTTCTTCCTCTAGGTATATTGAAAAGCGCCTACGCTGAGTAAATACTTTTGCGTAGACGGCCGTCGGCCGGGCTTAAGGATTTTATCCTCTCAGTATATTGAAAAGTGGCTTCGCTGAGTAAAGATTTAAGGTTTTTGGATAGCCGCCTTTGGCAGTCTAAGCTTAAGATATTAGCTCAGCAAAGCCGCTATTCGATATACCAAGAGGGGAAACCCTTCAAAAATCTTTACCCTCTAAAAAGTATCATAATGTCCATGGACCTTACGACACTACACTCATGGATATTATGACACTTTTGAAAGTGTCATAATGTTCATGGACGTTATAACACTTCTTGGAGTAACATTATGTCCATGGACATTATGTCACTGGACATTACACAGAAAAAACTAAATTTCATTTTCTGTAAAGGAATTCAATGAAATAGTAAATATTTTTTTCTAGGAACGAACCAACAAACAAAGTTGTAAATGTAGACAAAAATATCTGAACAATTTCATTGAAAAAATACTTGTTTTTTTTCGTGAACAAATTGTTTAAATTTATAAAACAGTTTGTCTAAAAATATTTACAAATTGTAAACAAAACAATTTACTAAATCAAACAAAAAGATTTACTAGATATTTTGAAAAATATCAAACAATATCTTTGTCTAAATTTTTAAAACAATAAGTCTAAAAATACTAACAAATACTAAACAAAATAGTTTACTTAATCAAACAAAAATATTTATT
This sequence comes from Panzeria rudis, assembly GCA_956483635.1. NCBI lineage: Eukaryota > Metazoa > Arthropoda > Insecta > Diptera > Tachinidae > Panzeria > Panzeria rudis. Next base: position 152,158,337 of record OY101449.1, on the reverse strand, counting down.
GGATTTTTTAAATATATCAATTTGTGCCTGGGTCATCATCATCATTATCATGCATTAAGCATTTATGAAATTTCACTTTGTTAAATGTTTTCAAGTCTGAATGTTTATCTAAAGACTCTAAAAGAATGAATGAGAATTAACGCAACGAAAATCTTCAGTAAACAAACTTGGTACAATCGCGTTCCTTTTGCTATCATTGTTGTTGTTGTTATTTGTGTGTATGTTGTCATCGAGGTTGTTTTTTTTACGAAACAGTTTTTCTCTGTTGTTTTTGGTGTTTGCGTCCTAAATAAGAGTTAAACAAACAATGCATTGATTATGTAAAGAACATTTACTGAAAATGAAATTTATTTTTAGACAAACTTTTGTTTGAAAACTTTTTGGTGATAATTTTTTGTGTGTATAATGCCACCGTTTTAAACTTTTTGTTTGTATTCTTGTAATTCTCATTCCTTCCAACTAAATACGGACACATAGACAAGCTTATAGCCCCTTGTGAGAAACTTTGTAGCAATTGTTTTCAAAGTACATATTTCTGAAAATGGAAGTGGTACAATATGTTCCCGAGTCGTGAGGGGTGAAAAGAGAAAACATCACTTAACTATAGCCAAAATTTCAACAAGCTGATTTTTTCCATATCAAATACATATATATTTTTAAAGTACAGTAATTTGACTAATATTAAAGAAACCAATACAGGACAAGTGCCATAAGTTTGGTTCTAGAACTTATCACTGAGTATCTTAATTATGTCAATTGGACCGCTCCAATTACAACGCCATGTAAAAGTGGCAGGTCCCTTCCCTATAAACTTTTAGAACTCGAACCGGTTTCTAGTCCTTGGGAATCACTCTAACGACTTGTCTTGTGACAGGTTCTCTTCCCTCTAGGTCCGCAAAGAACTAGTTTCGGCGAATATATATATTTATTTATTTATAATAAATAAAATTTTCTAATGCTTATTTCCACAGTTCAAGCATACATACATAAACACATATATTGCACATGCTACTAATACCTATAAACAAACAAAAAAATACTGCAAACATACGGTGCTTTTTTCTAACGACATACCTACTAGCAGCCATTAGCAACAGCTACAACAACAACAACAGCAACAAAAACTAAAGTTACAGTAAAGAAGCAACAATAATGTTGATTGTATTGGATTAAACTACGGCTTGGTTCAACCAAACTCAACAATATTCATTCTTCATGCATAAGTTTGTGAATCGTACCGTCCTCTAGTGAACACATACGTTTCAACGGATTGTTAAAAGATTAACTTGGCTAGACTCAACTCCGGTTATGTTTTCAATTCGATTTAGTGTGTATATAAAGAACATCTTCTTTCCTCCCAATTAAATTTTAAGTTTTACCTTATTCTTTACAATTACGATTACAATGCATGAGAATTTCTATTTGTATTTTTGTAATTTTTAATATTTGTTGGTGGTTTAAATTAACATACTGGTACCGCTAAATGATTCATTTCTATTTTGAATTTTTTCTTTTTATTTGTATTTGTTTATGTTTCTTTTTGTTAAAAAAAATCTTTTTGTTGATGTTTTAAGTTTGAAAATTTCGTTTGTCATTTAAATACACCTGTTTACATAAATTACTTAACAACAAAAACTAAGAACCACAAAACATCAACACATTAGCGTTGGGGGGCTTTACCAATGCTGCCTTTAATTTTAGTTTGGTGGCACCGAACTTTTGTATTCTGAAACAAATTAAGTCAAATTGAAATAAAGAAAATGCATAAATATTTAAAATGTATGCAACTTATGTTTATGAACTAGAGGCCTGCGCAAATGCATTTAAACAAATATGTATATCAGACATTTGGTTATTTTTACAAATGCTTGCACTACAGTTAGGCGATGATGAGCGAATACTACATATTTAAACACTATTTTTTTAATTGCATATTTTAGTTAAAATTTGTAGTTTACAATCGAGCATTGAAAAATGCTCACTGCACAGTGGGGCAGAATGTTAATATTTTGGTAATAAATCAGTAATTTCTAAACGTATAATCCGATCAGTATAAAATTTCACCTAAACATAGCTAAGGAGTATTACTATTTACTCTAAGAAGATTACCTTCTCACATGGCTCACAAGCAGAGGTGTGAAGTAGGTAACTTCGAGCATGCCAAATTTTTCAAAGCTTTTAATTTTTTTTTTGTTTCTCTTCCGATCCCAGAAATTTTTTGGTTGATTGTAGCCGTTATAAGGTAATAAAAAAAACATGTTTGATTAAGCACTTATCTGCTGTAGTTTGAAATTTTTATTTTTTAAAATTTTCTGAAACTTGTGCCAGTATTGCCAATATATCGGATCCAAATAAAAACCGATTGTAACAATTGGTTCTTTGTTATTTAAACAATACAATTTCAAGTTCTTTAAAAAATTTTTATTGAAATATTCCTTCAGAGCTCGAAAATATGAAATTTTTAATATGAAAAAATGTTGAATTATTTACAATTTTTGCCCTAAACAGAACCATCATCATTCTTTTCTCTATAAAAAAATTGTTTCAGGAATATTATTATAATTATTATATATCTGTCTAACAGGTGTCTTCATAGATATGATTTTTGAAAAAAATATCATAAAATTGGGCTGAACCCACACCAAGAAAAGACAAAACATTTTTGATGCTAATCCACACCAAAAAATACGTCTTATGAAGTTTTTGTCTTAAAAAAACAACCGATAATCAGACAGCAATGCGACTATGTTTTTTGTATTTTTTCATTTTTTTGACTTGTCTTAATTGGTATGGGTTACATCATAAGAAAGCACGTAATTGTGTACAACGAAGTTCGTTTCAGTCTGTTTTGTCTTACTGTGTGTGGGTATGTTGTATCAAACTACATGTATTTTCTGCAACCAATGTTTTTGCGCAGTAAGCCTGAACACACCAAATAAGACAAAAGGGTTTTGTCTTTTAAGTCAAACACACTCGTATGACTATAACGCACACCAAAATAAATTGGGTGTGTGTTGTCTCATAAGAACTAATGTTCTGTTGTCGTATAAGTCACAAAAAAATGGTTTTGTCTTATTCGGTGTGGGTTCAGCCTAAGTCAAAGGGACAGTATTGCGGTTGTTTTGTTTGGTGTGGGTTGTCAATTTCTTAAATAAAGGACAGAAAACCTGCCCTTCATCGGCGATTTAGTGGGCTGCAATGTTCAGTATAAATTTTCCTAGTGGTGTTTTACATAAAATGGTTGAATACATCTTTCAAGATTTCCTATGCCGCGTCAGTATAAAAGTGTGCAAATGGGGGAAAGTTAAACTGCATCAAAAAATGAGTCCCTTGTGTAAACTTTGAAAACGCCAAAAAAGGTATATATGTATATATATTTTGGATCCCGTCTACCATGATCAGTCAGTCGTTGGAGCCTTGCTACCTTTTTTGTGTTGCACAGTATATTATTCATTTATTGAAAATATATATTTCTTTTTGTATGATATAATAAATATATAAAAATATAAGATAAAATATAAGATTTTTTTTAATATCATTAATTAAATCGCCTCTATATATTGCATGAAACATTAATGGCAATAAAATGCAGTTCAGAAAAACGACTACCTAACATTTCGTGTCTCATGCCATCCTTAAGTGTTTTGTATTTATGTGAATTTAAGGGAAATTTCTATCTTGTCATATCGTTGTAATAAATGAACATTTTAGAAAATTTGTCTTTACTAAAACATACTAACTAAGTAATAATGTCATTGAATTTTCTTTTTATTACATATAAAAAGTTAATTTCGTTTTTTCCCCCCTTTTTAAGTTTAATGCACAATTTACAACAAATGAATTGTTAATGCTTGCAAAAAGAAATGAAATAATAAAAATATGAAAACAAATTATTATCATGCAATTAACTTTTATTTATTAAGACTGAAAAAGAAATAAGTTTAGTAAAAATGTAATTAAAAGAAATGCTTAATATCAACTATTATTGTTAGTTATGACACCCACCTCTAACGCCAAACTTGTAATTAAAACTTTCACAATTTTTTTTTATTAAAAGAAAAATGTAACTGAAAAATTTGTTATAAATTATTTAGAAAAGTATAAGCAATTAAGACTCAAATAAATTTTTAAATAGTAGCTTGAAACACTAAAATACACTTTAGCCACTGTTCTTAAAAGTAACTTAGGGAATATATGGTAAGAGATAAAAACATAAAGATAATAATTAAGAAATATATAAATTAACTCTCAAATACATACATAAATAATTATCTCTGTATACATCATGATATAATAAATAGAAGGTATTTCCCATAGGGTACATAGAGGCCAAATAGAAACTTCAAAAACCTAAGTGTGCTGTCAAAAACCTAAGTCTAAGGATGTATTAGTAGAACATTTTGTATTAGTATTGGTTTAAAATAAAAATTTCCCCACAACACTAAAACCGCACTTGGTTGTAACAAAAAGTATTCTAAACTATTTATATTTTTTATACGTGAATTTTTAGAAGTTTATGCAATTATTGTTGTATTAATTAATGAAAATATGAATTTCGAATGCTTTTTAATACATTCGAGCTCAAAAACTGTTGATTTGCTAAACATTTTTTTGCAATTTTGCTATTTGGTACCAACAATTTTTATCCGAAATAGGAACAAAAATACAATACTGTTCAATGAAAAATAGGGTTGAAAACTTTGATAAATTTCAACACACAAATGTCAACAAAATTAAAAAAATATTTTAAAATTACAGCAAGAAGAAATATAAAATTTATATTAAAACAAATAAAAAATTAAATAAAACTAAAAAGTGTTTGTGCGTGGAAAAAAAGTTACGATTTAGGGAATTTTCAAGTGGAAAAATAATAGTCTCTCAAGTGTGTTGAAATGCAAAAATTGTATCCTCTCATTTTTGTTGAATTCACAATATCTATATGTGTAAAGACAGTTGTCATTATTTTATTGACAGTGCGAGAGCTCACTATCTATGTTTATCAATGGTATTTCCATTATCTCAATTTTTCTTGACATTCACTACCTGACAAATATAAGGATTGTGACATTTTCGTTAAAATCATGTTACCATACTAGTTTTATATGTCCCCTCAATTTCTGTTCTTTTTTTTATTATTCTTAAAATTGTGATTTACATGAAAATAATATGAAAAATAAAAACTTATGCAGGCTAATTTGCAATACGCGTTTCTATACGCAACCATGCAAACTTTAACAATGTTACACGCCGCAAAATATATTAACAAAGGACAAACTCACTTCTACCGTAAAAATATTGAAAAGTCGCAAAATTTTAAAGAAGAATGAGTGCCAATACCGCGAAAACTCGCAAAAGTAGCAAAAATTTAAACAAGCCCTAAAATTAATTAAAACTGCTTAAACTGTAATGTCAAGAACTCGGAAAAAATCTGAAAAATTCGTCAAAAGTTTGCTAAAATTTTAAAGATTACAAATCTCTCGATCAAATTATTTTTTTATTTAAGAAAGAAATTCTAAAGCAGGTAAATATTGAACATTCAAAGAAAACTTTGAATGTACGGAAGGTTGAACTGACAACTGTTTCGAGACTACCACAGTCAACTCATCAGAGCCCTTTTCCACGCTGGTAAGACCGAAATGAAAAAAGCTTAAAATAGTTGAACATGCTAAGAAAAGACAGTTAGTGAAGTTCCGAACATTTGGAAAAAGTTCATTAATAATAGGTACGACTCGCCGCGAGTTGGCGACAAAATCTGTTAATTGAGCTTACTAAAATTAGTGGGATTTTCGCTAGGGTGTTGTTGTTGCTGCCGCCGCTAGTAGTGTAGATAAAGGGCTCAGATGAGTAGACTGTGGTAGTCTCGAAACAGCTATCAGTTCAACCTTCCGTACATCCAAAGTTTTCTTTGAATGTTCAATATTTTTATATGCTTTAGAATTTCTTTCTTAAATTAAAAAATAATTTGATCGAAAGATTAAATTGAAAACGAACTTAAGCCAAACTAATTAAATAACTTTGGATATTACAAATCGCTTAAAATGTGAAAAGCTAAAAACTTTAGAAAAATTACGGCCTTCGCGAAAAGTTGCGAAAAATTTGCAAAATTTTGATCAAAATTTGCTAAAACTTCCAAGGAATGCCACAAATTCGTTAAAAATCGCGAAAGTTTCTTGTCAACGTCTAATATTGTTCAAAAAGCGCTAAAACTGTAAAGATGTTGACAACTTGTAAAAAACTGCTTTTACCGCGAACATTGCAAAAATTCGCCAAAAGTTCCAAAATCGGAAACAATTCCTAAAATTGATTAGAAACCGCCACAACTGTAAAAATAAAACAAATTTAAAAAAAAGTTTGCGAAAAATCAATGAAGTATGTCAAAATGAAGTACAACAAAAATGAAGTATAACAAAATTTGTCCGAATATCATATAGATCGTAAAAATGTAATCGCCAAATCGCGGAAATTGCAAATTGTAGTAAATGTTTTTGTTGTTTAATTTTTATGTTGTAATAAAATCGCATCATTACAATGAACATTTTTTGATGCTTTCGAATTCAACCATAAATATAATCGATACAATTAAAATTCGTCACAAGTAATAAAACAAAAGGACATTTCAATAAAATCTTAAGATAAACGATATAAGCGGGGCTTGTAAATTGCACAATTTTTCTTAATTTCCTCTTAATATTTTACCTTAAAGACAAACTTCAAAAATCCTTATGAAAATAAACCCACGACCTCTGGACTGACACGCTAGCATCGCTTCCACTCAGCCACAGTGGCAACCTACCCAAATACTTTTAGAAATGTTTAATTTCTAATGTTGCTAAACATTTTTGCTTAAAAACTTGGCCTACATTAAAGTTACTAATCCTCTTATACTTTTAAGCACCATTAATAAGCCCACGGCAAAGATTAATTTATTTAAAAAACCATTTAAAGAAAAAAATATTTAAGAGATTGTTAAACAAATCAAAGTTATCATTGTCAAGTTGAGTACTTGATTAATTAACGGATGCCAAAGTTATTTATAATGCTTGAGATTATGTAATATAATACCATAAATTAAAGCCACAATTAGTTTATTAAACAAATTAGGCAATATAGGTATATTATTATCAATGAACAGTAGTAACGAATGCGAAAAAATTAAACAAACTAATACTGAAATTAATAAAGAACGGTAAAATACAAAAACTAAATCTCTTCAAATAAGCTAATTCAATTTATTCAACTCTCTTCCCTTTCAGTCTTATGCCTTTCCCACAACAACACCTAAGAAGAGAAAAAATTTCGCATTGTTATGTTTGAAAAAGCAAAAGTGAGGTACAAAAAAAAAAGAATGCTCCCGAAATGTTTTAAGAATCTAGTAGTAAAATTTGAAAACCATAACTAATTTTTTTATTTAATAACTTTGTTTCCCGTTAAGGTTACTTTTGCTTTTAACTGAAGGTTTCTTTTAATGTTAGAGACGTGTTTGTAGTTGTTTGTAATGTTTTTCTCTATATTATTATTTCTTTTTTTCTAATTTTTTAATTCATCATTTGCTTATTAACAAAACAGTTGGATACAGTTACACTTGAACTACATTATTACATATTTTTATTATTTTTATTTGTTGTGTTTTAACAAAAAGTAACAAAAAATCTTGACACTTGGCTTTTATTTTTATTTTTTTATTTTATGAAGAAAATAAAAATACTATTTGCTTAAAAAAACTGCATATTTATTTTATTGTTCAATTATGCTTAAATTTATCTTCAAAGCAGAAGTCAAAAGTCATTCTGCATGTTAATTATTTCATATTATACTCACTATCTTTTAATAATCCATCTTCTTTAACTTAATAATGAGCTAAAGTTTTATATATATGAATGTTTTTTCAATTTTGATACTTTGTATATATTGATACGTTTTGATTTGTATTATTTGGAAAATTATAAGTGATTTAAAAAGATCGTCAGCAAACAACCGAATAATACACTACTTTTATGTAATTATATGTATTAAAAAATTGCACATGGATCATTTTAAATGAAATCGAAAATTTTTTGTATTAAAAAGTGTGTCGCATTATTCTTAATTAAAAAACGTTCTGGATCATATTTTATATAGCAGATGTGATAAGCCACCGTCATTTAATTTTTTTATTGAATGTTTTCTGTGCAGTAGCCGTCCTTAGTCAAAATGTTTACCAATTATATCACAGTCTGACACTATATATCTTTGGTCACAAGCCATAACTGCTGAAGGCGTTTTCAAACTTTTTTATATATCGGCGTTTTATATATGAAGTTAAATTTCGCTTCCTTTTGCACATAGTTTTACTGACTCCGCATTGGATATCTTGGATATAAAATATGTTCAACACTTTTATGTAAAACACCACGAGGAAAATTTTGAGGAGCAATTCAGTCCGCTTAATCTTATGCTTATCTCTGAGATGCACTTGACGGCTAAAAGCTTTTTTAAAATGACCGAATGCACTCTCTACGACACATAGGACCCCCAAGGTAGAGCTTGTGGTGGCTCGCGTATACTAATAAAATCACGATTAAAACACCACTTAATGGGTGATCATTGTGAAGACTATCTTCAAGCAACTAACATCTGCATTGAAGCTTTTCATAAAAACCTGGTGATTTCATCAATTTAATCTCCTTCCAGGTACTCTATTACAGAAAATAATTATAGTAGATTTTTTAATTCACTAGGCCCACGCTCATTGCACAGAAAATATTCCATTAAAAACGTCTGCTGGCATAGATGACTCTATTAGAATGCTTGAGGCAAACCTTGAGCAAGCTGCTCTAAATGCTACTGCATCAAATCTTCAGGTGAGATTTAATAAAATCTATTCAGCGGATGTAGAACAGCTATTATCTGAAAAGAAAAAAATCCGCAGAGAGTGGCTAAAATCTAGGCTGAAGGAATGTACTAAACAGCTTAAAACTCTACTAGAATATCAAAAAATCGCTTCTCTTCAAAAACTTCTGAATGTGCTGGACGCAACACCTCAAGCAGACTATTCGCTATGGAGAGCAGCCCGAGGCCTCAAAAGACCAGTGATATATAAGACTCCATTGCTACCTTCGAATGGAGACCAAGAACTGACACTGAAAAAGGTACTCTGTTTGTAAACCACTTGCGGAAAGTATTTATTCCAAATATGTCTGATACTATAGTTGAGCTGCCACCAGTGTATTGCGGGCTTAAATTCGATAAAAGCTCCAGGCGCTGATAAAATAAGCAATAAAATGCTCTAAGAATATTTAAAAATGCTCATGGAATATTTAAACGGCTAAAAGGTAATTTAGAATTTTTTAGTGTTTTTTTGTAATAAAATTGGACCAATCCTTTTCAAGTTACCATAAAATCGGTGGAGCAGCCTCTTCAAAAATCCTAAATTTTAGAAAAAAATTATCCATAGAATTTAAAATTTCGACTATTTTTGTAGTTAGAGGAACATAACAAATATATCAAAAAAATATAATGTTACTTCTTGAGATTTTTCTTGTAGCATAGTGTTATTCTTCAACTTTCTTTTACAGATAGCTGCGGTATTAAAAAACATATAAATATAAAAAATTGATAGCAAGTAGATTTAGTGAAGAATGAACACGATGGCACCAAAAATATTTATTGTCTTAACTCGAGTTAAGACGTTATGGTTTGCGAACACTGATATTACAGTTGAACTGCATGTTATAAAACTCAAACTTGCTATTATATGGAATAAAACAGTGTTTTTAATTTTTTACATATTTTTATAGAAATTGTGGGGTTATAATAAAGAAACAATCCATCCTGTTTATAAGTTAACCTCATATCTACAAAATCATAATTTCCGATACCTCAATACTAATTTGTTTGAAAAATATATTTATTTGTTGTGGGTTAGCTAATCTATATGCATGATGATGGGACCGTAGTTGCTCCCAAAGATATCATGATGCTAAGTTCGACTCTTACAAAAGTCAAACATTTGTCTTTGTCTTTTCAATTACTACATGCTTTGAAAAATCCTTTCTCAATAAAAATAGTTTAACTGAACAAACTTAAGCCTTAATAATGACATTTCTTTAGATTATAACCCATATATTTCGATTAAACACATAATTTCAAATATTAGTTGTCGCAATTTCGAAGCTGCCAAAAACTGTACATCAGCTACTGTAATGTATCAAAGCAATAGTGAGTATCTTTATATCAAACTATTTCTAAGAAGTGTTTTTTGCCATTATAAATAATTATAGGTTGTAAAGAGCAGCCGTTACTAAATAAAGAAATAAAAGCCAACAAGATAAATGACCTTGAAAAATGTTCAATGTTATTATTTTAGACACCTGCTTAATGATAATAATGTTTGTTGCCTTAAAAGATATCTGTAATGAAATTGTTTTAAATGAAAAAAGTAAAAAAAAATGAAAAATCATGTAAATGAAACTAAAAAGAAATTTCCAGTACAAAGAAATACAAAAGACTTAAGCAACAAACTCATAGTCAAACATCAATAAATAAGATCTCCATAAAGCTTGTTGCTTAAGTCTTTTGTTTTCTCTCTTTTTCGCACTTTTAAGCACACAAATGAATAAAAGTGTTTGAAATATCATCATAAGAAGAAAAAAATAAATAACTGGGCCATTTATTTATAAATAGCAAAGCGAAATGTGTATTTACTTATTTCACTTTAAGGCATGAAAAATTTAATTCCGTTTAATTTAAGAGATGGACATTTTTTTATCTGCTTGAAAAAAAAAGCATTTCAATAAACTTAATGCTGTTTGCTTTATAAACAAAGCTAATAGAATTTATAATAATATATGTATATTTTTATTAACTTCACTAATTACAATTTAGTATTATGACACTAAATTAAGAAATAATAAATTAATTAAATTAAAAACCACTTAAATTTTATTTATTTGTTATAAACTATTTATTAAATGCAACTCAAGGAAAATTTCATAATTAATGAAAATTATGAAAACTTGCAATTTACTTGACTTGACGGGCCGAGACGTACCAGTTTATATAGACGCATTTGTATTTCAGACATCTTCACTTTTAAAAAGTAGTTTTTTTAGTGCTTCGAATTGAAACAGAAAGGTCGATTAATTCATTGCAAGTGTTTTCATTGAATGTTTGTTTTTATGGTCATTAATAAAAATTAAACTATCAAAAGTAAAAAAAATATAATTTGAAAAAAATGCGTTAATTGAATTACATTTTCAGATGTTTGTTTGTTTTGCTTTTTTGCTATAAAATAAATGATGCATAGAATTTGCTTTTAAAAAATTTCAAGATCATTTTTGTATGTTTGTAATTCCAGAGATCATCTTCATTTGCAATGTTAAATGTATGTGCAAACTAAAGCAATATTTGAACGTTATTTTTTTAAACGTTATTTTTTTTAAACAACATTCTAAAAAAGTTTCATAAATTAAAACAGTTTAATGGTGATGCTTTAAAGCATTGAATACTTAAAACTTTATATGAAAAAAAAAATGATTTATATGTATATTGCGTTATACATCGGAGTATAATAGAAATCTATATATTTTTTTTAAGTCCAAGGAATTTTAGTTAATTTGTAATAGAAATATTTTTGCAAATAATATTGAAGGTGCTCCAAGCAAAAAATATTCCTCAAAATTGTTCAGTAAAGAAATTTATTCAAACTTAATTTTGTAATTGAATAAATAATTAACCTTACCTCGCCTTACATGGCCCACCGTATATTGTCACAAAAATCCTTTGTTTATGTGCCGGAAAGTCGCTGAAATTCTCCCAACTAGCTCAGGGATGTCAGGGGAGCTAAGACCTGCGACTTCCGGCTCAGAGATCGACAATAAAAATTTATATTGAAAAGACAAAACAAACAACAACAAATAAAAAATACTAGAATGAAAAAATAAGTTCATTTTGGAAAGAGAGACAGACAGGCTTACAATTAACTGGGAGTAAATTTATCGAAAACAATGCTCCACGAAACGTGAGTAAAGGGATTTAAAGCATTATATATCTACTCGCTAAAAAAAAATCTGAAAAATGGGAATGAAGAAAAAAACAGATGGCAACGCTGGGAAAGTGCACTTTAATATCAGCTTGAGAGTGATTTAATTCTCGTATTCAATTTTCATGAAAAAGTTGTATTAAAATCACATTCAACAGAGCCACCTGACAAGTGGTGATAAGCAAATACACGTGAGCACTGACGATGGAAGTGTAGCCGCTTCCGAAAGTGACGCTACTCTGTTTTGCTGTGTACGCTGAAAAATTAAGTTGATGTTAATTTTTCCCTTGTTCCTTGGAATATTTTTCATGCCCAATTCTTGCTGAATATAACGTTGCGAACCTTAGCCTAATAATCAATTTAGATCCAAAAAAAATTATCGTTGGAGGAAATTAAGAGTTATGACCATTTTTCTATTTTTGACTTGAGTTTCCATGGATAATTCAACATTTCGGATCTTTTAAAATAGTTTTTACAAAGCTTGTAAAGTTATAAAAATTTTTTCAATCGAGCTTTGATCAGCGATAATGCAAGAACTGCAGAGATTTTTTTAAAACAAAAACTACACATACGACGCACATACGTGAAATATTGTTCTACAAAGTTTTATTTAGATCCGTGCGGATGCATACCATTAATGATTCCAAATTTTTTGGAATTACCCAACTATTTTAAATTTATATTGGTTTCATGTATTCTTGTCGCCAATATTTCATTTATTATTTCAGTTAAAATTTAAAACGTCTAAAATTTAATTGGAAGAACACGAACTATTAAAATATTTGTTTTACATCTGCATACTAACATGTAGATCCCTACAGTTCTGATGCCATGAATATTACATTAATATTCGGTGTGCAAAAAACCTTTACAAAGTAAAGCCTGTGCTCGATATACCATAGATGCGAAAATTCTACTGCCTGGCCGAACGCAGCCATACTGAGTTTCTATATATGCGGTTTTCGAATGGATGCAATGAGGCCCTCCTGAGTGGCTAAGCCACCCCCAAAATCGCTCTAGCCCCCGTAGAAATTCAAAATTTTAGAGTTATTTTGATAAAATAAGCGAACTGTAGGGGCTAATGTGATCTTTAGCTCCTCAGAAGATTTTCTAGCTACGCCAATAATGAGATCTATGATATTTAAAACATTTGCCTTTTCTTACTAAAGATTTTCTGCATAGCTGGCGCAAAGACGTTCTTTTCCTAAGGTACTTCTCCAAAGATTATTTTTTTAAAAGATACTTTTTGTAAAAACTTCTTTTGAAAAAGTTATTTGTTTTAAAGAAACTCTATGGGGCATTATTTTTGAAGCGGACAACCAAAACAATTTTTTTACGAAGTTCCTTGATATTTGGCATAACTATAGTTCTAGTAGGTATAAATGTGTATGCAAAACTTTTTTGTATGATGTTTATTTGTTGAGTTGTGCGAAAAAAAATTAAAAAAAAAATTAATTATTGTTTCGAACTAGAAAAAATAAAACAAAAAAATTAATATAAGTAATTATTATGGGAAATCGTCTGATCTTTTCAAAAAATATTTCATTTCGAAAAAAAAAAAATGTTTTCATGTTTAAAACCAGAAATGACCAATTGAAATCAAAATTCTTCTAAACTCGCTATGTTTTATTTAACTTTTACTTGTTTACCAAAATTAGCCTAGGGTGTCCTTATTATACTGTAAAAGTTTGATAATAGGATCTCCATAAGTTTAAAAGTTATGCAAATTTCTTAACATGTCCCCACCTTTTGCTCATTGTTGTAGAGAATCGGTATAAGATATCGTGTAAACCTTACGTTCAAGGTATTCGTATATAGTTATGTTAAATATCAAGGAATTTCGGCAAAAAAAAAATGTTTGGGTTGTCCGCTTCCAAAATAATGCCTCCTATTTTAAAGCTACTTTTTTAATAAGTAATTTTTAAAGCACTTTTCGATAGAAATACTTTTTTCAACGATTTTTGTTTTTTATTTACGTCTTCAGGACAATAACGGAGTTCAGTGTTTGATGCAAATAGTCTTGCAAAAGTGCCTATATAAAATATCGTAGCTTTTTTTCAATTTTGTGATATTTTGTTATGGAATTTTATAAAAAAAAAGCTACGCTATTTTGCACTGCACTCCACTAATATTTCATACATTTTGGTTTTGGTTTAAATAGAAAATCTTGAGAAAAACTTCTGTATTAAAAAGAACAATGAAACCTTTGAACCAATTTTCTTTTTTAGTTGTTAATTTGAAGTTACGCTCAAAACTACTTGGTTTTATTTCATTTAGATAAACCCAAATTTTTAATTTTATACTTGAAAAATGCAACAAATATTGCAGCACTTCAATAGTTATGATGTATTACTTTTTAAGTTAAAGTGACTTTTAACAGCACATATACACACACATACATTCCCAGTCAACATTTTTTGCCGATATTTTAATCGGACATTTAGATTAATATCAGACTAGTCTGCACATTATCGAAAGACAATTTAATATCCTTTAGAACATATAATAGAATAGTCTGCATTCTTATGATTTTACTTGTCACTTCTGCACAGTGCTGTTGGCTGAGTAGTTACCGCGTTCGACTACAAACCCTGAGGTCTTCAGTTCAAGACTATTTTCAGGCAAGCCAACATCATCATGCATTTTTCTCATGTGCATTGGTGTGTTATTGTGCTGTTTTTTGGTGGACTGTTAAAGTGATGAAGGCATAGCACTAATCACTTTGGCAGTATTGGAGCGATTAATACTAACATATCCTAATGCACTTCACAGCACCCTCCTTCGTTGGTATTGTAGCAGAACCTTCGGCGGAGTAAAAGAACTAATCAAATGGCTACACAGCTTAAAGAACTCAATGCCTCTACTTGACACCACAGGGGCTTGCAGCACTGTTCTACAAAAAATGCGTAATATCAGGGTTGTAAATGAATTAAGTTTTCTATCTCTCTCCAACTTCACCACCTATTCTATCTACATTATCCCTTTCCTAAAGAAGGTAACACATTAATTAATTAACTGGTAGGGATTAATTGCCTGATTGTGTTACTTCTTTTAAAAAAATAATAAAAAATAGTCTGATTTTACTTTTTGTAATAATTCTCATTTATAAATAAATATCTGTGGTCACAAGCCTTAACCGCCTAAGTCTGTTTTCCAAGGTTTTCATGAGAGCAGTTTAAAATTTAAAACCCTCACTACAAATCAGGAGTTGCTTTTTTGTTGTTAATTTTTTTACAGATTCCAAGAAAGCGTATTCTTTTAATCATCTCTTTAAAAAAAATAGTTCTTTAGCGTTGCAGTCAAGAGATAATAGCGAAAAAGACACTTAGGCTCTTATGGCTTATTGAGTACAAAAAATTCAAAATGCTAAAGTTGAAATAGGCTTCTGTGCCACAAGAAAAAACTAACTTTTAGTGCACCTAAGTCAACTTAAGTCTTTATTTTATGTCAACATTTGTATGATTTTATCTCTCATGTTGAGTTAAGTTCTTATTCCTTACTGATAATTCATAATTTGTCGACTTATGCTATATTTTCACTCTGGATTCCTTGAACATAAAAAATTTTTCTATGATATTTAATTTAAAAAACACCTTTTATTTAATTTAAAAATAAAAGTTTTACAAGGATTTTTTTTGGTCGTCAGAGGTATGTGACGTTAGTATATATTTTACAGATCAACAATATCCACTTACTTAACATACTAGTTCTTAAATGAAGATTAAATTTAAAAAATCTAAAACTACCAATAAACTAACTTTTATCCACTTACTTTTTTCCTTAGGACGTTCTTCCTGAAGATTTTCTAATTTATCTTCTTTAATGCTCTGTCAGAAATTTGGCATATAATTTTTTACAAAAACTGTTAAAAACTTTTAAATCAATCACCAAGATGTAGAACTCTCCTCAATGGTCTATCTCGACTTAGTGACTAATTTTTTAAAAATTTTCAATATTCATAGTTTGAAATAAAGACTGAATGAAGTCTACTTAAACAACAATTTTTTTTTAATTAAAATTTGGAATAAGAATTTAACTTGAAATAATATTTTCGTAAAGTGATTTTTTAGTTTGGAAAAAGAACCCAACTCAATTTATGCCTATCAAAAATCGATTTTGTAATTCGGAATAACAAAGTAACTCAACTTAGGAAAATAAAATGTTTACTTTCTTATGAAACACTTAATTTGAGTTAGGAAACTAACGTCGGTGAATTACGAGTTAAGCTCTTAATCCAAAACAATAATATAAAAAAATCACTTAAGCTATTAGGTCTTTTATGGCTAGATATTATATCAAAAAAGATACAATTACCAAAAATTGATAGCAAGTAGATTCATACATGCCGAACACGATAGCACCAATAACTCAGTTTTGTCCTAACTCGACTTAGGCGGTTAAGGCTTGTGACCACAGATATATCATTAAGCTTTTAAACTTATAAGACAAGGGTAAACGTTCTCTGATGAGCTGCCATAAGCAGCAGAAAAATGCACTTCAAAAGAAGAGTCAAAGAAATCTTACAACATTTTGATTCCATGTGCGAGTTTTATATTACATTTCTGATCAATTTTTAATTTTATCTCCGACCTTTCTCCGACATTAACACGACAGGACGTAAAAATATTAGAAAAATCCAATATATGTCGAAATTTCTTTAGAATTCTTCAGAATTCCTAAAGAAATCTCTCAGAAATTTCGGCAAAGTTTTCAAAGTTTTCAAAATTTTTTCAGACAAATAGGCCCGCCCTTCTTGTCAACCACTCATAAGATTTTCGTTATGTTTTCTCACCGACTTCGGATACGAATTCTGCTCGGACCTAATTCGGAAAGAAATGTTTGCTGGGTATGTAGGTTTTTCTTCAATATCCTGTTGATATTATTTGTATTTGAGAAACAGCGTTTTAAATAGATTAAATCTTAATTTAAATGCAAATTTCAACGTTCCCTCTTAGACTTTTGTTTTACTTTTATAAGCTAAAAAGTTTTATTCAAAATATTTACACAGCGCGATAAAGCCAATTAAAAACACATGAACCTTAAATTTTTTTAGCCTATAAATATTTCTAAAAGATTGTATAGTTTATACTTCTGATTTTAGACGACCACTTGGGTATTAATCACATGAAAGAGGATGTGATGAAATTACAAAAAACGCAATCAATATAAAAGAACAATAAATTTTATTTTAGTAATATTAGAGAACTCTTTTGATAAGGATAATCTTCTCTGCCATATTTTTTTTGTATTTTAAACGAAAATAAATAAAAAGAAGAATATGTTTTCACAAATTGTATCAAATAAAATTGGCAAATTTCGCAAAAGTTTCATATCGAATCAAGTGTTTGAGGCTTTACAGCCGCTATTTTTTCTAACCTTTCTTTACGGTTTGACACCTTTTCGGGTGACAAAAAATAAAGAAGGCGAAACTCATGTGCAAATGTCGTTTTTTGGTTTCATCAATATCGCAGTTTATATATTGCTCTACGGCTGTTGTTATATAATATCCTTGCTGCAGGACGAAACCATGGTGGGATATTTTTTTCGTACGAAAATTTCAAATGTTGGAGATACGATGCAAATTTGTAATGGCCTCATAACCGGTGGTGTTATATACATTTCGGCTGTAACCCAAAGACGCAAAATATTAAGAGTTTGTCGTATTTTATACGGTCTAGATGCAAATTTCGCCAATATCGGTATTAAGGTGAAATATTCGCGCATATATCGTTATTGTATAATCATGATCATATTCCAAACTGTTGTGATTGGTATTTATTTTGTGGGTGTATTTCGTGTGCTAAAATCCATAAAAGTAACACCATCGTTTTGTGTTTGTGTTACATTCTTTTTACAACATTCGGTGCTTTCGATTGCAATATGTTTATTTTGCATCATGGCTCGTAGCTTTGAGCGGCGATTGGTGATACTTAATAAGGTAAGAAATTAGTATGAATATTATACTATGCATATCATTAATATAAATATTTATTTAAATGTGCTTACAAACTTATTTTATACCCACTAAACAAAGTCTTTTTAGTTTTGTTTATTAAACACAAAAACAAAAACTTCACAAAAACAAAAACTTCGCTTCACAAACACAAAAACTGCTTTATAATTTGTTTACACATCCACAAGGAGCTTTTTTACCACATAAACCAATCTTAGTTACGTTACTGACAAGTCTGAGCTACGTTACTACCAAATTTTAGTTACGTCACTAAAGCACAAAGCTGATGTAATGAATTTTACTATTTCAATAAAAAATTTTGTGATAAATTTGATTGTTTACAACGTAATGCCTCGTTGGATTAATGAAATAAGTTTCCTTGAAATTATTTCAATGATAACTTCAGCATATAAAAGGTGTCCTAGTAAGAATGCACTTTTTAATTTTAACATAAAAACAGGTATTTTTTGAGATAGTTGTGATTTTTTATTGGATTGTAAAGAAGAGACATGTTCCAATTAGATAAGAAAGTAATCTTTGGAAATATAATATAAAGGGTAAACTAGAATGGCCGGATCCGCTGTTAAATGAATTCTCCTTTATACTTTCTGTTCAAACAATTCAATTAAATAATTGATGCTTTTATGTACAACAATCACGCATATACTTATTTGATTTATTGGGTAAATATGTTAAAATTATTCGTTATTAAATTTTCTTTTATTAAAACTCCTGTTAATAAAAGTTTTAATAAATTATATTTTATTACAGCAGTAGTTAAAAACAATTACCATTCAGTATTACTTAAACACATTTGTTTAATAAAAAATAACACTGGAAACATCTTATTTGTCAATGTTGTCGGTAATAATACTTCAGTACCAGAGAACTGCAACAAGTATGATCGAGTTGTCTAATTCACTTGCGCTAAACAACAAGTATAAATCAATCAAGCCTTTGGCAGTTTTATTCCAATTCGAGTACAATAAACGAACCAAAAAAATCAGCAACAAGTATATCTTATTCGCAACATTATACTTGTATTGGTTGGTTTACAAACTATGCGGCTTGTTTACGAACAATCGCTCACTTGTGGGTCGGCTGTTTTTGGCATGATTTGATTGAAATCGAAACAAAAACACTCGAGTTACTCTAAAAGTATATTTTTGTGTTTGGCAAAGTATTTGCCACTTTGTAAAGAAGAAACCACACGAATGAGTATTGTACGCAACAACTACAATAGTACGAACTTTTTTTGCATGTATGTACTGTGTGTGTATTAAAACGAATAGCTCGAGCCGGCCATAAAGAGTTACAAGAATGATGCGAACACCATGTTTGTTTCGATCCGGTGTGGTTATAATCATACCAAAAACCAATCACAAACCTTCACGTTCATTGTGATGAACGTGTGTTTGAAATGAGTGTTTGAAATCATTGTTTGAAATGAGCTATTGCGCTTACAATCATTAGCGGAAATCACTCTTGGTAGCATATTTGCACCTCTAGGATATAAACTATCATTTTCTGCTACAAAGAATGAGTGTCTTCATCAAAAATGTAGGAAATACATATATTATGTATAGCTATGTATTTTTCAAATGTACCATAAAGAAAGAACTACTCTTACTTATTTCTTAATTTATTATTTGTAGTATTGAAAAAGTAAGCAAACAGGTCTACTATTAGTTTGTATTTTTCTATTAGTCTTTCTGAGTAATTTTGTTAATTGCATATATGCTAGACAAGTTTTCTACAGTTTTTAGTATTGCATATCTCCTACTGTGTAGGAAATGTAAGTTTCTTACATTTTGTTCTTGTTGTGTTGCATATTGTAGCATATATATATTAGCTGCAAAGTCTGCAATAGCAGTTTCCTACGAAGAGTGATTTCGCCTATTACTTGTTGTTGAGCAAAAACGATTGCATCACAAAAAATCAGAGTATGTGATTGAGTATACTCGAAAGTTTTATACTTGTTGCAGCTCACTGGTCAGTACATATTAGGGTTTCTGATTTGTCGGACTTTTTAATTTCACGGGAAACAAGAATTAAAAAATTGTATCCACGGAAATCTCGAAAAAGCCACTTGAACCATTTATAAAACTGACTTTAAAGTTCCATTTTTACCTTTCTATGATGTGCTGATATATGTTTTTAACAAAAGTAAACTTTAGAACTTCAAAAGAATACTTTGCTTATGACTGTGATTATGGGAAAATATTTAAAAGAAAAGAATTAAATTAAGTCCATATATTTTAGTAATAATATTTACTTATAACTTAACATTTCGACGTTTTCCCGAGAATATGAGTATTAGTGGTTCTTTTCCCCTTAATTCTCGTTTCCCAAACCCTAGTACGTATGAATAAACAATTCAGGAAATTGTTTGATTACTTAAATATTTCATCAAGTGTGTTATTAAAACATCAACAGCCAGACAATTTGTCACGAATAAATGCAACAGGTTAACGACTGTGAAACGAGTAACAATAATCCAAAGGACACAAACAACACAGGACACACTAAAACAAATATAAAAAAAAACTCAATGATTCCACCCTCACTTTCGTAGCATGCAAATTTTATTTTCAAAACTAAAATTTAGTTGCTGCTCTAACTTTGTTCATAATGGACGAAGAATTTCCTGAAACACCGCACTTTGAAAATACCGTGCGTAGTCGCATAAGAAGATTCTTTTCGGCTAAAAGTTTGTACGAATGTTTGCAACCGCTTCTATTTCTCACCTATTGGCATGGCCTAACGCCTTTCTATGTTAAAAGTAACTCCAAAGGCATAAGATATTTGAAACATTCCATTTTCGGTTACATTAATGTCGGTTTTCATATTGTACTTTATAGCATTTGTTACATTATAACTTTGATGAATGATTGTGAGACCGTAGCCGGATATTTCTTTCGTTCGCGTATTACACATTTCGGTGACTTTTTGCAAATTCTAAGTGGTTTCATTGGTGTGACAGTGATTTATCTTACGGCTATAATACCCAAACATTATGTGCAAAAAAGTTTGGAAATCATGCAAGCCATGGATGGGCAATTGCAAGCTGTAGGCATAAAAATAATGTACAGCAAGGTTTTGCGTTTTAGTTACATTTATATTTTGTTCATGGTTTCCGCCAATTTGGGTTATACAATTTTTAGTTTTCAACTATTGAAATCGGCCAATGAGGAACCTTCTGCTTCGCTGCATGTTACATTCGTGCTGCAACATACTGTGGTACTATTTGCTTTGGCATTGTATTCGTGTTTTACAAAAATGATAGAAATGCGTTATAATATGATGCACCAGGTAAGTTTGATGTGTGAAATTAAATGAAACTAAAAGTCGATCATTTGCAAAATTTGTAAGCATGTCATCGATAAAAGAAATGTTATACACTTTCTTCAACACAAGACCTTAAAGACCTTTGGAGGAAATATTGTTTTAATGGACTGATTTTTTCTGGAAAAAATCTAACATAAAAATATTTTCAACAAAGCTACCAAATATTGGACATGTATTCTTTTGTTAATTAGAAAAAACCCCACATGGTGAAAATTGTAGCCAAATCGGACAAATTTTAAGCGTGCCCCCCATTGAATTTAAAGTTAAGATTTTCTAAAATTTACCAAAATAAAGCATAAACTTCTGCAAGTTGGCTCAAATTTTTACCTCCGCCCAATCAAAATTTTTGTTTGGAAATTGTGCTTCATTTTGTAAATTTCACAAAAGTTAAACTTTGACCGCTAGATGTCGCACGTTTTAGTTATTCGAATCGATAAATTTCGTACCTACGTTAAATAAAATAACACTTTATGTAAATTGTATTTAACTTTGGCAAAATTTAGATAATTAAAAATTTTACCTCAATGGGACACACCTGAGAGTTATCTGATTTAGCTAAAATTTACACAACGTGAGTTTTAGACAAAGTATTTTAATAATCTACACGTATAATTTGAGTTTTTGCATTGTTAGCCTAATGTAGTATATACATATGTATGTACAATGTGTACACATGTAAAATGTACATTAGGGTGACAATGAAAAAATAACCCGTGCGGGCTATTATGATACTTGGGCTAAAAGTCACGTGGTAAAAATGTTTGTCAAATCGGCTAACTCTCAGACGTGCCCCATTGAAGTCCAGCTTAAAATTTTTTAAAAATTTGCAAACGCGCGACCTCTAGTGGTGAAAGGTAATATTTTGTGAAATTTGCAAAAATGAAGCATACTTTCCAAACAATAATCTTTTGTTGGGAGGAGGTAAAAATTTGAGCCAAATTGGAGAACTCTAAGGCGCCCTATTTTTTTTATTAATTTTTGGTAAATTTCACAAAATTTCAACTTTGAGGAACGCCTGAAAGTTCTCCGATTTGGCTAAAATTTTCACCACGTGAGTTTTATACCAAATTCTACATTACTCGGCTCAGGTTTTGTTAAAATTAGCAAATCAAAAATCTATCAGTGCCACCCTAATGTACATAAAAACATCGTTTTTTGAATAACGCGAAAAGTTATTATTTTTTATAAACGGTTTTCTGAAGAGCCCGTTTTGAATAACAGACTTTTTAATCCGGGTGGAATAACCAGTTTTTGTTTAGCATCACTTAAGGAAAATTCACATTAAATTTAATGTTATTTTAAAAACCCGGTTCGAATAAACGGATTTTGTGCCCTCTACCAGAATTAGTCGGTAACACCTTGACAGTTTGATATGATTATTTTGAACTTATTTGCTTATGAGTCTTGTATTTCACATGTTTTCATGTTCAAACCAAAGTTTGACTTAAGTAGAACAAAAAATCAGATAACTGGGCATTGCGGAAAATAAACCAACGGTAACACTGGAAATTGCTTGTATGCAATTTTTACCAAAAGTTTGTATATGTAAGAACTAAAATCACATTCAACAGAGCCACTTCACAAGTGGTGGTAAGGAAAACACACATGATCACTGATGATGAAAGTGCTGCGGCTTCCAAAAGTAGCGCTGCTATGTTCTGCTGTGTATGTTGCAAAATTAAGTTGATGTTAATTTTTAAATTGTTCCTTGGAATGAATATTAATCAATGCCTAATTTTTTCTGAACATAACGCTACGAACCTTATCCTAATAATCAATATGGATTCACAAAAAGTAATTCTGTTGTGCAGTGTTATTTAAAAAAATTACATTTGTCATAAAATTCTTTCCCTAAAAATTTTCCCTGCCTGCTTTGGAGTAATTGACATACAAAGTTGAGGTTAAATATACATTTTGACCTCAACGTTAATGCTATTCTTTCAAAGAAATGGTATGGTAAAGACTCTACCTCTTCCATCTTTAACAAAATATATTTAATAGACCTTGATCGATTTTTATTATATTTTATAGCTAGTAATGCGAAAGGTTGGGAGAGAGCTTCGAAAAGTTTATTTCACTGTTTATTATATAAAGATGGTTCCAAAACTAGCAACATTGTCTGTGTTTGCCAACTTGATAATTTGTACAAATTATGTGTTTTTTTTTTACAATACAAACAAGCATTGTTTGTCTAATATGCTGTTTTCACAATGCAAACAAGCGACTTGAGTAAAAAAATTTTGTGGAAATCGCTCAAGAAACTGAGTCCTTTTTATATAAATTTTAGACAAATAATGCTTGTTTGCATTGTGGAAACAGCAAATAAAATTTATATGAATCAGTTTTTTGAGCGATCAATCAGTTTTTTGAGCGATTTCCATACAAATTTTTTAATATGTTTTGTAAGGTCTTGGCGACAAACTTGCTTACAAGACCCATACAATCCGCATGGGGCTGCTCTTTAACTGCTTCGATTAGCCGCAACATGTTTTACTGGGAAAATACTTACAAAAAATTAAATTTTAACACACCATTTATGATGTACGTAAAAAAATCAACTAAACTTGAAATTGATATAGTCCGTTAATAATAAGAAGCCAAATAAATAATCAAAGATAATGGATGAAACAAACAGTGGAGAATAATTACTATTGAATCAAAAGTCTAGTGCACACCCTTCATTAAGCACTAATTTGTTTTTAAAGATACCTGCGCCTATCGTAACATAATATTATTTGCTAACGTTTGTATGATTTATTGGTTTTTTAATGAATTGTTGTTTAAGTATGATTTTATTGTTGACTAAATGATGAACGTAAACTTCATGGTGTTATTCAATAATTTAAAATTTTTTTAAATTGCTAACTAAATGATTATATTGTAGTCTTACTAAAAAGCAATTTATTTAATGTAATTTAAAGCTGTCAGAAATTAATGCTAAAGCTAATTCTAAAGTGTAATAAAACGTGGGACGCGTAGAAAGTTTTAAGGACAGATAAAAATATTGAAAATTTGAGAAAAATGTGTTAATGAAAGCTTTTAGTGATATAACGAAAAACTTTCATTTACTTTATAAATAATTTTTGCATGAGTTTATTACATGTAATTCTGAAATTTTGAATATTGATTATTGAAAAATTTTGTCAAAGTCATGTTATCAAACTATTGTATATATAATCCATGCTTAACTTGACCAGACATCCGGCTTTTGGCGGAATTATCCCGCTTTTAAGAAGTCGATTTCGCTTAAAATTTCTACCCTGCTTTATCCCGCTCTTTCGAGTTTTAAAATTTGTAATTTAATGTAGGAAAACGTATAAAAAATGCGAAACCTAAGAAAGCTTTGCCGAAAATAGCAAGCAATATGACAGCAAATAATATATTACAAGCCAAAAAAGTTAGTGAAATACACTAGTGGTTCAAAAACAAACGAACTTGAAAATAGAATTTTTAAAGCTTTTTTGAGTTCACAAATGAAGACGAATATGAATTCATTCACTGATTCATTTATTTCTTCTCAACAAACGTTTTCGATATAATCGCGAAAACGTACTTTTCCTGTTTTTATTTTTGTTATGTACTACCAAAAATATCGAAATTGTTTCAACTGAATTGGCCATGTTCAGTATTTCATGTGGAATTAAAATGTGCGAAATTATCAAAGAACTGTTGTTGTAAATTAATATTTATAACAACAATGCTTTGATAATTCCACACATTTCAATTTCACATGAAATACAGAACATACCCGAATAAAAAATATTTTACAACCTTTTAATCGCTCTTTTGATCATTTCCGTCTTTTGACAACCACGTTTTTAAATACGAAGATTCCTTAAAATTTCGATAAAAATATTGTTCTTTTTAACCCCCGACCAAAAAAGGGATGTTATAAGTGTTTGTGTTTGTGTTTGTCTGTGTATTTGTGTGTCTGTACAAGTCCACGTACAGACAAAACGTCTGGACCGACTTTGATTTAGTTTTTTCTGTTTGAAAGGTGACTTGATCCAGAGTGTTCTTAGCTAAGTTTGAAGAAAATCGGTCCAACCATTTAGAAGATATCACATCTTTTCTAGATGTGTTCTGTTGAATCTGTGTGTGTGTGTGTGTCTTTGACGTTGTAGCTCCCAAACGGCTCAATCGATTTTAATTCAGTAAATTTTGTTTGAAAGGTGAAAGGTGAAGAAAATTAGTCTAGTCATTTTGAAGTTATCATCTATTTTCTTCGGGGGTTTTTCAAATTTTTAATTTAATATTATTTTCGTAATTTATTTTGAATCTTATTGGTTTTATGATGTGTTAAGCTTTTTGCTTTTTTTTATCTCAAACTGTTTTGTTTGTCAAATACTTTGAGAATAAAGCTCAATGATTAATTTTGCTCATATAAAAATCAATGGATTCCGAAAATTAAAATTTTTGGTAAATATTTTATTACGTTAGTCAATTCCGGGGAATTTCCAGGATCCCTGTAATTTCTTTTTATTTCTCGCTCTCCCGAGAAACAAAAAATTCCTGGAATAAAGAAACCCTAGTATACATACATATTTATAAGATATTATATATAATCATAGAAATGTAGAGTGTTTACAACATCCCGCTTTCAACAAGATATTTTTTTTAAATCCCGCTTTTTTCATATTTTCTTCAAAATCCATGCTAGATTTGAGGGTGCTGTTGGCTGAGTAGTTAGCGCGTTTGACTACAAACCCTGAGGTCTTGAGCTCAAGACTAGTTTAAGGCAAGTCAACAACATCATGCATTTTTCTCATCTGCATTTGTGTGTTATTGTGTTCGTTGTTGTTGGACTGTTAAAATGATGAAGACATAGCACTGATCACTTTGGCAGTACCGGCAGCGATTAATACTAACATATCCTAATGCACTTTACAGCATCCTTCTTCGCGGTATTGTAGCAGAATCATCGGCGAAGTAAAAGAACTAATAATATGGCTACACTGCTTGAGCAACTCAATGCCTCTACTTAACACCAGAGGGGGTTGTAACAGTGCTCTACAAAAAACGCTCAAAAGCAGAGTTGCAAATTAATTAAGCTTTCTATCTCTCTCCCACTTCACCGCCTGTGCTCTCTACACTATCTCTTTCCCAAAGAAGGTAACACATTAATTAATTAACTGGTAGGCATTAATTGCCTGATTGTGTTACTTCTCTTAAAAAAAAAAGATTAATTTGAACTACAATTCATTTGAAAATGAAGTGAAGTTCTTTAAAACAAACAGCCCTCCTTAATATATGATACACAAGTGGCCAAATATATAAGCACAAGCGAAATAAGTCCATCCCTACTTGTATCATTAATTTTGTCCATGGTGCTTCGAACCGTATTGTGATTGCCAACAGTCAGGACGCTGCAATCGTACGTGAATGTTTATCAACCATGCGCTTATATTGCTAGGCCCATAGGCGACACACAGTATTTTATTCGCATAAAACGATGGGAAAAAAGCTACCACAGATTTGTAAAACTCAGGACCAAGTTTTACCCTCAATTAAAAAATAAAAATTCAAGTATTTCTATGGTAATTCCTAATTAAAATTCTTTGACTATAATGGCCTCTACTGATATCGACAAGAGTTCGAGCGAAACAATTCTTTACAATTAGTTTTCTATGTTTTCGGAATACATCTTTAATAAAATTTTTAATCTTTAATGAAATTTTGCGCAACATATTTTATGCTATTTAACACTCAGGTTTATGTAATGTTTAAGTTTTGATGAGCAGACAAAATCGGAACAGTGTGTACTTATTTGTTTGGCCATATGTGTGTGTAGCTGCAAATGAAAAAAAAATGCTCTGACATTAATAAGTTGACAATCATTTAAAGAAACGAAATTAATTTAAACTGCAACTACAGCTAAAGACAAAGCAGTATAAAACAAGGAAGCATTTAGAAAAGTTTTTCAGTTTTCCCTTTTTAAATCTCTTTATTTACACGAAAATGTTTGCATTCTGGCAGGAGTTTTTTAAACCAAAAGATTCTTATGGAGCTGAAAAAATGCTTCTCTCTATAACTTTCGTTTTGGGTCTCACACCGCTGCGTATTACGGGACCCTATGGTAAACGTAAAATGTCTATATCTCGTTTGGGTTATGGCATCACTGTAATGCAGGGAATATTTTTCGTTTATTGTTTTTTACATTCGTTTCTAGTCGATGAGTCTATAGTGGGCTTCTTTTTCAAAACGGAAATTTCCAAAATTGGCGACTTTTTACAAAAGTTCATAGGCCTATGCGGTATGCTTATATTATTTGGTGTGAGTATGAAAAAAAGCCATGACATAATCAATCTCTATCATACGGTGGCTGCAATAGATGAGCAATTTTTAAACTTGGGCGTAGAATTCAATTATCGCTACATTATGAAATTCAGACATTCTAAATTGATAATGATGACAATTGTTTGTGTGAGCTATTTGTCGAGTAGCTTGTGGATGTTATTCCATAATAAAATATGGCCATCGTTTCAAGCATGTGTGGCATTTTTTGTGCCCCATATATTCCTGTTAAGTGTGGTGGTCTTAAACGTTTCGTTTATTATGCGTTTCTGGCAACATTTCAATTTGTTGAATAAGGTGAGTGAAAGAAAGCGAAGTTTAATGAAAGATATAAATTATGTTGTTTGAAAAGAGTTTATGCACATCCCGGGGGTAAAAAAATAAATTAAACACATGAAACGAAAGTTTGGAACGAAAAAAAAATCTTTGAATATAAAAAAAAATCGCTAAAGCTTCTTCTTCTATATTGGCAGATACATTACTAGATGTTAGCGATTACATACAATTTATTTTTGCAAAATGCTATTAACTATATTGTTAAATATTTTCAGCCGTGTGAATAATCGCCTTCTATTCTTCATTCAATGACAAGTTACAACAACTCATATTTTTCTTAACGTCTTATTATATGCCCAAGATATGCCTTTTTTCTACGTTTAGTTTAATAAATGACTAAAGCGGGAGAAATACCGCCAAAACTTGAATAAGTCGCTAAAACGGAAAAAGCGCGGAAAACAAGGAAAAATCGCTCAAACGAAAGATAAATCGCCAAAATGGAAAAAATTACCAAAATGGAAAAAATCTTCAAAACTGGAAAAAACTAAAACTGATAAAACGCAAAATAAGAAAGAATATTCACCAAATCAAAAAAAAATCGCCCATACGGAAAAGAAGTTATCAAAATAAAAATAGTCACCCAAAACGAAAAAAGATCGCTTAAAGTATCAAAATTACAAGAACTGCAAAAGTCGCTAAAATGTAAAAAAAAGTCGCCAAAACGGAAAAAAGCACCAAAAACGATAAAAATTCGCTAAATTTAAAAATAAATAGACAAAACGGAACTAACTCGCCAGAACGGAATACACCTGTTTTTACGCGATAGATACGCTCCTCGAAAGCTCGCGTAAAAAAATAGGGTATCCATCAGGCGCGGATCCAGCTTAAGCTTTTGGGAGGGGAGCTTTTAAATGAAACGTACCGTTTTGTAAAATTTCTGTAAAGAACTCCATAGTTATGAGATATATTTTATTCGTTTTGGAGGGGGAAATATCGGTTTTCCCCTCCCACGCCTCCGCGCCTGGTAACCATACAAAATGAGGGGTTTGGTTAGACGAACATATTAAATATCAGGTAAAATAAGATAAATGTGTACTTAATTCGAATTCATGTTGCGAATACACATATTTTGTTTCAACAAAAAACAATAAAAAATTTTACATAGGGAAAAAAAATTACAAAATAATGTTTCTTAGGTTTTTTTTAATTTTAAAAAATCAAACCAAAATATTTATAAATTAAAAAATTCGATTATATTTAATACTGTTGTTATGCACTTTTTTATTACAAACACCCTTAGGGCTCTAGGGCCATTATTACAGCTTGGCAATAGTTAAAGGCAGGATTTTGTCGAAGAGATAAACAGTTTATCATTATTACAAAGTTACTTTAACTTATAGCTCACTTTTAGTTAAAGTAAAATTATAATAATGACAATCTATTTATCCGCCCGACAAAATCCTGCCTTTAACTATTGCCAAGTTGCAAGAATGGCAACTACACTCTTACTTTCACTAAACTTATTGGAAATAATTAAAGGAAATCCCCTGTTTTGATTATGGTGAGTTTTTCGTACCACTCGATTTGCAGTGCTGCCAACTCTGTATTTAATATAAAATCCTCCAAATCCGGTATAAACGTAAATTTATCTATCCAAAGAAATTTATTATTTTTGGCTTGAGTTCTGTTTTAATTTATTTATTTTTTTTTCAATTAATCTATATTTTTATTTAGAGATAAATGTGAGGCATGTAGACAAAGAAAATTAAAATAAGATGTATAAAATAGACAAACAAAAGTTTTTGTGGAAAACAAAAGTGTAGAAGACATCGCAATTTAAATTATCGCAAACAAATTATAACCCTTCTGAGACATAAGCTGTTCAGAGTATGAAGTACTATTTAAATACAAAATACGAGATAGAACAATATGCAAGTTCGCTTTGAATTGTCCAAATATTTTTTCAGTCTTCGAGTTCAATATAATTTTTTCAATACGTGTTTATTATTATTTGACCAACATTGCACTCAAAAAATATTGGTCACGTTTTTATTCTTCATATATGAGTATATTAGTTGAATTAATTCCATGGAGTATTACACTCGTATAATTTAAACATTTGTTTCTCTTTTTTTCCTATTTTCAAACTTTAATTCAATTAATTGCACGGATAACATCAAAGAGCCACAAACAATTTCTAATTTAAACATTTGAAGCTTCAATTGACTTCTTGAAAATAGTAGACTCTAAATAAACTAACAGTCTTTAATAACTTCTATCAACGCGATGTGTGTTAATACGTTTATACCTTTAAGTATACGGGTACTATTACACGATTTACACAGTCCTGGAGATGTTTACGCTTGTTATCGTGTATTCTTTCTAATTGCTTTTTGTACTGGCATTACACCCACTCTGTTCTCATCGCTGCCTATAAGGCATTTGAAAAATACCAATTTTGGCTATTTAAATGTGTTGGGTCGCATTGCATTCTACAGCTTTTTGCTTTTCTACAGCATGAGTAAAGAACAATCGTTATTGGCTCATTTTTACATCACAGAAGTTTCAAAGTTAACAGATTCTTTGCAAAAAGTTAATGGCATGTTTGCCATTATAAGTGTGTTAATTATTTCTGTATTACAACGCAACTCACTGATAAGTTTGATGCAACAATATGTGTGGTTGGAATTGCATTTCTCTCGTATTGGCGTTCAGATAATGCAAAAGAAATGTGCTTGGAAAATAAATTCTATTATATTTTGCACATTTTTGGCCAACTTTTTATTTATTTTGTATGGCAACTTTGTGGTATTTAAACATAATGGAATCTATCTCTCATGGTTTGCAATCACGTCATTTTATTCACCTCCCATTATAATCAGCAGTGTGGTGATGGGTTTTTATACAGCATTACATAAAATAACACTCTATTTGAAGGCTATCAATGAGGTTATTATGAAAAAAAAAGTAATAAGTAAAATTTTAAATTTTCTGTTATTTACAGGTCCGGATGGGATACAGTAGGAGGGAAATAATTGCTATTTTCCCCTCAAGAATTATTTATATTGTGTTGAAAGAAAATTTTTGAAAACTGTTCGTTTCATATAAAATTTCCCTTTAAAAGCTTAAACTGGATCCGCGCCTGGCTATTCATAAATACATATTAAATGCCAATTTAATTTTATTACAGAAAATAATTGAAAATTTATTTAATAAAAGTATAGACGTATGAGTGATAATGAATAATCGTTTGCTAATAAAAATTACTCATACGACAGGTGTTATTAATTTTATATATAAAGAGGCTCTATATTCAAATATATTCATTTCACCAAACATTTGTTTATAGTCTTTATTTCACTTCTTTTTATACTCTTTATTTAGTCGTTAATGCGAGAGCGACGAGTGTACATGCATAGTAGCTGTGTTGGTATTTTGACACATACAGCGATGATGCAAAAGGAAGTGCTTTTTATTAGAAATAAAAAGATATTTTTGGAAAAACTAAAGGGATTGGGGCAAAATGTATTGAAAATTGCTTCATTTTACCGAGTAAAAAATAGCAAATTCAGTGTGAACTGCATTATTATACATTTTTACGAGCAACATAATTTTGCAATACAGCTGCAAAATGTTTTTGGGCAGCAAAGCTTTGTGTTTTTAATGGTTAATGATTAATTATAATCATAATATTAAATTACACTTTATTTTAACGCTGTTAATGATATTGTTATGAGAAAAAATGTATTACCTTGTAATTCTTTAAAATTCTATGGATACGTTTTTTTAATTTTTTTCTAAACTTTGGGATTTTTCAAGAGGCTGCTACACCAATTTCATCATAACTTTGAAACGTGTTATCCCATTTCCTTACAAAAACACTAAAAAGTTGCAATAAAATTACCTTTAAGCCGTTCTAATATTATTTTTTTTACATACTAAATGGTTTCGGAATTATTCAGACCGCATTGATGAAAAATATATTTTTTATGCAAAATTGGAAAATTTGTATTATTAAAAAAATTTATAAAAAAGTCAAAACGGGCTAGAACTTACCAATTTTATTAATTGATCATAAAGCAAAACATATTACAAATAAAATAAGCCTTATTTCATGAATATCGATGGATAAATATTGATTTTATTCATAATAAAGTGAAATCACCTTATTTTTGCTAAAATTTTGAATATTTACAATGTACAACATAAACTTTTTTTTAAATAACAAGTTTTTTACAACTCATTCTGGTAGAACTCACCAAAATAATACATACGTCTATCGGCGTTTTGAAAATTGGCATCTGGGATTTATTTCACATAGTTATACTGACTCGGCATAGAATATCTTATAGAACTTACGTTTAAGATGCCTAATGTGTTCAATAATTTTATGTAAAACAAAATGTGGAAAATTTTTTTGGAACAATTAAGCCCGCTATTACGCCTCTGAAGGGGAGATTTTTACCCCTTATTTATTCATGGATCAAACAGACCCGTACCCCGAAGAGCTAGAGAGTTAAAATGTTGTACAAAAATGTTAACCGTGTTATTTTGCACAAAAATGCAGAACACATCTTATACGTTACAAGTAAGGCCTACAAGATTACTATGCCCAATAAGTTTAACTATGTGCAAAAGGAGGAAAATTTAACTCCCCCTAAAATAAATACCAGATGTAAACTTTCAATACGCCGATACACGTATGTATTTTTTTGGTGACTTCTGCCACAATCAGTTGTAAAAACCTTGTTATGTATATGAAAAAAAATTGATTTTGTTGTACAGTGCAAATATTTGCAATTTATTCAAAAATCAGGTGATTTCACTTTATTATGAATAAAATCAATATTTATCCATCGATTTTCAGGAAATAAAGCTTATTTTATTTGTAATATAAGTGGCTTTATGATTTGTTAATAATAATTGTAAGTTTTTGGCATTTTCGATTTTTCTTATACTTTTAATAAATGAAAATTTTCCCATTTTGCCTAAAAAATATACATTTGTCATCATTGAGATATGAATAATTCCGAAACTCTTAAATATATAAAAAAAATTGTTAGAATGGCTTAAAGGTAATTTTATTTCAAGTTTTTCAGTTTTTTTTTGTGAGAAAATTGGATAGCGTTTTTCAAGTTATGATAAAATCGGTGGAGCAAAGTCTCCAAAACTCGATTTTTTGCAAAAATCAGGTAATTTTACTTTATTGTGAATAAAACCGATATTTATCCATCGATTTTCATGAAATAAAGCGTATTTTATTTGTAGTATATGTAGCTTTACGGCCAGTGAATAGAAATGGTATCAGTTTGCAATTTTCGATTTTTTTCAATTTTTAATAAAAAAAATATTTCGATTTTGCATAAAAAAATATATTTTTAATCTGTGCGTTCTGAATAATTCTGAAACCATAGAGTATATAAAAAATAATAATGTTAGAGTGACTTAAAGATAATTTTATTTAAAGTTTTTCAATGGTTTTTGTAATAAAATTGGATAACCCCCTCATAAGTTATGATAAAATCAGTGAAGCAGTCTCTTCAAAAATTCCAAATTATACAAAAAATATAATAAAAAAATAATTTATCCATAAAATTTAAAATTTCTACTGTTTTTGTAGTTAGGGGACTATAATACGTCAAAAAAATATGGTGGTACTCCCCGGCATTTTTCTTGTTGCATAGTGTAATCAACTATAAATAACTTCCGACTTAAACCTATTCAGTTAGAACAATAATTACGTACAAATATTATAATCAACTATTTTATAGCATCAAGAAAAACTTTAATATGTACAAAACCTCAGATAACAACATTGATGCCCTTCTTTTGCAAAAAGTCTTCCAAATATTATTAAATTATTAAAATCTGAATGCATTGCTGAACACTGTACATAAAGTTGTAAATTCTGATATGTGACTAATGGACGTATGAGTAAAAACTCGTACAAAAATAGCTTTTATCTCTTATGTATTTTTTTATTAATATTTTTCTATCATTTTGCGGAAGAAAATAATAACTGCTAAAATATTTATGAACTTTGTTTTTTAGGTCCTCAAAAATCTTTGTCATCAATGGGAACCGCGTAGCATCATCAAAACAAAAAAACAAAAACAACGATCTCTACAATGTTTGGACTCATTTTCTATGTACACTATTGTTTCGAAAAATCCAACTGAAATTATACAAGAATCCATGGAAATACATCAATTGATTTGTGAAGCAGCCTCAACAGCAAATAAATATTTTACTTATCAATTGTTAACCATCATTTCAATTGCATTTCTAATTATTGTATTTGATGCCTATTATGTGTTGGAAACATTATTAGGAAAATCGAAAAGAGAAAGTAAATTTAAAACTGTAGAATTTGTAACATTCTTTTCATGTCAAATGATATTGTATTTGATTGCGATAATATCAATTGTTGAGGGTAGTAATAGAGCCATAAAAAAGGTTTGTACTATTTGATTTTATAGAAAAAAAAAGAATTATTTTGATCAAAATAATGAATTTTTCATTTAGAGTGAAAAAACTGGTGGAATTGTTCATGCTTTACTAAATAAGGCCAAAAGTCAAGATGTCAAGGAGAAGTTACAACAATTTTCTATGCAATTATTGCATTTGAAAATTAATTTTACAGCAGCGGGTTTATTTAATATTGATCGAACTTTATATTTTACAGTAAGTTGAAATTTTTGTTTTTTAATTGCAATTGTTAGTAAAAATATAATTTGCTTGTTTATCCGTAGATCAGTGGAGCTTTAACTACATATTTGATCATTCTACTACAGTTTACTTCAAATACTCCGACTGTACCACAAAATGTTTGCGATCCAGCACTTGCTATAGAAGCAAATCAAACGGCAACTTAAAATTTTGTTTTCATATTAAGTGTTACTGCTTATTAAAGAAAATCAAAATTGTGTATACGTGGTTTTTCATTGTGTTGTACTCGTATTTGAGAGTTATTAAAAAAACGATTAAGATAACACTAACGCGCGATATTCAGAAAAAATTGGGCATGATTAATATTCCAAGGATCAAAGGAAAAATTAACACCAACTTAATTTTTCAACTGTTATTTCAATTGTTATTTATTATAATTTTGTCATTTGTTACTAAGCTTCGATTACGGGTAGAATTTATAAAATAAATGAATCTCAAATAATTCTGGCAAAAAACCGACTTCAATACAAAGAGCCAAACCTTTCATGTCTTTGGGTGGAGGCGGGGAGAATTTCTCCCACCGATTTTCGCAGAAAAATTATGCGACCAAACTGCAAGCAAAACTTAAAAAAAAGAAGAATCTTGGAAATCGGGAGGAGTTTACGATAATCAACATTTCGGAGGAACAAATTTCCTCACCGATATAAAAAAATATTATTGGACCAAAATGCAATCAAACCTATTCAAAAAAAAAAATACTGCAAAGCACCGACTTTAGTCGAGTGGTCTAAGCGGTAAAGAGCTCTGATGAGATTAGCGGGAGCTACCGAAACGTCAGTTCAACCCTCCACGCATCCAAAATTTTCTTTGTCTACATGCTTCACATTTATTTCTAAATAATAATATAATTTAATTGAAAAATTAAATTAAAACCAAACTCAAGCCAAAAATAATTAAATTTCTTTGCATATAAGCCCATATTAATACCGATAAATCCATATAGACCGATTTTAAAAATAATAATTTTTAAAATCGGTCTATAAATGGAGGAGTTATGCGATAATCAATATTTTGGGGGAAGGGGGAGTGCCACACAGATTTTCGAAAAAATTATGGAACCTAACTGCAAGCAAACACTTTTATACTATCCCAGCAAAAAATACTGCTTCGCGATAAGCAGGTTTGCAACGGAGAGTTTTGTTGCTGTAGCTTACAAACTTGCTTACGTATTGCATGATATTTGTTCGCGATGTCCCACTTAGGAGTATTTCTAGTGTTTCAATAAATAAAAAGTGGACAAAGAAAAATTCACACACAAACACATACTTAAGTATTCGAAAACTGGTGGTTTTGAGCCTGGAAATGACTGAAGTAATAAAAAGCTCAATTGAGCATGGCAAAAAAAATTGTGAGTTTTGAAACCGTCAAATGTAAGCTGAAAAAACTTACAAGTGCTTAATGAAGTTTGAAAATGTTCCAGCAATTGTACATAAACATATACCTCAGCCGAATTGATTAAAGGTAGCGGATATTCAACTACTTGACTGCAGCTACCGCGATTGGTAGTGGGGCTTAAGCGGACAAGAACTCTAATGTTGAGATCGTGGGTGGTCTCAAAACATCATGGTGTCAGTTCAAACCTCCGTTCAATCAAAATTTTTTTGGTCTTTTCAAATGTTACAGGCTTTAGAATTTAATTATAATGAAAAATTTAATTTAATTGAAAAGCGAAATTAAAAAACATACAGTTTGAAAAAAATTCATAACTTCATATAACAAAACTAAATTACGAGTACTTTAACCCTAATATTTAATATTTATTAAATATAATTGACTGTAGGTAATAAGTGATACATTTTTTTAGACATATAAATAAATAGCAATAACAGTTAATTGAGTTTAAACACGAAAAAAAGGGTGAAACATTACCACTGTAGTAAAACCCGCCAAGAAAGTTATGTCGCTTTGGTTGATGCCTTCTTCCATAATAGACGAATTATCTATAAAAATAATTATTTCTGCATTAGTATTATTAGCAGAGGAATGAGAAAGAGTGAAAAATATCCTTTAACCACAAAGTGCACAATAAGGTTAAAGTACTATAGGGGAAACAATTACCGTTCATTAATTCCTTAATTTGTTCTATAGTCAGTTTTTTGATATGTACAAGAAAACAAATAAGAATGTCACACAAAGTTCACACCTACTGTCTAATAACAGTTAATGTATTACGAGAAAAGTGTAGAATAAATAAAGTAACAAAGAAAACGTTTTAACTTTAGCAACATTTGTTAGAGTTAACTACAACACAATAATTCAGTTATCAATAAGAGGCCTTCGAAAACGGGAATAAATGATATATTAAATGAGTTTAATTTCCGATACAAAGGGGAGTATTTTTGTTTAAGAAAAGTATACATTTTAAATGAAATTTATTTGCTGATGGTTAAGCATTGTCTATATGCATTTCATTTGTGCTTTACCAAGTCGTCAGTAGACTTCAACCACACTTTTGAACAGTTACAAACCTCTTATCTTATGTAACAGTTCAAAAGTGTGGTTGAAGTCTACTGACGCATTTTAACAGTATTTTGGCTTTCCTGAAAATTTTGAAAATTTCACTTAAGTTGTTTTGTCAGAAGTCCACAGATATCAGTGTTGATTTGTGTAGTCTATATAATACACTAACTTTGAACATTTCTAGTGTTTACATCTGTGGCTTGGTGCTAAAAGGGCCAATGACAATATATTAAGTTTAAAAAAGGCAATTTAAGTTTAAGTTTTACATATGAATTCATAGTGACATAGGCTAGCAAGGCCCTTAACCTACGTCTACATTAGACATGAAATGCCTAACAGTTACACCAAACATCATGTTAATGTTAAGTGTAGACCGCTCATGTTAATGATTTCTTCATGTTTTAAAATTGCTGTTCTAACAACGCTTCCATAACATCTTGTCTTAACAGCATTTCATGTCTAATGTAGACGGCATGGTATGAAGCTGTTCTGGTTTAAATTAGTCATTGGCTGTTTCAGCAAAATAAAAGAGAGTAAGAACAGAAACCTAATGCAATGATTAACTCAAAACAGCAAAATATTGGCAATGGCCCTTTTAGCACCAAGCCACAGAAATATGTGTAAGTGTCTGTATATAACATCAGTATTTCAACAAGTTTCGTTGCTCGCTTTAAAGCACTTTTTAATTTTTAACTGTTATATATTTGTTGTTGTAGCGGCCAAAGTTTTACATATTCTGTAAAATTTCAGGTCCGTATCTCTGAGGGTTCTCGAGAAAACAGCCTGTTACGGAGAGACAGACAGAAGGACACACGGACGGACAGCGTAGCGAAAACTGTAGGGTCCTTGACACTTTTGGTGTACAGAACTCTAAGACTACATGACGTGTGGGATCAGATTTACAGATACTTTAACAAAAACTTACCCAACAACGACACTTTCCCCGCATAGAATTCCTTCTGCTAAATGCATTAATTGCGTCACAAAATTTCACTTTTGCTTTACTAACACTTCCACACTATATAAACCGTTTTCAATAATATATTGCACGTGAAATTTCGTTTTTTTTTATAAAAAGCTAAAAGTCTTTAAAACTGTGCAAAATAATAGAAAAAATTTATTTATGCGCGCATTTTTTAACAACAATTCGCAGTGATGCCACATGTGCAGCTAAAACTTTTCAGCATTATTCCACGCTGTAAGTTGTAGTATAACCAGTGCTGGTACCAACGTTACAAATATACAAGGAAAAAATTCAAAAAACAACAATAAATGTTTTAACACTGTTGTTGTTCTGTGGGTATTTTACTTAAAGTCTTGTAATTACTTGTAGTTTCGAGAAATAGGTGCCCAGCTCGTACTGCTATTGAAAAGCTGTTTATTTGAATAAGTTAACTGTACGGGTAAGGCAGTGTTTTTCCGTTTTAGTTCGCATAAAACAGTTTCTATTTTGCATTTGGCAACTCCATGGACAGCTGACTATAATAAGCAAATAAATAGAAATCCCATCATTTTACTAAAAAATTTTAAGTGATTTGAAATTATGGAACAAAAATCATGTAAAAGGTAAAAGCAAAATAAATTTAAAACTTTTTAGAACAAATATCATTGTCATTATAATTTTAGACCCTGGCGAAAATTGATAAAGAAATTGCAAAGGAAACGAAAACGACAAAAGTTGGCACGTCAAAGAGATAAGGAATTGGAAGAAGGTGAGCATTGACTTTATCTACTATGAAATTAATTAAAACTATTAAAAGTTGTATTGTGTAAAGCTCAATTGGAAAAACTTAAAGATCCCTTTTACAAGTCATGGCTAGAACAACAAGAAGCAATCGAGAGACAAAAAGAGGTGACAGAGGAACATCAACGTAAAGAACAGGAAGAGTTGTGGCTTCGTAGGGAATTGCTGTCACAAAAACAATTCAAAATCGATGAAATAAAAAGGCAAGCCGAAGAAGCCAAATTGGCAGCAGAAAGATTGAAACAACAGGAAAAATTAAAACTTTTGGAAGAAGAACGCGAAAAGAAACGAGAAGAAATTAAGTTACAGGCGGAAAAAGCCGCCAAAGAGTTTGATAATATAATGATAAATATGCAAGAATATTTAGATGACTGTACGATGAAAACACCTCCCAGGCTAGATTGTAATTTTCAATCTAGACCGGGAGAAAAGTCTTGTGATTTTTTTGACAAAACAAACTGTTGCCGCTTTGGTCCCGGCTGTACATTTAATCACATAAGACCAATGCTGGCTAAAATTATTCTTATAAAACATTTCTTTCAACATCCTTTATTAGAGCAACAAGAACATGACGAATACTCGAGATCGGACAGTGAATTGGAGTTGAATGAACGCGATTTGCGCGACTCTTATGATGAGTTCTGTGAAGACGTATGGCCGGTATTACAAGAATTTGGTAGCATTATAAACTTCCGTGTAGCACGTAATGTGCAAGCACATTTAAGGGGTCATGCTTTCGTGGAATATGCCGATAAAAGGTAAATTTATTCGATTTGCCGGATTAAATTTTGAAATTATTAGGAAGTTGATGGAAATTTATTGTGAAAACCAAATAATTTAAAACTGAAACTGTTGCATTGCACTACTAATTCTGATTTGCTCATAAGTAATTTTAAATTTGATTTTACACTTTTTCATTACATTTTTAAATTGCCATTTACTTAAAACGCTTACATACATACCTTCACATATATTTTGTACTTTAACTTCTGTCCTGGATTTTAAAGGCCTTAATTTGAATTGTTCCTAAAAGATTTCGAAATTCGTCTGCATTCCAAATCATTATTTATGAAATCCTTATATTTCTATCAAAAACGATGTTATTAACAAGTTAACTTTCCTCATAACTTACATTATTTGGAATATATACGGATCGAGCCCTTGTTACTAGTCATAACTCAAAAAATAATTTCAAACAACGAGTTTAAAGTTTTGAATTTACTAAAAATTTAGGTCCAAATTCACAGTATGTGGTTTAACTAACGATTTTTAATATATTTTTATGTAGTATAATTGATTGTTTGTTATTTTATAAATCCTGATCTTAGTTCAATCAATTAGATAATAAAACGGTCGAAATTAAAATAATTTTTTGATTTTTAATATAGATATCATTAGGTTAAACCACAATCATTAGTTAACTAAAGACTGTGAATTTGGATATTAGTGGTACAATGAAATATAATTTCCCTCAAGGGCTAAGTATACAAGATATCTTTATGCAATGTTTCTGCAATATAAGAAACGATATGTCGATTAATTCTGTGTTATTGAAAAACATGTTTTTTGAGTTATGACTATCTTGCTGCAAAGGTTCCGTATATACATATGTAGAATTTCCTATTCTTAAAGAAAACGAAACTAAAATATGTTTCTAAAATTATTAAAGATAATTTTATATTCGGAAAATTTATTCAATCTTTGTATTTTTTAGATCCGCTTTAAAAGCTTTTATAAAACTTCAAAACCGTTATTACGCATCGAAACGTCTGAGCGTTGAATTTTCTAATTTACAACAGTGGCGTACAGGAGTTTGTGGTATGCGCTCAGTATCCTTTTTATATGAACCATAACAAACTGCAAACCATAAAAATCTTATGTATTATTATTACCATTTTATATTTCCTTAACTATTATTTCGTGATTTTCTTAAAGGTATGTCGTTAGATCGCAAATGTCCAAAAGGTGTTAAATGTAATTTTTTGCATTTGATGAAAAATAAAGATGATATGTACAACATGCCCATACCACGTAGCGCATCTAATAGTACTAGAACACCACGGAAATCACCTATAATAAGGTATATTATTATATCGGGGAAATTTTTGTTTTATATCACATATAATAATTTTTATTATAGCTGGAACTCTGGAGACACCCAAAGAAATAAAAGTTTACAGTCTCGTAATTGGCGTTGGTCTGAGAGCCCTGAAATAGAACTTAAAATAAAAAATAACGAAGAAAAGTTCAAAGTA
This sequence comes from Panzeria rudis, assembly GCA_956483635.1. NCBI lineage: Eukaryota > Metazoa > Arthropoda > Insecta > Diptera > Tachinidae > Panzeria > Panzeria rudis. The sequence goes on along the minus strand of OY101449.1, from coordinate 152,117,259 downwards.
AAACGAGGCGTTGAAAATAAACATATTGTCAATTCTTCTGAAAGAAAATCTCCCATGAGATCCACATCAAATAGTCCGAATTGTTATAAAAATACAATACAGACAAGGTCAAAGAGTCCAAATTCGTATCGTTATAATAATGATATAAACTCTACGTTCAAAAGTCCTTCTTCCAGTTATTTAATTCAATCTTCAGAAAGAAAATTTCGCAGGAGATCAAGATCAAATAGTCCGAATTTGTGTTATAAAAATATAAAACAGATAAGTTCGGCTCATGATACAAATTCGTCAAAATCTACGTTCAAAAGTCCTTCCAGTCATCGTACAAGTAAAACGAAATATTCTGTATCAGAAAAACAAAAAGACTCGAAGAGTAATAGAAAATCTGAACATAAAAGTAAGGAAAGTAAAAAATCTAAATCACATAGGAAATCAAGAAGTCCAAATTCGCACTCTCATAAAGATAGCAAAAGGACAAGATCAAGATCATGAAAAAAGCGATGAGGAAAGTAATCATCGACTGAAATCACCAAAGAGAAAAATGTAAAAAAAACATCAATAAGCATAAGTAACAAGGTAAGAATGATTAATTAAAGTTGTTTTTTATAGGTTAATAAAAACAAAGCTAAACGTTACAACTTTTATATAAACTTTTGTAAATGAAGGATTCATATTTGTTATTTTGTTATACATATTAAAAACGAATCTAAAACATTGTAGAGAAAAGAAAGGTTTTTGTTTAAACTGTATCAACAAAGTTTATAAGTGTCAAAAAACAAAATGAATGTATAAAAAAATTAGTAATGTCATTTGCTAAGTTTAAAAACTTGGTGATAACTTTAAATTATAAAATTGTCAATCTATTTTTGTTCTCAATAATGCTAAAAACTCCGAATTCTAAAAAAGATACAAAACTGTTGATCTCATTCAGTTTTAATTGAAACCCGCAGCAGTTATGACACAAAAAAATGCGAATTGACAAGGCCTTGAGTTACTATATTCTATATTGTGTCTCTGTTATGATAACTTTCACTTCACTTAGATATCGTGTGTTAAGCTTGAAATTATGAAGCGAACAGATGTTAGATTTCGAGAATTTCCGAAAAGAAATTGTCCGAAAAACGTTTTTATTGAAATATGTCATAAACTAGCATTGCGATCAAATAAAATATAGTGTCGCAATTTACATTAAAATCTATTGATTCCTTCGAGAGATATCGTCGAAACTTTTCGAAACAAGTGTTTTTATATATATACTAAAATCTTTGATCATTTTCTAAAAATTAAAGTATGAATTTACTTGCTATCATAGGTAATTTATAAAAGTTCTTAAGTAGTTTTAACAAAAATGTTCAGTTAATTTTTCGAACATAGAAATCAACTAAAATTTTTGGTAAATCAACATTGTAAATGCCATTCTATAACCCAAGATTTTCTTTGTGTGTAACTAAAAATTCTTGTTAAATCGGTTTATTTTATTCCGTGAATTTTGTATGACTTGGAAAGCTGCGTCGAATCGATCTGAATCGGTTTATTAGTTCGGAAGATATCATGGCTTAAATTTGGACTTGCCGCCATCAAAGAATTTAAGTTATTGACACCACCCCAATTTTCTAAAATCGACGTTTTATCAAATCTGGACATTTCAAGGTCCACAAAGCTATTATAAGTTCTTTTACGAATATGTCCGTGTTCTAAAATCGACGTTTTATCAAATCTGGACATTTCAAGGTCCACAAATCTATTATAAGTTCTTTTACGAATATGTCCGTGTTGCTTTATGCATGCAAGTGTGCGTATATATATACGGTAACTTCTCACAGCTTTTGAACGGCTAAAGCTATCAGAACAAAATTTGGTGCATTCTAAAGATTTGGAATATTTTAGATCTATATCCGTATTCTAAACTTTGTGACAATGTAAAAATTATAACGAATGAAAATTGTTATATTCAGGTATGTGATGGAAATCAATTCCGAAAACGAAGCAGTTTTGAAATGTGTTACTTAATAATATATCTTTATTAAAAACAATTTTATCACAAATATTATACAAATATCTCATTATTACAAAAGAGTTGTATCACAAAAAATATAAATATTTGATGGAAAGTGCACTAAAAGGGACTTTCAAAAGTGCTTCGTTTTCAAAATCGATTTCCATCACATACCTGATTGTTCAGAATATAAAAATTTTAATTTTCGAATTCGTAAATACAGTAAATTTATGGAACCGGTCTGCAAACTATTGCAAGAGTAATAAAAATGCTGCCGTTGTTGCAGCAATCTGCGACAGCACTACCAAGTGTTTGTGTAAAGAAACTTTTGATGAAAAAAGTATTACCAAGTGTTTGTTTTCGAGCGCAGAACTTTAATTATTACACAATTACTGAATTTACGAACGAACCCTTTGCCACTTGTCACAAAGCTTAGAATACGGGTAATAGTGTGAAAGTTAATCGATTTGAATTTGTCGATTTCCAGAACTTTCGAGTTGAGTTTTAAGCTACCGCTCTGATCAAATACAAAATCTTAATCAGCCCTTAACCTCAAAAAAATGTTCATTAGTGAAAATTTCATTAAATTTGAATGATACATTTGAGAGTTACCGTTGTCGAAAAATTAAAAAAATAATTGCTCAATTCAGAACCTGTTGTAAGTGTTGTAGATCGTAAAAATGTTGTTGGCAATTTTCACATAAACATGTTTCTAAACAAATGTTTATTTGGAAACTACCAACAACATTTATACGATCTACAACACATAAAACAGGTTGTGAATTGGTCAAATAATTTATTGTTAAATCACTCCAAAACTTCTTGTAAAATCGACTTTCTCTATTCGGCCAGCCTTTATGACTTAAAAAACCGCGTCGAATGCCAGGTATCGTTGTCGCATGTTTTGGAGCAAATTGTATTATTTTATTAAATCTGCAAATTTTCGCATGTGTTAGCTTGAAATTAATGAGAAATTCCAGCGACGGCCTACAAGGCCAACTGTCAGTATTTTTATTAGCACCAGCAGAATAAAATTCCTCTTTTCTACCGCTACACACTTCATCTACCTTCTTTTGTTAATAATTTTGTTAGAAATTTTAAATAATAGAAAACGTTGTATTTTTTAATTTTATTGATTTTTTTTGTAAAGTTCTTTTTCTTAATACATTTTTTTTTAATTTCAAACACTTGTTACAAATAATTTTTTCAGAAAATTTATTAAATCTGAATCAAAAATACAGAATTTTTGTTTTGTTAACTTCTATAGAGTATTGAGCTAATAAATATTTTACAACAAATAAAGTTTTGCATATAATACAATAATATAGGTCGCAATTCACATTTTTCTTTCCTTCTATATGTTGGCAGTTTATTTTTTTTTTTTTTGTAGAAAAAGTACCGTAGAATTTCGCAAACGAATACAAAAGAGAAAATAGCAAAAATGTAAAAAATAGTAAAAAATTCTTGTGTTGTTTTTTTCTTTGTAGTTTTATAAATTCTAAAGTCTATTTTGTTTTCTTTATAAAATAAAAAAATAAAACAAAAAATAAAATAAAAATAAACATCTAATATTCGTAATAGTTTTAAAGACGAATACCAGGATTGGTAGCAGCGACATAACGCAGCAATTCATCGTTATCCTCACAGATGAAAGGCTTTTCATGATAACAGGCAACATCGTGCCAAGCAATGCCATCGTTGTAGACATTGTTTAGGACAGACAAACACTGTTCCTTGGTTTGATTGATGTCGTATTCGGCGTTATCGGGCTGAGGACGCTTCTTGTGACCAGTTTGAGACCAGGGATTGTAGCCCCATCCTTGAGGAATTCGGTTGGTGGCTTGGATCTTCTCGCGAGTTGCAGACCAGAACCAACCATAAACATTTTTGGGTTCCAAATCGGGACGATTTTCACAACCGTTGAAATCGCAAATACGACCGGCAGTCCAGATATAAGGAACATCGTTTTGTTGTATAACACGGAATATTAGATTACATTTTTCTTGTGTTTCCAAGGCAACCAAGTCCATACAGTATTCACGGCATAAATTGCGGCCATCTAACCAATCAACTTTTTTATTAGCCAAAGCGGGAACATGAGAACTCAAGAACATGTTTCTGCCGCGATAAGAGAATTCCTTGGGACCTGGAAGTATAGAAAAAGATATATTAATTCTGTAGAATATAATAATATTTATTAAGTCGTATATCCGAGAGGACATACATCACAGAAAAGATCAGTCCTAGAAAATGTTCATTTAATATAATTGATCAAAAAGTTAAAACTAGTTTCAATTAATTTCGAAACTGAGTCACACGAGTATCCAAAACAAAATTTTCAACTTTTAAACATTTTGACTAATTGAAAACTTGCAAAATTAATTTAATCTGCTGAAACTAAAATACTATTTCAATTACTTAAACTGCAGATTCAATTAATTGTGTTGTTCAAGTTCAATACGATTCGATACGAAATTAATAGTTAATTATTAATTAATTATATCTCAAAAAATTTTAATAAAAGCAGTTTATAAGAATTAAAATGGTAATTGAAGCAATTACTCATATGATCAAAAACAAAATGTTCTAAGACAAATTTCAAGTAATTAAAAATTTGAATTTTATTAATGGAATATATAATTTTCGTCGTCAGTTCAACTTTTTAGTTTTTTCTCTGTAGTTTGAACTTCAACAACAAAATTAATTGAATGTGGAATTTTTGTAACTTAAGTCCGATTTTCTATATAAAAACTCTTCTGCGGATGCATCTAAATAGTTAATGAATATGCCTCGAGCCATAAATATTTCTAATTCTTTTTTATTTATTTTTATTTTTTTTTTGTTTTATAAAGTTGTGTATGTCATGTCATTGTTTGTAAGTGGTTATTTGCCAATTTCGTTTTCATTCATGACTTAACAATTTCATTTAGCCTTTAGATGTTTTTATAGCTGTTGTTTAAACAAATAAAAATATCTTTAAAAACTGAAATACTCTAATCATTATCGAAGATAAACTTGCGCAACATTATTATCAACCACATCATGATTTCAAGTTTCTTTCAACAGTGGCAAGATACAAGATACACAGTAATTATTTTTTGAAATATTTTTTTTTTTGTTTTTGTATTTGTGCTTCCATGAGATTTGAAACACCCTACCGTACCTTTTTTTATTAAGGAAGTACAACTTTTTTTTTTAACAGTGATATACTTAAAAGTCTTTCATTTCGATTTATTGTACTTTAAATTTTGTTTTCGAAATTTTAAAAATGGTTGCGCTTGCTTTTGTCTGTTTCATATTTGGTTGGCTTCAAAATAAAGTGAACAAACTTTTCCGCTAAAATTTACACAGTTTTCAAAATAATAAAAACAATACAGTTTTTTTCTCATAAGTGAATGAATGTATAATTATAATAATTTTTGTTATATTTTTTGTGTTGTGTATTTTGGTGCACTGCAACAAACTCGCTTTTACAGTTGGTTAGCAGCTTCCATTTCATTAAGCCATTATTAGCTGCAAAAGTCAACATCAAGTCGTACTTGTGCAAAGATGTGTATGTATGCATGTTGATATATCTATCTCTGTGTATACATTGTATTTGCGATGCATAAAAATATGTGTATGCAATTGCCGCATCATATTCAACAGCAATATGTTACAAATGTAATAATAGGCAACCTCAACCTATAGACTTTGCTAGATAGCTTTATGAGGTGCCATTAAAAACATCATCCTATTGGCTTATTATATATAAAAGGTTGATTCATTATGAGATACATTGGCCAATAGCATTTTTATTATTTTTATTACTTTTTTTATATCCAAACTTGGAATTGGCTATTAATTTGATTTTGTGCAGCATTTTGCTATGGAAGGTACTGGATAGCAAGCGACCACAATTCCATTCAATTGCATCTACATTAAAAAAATGGAAATAATATTTTGAAAATATTAGTAAAATTTCTAGTCCTAAAGAATACCCAATAAAATTTACTTTTTAAAGTAATAAAATATATTAAGTACCTCAAAATGAGTCACCCTGTACTTACATACATTCATAGCTTTGGGTTTGCGGTGTAACAAAAGACATTGCCGTCAAATTTGATTAGAAATCGTCAAAAAATTTTAAAGAATACTCGGAAAATAGTCAAATATTCTAAAAAAATTGCTAAAATTGCAAAAACACTAAAAATTTGCGAAAATGAAAAAATTTCTAAAAATCAAAAACAAGCCTCAAAAAGTGCTGAAATTCCTAAAATTTAATTTCACAATTTTTGATTATTTTTTCAAAAACTGATAGAAGTATGTGTTATGGTTTTTATAAGCTGCTGTAGAAATGTTGCGATCACGTCCACATTTCAGGAAAAAATTTATTTTTTAAAGTTATGAGTTTTAGTCGAAAAGAATTTAATTATTTTTGGCTTGAGTTCGGTTTTAATTTAATTTTTCAATTAAATTATATTTTAATTTAGAGATAAATGTGAAGCATCTAGACAAAGAAAAAATTGACTGCACGGAGGATTGAACTGACATGTTTCGATATCTCTCGCTAATCTCTTCAGAAATCTTTTCCGCTTAGACCACTTTTAATATTTCTAATATATTTTGGGAATTGCTCCTGATCTTAATTCCTTTTCACGAATTTTTACAATTACATAAAATATGTAATTGAAAAAAAAAATGTACAAGAATCTTTTATATATTTGGTTACCAAAAGGCTATTGACTCTCCCATCTAGAAGGAAATATAAATGTAAGGAAATCATATAAACTTTTAAGAATGCGTTTTTGTTTTCGTTTTATATAAAAGTTTCATTGTTTGTCTTTGCTTTGAATAATATTTTGAAATAAAATATTCATGATGATTTTTTATATCAAAATATGATTTTTATTTCGTTAATTGATGATTTAGTTATCGTTACAATACAACATTATAGTTAGAAAAGTGGGCAGTGTCACGCCCATGAAAAGTGAATATTCATTTTAACTACTTCTAGTTAACCGATTCTTATGAAACTTCGCACACACAATTAGTTCAACATGATGATCGAAAATGTGGGCACTGCCACGCCTATTTTGTAGTCGTTTTTTTTTGTCAAAGCAAGAACTATTTTATAATATACAAACTTTCTTTCAGAAATTGAGTTTTTACTAATTTTGATCTAGCGGCCACATTTATAACCAAGATGTCTTAACTTGATGCACCATAAATACCAACAATCTACTAAATAAAATTTTATTCATGGATTTTTAACACACCCTGTGCAAAGTTTTTTACAGACCCATAAACGCAAAAACTGTTTTGAAAATTAATGATTTTCTTGGCAGTGGTCGATGTAGAACAAATGTCCAAAATTAAAAAAAAAACCCCACGCTAAACACATCCTTATAGCATGGCCTTACACCGTGATAAAATATTTAATTAATATTCTAAACAATATTTTTTACAATTTCAAAAATTATGAAAGCACCTCTTTTTTGAAAAACTCAAAATTTTCTAGTTAAATTTCAAAGTTTTGAGTTTAGACCTTTTTTACGACTTAACAAATTAAGATATTTCAACGATTTCTTCTGTGCGTTTACTTAGAATTTCATCATGGTGTGCTTAAGTATAAAATCAGATATTCAGTAAAAAAGTTAAAAGCAAAAAACTAAAAAAAGTCGGGGCAAAAAATTAAAAAAAAATTATTTCGAAGTGAAATATCTCTTAAACTATAAAAGATACAAAAGCAATTGCAAGCACATTTTTTCTTTGAATTATCTAGCAAAATCTAACGCGCTTAAAATTTTACAAATCGGTCAGTATTTAAGAAAGTTAAAAGCCGCACAAAGTTTTTCACACGCGACATAGCCAACTTTGTACCGCCAGTACCTCGACCCCAGACAATACATACAATAGTTTAGAAGTTCCATACTTACTGCCACTTTTTTTTTAATTTACACCACTGTGCAGCGCATACATGCTGAGTACACACATATTTATTTATATATGTATGTGTATTTTTTTTTATTCAAAAAATATGCAAATAGCACGCGTTTATTTGCTCAAATTCCGTCAGTTTATTTATTGACATCGTATTCATCTTTTAAATTGTTTTGTTTTTACGCGCTTAAAATACATTTTTCCTCCACGATGTCTCTGGTTAACTAATAACATACTTATAAATATCTAAATGAAGTTATTGTATAATGTCAAAGAAACATATTTATAGATACAAATACATATGAAAAGAGCATTCTTCGCACACTTGATAGTTTTTAGGCATTTACACAAATTATTACAAAAGTTTACTATACATACTTTGTTTACTTTAAAAAAAAAACTAACAAAAACTTACTGGATAATAATTATAACTGGGAAAGTACACAAACACACCTATTATTGTAATCAAAAAACCATAATTTTGTATAGTTTTAATGAACTTTTTTTTATATTCAATTTTCGTAATTTGGTAAATCATTTTAAAATGAGCAAAGAAAAAAAAAATAACAATGATAATAATGAAGCCATTGCACTTTAATTGCCTTTAAAAAAATATAAAACGTTTATTTATTTTTAACCTTTTATACCACCGACTACCATTATTTTATTCATTATTATATTTTTGTTTATTTTCTGAATAAAAAAAATTCATTATTATCATCTGCGTCTCTTTATTTATTTATTTATTTTTATTTTTGTTATTCATTAGCATGATCTTGTGTTTAATTTGGGTCAAGGCAAGTGCATATGCATTTGGTGTTGATACTTTTTTATAAAGAAAAAAAGTAACAAAACATCACAAATTAAACAAAAATTATAAATACTATAAATAAATGTAAGGAGGTTAAATGCATTAAATACAGATGCTCATGTGTTGTTTTTTGTTTTTTTTTTTTGTCTGTCTATTTGCTATTAACAGCTATTGTGAAATTTTAATTGGCTTTAAAATGAATTCGTAGAATTTTTCTATGGAAATAAAACAAGATAATAAAAATAACACAAAAGAGTTAAAACTTAGGCATCATGAGAAGTAGAAGCTAATTCTGACAGAGATTTGTGACTTTGAGGTTGAGAAATGAGAAAAATATTTTAAAGTTTAAGAAAAAAAAATTTTTACTAAAAAATTTAATTTGCTAAAATCAGTTATGAAAAGAACTTTAATCGTTAAATAAAGTAGACGATTTCTTACGAAAATACTCAAGCGTGTAATAGATTTATATAGAAAAACTTAAGACAGAGAAAAAAAGCTTAAACCCACAAAATATTTCTATAGAAAGTTTTAACTTAAAATTAGTTACGAAGAAACCGTTTAGTTGGTAAACAAAGTAATTCGAAGGCTTCTTACGCTAACGACGTATTGCTATTTAAAAACTTAAGCTAGCAAAAAAATTTTGTAGGAAAACTTAAATAGAAAAACTTAAGATGGCGAGGAAACTCTCTAGAAAAGCTTAAATCAGCGAAAAATGTCTAGAAATGATGAGGCCAACGAAATTTTACTATAGAGAAGCTTGAGCCAGCAAGAGATTTCTATAGAAATGCTAAGCCAAAGATAGATAAATACAGGAAAACTTCACCCAGCGATACATTTCTATAGAAAAGCTTATAAATCCAAAGTGGTTATATAGGCTAAGCTTCGTAACATTAGATCAACTTTAAAATTAGCGAGAGATTTATGTAAAATAGATCAAGCCAGCGAGAGATTTCTATGGAATAGGCCAAACTAGCAAGAGATTTATATAGAATAGATCAAGCTTTGGAGAGATTTCTATGGAAAATATTAAAGTTGTGAGAGATTTCTATGGAATAACTTAAGCTAGCGAGAGATTTATGTAGAATATATCAATCCAGCGATAAATGTATTTCCATAGAATAGATCAACCTGTGAAAATAATGTGAATCTAACGCGAGATCTCTGTAAATGAACAAAAGATTTATATAGAATAGATCAAGCTAGCGAGAGATTTCTATGCACCAGATCAAGCTAGCGAGAGATTTCTATAGAATATATCAAGCCAGCGAGAGATTTGTATAGAATAGTTCAAGCTAGAGAGAGATTTCTATAGAATAGATCAAGCTAGCGCGAAATTTCTATAGAATAGCTCAAGCTAGCGAGAGATTTCTATGAAATAAATCAGCTAACGAGAGATTTCTATAGAATAGATCAAGCTAGCGAGAGAGTTCTATAGAACAGATCAAGCTAGTGAGAGAGTTCTATAGAATAGATCAAGCTAGCGAGAGAGTTCTATAGAATAGATCAAGCTAGCGAGAGAGTTCTATAGAAGAGATGAAGCTAAGGAGAGATTTCTATGGAGATAGCGAGAGGTTTCTATAGAGCTAGTAAAAGATTCCTATAGAGCTAGCGAGAGATTTCTATAGAATATATCAAGCTAACGAGAGATACCTATAGAATAGATCAAACTAGAGAGGGATTTCTATAGAATAGAATAAGCGAGTGAGTAATTTCTATAGAATAGTTCAAGATAGCAACGAATTTCTATAGAACACATCAAACTAGCGATGGTTTTCTACAGAATAGATCAAGATAGTGAGAGGTTTATGTAGAATAGATGAATCTAGCGAGAGACTTTTGCAGAATATATCAACCAGGGGGGAGATTTGTATAAAAGAGATTAACCTAGCTAGACATTTCTATTGGATAGATCAATCTATCAAGAGATTTCTATAGACTACATCAATCTTACGAGAGATTTCTATAGAATAGATCAAGATAGCGAGATGTTTCTATAGATAGCGGGAGATATCTATAAAATAAATCAAGCTAGGGAGACATTTCTATAGAATGTAAAATCATTTTTAAATATAATAAATCCTAAAAATTATCATGAAATTTAAATTAATTGCTTGAAAGTTTTTATAAAATAATTGTCGCTAAAAAAAGGCGTGGTACTGCACATTTCTTTTTATCATAATTTTGTATTTTCACCAGAACTAAAGTGAAGTTTTATAAGAATCGGCTTAGTAGAAGTAATTAAAAAGAATATTTACTTTGCATGGGCATGGAACTGCCCACTTTTCTAACCATAATGTTATATTGTCACAGGAAGAGTTTCATAAGAATCTGTTAAATAAAGGGTCCGCCATCTAACGTTTTTTTTTTCAACTAGTGCTTATTTCGTGAATGGTAACACTTAGCTCATGTCTGATTTGACAGATAATTAGTTTTATCCTTCCGCTGAACGAATATGGTTGTGTATACCCTTGGTTGTGTATACGTTTTCGCTTCGCTAAGAGGGCCTGCGATCGACTTACAGAAGATGCCGATTTTGCCAAAAAATCATCTTTTCAGATGAAGCTCATTTTGATCTTGGCGGGTATGTAAACAAGCAAAATTGTCGCATTTGGAGCACAGAAAACCCGCACGCATACATTGAAAAGCCGACGCACCCAAAACGAGTCACTGTTTGGTGCGGATTTTGGTCCAGAGGCATAATTGGGCCATTTTTCTTCGAAAATGAGCAAGGAGTGGCCGTTACACTCAATCGCGATCGTTATCGGGCCATGTTGAACGAATTTTTGTTCACAAAAGTTGAAGAGGAGGATATTGGCAACATTTGGTTTAAACAGGACGGCGCTACGTGCCACACAGCCGAAGCTACACTCGATGTTTTGCGCCCTGTTTTTGAAGATCGCATTATCAGCCGCAGAGCTGATGTCGTTTGGCCACCTCGGAGCTGCGTTTTGACACCGTTGGACTATTATTTGTGGGGTGCCGTCAAAGATAAGTGTTACGCCGACAAGCCAGAGACAATTGACGCTTTAAAGGACAATATTCGTGAAGCCATTGGTGAAATACAGCTGCACACAATCGATAATGTGCCGAGGCAGCCATTTGAATGAAATTATTTTTCATTATTAACCGGAAGGATTGTACTTTCAAATAAAAAAAGAAATTTGAGAAAATATTCAGTAGTTTTTTTTTTTAATAGCAGTTGAGAAAGAAAGTAGTTGAGAAAGAATATTTACTACTTTTGGGCGTATCACTGCCCACTTTTACCATTGTCACTATAACTAAATGTGTATGCAAAGTTTCATAAAATCGGTTGGGTAGAACTAGTTGAAAACGAATGTGTATTTACTTTGTATCGGCGTGACGCTGTCCACTTTTCAATGGAACCAATGTGGAAGTAAATCATTTCAAATAAAGAAATTAATTTCGAAATCGTTTATAAATGGTAGGAACACACTTAACAATTTCATGACGAATGATAACCTTTCTTCTATTTTTTTAAGTCAATTAAAAAGTCTGTTGCTTAATTTTTCAATTTAAATCTCTTTGCATCTGTTTTTTTTTTTCTCCTTCAATCAAATCTATGTATTATTCCGTACTTTAAAAACAAACAAAATTTACAATTTAAAATGCATTTAAATTGACTGTAAATGAAACCAAAGAAAGAGAACACAAAAAATAAATCTCGTTTAGTAAAAACCTGTTAGTAACGGTATTTAGTTAAATTAATTTAACTTAAAAATCCATTTTTCTTTTTTATTTTCGGCTTGTTTGTCTTTACGCAACATTAAGATTTATATTAAAAAAATAAAAATAACAACAAACAGTCCAACTGACAAGCCATAAAAATTACTTAACTTATAACAATTTAATAATGTCACTTTTTTATTGCGGTTACTTTAATTTATGCCCCAAATCTGGAACTGAAAAAAAAGTAGAATTGTTAGCCAAGATCTGTTAACGATTGCAGACGTTACAGTTACTTCTTACTCATATAAATAAGTTTATTATATGAAAGAGATACTTAAATTTGATCTTCTTTTGTTTGAAATTAAGCGGTTTTGTTTGAATAGTCGTAATTAAAATTTTTCATCACAATGGAAGCTTTATTAACTTATTTTTTTTTTTTTTTTGCAATCTTGCCAAATTATTTATTTAAAAACGTGTATCGAAAATGTGCTGATCTCATCGTGCTGGGATTTGTGCATTATTTTATGAAATTTTTTTAAACGTGATTATTTTACTGTTTTTTTTCATTTTTTGCTAAATTTATAAAAATAATTAAATGTGGAAAAGTGCAGTTTCCAATCAAGTAATTAATAACGTTTGTTAATCTGTATAATTATCCAGACGGATGTGCACGCTATTCCACCATCGACTTTATATTATTTTAGACCATAAATGCAGATAAAAGCATGATTGTATTGAGCTTAAACTATAAATATATTTACAAATGAAATATGCATATACCCATAATAGACTCGATATAATTCAACTATTCTTACTGGGGCGCACATATTATGAATCCTTTGTACCACAGATCACGAAATGAAATGAGGCTGTCTTAGAAAATGTTTTTGGACTAGCATGAGGGGTCAAATGAGGGGTACAAACCTATGAGATGATAAACAGCCAAGCAACCCACAAGTCCTAATTATCATTTAAAGTGATCGTGGATTATGTTATCTCAGAATGGAGTCCCATGAAAGCAGATATTTCAGATCAGTTTGACTATTGGATAAAATATGTGTGCAATTTATAAACTAAATTAAATTAACAACCGAGCAAAAACTTTTGTCAATCGGTAATACTTTATTACAGGGTTACAAAATAATGAGTGGTACTTATTTATCTTATTACTATGCTTTAAATTAGAACTACTACTTTGTTTTTAATAAAACTAGTATGTATTTTTATCATTATCTGAAAGTAGTTAAAATTTGTTGTATGTATTAATAAAATAAGTAGGCAACCACTTTTTGAATCAACATGTGTTTGTATATGAAAACTTAAACTTATAAGTCAACAATAGCTGGGTGGGTAAAGTTCTTGTCTTCGTATCTGAACGAGCACAGGTTCGTATCCCAGCTGGGTCAAAATATAAAACAAAATTAAAAAAATATAGATAAAGCATAATGCTTTATAAATTATTTCAAATTTTAATTTGTTTATTTGACTGCTTATTTTTTAGCTTCAAGTAAGCCAAATAATAACTAGTTAATTGCTTTGACAATGTAAATACATTTGTAAGGGGTACCCTTTGTTTTTTTCGACTTTTCAAACAAAAATAAGTAGTTATCGAGTCAAATTGTAACTAGTTACGACTTAAATCCTCATATAGTTTTTTTTGTCTACCAGTAAGCAAAATTTTTGCGGGGGAGTGTATAGTTATGTTGGTATTGCCTGAATATACTATAGCCAATTTACTCATGAAACTGGTCTGCAGAAAAAATTTTTTCGGTCGCTTAAATAAAAATATGTGTAATCCCAGCAAAAAGTTTGCTTACTGGTTACTTTGTTTACAAAATTATTTACTTTGTTTACAAAATTTCCTAAAAATGACGAATCCATAATACTGTCAAATTTCTTTACGTATTTTTTGACAGATCATAACAATTTTTAATTAAGATTTGAGCTTTTGACAAGTATTAATATTAAATCTAATAGTCTGAAGGGCGCTTAAGTATATACATACATCAGTATATTTTACCCTAACTCGAGAACAATTTGTAAAATTTTAATAAATTTAATCAGTAAAATATGTAGAATAAAATGACCTTTAAGTCATCCATATATATTTTTTTTTAATTATTCAGAAATTAGCGACGAAAAACTTTTTTTTTTTTTGGAAAATTAAACTTTTTTCTGTTTTCTAAAATTCATAAAAAATGTAAAACTGCAAAAATATATAAATCATGAAAATCGATGGACAAATGTTAAGTTTATTCACAATTAAGTAAGGGAACTTAATTCACAAAAAATTTAAATACGACAGACACACAAATTAAAATGTCACTGTTGTACGGAAATTGTGATTTTTATCAATTGAGTTCCTTCACTTGATTGTGAATGAAATCAACATTTATCTATCGAATTTAATGATTTATGGCTCATATTATTCTTAACTCTCTGATAAATTATAAAACTACGAAATTTTGACGTTTGGAAAACGAAAAAAAGTTTAATTTTGCATGTAAATAAATTTGCCGCTAGTTTCTGAATAACTCGGAATCAGTTATAAAAAATTATTAAAGGTAATTTTGTTCTGCATCTCTTGCTGTTTTATTTATATAAATCGGACAAAGCGTTAACGAGTTATGATGAAATATATTAGCGTGACCACCTTATTTCGAGTGTCATAAAAAATTTGTAAGTGATAAAAATATGAAAACGGACACCTCCTCTTGCCCACTTTTCTAATCATAATGTTGTGTTGCGCCGGAAACTTAATCTGTGTGCAAAGTTTCATAAGAATCTGTTAAATATAAGTAGTTGAAAAATAATATTTACTACGTTTGGGTGTGGCACTGCCCACTTTTCTATTCATAATGTTGTATTGTCATGATAATCAAATGTATGTGCAAAGTTTAATAAGAATTGGTTTACTTTGCATGGGCGTGACGCTGCCAACTTTTATAATCATAGTGTAGTATTGTAACGGGAATTTAATTTGTGTGCGAAGTTTCATAAGAATCGTTTAAGTAGAGATAGTTGAAAATAAGTATGTATTTACTTTGTATAGGCTTGATGCTGCCCACTTTTCAATCTTGGAAGTTCATCCTTTCAAATGAAGAAACAAAATCCAAAATTGGTTTACAAATGACGGAATTGATAATCTTCTCTTTTTTTAAGTCGGCTAAAAATCTATCTGATGCCAAACACCTAGATAGCACTCAAAGTCTAATTATCATGTGAAGTGAATTCAGATGTGATCATGGATTCTATTGCATCTCTTAATAAAATCCCATGAAAGCAGAGTTTTTAAATCAGTTTGACTATTGCATGAAATAGCTATATACTCGTCCTTTAGACACATGTGGAGATTTCCTGAATATACACTTGAAATACCGTGGGCCATTTATCCATAGAGGCAGATAATTTAGTATTCGGTGTAAGGACGTCCACATCAACTTCATTTTCGATTTTGGATCCTTCGTTAAAACATCTCAGATTTCAGGTCTCCACAGGAGGCCCATTTTCCTCTCCGATAGCTATATTCGTAATGGCCATATTTACAGTGTATTTTTTCGCTTGTTATACCCAAAGAATTTTCTACAGGAAAACTTAATTCGAGTATGCCGAGAGACTTACAAAGAAAAAGTTCAACTGGCGATAAATTTGTAATAGATTTTACTAAAGAAAGTGTAAAACTCGCGAAATATTTCTTTAAGCATACGAAAGATTTTATTGATAAATTTGATTAAAGATATTTTATCTTAATGTTGTTTAAAGTATGTGTTTTATTAGACTTTCATACTAAATATTGTGCAATAGAGTTTAAATGGTGTATGACAACAAAAGTAAATACTTTTTCTTTTTTGAAGCCAAAAAAATTAAGTAACTAAAGTTATTTTGTTGTAATTTTTCTTTCCGCTGCAAACAATGGCAACAACAATAAACAAAAAAACGTTGTATGAGTTTTTGTTTTTGCAAGCTACATATTGTGTAATAATAATATTGCACTTGTATCTGCCTGCCAGTTATGCTTAAAATCAAGCGATAAAAGATGCTTTAAATTTAAAAGTTTACGATATTACACAAATAACTACCTTGCAAAAAATCCCTTTAATTAATATTAAAAGTAATTTAAATTGCAAAAGGTGTGTCCCGCTAAGTTCAGCTTAAAAATTACCTTTAAAAAATTGCTAATTTTAGCTCTCAGCTGTCAATTGCTTATTTTACTATTTCTATTTTCTATTAACTTAACTTTTATTTATACATTTAATTTCACGTTTTTTTTTTTTGTTTCGTCAAAGTAAAATATTTGTCCGTTTTCTATTCAGCTTTGTGCTGTATGACACATACACGTTTACATGTTTAGGCTAAAAACTAAGAAAGTAACGATGTATTTCCGATATGTGAATAACATTTTCAGAAAGTAACTATTAACGGTCCAAGTTGATTAAATCGTTTTCTTTTTAAGGAAATTTTAAATAATTCCACGTATTCTTTGATTTATGGTGAAGAAAGAAATAAACAAATAGAAAGAAGAAAAAAAAATAATAATACTTACGGCTGGCACATTTGGCGGGCACGGGCAGTGATAAAAATCTGCCAGGTTTAGTGGAGGTGGTGGTTGCAGTTCTGGCTTGACTAATGGCAGGTTCAACATATGTGGCTGCCACAAAGAATGCAGTTAAAACCAAGGTGACTTTCATCTAAAAATAAAAAAAAAGAAAAAGTGAAAACAATCATAATAATTTTTTAACGCTCGCAGAAGCTTTGTTATTTATTGATAGATTTGGAAATTGTTTGTTGTAGGAGAGAATTTTTCTCCGTTCTTTCTCCTACCCTATTTCTTATCTTTCTTAATGACCTTTTCTGTCAAACTTCCAACCCTATCTACTATTTCGCAGATGACAGCAGCATTTGCCATTCTTATTCATTCATTAATAGACCAAGCTTGTCGGAGATTGGGCCCAAGAGGCAAAACATGAATGATACACTTAATCGTGATCTTGTAACAATCTCCAAATGGGGTCATGCGAATAGGGTCGATTTTAACGCTCGTAAGACCCTATGTTGTATGCTTACGCACAGCCGTATGACCGAACATGCTGCTTCATCGGTATTGAGGAATCAAAAGCTCTTTTTGGCATGAAAATCCAATGTGATGTTCGATGGAATGATCACATTTTTCAAGTCGCAAAAGAACCATTCAAGTGCCTCGGATTTTTGAGACGGTGCAAGAGTTACTTCACTTCATCTGATCTCCTTAATATTTATACCACCTATATCCGACCGAAAATGGAATAGAAATCTCATGTATGGGCCGGTGCTTCAAAGACTATTTTGAAGTTACTCGACCGCTTGCAGGAGAGGGCGAAGAAGCTTATCGGTGACAATAGGGTAGCCAACTCTATTGACTCACTGGAGCATCGACGCAATGTGGGGTGTGTATCGCTGTTCTATCGCTACTACAATGAAATGTGTTCTAATGAAATTAGGGAAATTGTTCCCGAAACCCGATCATTTTTGCGCACAACACGTTTTTCATTAAGAGCACATCCATTTGTGGTCGATCTGCCAGTGAACCGCACTACGCATTACAGAGAGAATTCGTACTTTGGCCGAACAGCTCGTATGTGGAATAAACTCCCCGCAGAGGTCTTTCCAGTCACTTTCAGTGTGGGATAGTTCAAGTCGAATGTTCACAGACACTACTCCCTCTATCCTCCTTTTCATAATCAATTTTCCTAGTTCCGGCACAATGCACTGCATAAGTAGAGGTCATCCTCTGAGTGCTGGTCCCAAAAAAATAAAAAATACAAACACTTTTTGCGTTGTGAAATTTGTATGGAAAAAAATTTTTTGAAACGTATTTGCATTACTTTTCCAACTTTACACACTTGAAACGTTTAAAAACGAGATTTTTTACAAAATCTGCCTATATATGTATATATAAAAAAGGTATACTGCTTTACTATGTCCATTTCATAAAATTTTTTATTTTGAATTTATTTGTGCATGCGTCTCCCTACTTTGGAGTCGTTTTTTTTCAGAATTATTTAAATTTATTCCTTAATGGATTATTATGGATAGACTTTTTAATAATATAATGAAAATTACATTTTCAATATTTCAACGTAATCTAAACTTATATGGCTAAAAAAAATAATGATGGAACTACCCGCTAATTTCAGGCTCAAGCTAGATCTATAAGGTATACTTATCGGTGTATTGATACAACAAAGCAACTTTTTTGGGAATAGTGGGGTCAAAAAATATATGAGAAAAAATCAAATCATATATTAAAATGTGTGTATTGGTAAAATATACTAAAATTTTACATATTGATTGCCTAAGAGCCTATTCACATATTACGTAACGCAATTTTCGGAGGTTTAAAGTATAAAGTATCTAGTCTGTAACAAATCTTTTTATTTTTATTTGATTAGTATGGGCACTGTGACACTTCCCAATTTTCTTTCCAAAATTATTTTGTCAGAGGAAAATAATAGATATGTTTGCAAAGTTTCATAAGAACCAAGTTAGTAAAAGTAGTTGAAAAATAATATTTACTTTGTATGGGCATGGCACTGCCCACTTTTCTATTCACTAAACTATACTGTTAGAGAAACTCAATGTATTCGCAAAGTTTCATAAGAATCGATTCAGTAGAAGTAGTTGGAAAAGAATATTGTCTTTGTACCTGTCCATTTTTGCCCACTTTTCTATTCACTAAAGTATATTGTCAGAGGAATTCAATGTGCTCGCAATGTTTTATAAGAATCGGTTCAATAGAAGTAGTTGAAAAATAATATTCTCTTTGTATGGGCGTGGCGCCACTGCCCACTTTTCTATTCACGATTTCATATTTTCAGAGGAACTTAATATATGTGCAAAGTCCTATAACAATCGAGTACGTAGAAGTATGTATTTAAAAAGTAATATTTAATTAGTATGGGCGTGGCACTGTCCCACTCTTCTAAAAAGAACAAATACATGTTCTTAAAAATGTTGCAGAAAAATTAATTTTCTCATTGAAGGCATTGAGAAGCAAAAAGATTTGAGAAGGGAGGCTCTTTCAAATCAAAACTTGATTATTCCACTTTCGACAGAACTGGGGAGTTATTATGTTTATTTCGATTCGAAAAGAAAACCATTCGTGTTTGTATACCTTATACATACATTGTGTTTCGAAAATGTTTTCTTTCGAATCGAAATACATATTAAATTAACGACTTAAGAAACAAACTTTTTTCGAAGCAGAACTATTTAAGAATTCATAAATGTATAGAATAATTAAAATAACATAAATAAAGTGTAATATCGAATATTTCAACATAATCAAAAAAAAGTTATCTTAAAAAATTTTTCTATTTAGCGCTTACTATAATTAGCCACCAAGCGGATATTTTGGACTTTTACAACAAGAATACAAGCCTTTTTTTAATTTTGCTGAAAAATTTGTTTTCAAACTGAAAACATTATATCAAACAAAAGACTTAAGACACAAACGTTTAATGGAATCGTGGAACTATTTAAACATTTAATAAATATGTGGAGCTAAAATAGCAAAAAGAAAGCAAATATGCAAGAAATAACAACCTTTAAAGTGTATTTTCAAATATTTCAATAAAATAAGAAAAAGTGCCTACTTCACCAATTTATTTAAATATCAATTGATATTTAAATATAATTTTTCCATACAAAAATTAATGAAAACAGGCTCTTAGTAGAATTAAGCAACAAAGAGACATTTTGAACTTTTACAACAAGATTAGAAGACTTTTCTTGAAAATTTTGCAGAAAAATTTATTCTTGCAAATGAGAGCGTCAAACAAAAGACTTAAGAAACAAACTTTTAATTAAATATTATTAAAGTTATGTACATAAATAAGAAAATACGCAAGAAATGAAAAGATTTAAAGTGTTACTCTAAATGTTTTCAACTAGAAAAATATTTTTTTCCTGTTTTGGCTCTTACGATAATTTGCGAAGGGTAGTAATTCTTTTCAACACAATAACAAAAACGTTTTCTTGAAAATTTTACAGAAAAATTAGCTTCATATTGAAAACATTAACAAATAAAATGTTTATATGAGTGTATAAAACAAAAGACTTAAGAGGCAAAATTATTGGAGACATAAAATATGTTGTTTCACTAAATGACTGTTCGGTTTTTTTTTCATTTTTTATTTTAAGAAAAATAAAATAATGATATTCAAAGTACAATTTCAATGTACAAAAAAAATCGCTTATGGAAAAACTTGTGCTCTGGCACAATTTGGCACGAAAGGGTCATTTAAGATTTTTTAAAACGAAAAACTAACTGCCTATTTCACGATGTCGAAAGAATTTTTTCTTTCGTAAAATTATATTTAAAACAAAAACAAATTTTAAAATTTTGTTTTTGTTTTAAATGTAATTGTGCAAAAAAACAGCTTCGGCATTGTGAAATAGGCATTAAGAATTTTCTTTGACATTTTGCAGAAATTCACATTATCGTTTTTAAAGAGTTGACAAATACAGTGATCTCACAGAAATGCGAACTAAATTTTACTGAGAGTGTTCACGTTTTAGATTGTTTTTAAAAATCAAATGCATTGAAATTTAATACACACACTGAAAATAATCAGGCGCGGATACAAGGGAGGGGAAAAAGGGATATATACAAAATGGTGCGTTTCATTCAAAAGTTCCCCTCCCAACAACTTAAGCTGGATCCGCGCCTGAAATAATCCATGCAACATTTTATGAAAAAAAATTTTTCGTAGTTAGTTTGTTCGTAGAATATACGAAACTTTCGTACATATTACGAAAAAAAATGTTGGCAATATTTTTACGAAAACCTTTCGTAAACATTTTTCCTTGTTAAAAAAAATATATTTGAAATAAAAAAAATATATTAAAATTATATATTATAAATTCACTGAACAAAATCTACGCAACATATGCACGAAAATGCTTATACATATCACGAAATATTTCGTAACTTTGCATAACGAAATTCTATCTTAAAACAGACGAAATGTATGAAAATAATTTTAAAAAAAGTAAAAGAAAAAGTTTGGCTCAACTGGGGCACAAACTCGCATTCTTTATATTTCAAGGCAAGTAATCTACCCACTGAGACACTTTCTACTTATTTTAGAGCAGCTAAAAGTTTATTTTATTTACTTATATATGAAAAATATGTTAATTTAAAAAAAAATATTTCCACTTTTTTTATTTTAAATATATTTTTCAACAAGGAAAAATTTTTACGAAAAGTTTCCGTTACTTTCGCAAATTCAAAAAATATTGCCTAAACTTTTTTCGTAATATGTACGAAAGTTTTTTAGCGCTTATAAAATAAGTAGAAAGTGGTTCAGTGGGTAGTGTACTTGTCTTGAAATATGAAGATTACGCGAGTTCGTGCCCCGGCTAACCCACACTTTTTTTACTTTTAGTTATTTTCGTATATTTTACGAAAGAATTTCGTGGTGCGAAATTACGAAATATTTCGTTAAATGTACGAACATTTTCCTGAATGGATTTTTACTGTGTAGTGAATGTAAAAATAAAAATGGTGACATTTTGGATTTTCATGTTACTGGATGTTCATGTTTCTGGGCGTTCACTGTACATAAGAAACAAATTTTTTATCGGAAGCCTAAAGCGGCCCACCCACTTGCAATATAATTGTGCAATTTTTCGTATTGTACAATAATATCTCCAATGTGTATGTCATATTCGAAGATGGCACAATATATTGGCAAAAATCAAAATGTCTTTGATTTTTATTATACAATAAGGAAAATTGTGTAATATGGTGGCAACATTGTTCAGTTTTATATTCACTTTTTCACAGTCAGGAGAATTGGGCAAAATTTTCTTTGAAAATATTGAGACATTTATTGCATAGTATAGGTCAGAACGACAATAATATGTACAATAACATATGCAATAATATTGTATAATGGATGGGCCGCTTAAAATACAAATTTAAGCATTTAGGACCTTATTCATAATAAATTATTAAATGTTTATAAAAGGTTTATGAAACAGATTTCCATACAAAATTTATTTCATAAGCCTTTGATATGTATTATGAATAAGGGGTTAATAAATATGTGTAACTTAAATATAATAAAAGAATAAAATATGCAACAAATAACAAGAACAACAACCTTACAAAATCAAATATAAAAATTTTTTTTACACTTGATGATTAACAAAACCACTTAATGAAACTGTTTTGCTGAAATTGCCTGCCGACTTAAGCGTCCGGTCGTATTTCACTCGACCGTCTCAATCTCAATAGCTTATAATGAGTTGTTAATACACAAGAAGGGTGTTAATAAAAAGGCAACAATGAACAACCGCTTTTGCATTTATGTACATAATGTGTGTATGTATTTAATGTTTATATCAACTTGTTATTGCTGCTGCTTTTTAAGGCTGTTGCCAGTTTAAAGATGATGCCAATGTCTATAAATGATAATTATGCATATTGTTGCCGGTGCTGCCAGTGATGGCGCTGATGATGAGAACATGATAAGCACCAATTTTACATGCTTGAAAGGCAAACAGAAAGAAAAAAGCAAACATAGTCATGCATACTTATTAAAAATGCAATATGCGTGATAATGCCGTATACGCATTGAAGAATCACTTTTTTGAACACATTTTTTTTATATGTATGTATGTTTGGCATCACATGACATCCATGGCCTGACATATAGTGGAATATTTCCATTTACACAAAGAAAAAAAAACAACAAACTCAAAATAGCTTTTGTATTGGTTTTTATGTCAAGGATGCTTTTTTTATTAACTACAGACGTTCATACATATAACCAACCGGTTAAATTGTTTATGAATATTTCAAATAAATTGGCAAAACAATACATTAAAACTTACACACAGAAACAAAACAAAAAAAAAAGACACTTAAAATGAGCAGAAGCTCCACTTCGGCTTTTGATTTTGATTATTTTTATTCTGAGTCAAATAAAAAAAAACCAACGTCCATTAAAATAGTATTGCAAAGTTACAAAAATATTACGTGCTTCCATACATTCTCCAATACTAACACATATGCAAATGCATGTGTTCACAACATACGTGCATAAGTAAATGCACCTAAAAATGTACTCGTATTGTATGTCAGCACACCACATTTCGGTATAAATTAAACATGTGTGTCTTTTGTCTTTTAACTGAGAAGAATTTTAATTTTACATGGCAGACAAATTGATAGACAATGACACCCCAATGACCTTTAAAAATTGTTTTCAAAAAATTGTTGAATTGGAAACAGAGTGTTGTACGTATTTTTGTGTGTTTTTTTTTCAATAATTGGAGGGCATCCATGTGGATTTAATTGAAATTAAATAGTGTATTACTTTTATATTTTTTTAAAGTATTATTTGGCTTTAAAGAAAAAAGTACATACGTACCTGTATGTATGTCTGTGTGTATGTACTAAAAAGTATATAAGAAATATTTAAAAGGTTTGTGATTTATAAAATTAATATGTATTTAACAGTGTTTTTGTAAATTTCCAGTTTTTAAGTTTCGGTAAACTGTTGTAAGCTAAAATTTATTAACAACCAAATAACTTAGAACTGGTTCTCTTAAGAGAATCTATTAATAATAATAATAATAAAACACTGCTACCAAATAAAAATATAATACATTTTTATTCTAAAAATAGCAAATTCTTATGCTTTGAACATTATTAGCCTAATTCATAATAAAAGTTTTGAATTTATTACAGGTTTCAAAACTAAATATCCGTTTAAAAATTTTTATGAGATTTTCATATACACTATGAAAATTATTTTCAACTTCCAGGAATTTTAATTAAGCTCAAGGTCGTTTATTTAATTTTTTTAGTAAACTAAATATATTTTTTATGAGGAAAGAATTTACTAAGAAACCGGTAACAATATTTATTAAATTGTCAAATCGTTTCTCAAAACTATAAGTTATATAAGCTACAAGTAAAATATCCAGAAAACAACAATAAATTCTGTAAAAGTGTTGCTTTATAGGTATTTTACTTGTAGATTTGTAACTTGTAGTTTTGAGAAAAATGGGGCTCTGGGTAGAACTGAAACATGATGCCATTTTTCGTACACGACCACATCTCCATCATTAGGGAAAGAAAAAGTCCTTGTAAATAGTAAAAACCAAAAATAAGGATTAAGATAATTCATGCTGAAAACGACTTTGCGAGTAAAATGCTCCCCTTACATTGCAAAATTTATACAATGTATTGGCTTAAAGATTGACATTTAGACTCTTAAGATCTGAAATATTAAGAAAAAAGTTTTTACTAAAATTAAGAAAAAAAATTTGTTAAAATTTTTAGATATGTATGTACTAATAATTTCAGAACTTGAAAGTATGTAACACGAATTTTAGCTTTTAAAAAATATACTTCTCGAGTTTAGTATGTTGTCATGTACTAAATAAAATTTCCGCTTATTACGAAAACTATGATGTTTGAAAAGAAAACAGTTTAAATATTTAGTACTAATAATTGGCAATTTTTGAGAAAGAGAAATATTGATAGAGGCCAAAAAACTTTTTCTGTAATAAATAATTTTGAAATGCTTAGTACAAACCATAAAGCAGAACAAAATTTTAGTACTTTTTTTATAACGCACATTGTTTTGAGAACCAAAAAAAAAAAGAATTTCAGTACTAAATATATTATGTAGTACTAAATATATATTATGTATTGACAAATTTAGAACTTGCGAACTCAAATTTTAAAAATATATATTAAACGGCTTTTTGACTTTAATATTTGGTACTAATAATTGCCAATTTTTAATAAATAGAAATATTGCTAAAGTTATAAAAATCATTTTATACAAAAAAGAAACTTTCAAAAAAGTACTAAAAATTTTTAAAACAAAAAAAGCAGAAAGAATTAAATACATATTTGTACTAATACTAATTCGTTACGCAAATTGCTTTAAGATCTAAAATAGTTTTGGTACCGAAAATATTATGTATGTAAATACATATTAATCATGAAACAAAGAATTCAAGATAACGCATTCAGCTTGTGAAAAACATTAAATTTCTTATCTACGTCTCAGTAGTCCATAAGCACAAACACTATCACACAAACACGGATATGTGATTTCGGGAAATTTTGTTTACATTTTGATTTCCACGTCATTTTGATGTCACTGTAGTGCCAAAAAGCTAACGGACCTGCACAATGCTCTATATTGTATTCTTTGTTTTATGCATATTAACAATATGAGAACTTGAAAATTAGAACACAAAGGCAGAAGTGCATAACACGCGTTAATTCGTCGACGTTGTACAACATTATACACATAAAAAACTACAATACAATTTCATTTACGAAAAGTGCAGATTTAATTATTTTTGTTTAATTATGTTTGTTCATTTACGAAAAGTGCAGATTTAATTATTTTTGTTGTTGAAGTTGAACCTCCGTCGAAAATTGTGTATGCAATCACTAAAATTTAAATTTTTTATTATTCAAAATTTTCAAACATATTTAGAAAATTTTGTTTTTGATCAATGGGTAATTATTGGTTCAATTAAGAATTTAATTGAAACTAGTTTTAATTTTTGATTAAGTATATGAATTGAAATTTTTTTAGGTATATTTTTTTCTGTCCGTAATGCACGCTGTTGATATTCCACATTACAAAAGTATGAAGTTTTCCAAAAACGAGATTAAATTTATAACGCTTCTAGAATATTTGCATTAGCTCTCTTATTTCAAACATCAAAATTTCCAAAAATGTTAGAAATTATATATATTTTTTAAATTGTTGTTTTCCGCAGCCTTTTGTATTGAGCGTTACTCTTTTTTATTGTGCTTCATTACTCAGTTAAATTACTGAAATTGCATTAACCACATACACTAAAATAAAAGCGTAGGTTTGTACTTCTAAATGTTTCGAAGTTTTGTGAACTTTGTTAAATAGTATTACATGTATGTATTGCAAATCATGGTTTGTATCAAAAAAAATGTATTGAGTGTTTTTCATATTTTTTAAATTTAATTGAATTTTTTTTTTGTGAAGAGCTAAGGAGTTTATGGTAAAATACATGGAAGATTACACATCTTAGTTGTATTAAATTTAAAATGTAGTGTATGTTCTGAAAAAATAGAGAATTTTTATAAAAACGTAATGAACGTTACGTAAAAAAATGTAAAATATAATTTATCTATGAATTTTAGAACGGAAAAAAGTTTACACCAGCTGAAGGGTAGAAACGACATAAAGTTATTATCGGTTTCAAATTTCTGATTTTCTTCGAAAAAATTTTGCTTCTACGGCACTGTGGGGTTGTTATATTTTCGACGGAGGTATTAGGTAGGTCGTATTTTGCTACAAAAAATTATTTGAAATTGACAAAACTTATGACATTGTTATTCAATTTTATTTAAAAAAAGTTAGCCTACTTTTTGCTCATGTATAAATGTTTGTAAAAAATTATTT
Organism: Panzeria rudis; assembly: GCA_956483635.1. Taxonomy (NCBI): domain Eukaryota; kingdom Metazoa; phylum Arthropoda; class Insecta; order Diptera; family Tachinidae; genus Panzeria; species Panzeria rudis. Next base: position 152,090,381 of record OY101449.1, on the reverse strand, counting down.
TAATAGATAAAATTTTTTATTTTTCCCTGTGAACCCAAGTCAAAATTGAAAAAGTGGTCATAGCTTTTAATTTCGTTCTGCGTTCATTATAATTTTTTGTTTTAAGAGAGTAGATGTATAGTCCTTTCAAACCCTATACTAATTTATTTTGGTGCATTTTTTTCGCAAAAATCATTCCCGGAACAATCGCCAAAGCAAATGTAACTCTTAATACACAATAATGTTACAAAATCGAAAAATATAATTTTATTTCCGGATTCCGGCGAAAACGATAATATCCCAGCAAAAACTTTTGTCATTTTTGTTATCGGTAGTACTTTATTAATGGGTTACAAAGTAATAAATGGTACTTATTTATCTTATTACTATGCTTTAAATTAGAACTACTTCTTAGTTTTTAATAAAATCAGTACGTATTTTTATCATTATCTGAAAGTAGTTACAATTTGTTGATATGTATTAATAAAATAAATAGACAACCACTTTTAAAGTCAACATGTGTTTGTATATGAAAACTAATTTTTGTCGCTTAAACTTATAAGTCAACAATAGCTGCGTGGGTAAAGTTCTTGTTTTCATATCTGAACGAGCACAGGTTCGTATCCCATCTGGGTCAAAAAAATAAAAATAAAAAAATAAAATAATATTGAAAAAATATAAATAAAGCATAATGCCTATACATTTTTTGAATTTTAATTTGTTTATTTGACTACTTATTTTTTAGCTTCAAGTAATCCAAATAATAATTGCTTTGACAATGTAAATACATCTGTAAGGGGTACTCCTTATTTATTGGACTTCTCCAACAAAAATAAGTAGTTATCGAGTCAAATTGTAAGCAGTTACCTTTTTGCTTACCAGTAAGCAAATTTTTTACTGGGTTGAATCCTACATTCTCAAATTTAATTTAGTTACATTGGTAAACAAACAAGAAAAAAACACACACACACACACAAAATGTACGTTAAGAATGAGAGTATCCATTTAATTTTATGAATTGTTAATTGTATGAATACCACAATCGATGTAAATTAAATTAAGTTTATACTGACTTTTATAAAATATTTAATTAACAAAATTTATTGTTCATTGGAAAAATTCCATACACATTGAATCATTTATAAAAGTTAGAAAACTATTATACAAATATTAGCCAGAAAAAAGGTAAATTCTTTACAACAAAACTAAAAAATTTTAATAATTTTTATTACAAAAATGATTGCTAATATACACACCCGGCAAAAACTTTGCATTACTGGTAGGCAAAAATGTATATGAGGATTTAAATCGTAACTACTTAAAATTTGACTCGATAACTACTAATTTTTATTTGAGATGTCCAAAAAAATAGGGAGAACCCCTTACAATTGTATTTACATTGTCATAGTAATTAACTAGTTACTATTTGGATTACTTGAAGCCAAAAAATAAGTAGTCAAATAAGGAAATTGAAATTTATAAAAAATGTATATACATTATATTTTATTTATTTTTTAAACATATTTTCGTTTTGACCCAGCTGGGATACGAACCTGAGCTAGTTCAGATTTGACAAGTACTTTACCCACTCAGCTATGGTTGACTTATAAGTTTAAGCGAAAAAAAATAGTTTTGATATACAAACACATGTTGACTTAAAAAGTGGTTGTCTACTTATATTATTACTTATATTATTAATAAAAAAATTTGATTAATAAGAGGCTTATAAAACAAATTTTTGTATGAGAAGCATACGTACTATTTTTATTAAAAACTAAGTAGTAGTTCTAATTTGAAGCATAGTGATAAGATAAATGTAACCCATTAATAAAGTACTACCAACTACAAAAATGACAAAAGTTTTTGCTGGGCAGATACATGCACACATACACGTGTACAATGTACATGTGTACCGCCTTAATATTGCTATCAATTTAAAAAATCAAATTAAAAAAACAATATAATTTACAAATTTGGGGAGAAACCTGTCTGTCACTAAGTCAATAAGTTTTTATATCTGCCTGTCTATCTATCTGCTTACTCATGTCTTATTAGTTTTTAACATATTTTCTTCTTTTTTTTTTGTGGCTCAAATGAATTCCACAAATTTCTGACTTCATTATAATTTACGAGTATTTATTTTTATATTTTTCATTAAATATTTTTATATTTTGTTTTTGGCTGGTGTGGAGATTTTTGTTTGTAGGCTTTTGTTGAATTGTGTGTTAATCACTTTTGAGTGGTTATTTAAGAATATATATATATATATATATATATATATATATATATATATATATATATATATATATATATATATATATATATATATATATATATATATATATATATATATATATATATATATATATATATATATATATATATATATTTTTTTTTTTTTTTTTTTTTTTTTGTTTATTGAATTATTTATTATTCAACATTTATTTGATTTGACAGTGACATTGTGTTTTGATCATTGATGTGATTTTTGATGAGTATTGCAATAATCTATAAAAGTTAAATTAATGTACATTTTATGTACATATTGAGCGTTTTGAAAAACTTTTATCTACTTAGGCTTTGATAGATTGTCTTTGATCCAGTTGTCCCTTTCCCTACTTGTATTGTCAGAAGAAGATAATCAAGAATAATTTTGGTACAAAATCTGGTATTTATTTTTATTTAAAATAAAAGCTAATGTAGAGGAAAGGGAACCTGTCACAAGACAAGTCACGTCCCTGGTTATCAAAGACTGTCACTTTTACATGGTGTTGTCATTGGTGGGGTCAACTGACATATTTAAGATACTCAGCAATAGGCACACATAAAATAATAAATATCATTTTCAGTAACGAAATTCAATCAATTAGTAAATATTTTGTCTAAAAGTGGACCTACAAAAAAATTTTTAAATACAGTCAAAAATGTCTAAGCAACTTCATTGAAAAAAGAGTTTTTTTCAGTACACGAATTGTCTAAATCTATAAAACAATTTGTTTAAAAATATTTAAAAATTTTAAATAATATAATTTGCTTAGTCAAACAAAAGTATTTACTGGATTTTCTATAATATATCAAACAATATTTTTGTTTGAATTTATAAAACATTTGATCTAAAAATTCTTACAAATTGTAAACAAAATAGTTTGCTGAATCAAAGAATAATATTTACTGAATTTTTTTTATAACATCAAACAAACTTTTTGTCTGAGTCAGTAAAAACTTTTTTTAAGTATTTTTAAGCTTTAACTAATAACATCATCATCATTTATGAAAATTCACTTTGCTACATGTGTTCAACTCTGTATGTTTATCGAATGCCTCTAAAAAAATGAATGAGAATTAACGCAACAACATTAACGAATTGATTCATTTAGAAATCATCAGTAAACAAACTTGTTGCAATTTACGTATCCTTTCGCTATTATTGTTGTTGTAGTTATTTATGTGTATGTCGTCATTGGGGGTTGGTTATGTTATTGCTTTTGTTATTACTTTTGATGTTTGCGTGCTAAATAAAAGTCAAACAAAAAATTTACTGATTCACTAAAAACATTTACTGAAAATAAAATTTTATTTTAGACAAACTTTTGTTTGAAAAATTTTTGGTGAGAATTTTTTCTGTGTGTTTCTTTAGTTCAATAATTTTGATCAACTTTTAGACTGGAGGTAGTGGCAGTTATTTCTTAAGTAATTTCCGGCGAGGCATATGATTTTTCAACTACTTCAACTTAACCGATTCTTATGAAACTTTGCACACACAATAAATTGCCGCTAAAGCAAAGAAAATATTCTTTTTTAGCAACCGATTCTTATGAAACTTTGCAACACATAACAAAATTGTGATTAAAAAAGTGGGCAGTACCACGCCCATGCAAAGCAAACATTCTTTTTTAACTACTTCCAAATAATCGGAATTCTTATGAAACTTCGCACATGTGATATCTTTGAAAATAAAACATTATTATCACAGAAGTGGGCAATGCCACTCCCAAAAGAAATAAATATTTTTTCAACTACTTCTACTCAGCCGATTCTTAAGAAAGTTTGCGCATAACAAAATTTTTATAATTGCCACATCAAAGCAAGAACAGTCTCTCTTATAGTTTTCATTTCATATTCTTTTTGCAGAAATGAAAAAAAGAACTAATTCGGCTTAAAAAAAATTTTATTCAAAATTCTGTTATTTTCTTACAAAATTTAAGGTTTTAAAAATGTAAATGTAAAATTTATGGGCATTAAATTTGTTTTTTTATTTTAATTATAATATTGAAACTTTTTGCCACAAAAACTGTCGAAAGTATCAAATCATATTAAAATACATAATTTAAATTGGCTGAATAATTTAAAAACGTTTGTATTTAATATTCCATTCAAGTCCTTAAATACTCGTTTTGAAAAAAGTTTGAAATTAAAATAAACGTTTCATTGTTTAAGAAATTCTTTTATAAAATTTGTCTTTCATAACATTTTTACAACACACAAAATAATAATTAATTATTCGTCTTGCAAACAAAAAATATTAACATATAAAATTTTTGGACTGTCATACATTATTATGTCATCTCATCAAGCACAAATTTATAACCAGCTTACAATATTTGTTATGAATAATCTTGCAGCATGATTGACACATATTTTTGTTTTAAGAATCTCATTTTTATATTTATATTTTGTTCGTTTTGTAATAATTGTAAATTATGACAGTAAGTAGAAACCCACAGAAATTCACATACACACTTGAGCCACAAAACAAAATCCATCTAAAACCACCACAAACAAAGAAAAATACAAAAGACTTGAGCAACAAACTTGTTTGGCATATATAAACATTTTCATTGATTCTATGAGACTTTTTTATTTCTTCTTTTTTTTCTTGTTCAATCTTTAAAAGTTTTTACTGGTTCACTTTCAGGAAATTACAACACAATTTTATAGTTTTCAAATAATGAATTCAGTTCTTTGAACAAAGATGTTTTTCTTGTTTTTTTTTCTTCTTCTTCTTCAATAAATTATATCATTATATTTTTTGGGTAAATCAAGGTAATCCATAATAATCCATTTTGGGTTGTTTTGTTAATGGCAGTAATCCACTGTTTCTTATATATTTCGTTATTAAAGTAGTCTATTTGTTGTTATCCTTTTGGTCATACAGGCTTGTTTAGCTCCACTACTTCTTCTTACCTTGGAATGAATATATTTCACTATGATTTTTAAATCAGATTTTTTGTTTTTGCTGTTTTATTTGTAAATGACCGGGTTTGGTAGTAACAACCAAACGCTAAAACTGGCGAACGAAAACAAAAATCAATTGCGAGGCGCAAAGTATTTTATAGCCACTTATATTGTTACTAATACTAAAGCAGAAAAATGTTAAACACATACATGTCTAAAACAAGTTAAGAGCAACACATGACGTTGTTGATAATGTTGTTGTTAGTGTTTATTTTTTAGCTTTTTTACATTTTCAGTGAGTTTTTTTCTTCTTTTTTTTTTTTTTTTTGAATAGTGAAGATGGTTGTAGAAAAAAACCCACTATAATATCATATTCTTTATTTTAAGTTTTTTCTTCTTGTTTTTGCTTATTTGTATTCTATGTTATGAATAAATAATGTCAGTGTTGGTGAGCTAAAGAGTTGCGTGTGTGTATGTGTGTTTCTGTGTTTTATTTTACAAAATATTATTTTGTTGATCTTAGTTTAAGATCAATAATAATAATGATGATGATTTCTTTAAAACAAAAACTATTTGAAAAAAAATATGTAATAAAATTCTTAATACTCGCATTCAAGTGTTAAGTTATTAAAAGCAAACGAAACAAATGAAGCACTAAAAAAATTTTAAATATGTAATCATAATATTATATTTCATAAAATACTTTTAATGCTTTTGTTCTTAATTTCCTTAAATATTTTATGGTTTTATTTAAAAAAAAACTTATAAATGAGTAGTAGAAATAATTATAATTTAAAGAAGCTTGCCATAACACTGCTTTACATATTTTTATTTGTGGAAGATTTAAAGCTTCTAATGCATTTTTTAGAGTAATTGGGATGTGCTAAACACGAGAAAAATAAAAAATCATTCCAACCATTGTCCAGATATCGGTTCATTTGTGTTTTTCGATGTATACATCACCTGTTTTAATCGCCATCCAGGTTCAAAGCCAATTATCCATTATTCCACGAGTAACTTTGTAGCCCTTCAACCAAGATATTGATAACTTTAATCGCCTTTGACTCTGAAGGATTCTTTAAAGGGAATTATACATCGAAAAACACAAATGTATCCTTATCTGGACAATGGCCGAAAAGTACATTTTATTTCTTTTCCTCGTGCTTACCACATCTTAATTACCCCAAAAAATGCAATAGAAATTTTATACTCGTAGGTACTTCCTTGCTGAGCAGTGTAATTCAATTATTTATCTAAATTAGTTGTACCAGCTTAGTTTTAAACGATTTTTTTGTTGTTATCTCAAAATGAATATTCAATTATTTAAACAAATTTTTATTTAAATATAGTTTGTATACAAACATAATCATAGCAAACACCCTTCCCTATTTCTTAAAATTAATAACTTCTTTTAGTTTGTTTAATTGTTGTTTAGTTAAAAGAAATGTGTAATTTTGACAAACCTAAAAATGTCTTTATCATAGAAAAGGCTACTGATTAAAAAGAGGATAGTTGTTTTATACGTATATGCTCCAAGTTCAAAATGAACTAAAATTGTAATATAAAATAAATGAAATTTCAATAAAACCCGTTCTACTTAGTTTTCATTTAAATTTAACTAAAAGTTTATTTAATTTTAAATGTTAAAAATAAAAGTGTTTACCTTGTTTTTGTAATTTTCCGTAAAAACAAATGATTTTTGCTTTATTTTTAAGGGTGGGTTTTTAATGTGAACATTTAATCTTAGTTTGAAACTATAATTAATTAATCTGAGAATACATTTAATTGAGTGCTAATTATGTTTGCCGTTTTTAACTGGAAGCTTAAACCTCTCAAAATTTACATACTAAATAATAAAATATGGCATCTCTGATCAGCTGACTTTGCAAATTGCAGAAAATAAAAGAAAAAGAAGAAGATAAAATAAAATAAAAAAGAAACAATAGAAAAACTTAAGAAATAATTGTTATGTGCTGTGAAATAAAAGTATAGACGGGTTTACAACATAAAAACAGAATTTATATCATATTATTAATATGTATATTGAAAAAAGTACAATTGAATGTGTGTTTTGACATACTTATTTTTACAGCTTAAACCACTGTTGGCCGCTTAAGCTGGGCAATAAAAGCAGTTAATTATCGTATTAAAAACAGAAAACAAAGATTAAGGATGACTAAATCTCTAATGTTCACATTAAAAACCCACCCTAAATGAAGTAACTGAACTAAACAAACTAACTAACAGAATATTTCCCTTTATTCCGTAACTATTTGTCGACGTCTTGACGTGAGTCAAGACAATACTAAAAAATTGGCCCATTTCTACTCGTCATCGACAACAATTTCCTATTACTGACAGCCACTTACTATTCTCTAAGGCATAGAAAATGGGAAAAGGCTGTTAATAGTAGTAAATTTTTGTCGACAGCGTGTAAACAAGTGCCAATCGAAATGACGTCGAAAAATAGTTATGGAATAAAGGGGGCTATTTCGTATCTTTAATAATTATTTTATTAAATTTATATTTTTACTTACTGCTTGTTATCTTAATTTCCACTGCTGAGAAAAAACTAAATTTCATTTTCAGTAAAGAAATTCCATTAATTAGTAAATATTTTGTAAATAGAGATAAAAATGTCTCAACAATTACATTGGAAAACCCGTTTTTTCAGTAAACAAATTGTCTAAATCTATAAAACAGTCGTCTAGAAATATTTACAAATTGTGAACAAAATAATATACTGAATCAAACAAAAAGATTTACTTGATTTTTGTTATGTAGCAAACAATATTTTTGTCTGAATTTATAAAACAATTGGTCTAAAGATAGTTATAAGCTCTAAACAAAACATTTTACTGAATCAAACAAAAATATTTACTGCATTTTTTGTAATATATCAAACAAAACTTTTTGTCTGAGTCAGTGAAAACTTTTTTTAATATGTTAAGTTTTAAATAATAGCATCATCATCCATTAAGCGTTTAACAAATTTTACTTTGTTAAATCTGTTCAACTCGGTATGTTTATATGAAAACTCTAAAAAAATGAATGAGAATTAACGCAACAACAATAACGAGTTGATTCACTCAGAAATCTTAAGTAAACAAACTTGTTACAATTTACGTTTGATACTAATTGCATGAGTTCCCACGATCAAATCTACTTCGTTCGGCTAAAGCATAGTATGCAAATCGGCAGCACAAATTTAACATAAGCTTACTTTAAAATTCTTTCGCTTTCTGTCTCTATTTTTTCTTTTCTGGGTATGCCTCCATGTGTTTAATTTTTATGCATTTGACATTAGAAAGTAAAAAAAAACACACACACAACATGGTCTTAGCCGGAACTGAACCAGTGACCTCTTGGCTAATAGTCTGGTATATTCATTTATTTTAAAGTACAATTTCAACCAATTTTACGTACAGAATACTTTGGGTACTTCTGTGTGTGTGTACTATTTTCATGCATGTACTTTTTTGCTACAATATTAAAGCAACCTAAATTCCGTATTAACTGAATGAATGTTAGAATCAGTTCTTATAATTTTAAATGTTTATTCAGTTACAAATGACTGCACGGAATACTTCTTGAATAAAGTACATTCCGTTACTGTAATTACTCTGTGAGTGTAAATATAAGGGCGGCTAAGCAAAAACTATTGCACAGCGAAATCTTTACCCAGCAAAGCCATTATTCGATATTTCATCCAACAAAAAATATTTAATTGCGCGTGTGTGTGTGTGTGTGTACGAGTGTTGTATGAAAATAGCAATTTTTGTCAGCTAAGTTGCCTTAATTAATTGTGAATAACATCAAAAGTTATAGATCGATTTTAATGAAATGTGGCTAATTTTATTTGTAACATATGTAGTTATATGGTTTTAGAATAAAATTTAAGATTTTATTCATTTACAATTTTTTTATTAATTTTTAAAAAATATTAAATTTTTTTTTGGAAAAATGTGCTTTTTCCCAAAATTTTCTCAATATCTCCAAAACTGTAAGGCTAGCCAAGAATTGATACCAACATAATTTGAATATAATTTCAGTCTCATTTTGGCTAGTTCTCGAGTTATGGCAAATATAATGCCGAATCTCGGGAACCTGATACTCGTTAGTCATCTAGATAATAAGCTCCCGTTTTGAGAATTTTCTGATTATTTGCTCAGAAGACATATTTGAAATTGGCATGGGCACAGTGGTATGCCTTAATATTTGTCATTCAACTATTTCCTTTTTCACATAACGGTATATTTCGGATTGAGCGCACCAAATATTATAAGAAACATATTTCCGTTGCTCCATTCCAAAAGTTGACCGTAATTGTAAAGGGAAAGTAATCAAACACACATATTGTTAGTTTTTGGTTTAGTTTGATTTGGTAACATTTTAATTGTTAGGTTTTTCTTTTTTACCAAAAAACCTTTTTTAAATTTTCCTAAGTAAATATACAGTATTGAGGGCAAAGGTCAAGAACTAAAAGCATTAATTCTAACTCACTGAATATAATTAAATTATACAGCTAAGAAACTTTTCTACAAAAGTAAAAGGAAACAAAGTACATATGAAAATCTTAGAAATGTTTTATCTAAAGAATAAATGACTTATTTATAATACTTATTAAAAGTTTATGAAAGGTTTATGAAACAAATTTTGTAGAAAATCTGTTTCACAAACCTTTTATTAACATATCATAATTTATTATGAGTATGGCCCTAAATGTATTCTTATTGTAGTTATAAAAAGAGTGTTGGGTGTAGTTCATCATGTATTTGTTATTTTTTGTTGTTGTTATCAAATCTGTATAAACAAAAGAGTTAAGCAACAAACATTTTTTATTAGTAATCGCAGTCGGTAGCAAATACCCAGCGGTAAATGGAAGGAGCAAAGAGGCCTTCTATAATGCCTTATTTAGCAGCACAGCCATTGCATATTCATTTATTTTTTACGCGCGATGTCATTGCAGACCAAGGCGTTCCTCGACCCATTACTGAGCAGGCCTAATTGAAGGCATTCTTTAGCAGTCCTATTTGCAGGTAATACGTGACATGCCTGATAGAAGGCCTGGTCTTGGAAGGTCTGCTAAAAATTAAATAGAGCCAAATTTTTTTATCTGGGTATTTTTATAGCGGCTTCTATATTTTGGATTATCGTGATTTTTTATGTCGAACTCCTTCTTTTCATCCAAAGTAATTTTTTAAACATATGAGGGAGGCTAAATTTCGTGTATTCATTTGGAACGAATTGGACATGATGTAGGAGTTGCAATATAAGCGACATCATAGCAGCATGTATGATTCCTCTTGTACGTAAATTTCAATCTTATATACAAATTATTTGCGAAAAAAGACTACTAAAATGTTTGTTATTTCTAAAGAACATTTTTTATTGAACAAAACGAAAAATCTAAAAATAGAATACTCCTTCCAAAAGAAACCAGTGTAGAGGCCTGCCTTAGAAGGCAGAAAAGAATTAATTTTATATATATGTTCCCATCGATCCTATAAGGATCATAGGGCCTCAATAAACCGGTTGAACATATTTCTATATTGTGCTAAAACTTTAACTTCGCCTCAGCTTTTTCCTAAGCGAGGTATTTCTGCATCAATTTGTCTTCTCCATGTATGGACTGGGCGACCCCGTCTACGGCTGCCTTGTGGGTTCCATTCTATAGCATTGGCTGTGATATCGTTCTGCGGCCTTCTAAGAGTATGACCAATCCACTTCCATTTACGGCTTTTTATTTCTATCTCCCAAAGTCTGCTGTTAGATATTAACTTTGTCCAAGAGATTCGCATTATTTTTCTAAGGCATTGATTTATAAACACCTGGATCTTTTTGTATGTCTCGTGCGCCAGCATTCCAAGTTTCACAACCGTAAAGAAGAGTGAGTGGGTCTCCCACTCGCATTGAAGATATTTAGCTTTGTGCGCTGAGAGAGAGAGAGAAGACGAGCTCCAGATGAGCTTCAATCGACCAAATGTTTGTGGGGACTAGGGATGGCATATGAGATTTTAAAATTGTACCAACTGTTCTTCAAAATTGTACTTTTTTGGACCTAATCGTACCAAAAAAGATTTTTGAAACGAGAAACATGAATTAAGTATAGCAAATATAATTTTCTATACATACATAAGTGTATGGGCATTCCCACAGCAAAGTTTACTTTTTGGTCACGTGCGACATCAAGCAATTAATTTTGAATTTCAGAACCATGTACTTAGTTGGATTTTTAGTATATTTTACTTACAAATATATAAAGAAGTAAAAATAAACTTACATTTCCTTTTAAAAAAACATAATTTCTTGGTGTCGCACGTGACAAAAAGCGAACTTTCCCAGGAAAAGCAGATTTAGCAATTTCTAATAAAAAAATAACTCATTAATTTGGACATACTTATCTGCTATTGGAAGGTAGAAGAATATATTCCCAATAAAGTTCCGAAATATTCGCATTTACTACAATGCAAATAAATTTATAAAAATTAGTTTTTTTCGACTCTAATATGTATCGTGATCTGCAAGAGCTTTAAATCGCAGAGGCTACGTTTTTTGAGCTGGTATTATCTGATCGCTTTAAATATTCCGCTTTTTTCCCAATACTTCGGAAAATTTATAATGGAAAAATTATTAATTGTACTGGTGTACCATTGTACTTTTAATGTTGGATTTCTACCAAAAATGGTACAATTGTACCAATTTTTCCATCCCTGGTGGGGAATTTTGAATTCGGTTGCCAATATCTTCGGTTATCAATATCTTGTCACATCTTCTATTTCCTTGTTATTTACTGTGACTAAGTATTGTGTCGATGTATTGACGCGAAGGGTTTTTGTTTACGAAACATTTATTTTTATACCTACTGCTTAAGTTGCCATTGTAATACTTTGCAGATTTCTTTCGAGATCTGAGAAGCTATCCTCTAAAAGGCAGACATCGTCGGCGTAATCACTGTCATTCAAGCGACTTTGAAGTCCCCAAGCTATTCTCCTGCCATTGCGAAGAGAACTTTTGAGAACGGTATCCAATAGTATATTAAATAAAAGTGGAGATATTATAACACATCCTTGACGAGCTCCGGTTTTCACTTTAATGCTGTTGCTCAGGCTGCCATGTTTAACTCGACAGGTCGCATTCTGATATAAATATTTAATCAGTGTTTTTATAAGTTTATGGGGGACATTTTTGCACCTTAAGGCACCCCAAACTACGTTGTGATTCAATTTGTCGAAGGCTTCGTTTCGCGCAGCGGCAAGTTTTATTCGCATATCCGCAACTAGTAGGTGATGATCACTGTTTAGTGAATGCCACGTAAGTTTTACCGCTGGGTATGAACGTACAATATGTATATGAACAATATACAAGATTATATGTAGGAGTATGTTTGTGTGTGTTTTAGTGTATTTTTATTATCTTTAACACTCATCCGTCCATACAATATCTATGAACATGGTGTTGCATTTGAAACCCTTTAAGTGTCTATAAAGTGTTTGTTAATGATTCTTGTGTCATTTTTTATTTTTATATCTTCTTTTTTTTAATTATTAAACATTTTGCATTTTTTATTATTATTATTTTTAATAAATACTACTTAATAAATGAACTCTTCATGCAAGCCAAGTTTAGTTTTATGAGAAAGAAAAAAAGAAATACTAAATAGTACATATCACATGATATTTTTTTTATGCAATATAAAGATGTCAGACCCAAAGATGTACATTCATATAAACGTCATCGTCATCATCACCAACTGCATTATTGCATTTGTGCATGCAAACATATTGTCATGCAAGACATGTTTCTGGTAATAAGTTGAAATAAAATAATAATAACAAAGTACTTCATATTTGTTTTTTAATGCTTTAACTATAAATTAAACAAAAAGAAACTGAAATTTTGCCGAGATGATGAAAAATTCCATTCACATTTAATATGTACATACATAAAAGCACTTTGTCGGGAAAACTGGGGTCTTAAGCGAATTTATGATTTTTAAAAATATATAAAATGTTTAAGAAACTTATTATTTGCCATATTGTCATAATTTCATTTTAAATGAAGTTTATTTACTGATAGTTAAGCATTGTCTATAGGCTAATCGTCAGCAGACTTCAACCACAACTTTGAACAGTTACAAACCTCTTATCTTATGCACAGACTTTCAAAAACCGTTTAAGAATTTACAAATGATAATATTTTATAAACATTTTATTCTGTTGTAATTTTAAAAATATGTTCATTTGTAAATTCTCAAATAGTTTTTGAAAGTCTGTGCATAAGATAAGAGGCTTGTAGCTGTTGAAAGTTGTGGTTGAAGTCTACTGGCGATTTGGTTCAGCGCCAATGAAATGCATATAAACAATGCTTAACTATCAGCAAATAAACTTCACTTAAATATATAAAATGTTTCAATAAACTGTGTTTTGTATATTAAACGATTAATTACCTAAGGAGCTGTTCACTTATTACGTAACCTCATTTTTGTCCCTCTCCCTACGTAAAGGATTTTAAGAAGCTTTCAGAAAAATTTTATAATTTTGATGTTGTTGAAACGAATTTTTTATTGTATCTTCTAAGGAAAAATCATCAGAATAGTTAGTTCAAACGATGATACTGAAAAATTAATTATTTGTAGAAAGATGGAATTTAGAAAATCTTAGGCAATTTCACGATCTAAAATTTAAAAATCCCGGGACTCCAAGTATCGGTACTGCCGGTTTGGCATCGTCCACCAAAGAAAGAAAAAACGGCATAAAAATCTTAATTTTATCAAAAATTATAGACTTTTGACCGCTGCTCTGAAAGAAAAAAAACGTCATAATGTTGATGTTATTTGACATCAATACTTTAACAAGTGTCTTTTGACCCCATGACAATTGACATCATTGCGAAGTTAACATTTACGTCAGCTGGTGATCAATGACAATTCTGTAATCAATGGAATGATTTAAAAAAAAATTATATATAAATTTTCTTTCTTTCAGTTAATTTTAATTCTTATTATTTGCATCATTTTTTGTAATGTTGGCCTTGATTTCAGCCTCCGTAATTAATCGCATGTTTACCATCTCATCCACGTCACCAGCACATTTCATCAACATCATTAATTTTTATGTTGATCATAAATAAAACCAATTTTTCTTTTATGCATACATTTTGGCTTTTAATAATACACAAAACGTGTCATAAAATTCATGTTGTTGCATTAATAGTATAGATGACACTTAAAGTATTAAAAAATACCATGATGACGTTTGTCATCAAATTGATGTAATTTTTTGTTTTATTGATGGCATTTGTCATAAAATTGATGTCTCAATTCAGATGACAGGGTGTCAGCATTACAAAGATAAATGCTTCTGTTAGTGTATCTTGCAAAATGTCGCACTCTGAGACTTCAAAAAGTGGTGGAGGTTCTCAATTCCCTTAAATTTTTTTTTAATGTTTGTTACCTCAGAACTTCATCATTTATAGACCGAGATTTCTTTACCAGTTTCCTTTGTTTCATTAATTTATTTCGGGAAAGGACATGCATACATCCATACACTGAAAGGATTTAGTTCATGAATTCTGTGAACTTCGACATTAATCCAATGAAAAACTGCATTAAAACTCAACCAACATCACGCTTCGTTGTATTGTAATAATTTCGCTAAGCTAATGAACATATTTCATTATTATGGTGAAATTATTTAGTAGTTTTAATGAAATTGTTTCATTATTTTAATGAAACTATTTCATCATTTTAATGAAATTCTGTCATTATTTTAATCATATTCTGTCATTATTGTAATGAAATTATTTCATTGTTTTAATGAAATTATTACATTACCTAGTAGCCTCATTAGCTTATCTATTTTATTGGCTATTTAAATTTATTAACAGTGCCATGCTATAAATACGTACGATAGACGCCAATGCACATCAGAAAGATTTGTAATGCTGATGACTTGCTCACAGTATCGAACTCAGACTCTTGATTCTCATCATTCGCATTATAGGCAACGCCTTAACTACTTCAGCCAACAGCACTGTCAAAACAATGTGTCTATTACCTCGTTTATAAGCATTTCTTATTTGCAAATAAAAACGTAGTGCTACCAAGTATTGTTTTTTATTGTAACTTACTAACTCACGAAAACAATTGCTGATTACCACACTAATTGCAAATAAGACGTTTGACGTGCCACCTTTACACAAGTTTGTTAATAAAAAATAATAAATAGATAACTATTCAATGATTTAATAAATTACAATAAAAAAGTATTTGGCATCATTTGACGTTGTTATTTTCAAATTACGACTGCGTATAAACGTAGTATATGAGTGTAAATAATGAGAAAGAGTAGAACAACAACAAAAATATAAAATGACAAAATTTTGTTGCCACAAATCCAATGAAATTTTCTAACGAAACTATGAAAGCTAATGAATCAATTCCAATGAAATTATTTCACAATATTCATGAAAATTCGTTAGAATCGTGTAATATTTCATTAGAACTATGAAACAAATCTAACGAAATTGTTTCATTGGATTTATGAAGCCAAATTCTTTCAGTGTGTTTGTTAGTATTTAAAATGTAACATGTTGACATTGATTAATTTTTATAATACAAAATACTTCACCAAATATCTATCAAATGGAGCTTTTCCATTCTTCCATTAATTTCTATAACAAATTTTTGTTAAAACAACTTAACTCTAAAGAAGGCAATATCACTATTAAAAATGTGAATAAGATTGTATATACAAAAAGAAATCATCAAAAATATCATTCAAAAATATATTTAATTAATATAATAAATTAAGTTGTTGATATGATAAATAAATTACTTTTTTTATTATGGAAAAATAAATGCAACAATTTTTTAATATTTTTTCGACTAAAGGTGTCAATTACAGTTTTTGTTGACCCCTGTAAAAACTTTACAATCATCAGTATTGATATTACAATTTTAAATTGTTCTAATGAATTAAATTACTCAATTAAATTATATCATATTAGCCCTTATCGTGTTTGGCGATTTTCACCTTCGACTACGAAATTTTTGTAATAGATTATAGACAGCACGATACATTTTTACAAAAATGTCGTAGTTGAAGACGAAAATCGCCAAACACGATAAGGGGGATTATATCATAACGGAATGCACACATGTAGAAAAAACATAAAATTCAAGTTTTGTTTGTATTAATTTTTACTTATTTAACAATAAATTGCGCTTAAGTTGACAGGTAAGAATGCTAGTATATTTGTCTAGAGGTCAGCGGTTCGATTCCAGCCTTCATTGGGGTTTTCCGCAGGCAAGCAAAAAATCGCTTTGCGGGTTGTGATTGTGTATAAAAAAAATATTGTTGATATAAAAATTATGATAATAAATTTTTTTTAATTCAACAATGCGCTTTGTTAATATAACAATAATTTTAATTGATATGATTTTGAAATCTAACAAAAAATTTGTTAAAATAAAAGTTGTAGTCAACAAATTATTTCTTGATATATTCAATTGAAAATATTTCTCTTAATTTTTTTTGCATTTGTATTTACAAAAATCGTTGTAGGCTCAAAATCAATTAATTATTTATTTGTTATTACAAAACTATTAATTGTATTTACAAATCTGTTTTTCTTTCTGTGTATATGTATGCAATATATCGTTAGCTTAAATCCAAAACAACGTAGCTAACTAAAAATTTAAAATAGCATTTTTATTTAATTACATATTGCGGTTATATCGAAACACGTGCCCCTGCAAATTGTCAAATCTTTATTATAAAAATCAGCCAAACTAAAAATGAAAATAAAAGACTACTCCAGTCACTTGAAGTATTTTATTTACTTTTACGTGATTTTGCATTTCAGCTGACTATATAGAAAGTGCACGATACAAGTTGACATTTTTACATAATAATTTTTATGCAGCAGCTAATTATGATACAGAAAAAAATGTGGGAAATTTTCTTAATTTTCTTGATTTAAGATGTTTTGGCAAAAGGCCACAGACTCATATCTGTATGAATATATAATTAATGTACATAATATATTATATTAATACTTGCATCAAGAATGTTGTAAAACATGATTTAACGTCATCCATGCTAAATTGCAACAATGAACAACCTCATCATCCATTGCCCCGCACAAGAAAAAAATTCATGCATTAAAAATTTCATCATTGCATAATCAATCATTAACTTACAAGTGTATGTAATATTAATAATTATTATTAACGATAATGAAATTTTTAAAAGAATTGTTAATTACCGAATGAATATTAATGGTGTTTAATTTTTGGCAATTGTACACGAAATTATTATCTATCAAATTGACAATGTTCTCAAAACGGTGTTTAGAATTTTTTCCATCTAAAGCATCTTCTATAAATTTTTTAAACTTATATATACATGCATACATACATACATACATATATACATGTGTACATTAGGGTAATGCCTTTTTACATTTTTCTGTAAATATGCAGGGTGGAGCGTGAGATTTTTTCTTTTGCTAATTTCAACTTTGAATAGCACTAAAACGTTGCATTTTATTTTTAGATACATGGGAAAAATAATGAAAAAAATATTGGGACCTACTTTTAGCCGTCTACCGCAGCATCAAGATTTTGAATATGAGATCAAATCGATCAATTTGTGAAACATCATATGATGGAACATATAGATTCTTTATAGCTGTTATAACTCATTACACTCAAAATATCCACCATTTTTATACATACAAGGTCAGATTTCAGACAAACTTAAGATGAAATAATGAAGCAAATTTTCGAACTTCTAAGTCCTTGTCATATCTTGCAAAAAAAAACATTTTCTAAGATAATTTGAGGTCGCTGAACACGAAAATGATATTCATTTAATTTTCTTAACGCGCGTTCTCCCGATATTACCGAAAAACAAGTTTCTTTGGGTTTTTTTTAGTTTTTTCGTTTACTGGCGAAAATTCCAAGAACGGCCCATCTGAATAAAATAAATTGTAAACTTTTGCATAGATATCTCTCTATTCTTATATTCAATACACTGAGTGTGCCGATCGCATAAAAAAGTATAGAGTTACTTAAAGGCCTTAAAAGTTTAAAAAAGTATATTTTTAGATCTTTTCCCAAAAACTATCATTTTAAATTGCATGAAACATGAAAATATATAGTGAGGATATTTTTTTCGGACTGTATTTCAAAGATAATTTTGTGACGATCACATGATACATGCAATCGCTAAATTCTGATAAAATAAGAAAACAGATATATTCCCCCTTATTCCGTAACCATTTGTCGACGTCACGTCAAGACAATACCAAAAAATTGGCACATTTCTACTCGTCATCGACAACACTTTACTATTACTGACAGCCACTTACTATTCGCTAAGGCATAGAAAATGGGAAGAGGCTGTCAATAGTAGTAAATTTTTGTCGACAGCGAGTAGACAAGTCCCAATTTTTTGGTATTGTCTTGACGTGACGTCGACAAATAGTTACGGAATAAGGGGGATTAATTTTTAATTATTTTGCATACAAAATTAATTTCATTAATTTTCATTGAAAATAAATTTGTATGGAAAATAAAATCAGCTTTTTTCACCTACTGGCTTATAACTTTCTTATATTTCATCAGATCTCCTCGATTTTAAACTTTTTTCATTTGTCACAAAACTGTTTTTTCTTCCTTAAAAAAAGTATTAAAAATGTTTTTCTATATTAATGAAGCAAAACCCCCGACGAAAAAAAGAGGTGTTATAAGTTTGTAGTGTGTGTCTGTACGAGTCCACGTACAGACAAAACGGCTGGACCGAAATGTGACTTGATCGGGAGTGGTCTTAACTATGTTTGAAAATCGGTCCAACCATTTAGAAGATATCACATCTTTGCTAAATTTATTCTGTTGAATCTGTGTCTCTTTGACGCCGTAGCTCCCAAACGGGTCAATCGATTTTAGTTTAGTAAACTCTGTTTGAAAGGTGACTTGACCCAAAATGACCTATGTTTGAAAAAAGTTAGTCCAGCCGTTTTGAAGTTATCATCTATTTTCTTCGGGGGTTTTTAAAATTTTTAATATAATGTTATTTACTCAAAATTGTGGGTAACGATTTTGTAAGTACGATTACATAAAAGAAACACAAAAAATAAATTATTTCGAGTAAAATATCACTTTTTTAATAAAAAAAAAATCTTATATAAAAAACCTCAATGCATTTGGTGCGTGAATTCACGATCGCGAAAAAACGATACCGCGGCTCTTACTTTTTTTTCCATGCCCTACACCAGGGGCTCTCACCAAATTTCTATTCACGGACCCCTTGTAAAAAATTTTTTTTTATTCGCGGACCCCCTCTGAAGCCCAGGTTGTATTTTTTTAGGTTGAATGAAAAACTCATAAATATGTTTAAACCAAGGGACGACAAATTTTTTTATTTTGTTTGTTTCTAAAATATTTATCATTGAAGTTCACAAAATATATTAAACTGTACAGAAAACAAAAACATATTAAAAGATGTATATAAAATAAATATCGCTCAAGTTCAATATAGTTTCTTTTGTACATATTGTTTCTAACATTCAATTCACAAGAAAACATCCACAAATTTAAACTGCCGTGATGGGGGTTTATTACAATATGAAAGCTAAACAACAAGAACGGTTGTTAGATATTACACTAATAATATCTTCATTACGTTTTATAAATTTTCGCGGATTTGCGAATTTTTCGCATCCTTCTGCATTTTTTATTTTTAAGTTTTGACGACATCTAGTCAATTCTAGGGCTTGTTTCCGATTTGATAGTGATGGCAATAACAGTCAGTACAGAGTCTGGGGCACTTTATATTAAGCAGTGAAGAATAAAAGATTGCACTAATATTTTGTTGTTCGTGTTTGAAGATTTCAAAACATAAATAGATATGTATGTATATACGCATGTAAAATGAAAATAAATAACACATAAAAAGAAGTATGTAGATCGAAAATAAAAACTTTTATTATTTTTGAAAAGACGGTTTTTCGGCTCTTCACACGGACCCCGGGATGGTTGCTACGGACCCCCAGGGGTCCACGGAACACCATTTGAGAACCGTTACCCTACACGATTTTGGAACTGGAAGATGCCGTCAAAAAAATATCACCCTAATGTACATACGTAGTTGTTTGCGTAATATTTCAGTTTCTTCTTTATGAAATTAATAACTTTAACCAAAAAAAAAATGTTAATCAAAATTTTAAGAATTTAATAATTTACCATAAATTTAAATAATGAAACTTGTTTTGGTCGTCTCCAGTTAAAAACTCATCAGTTGAAAACATAAAAAAGTGTGCTAAATATGTACAAAAACCACATCGCGCATCACACATGCTTTTGTTTGTGTTTCTGAATGTGGTCAAGATTTAAACTGGTACGCAAGTCGCGGCCGTTGTAATCATTTTGTAAAGTTCAAGAGTCATTGTGACCATCATGAGTAAATGATTGTTTCTCCCGATTGTTTTTCTCCTTGCGCTCTCTCACTCACTCTGGTAAATACTAAAGGTCAGGGATGCCAACATTTTTAAAGCAAAAAGCTCAAAACACTAGCCCAAAAAGCACTAAAACGCGCTATATAATAATTAGTCGAAAAGCGCTAAAAATAGCAAAATTTTAATGAAACAAAAACTCTTACCTTAAACAAAATGTATATATTTCATTAGTTTCTCTTAAATCATTAAATTATTGATAATACATATCAAGTTTTTTTGATAATAATGTGTAATACAGTAATTTCTGCGTAATTGATTTTCTAAAAATGCAATTAAACGGAAAAATCATTTAGCCGATACTCTGTTAATTGATTTACCAACGCAATTAAAAGAAACTCGTTTAATTAATCAGCGGGATCAATAAAGCGAAGTACCCTACAACAGAGTGAACATATATGAAACTTTTATTACAATTATGATCGTAACAATTAATTCCATTTGACCTGTGTCGATAAAGCAAAGAATATCGAAATATTCCTTATAATTGCATTAATGTTTAGTTTATGCTCCATAAATGGGTGCCCTGGAAGGTTCGTTGCGAGTGTGCTAGTTTATTAATCTGGCGGTCGTACTGGTTCTGGACAATATCAATACACCGTGGGACGATTTTCGTGTATGTAAATAAATTAAGGCAAACATGTGGAGAAATTATTTTTAATTTTTTTTTCGATTTAAGTTCGCTTTTAGTATTACTAAAGATTCGCTATTGATATCACTAGCAAACTTTCGAGATGGAATGATTTGCTGCTACAAACTCAGCGAAGGGTGCATTCTAGGAATTTACTTTCGTTTCAGTGTCACTAGCAATAGTCGTCCTCAAATGTTTGCCGAATATTCCAATTCGATATTACACAATATTATTATCGAGTGGTATAATTTTGTCATTTTAATTAAAGGAGTGTTATGGCCATAATTACTGGAAAACGTGCTTAAGTTCATCCGATTTTTGCAGATGATTTGAGAAGCTTTTATAATACAAGTATATGAGGATTTAAGTCGTAACTACTTACACTTGGACTCGATAAATACTTATTCCAAAACAATAAAGGGGACCCCCTACAAATGTATTTACATTGTCACAGCAATTATCTAGTTATTATTTGGCTTACTTGAAGCTAAAAAATAAGTAGTCAAATAAACAAATTAAAAAATAAATAAATTATACGCACTATGTGTTATTTATATTTTTAAATTTTATTCATTTTTTAAATTTTATTTTTTTGACCCAGCTGGGATACGAACCTGTGCTCCTTCAGATATGAAGACAAGTGCTTTACCCACTCAGCTATTGTTGACTTATAAGTTTAAGTGACAAAAATTGGTTTTCATATACAAACACATGTTGACTCAAAAAGTGGTTGGCTACTTATTTTATTAATACATATCAATAAATTGTAACTACTTTCAGATAATGATAAAAATACGTACTAATTTTACTAAAAACTAAGTAGTAGCTCTAATTTGAAGCATATAATAAGATAAATAAGTTCCACTCATTACTTTGTAAGCCATTAATAAAGTACTACCTATTACAAAAATGACAAAAGTTGTTGCTGGCAATCACCATTTTTAGGAATTTTTCAAGTGGAAATAACCGAAATAGTTTCATGCTAATTTCGAGAGGAGTACACAGAAAAAAGTATAATTCGTATTCTATTACTAAATTCATAAATTCAAATATTTATTTTACGGAAATGCGACCTATAACAAAATTTCTAAAATTAAACACTAAAATTCGTAAATATTTAATAAGAAAAAAATCGAATATTTTTTCTATCAAAATTTTGTTATCGAATATTTAAAATCCAAAGAGAAATATAATAAAATTTAAAAACAAATTCAAACACATGTGTGTTAAAATGAAAACCTATGATAATTTTTTCTGTGTACTAATTTTAAAAATCAATTATTCGAGTATTGCAATTAAGCGGATCTCAATTAAGCGTGTATTTTTCTGTACTTTTTGTATGGGAAATTTTATGATACTTTTTTTCGATCAATTAATCGGGTAAATCAATTAAGCGAGGAGCAATTAAGCGGAAACTACTGTAATATATTTAAGTGAGAAATATTTTATATCATCTAATGTTCAAATAGAAATGCATCATTCTCTTGCTCATCTTCAGGCCATAGTACTGTTTTTTATATAAAATTTTGATTTTTTTTATATGTTCAAATTCTTAAAATATGCGACCAAGTGTGAAAAAGCAAAAATATGCTATAAAGGGTAAAATTTTCAAAAATATGCTCTAACAAATTGATGCCAAAATTCTTAAAAAGTTCTGAAACGTATAACTATCTTATTTGTGCCTACATACAGCGTACAGGAAAAAAACATGCAGTTGAATATATTTGCGGTTTCCCTGATCATAACACTCTAATAGGTCGATTAATGATATCAACCGAACTTCAGTTGCGTTGCCAGCTGGCAACTGGAAATTTGTGGTTGCTAGAAAATCATTAAATAGCAACTGAAATTAACAGTTCTCAGTTGCCAGTTGCCATCCGTAATGCCGTTTATGGCAACTGGCAACCCAACTGAAGTTCGGTTGCCATCCATAATCGACCCATAATTGTTTTTTAGAGATTTCAAATCAAAAATTAGAACATTCCAATGACGCAACAATTACGCAAAAATTCCAACCATGCACGCTTATGCATTCGAATTTTTTATACTCACGTTAACGTGATTGGAACGAAAACCCATAAAACGTGATCACGTATGCTCATACATGATTCACGTAAATCACGTTAGCTGCGGCTTTCTCCTCTGTGATGTTTTTTGTTAGTTATAAAATCTGCACTTTGTTAGACGTTTAAATTGGAGTTTTGCCCCAGCGCCAATGAGCAATTGGAGTTTAATTACCAGTGCTCGGACATTCATGCAACTAAAACCTGATTTAAAGCGCTTAACAAATGCACCTAAAAATTAAAAATATGCATTTACCTACGAACAAAGTACCAAAACTAAAATAATATGAATTTTTTTTATTTGTTTTTATTAGAGCAAAAACCATAAAACAACCATGATTGGGTCTATTATTTAATGCAACCGAACTTTAGTTGAGTTGCCAGTCGGTAACTGAAAATTATTGGTTGCCAGAAAGGCACTAAATAGCAACAGAAACTGACAGCTTTTAGTGCCAGTTGCCATCAGTTGTATAATTTTCAGCAACTGACAACCCGACTGAGGCTCGGTTGCCATGCATAATCGGACTATTATTATTCTTTCCAAAACTTGAGAAATATGCATTAAAAAATTTGTATAATTCCGAAAATATGCATTTGTTGCCAAAATATGCAAAAATATGCACTTACCACCAAAATATGCAAAAATATGCAACTACAAACACATGCCAAACTACTTAAAATTTGATGATTCGCATGGATAAGTAGTAAATACTTCTTTATCTATCACCACAAAAAAACATGCATGAAAGTCCGAGCCCTGGTTATGAACCACTACTTATGATTTACGATTTTTTTGTTCTTTTTTTAAGAAGAGATATGATAGTGTAAAAATTCTTGCTTAATCACGATTAACCGATAATCGCGAATAATCGGATATTTTTTATCGTAATCGCGATTATGAAAATCTTCGATTATTTGCAAACCCTACTTACTGCTTTGTTAACTATTCGATCCAGTTTTGTCAAAATGGAAGTATTTAATACTCGTACATTCGTCATTTTGTATACATACGGGTGAGTGTCAATGAAGAGGGTAATAAAATATAAGAATCATAAAAGAAAGATTCGTAGTTTGTCGCTAGTTTTATGAAAATAACAAAAAACAGTGATAAAAAATTGTTTTACGAATTTAATCAAAATCTAAGAATGAGTTAGCATTGATCTTTTTTAATGTCTATGGTTAATTTTGTTTTCGATGGAGTGTTTGTTTTACTACTACCCAGCAAAAAATATTTGACATTTAGAAGCGCTAAAAGCATTGCTTATCTAAGAACAAATGCTTCCAAAAATGCTACCACAAATGCACTAAAGTTTGCAAAAGAGCACGAATGAATACGCACGAATACTTATTAGCTTTTGACGATAATTTTAAAATGTAAAAAATATATGCAAAGCAATATAAGTATTTAATATTTTACTTCTCCCACTGACGACAGTGCCTCTTGGAAGCTCTATCGTAAGCGAGACCCTTAAAATATGCTCTACCATTGTTTACACGAACAGTACACACACATACACATGTGTATACACGAACAGTACATTTTAAAAATAATAATTTTAAAATAATGTATTTATAAGAGTAAGTGCATGTTAACTTTATGTTACCGATTTGCAACAGTGTTTTTGGTTAAGTGGTTGGTGCGTTGGATTTCAAATTTGAAGATGCTTAGTTCGATACTAGTTGAAATTAAAATAACAAACAGTGAGTAAAAATAAAAAATTGATAACTAAAGATAAGAAGTAATAACCCTTTAACATGACGTTAATAAATCCATCAGCCCCGCCAACCCACATCGAACCATTTTTCCCATATATTTTCAGCACTAGTATAAGCATTTTATGGAAGCAGAAACTATTGCTTCTAAGCGGCTCATCGCGAACAAAAATCATGCATTATAAAAGCGCAATTGCAAGTGATTCCATATTGTAGTCTCCCTTACAAAAATGCTTCCAGCAAGCAATAATTTTTGCTGGGTATGTCTTTGCTTGCAAGTTGTGTGGTTCTCTATTTACTTTTCGTCTGAAGATTTCAAAATGAAATTTACTAGCAAATGTCAGAAATGTCGTTAATATTGAAAACCGACTGAAAACATGCGATGTTCATTCTTATTGTAGATTTTTTTTTTCTTGAATATTGCTTTTATGCTGTTAAGTACTTGTCGTTTGCATTAGACGGTTGGTTGGTTGTTTGATTGTTCATTTTTGTTCGGTTAGTTTGTCTTTCTGATCTTCTGCCTTTTTTTTATAGTTTCTTATTGTTTTTGCATGTGTAGTTTCGTCTGATATCTTCAGAGTTGGTGTCTGATGTCGTTGTTTGTCACCATTAATCGCATATCATCGCATATGATGTGGTCAAACAAGTGCACTTTAAAGCAAATTAATAAATAATATACTTATTTGTGTATATTTTTTAATTCTTCTTTTTTATTATTTTTATTTTGTCGTAATATTTTACAAAATAATAAATTACAAACAGAACTAAAATTATAAACTGTTTTCTTATAATAAATAAATAAATAAATATGTTTACAAAGAACTTCAAAGAAGATCTATTCGAAAAGCTAAAAGCACTACAGTTTTAAAATGGTTTAATAAATGAAATCTTAAACAATTGTAATACATTTCGCTAATTTGTTTAATAATACTGCAAACACTGTTACCGTTATTAAAACCTCTATTGCTATAAACAGGGTAAACAAAAATATACTCGAAAAAAAAAACGGTTTCATGCGCATAGAAAAGTTATTGAATTCCTCCACTTAATTATGAATAAAATCAAAAGTTGTTGATTGATTTTAATGAAATATGACTAATTTTGTTTGGGACATATTTACCTGCATGCAAGTAGCAAAATAACGGGCTTTTTTAATATTTTTTTCTATGAATTTCTTAAAAACAAACTTTTTTACAAAACAAAAAATTGGCCCAAATTCGACTATATCTCTGAAACTACTGAGCAGATAAAAACACAATGTTGGCACGGCTTCGAGATAATATTGTTGTCATTGACAGGTATTATGTATGCCGAAGTCGAATTTGTGACTACGAAAAATTGTCATAGAATAAAGAAAACTTGTACAGCTTTTCTTTATTCTAGGACAATTTGTCGTAGTCACAAAATCGACTTCGACATACATAATTCAGGTGATTGTTTCGAATTTTTTTATTTGTCTGAATAGGACAAACTTTTAAAAAATGAGTTTAAATACAAAAATATAGCATTGTGTACTTTTTTCTTTTTTACATATTGTACGCTTTCATAATATATAATAAGTGGCATCGTATTGATGTCATTCCAGTCACTTAAATTATGACAAAATTCTGTGATTACGTTTGTCATCAGATTGATGTCTGTTTATCATAGCACTGATGTCAGAATTCTGATGGAAGGATGTCATCAATGCGAAGATACATTTCTCTATGAGTGTATTTATTGCCCCCTTTTTGATTAATCCGGCACATATTTTCCATAAAGACTTCAACAAAAATTACCACAGGGCATTTGAAATTCGACCCAACCGAATTAAATTAAAATATCTTGTTAGGAAACATATATGAGTGATAATGACCTTGCTGCTATTAAATTCAACGGGAATGTGACCAAAAGATGAATATGAGTTATGAGTAAAATAACTCTCAGCACTATTTTTGAAAAATCATGCAGACAATAAACTAAACGGAAAGTAAATTATTCTTAACGATCGGAAGTGTTTATCGGTTTGAACCATCTTTTTCATTTCGCAATTAAATATTTATGTTAATTAAATAACTTCCGGTTTTTACTTTTATTTTACCAAATATAAAAACTAAAAATTTTTTTCATTTATTTATTATGCAAAATTTTATTTTATTTAACTTGCAAATTTTTGTATTTATGTATGTATGCCTTGTTTAGATCAAAATTTGCAATTAAAATGTGAACCAGTTCTTGTAGCACGACTATGCTGAAATTTGGTATACATGCATAAAAACCTCCTGATAACAATGTAATATGCTGAGGAAAGTGGGCAGTGCCACAACTTTATAAAGTTAATATTAATTACTTATGAAATTTTAATGTTGTATGACAATACAATATCATGATTACAAAAGTGGGCAGTGTCATGCCCATACAAAGATTTTGATTTATTCTAACAAGATTAATTCTAACAAGATTCTCACAACTTATTTAAAAGCTTGTTCAAAAAGTTTTTTTAATTAATACCTGCTTATTTTTGTGCCTAAATTAATAAGTTTAGTTAAAAAAGTATATACATACACACACACACACAAAATTACACAGGCCAACGAAAATACACTTTTTTTTAGTTCAACATTTCTAACCAGTTTAATGTGCTTCAAAACTCTGTGTCCTCAGTTTTTGTCTATCGACTACAGATTTGTTTAAATGGGCCTATCTAATATTTTCACTAGGTACATCAGTACCTTTCACCCGAACTCAAGAACGGTCCCAGTAAAAAACTTGCTTCCAATAAAGCAGGTTTCTACTATTATGGAATAAAAGTAGCGCTGACAGACCTGCTGATATCGCTGCTGATTTTTATATGGCGAGTTCCCGGATTGGAGTACTACATTTTTGTTCACAAAACCGCTTTTGAAGCGCTGAAAATCATCAACATTTTCAGCACTAGAACTGAAAATATATGAAAAAAATGGTTCGATGTGGATTGGCGTCGTTGACGCCATTTTGAATTTTTCTTATATCGTTTCTTTATTTATTTTTATTAATTTCATATTTTTACTCAATGTTTGTTATTTTAACTTCAACTAGTATCGAACTAAGAACCTTCAGGTTTGAAGTCCAACGTACCAATCACTCGACCAAAAACACAAATAAACAAGAAACTCAAATAAACTTACTCTTCATTCTCGCTTAAAAACCTGCTTTCGACCAGCACTATAAAATCAGCTTTTTTGTATAGCTTGTGTACGAAGCTTTTGTGTAATTAAAAAGCAAATATTTTTCTCGCTTCAAAACCTGCATTGTTATGACGCTATGAAACAGCTTCTGAACAAGCTCATATTTAAAAGCGAATTATAAAGCGCTTTATTTATTTAGTGCTTCAAAAAACATGAACATTTTTTACTGGGGTATGTTCAATTTCGATCAAAAAGCACTAAAAGATGCATTACAAAATTAATTAGCATAGTTTTTTTTTATTTGCTTAACGCTTTCGAAGTCATTCACAAATCAGGATCGGAAAAAAGTGTTTTTTCATACTAAATCAACAAAAATTTTCTTTCTAAGAACTTATAAAAATTGTAAAACTGCAAAAACCTTAACTTTTAACTATGGATATTTTTCTTATGAACAAAATAAGCCATATATTATGAATATCTATTGGCAAAAATTGATTTTATTAGCCATTAAGTGAATACATTCAGATACTTAAAAGGTATTTACCCTTTTAATAGCTTGGAAACAAAAAAATATTTATTAAATTTATTATTTGAGATATTCTCCCAATTTTATTTTAAATATGGTTAACGCCCAACAAATTAATTCTTATTCGAAAAAAAATAAATTACTCGTATTACCGAAAGTATCTTTTGAGTGTCTGCCAATAAAATCATTTAAGATTTTTGAACGTTCAAGTTTTTACGTTTTTAGAAATAAAAAAAGTGTTTAATTTAGAGTGAAAAAAACTTTTTTTGTTTCCCAATTTGACTCTGAAAGCGTCGAGCAAATCAAAAAATTTTGTTAACACAGTTTGCAAGTAATTTTGTAATGCATCTTTTGGTGTTATTGAGTTAGGGTATATACTGATGTATCTAGTGGAAATATTAGACAGGCCTATTAAAAAATTTGTGGGTGACAGGAAAAAACTGATACCAGGTTCGGTTTCAGCGCCTATAAATACATGAAAATAAGGCAAATTGGTTTAAAAAGTCTTCAAAAAGCTTGATTTCGTTGGTCTGTGTTACAAATTAAAAAAAAGTCGCAAAAATCGAATTTTTAAACACAAATTTGTACGCCAAACAAAAATCGAATTGAGAAGGCAGATTCATAACAATCAAAATTAATTTAATAGAATTTTATAACGACCTTAACCGTTAATAAATGAGGTTTTTCTTGTTTAATTTTCTGGTTGTCTGCATATTTTAATTTGTTTCAATATTTGTTGAAGTTGTTAGCATGTTCAGACTTGTGTATGTATATTTTAGAAAGGTATACTATTAATTAAATTTATTCTGTTAAACATTTTAAATAAAAAAAGATAAAAACAAACAAAAAAGAAAAAAAATGTTTGTTAAAAAATAACAAATAAACAAAGGCTCTTCACAAATAAAATTGAAGATAATGAAATAAAAAACAAAACAATTTATCTGCTTTTAATGATTAACAAAATGACTACGGAAAAAAAATCACTGCGAAAAAGCTGAAGGACATGTATTAAGAAGTGATTATCCCAATTCCTTCAAGAATTAAAAAAAGCCAAGTATTTTTTTATATATTTTATATACGAAGGGCTCTGTGCAATAATTGGTTAAGACACATGAAATCAGAAATTGGTTTTATGTGCTCATTCCCTTGCTAGGTACCATATCTTTGCATCCTAGAGAAATTTTTGATTAAATTAATAGTATTTTGCATATAATTATGCTGTGTATTTACAGTACAAAATTCCAAAAACCATACAATTTAAACTTAAAAGTCGGTTTATTCGATATTTTGATTTTGTGGCTTACCGAGTTATTGCACTTAGCCGCTGATATATTCAAAAAGAAGTGGACAGGAGATAATTTTATTAAAGTTTATTAATTCCAGCAATACACGCCAGAATACACAGAAAAAATTGTTACCAACAAATTTTCAAAGAAACATTTGTTTGAAATAAAATTTATTGTCAGTAAATGTTTTTTAATGTACCAGGTAACTCTTTGCTAGACTTTTATTTAAAATACAAACATTAATGACAACTTCCTAAAAGTTTTGAAGTTTGCGTTGTTCTGCAATTATATTTTATGCTAAACAAAACTTGCTCATATTCACATAAAAACTTACAATAACGGCATAAAGTGTTCAAAATTCGTATTCGTAAAATTTATATGAAATATTAATTTATACGAATTAGTTTATAGAAGATTTCTCAGTGAATATAACTATTGTACACTATACACTTAAGCAGGTGTTTTAAATATTGTGTAGTTTTTGAACCTATTTTTAAGAACTTTTGCATAAACATGAAATTTAATAAATTCTTCAAATGTTGATGATCCGGCCACCAACTTTTTACTAGAAAAATTGATGAGCCGGCCATCTACTTTTTACTAGCAAAGTTGATGAGTCGGCCCCCATCTCCATTTTACTAGAAAAGTTGATGAGTCGGCCCATCTACTTTTTAATAGAAAAGTTGATGAGTCGGCCCATCTACTTTTTACTAGAAAAGGAAAAGTTGATGAGTCGGCCCATCTACTTTTTACTAGAAAAGCTGATGAGTCAGCCCATCTACTTTTTACCAGAAAAGTTGATGAGTCAGCCCATCCACTTTTTACTAGAAAAGTTGATGAGTCGGCCCATCCACTTTTTACTAGAAAAGTTGATGAGTCGGCCCATCCACTTTTTACTAGAAAAGTTGATGAGCCGGCCCATCTACTTTTTGCTAGAAAAATTGATGAGCCGGCCCATCTACTTTTTGCTAGATAAATTGATGAGCCGGCCCATCTACTTTTTACTAGCAAACTTGATGAGTCGGCCCATCTACTTTTTACTAGAAAAGTTAATGAGTCGGCCCATCTAATTTTTGCTAGAAAACTTGATGAGTCGGCCCATCTAATTTTTACTAGAAAAGTTGATGAGTAGGCCCATCTACTTTTTACTAGAAAAGTTAATGAGTAGGCCCATCTACTTTTTACTAGAAAAGTTGATGAGTCGGCCCATCTTCTTTTTACTAGAAAAGTTGATGAGTCGGCCCATCTACTTTTTACTAGAAAAGGAAAAGTTGATGAGTCGGCCCATCTACTTTTTGCTGGAAAAGGAAAGGTTGATGAGTCGGCCCATCTACTTTTTACTCGAAAAGGAAAAGGTGATGAGTCGGCCCATCTACTTTTTACTAGAAAAATTTTTACTATAAAAGTTGTTTAAGTTTATAAATTTCTTTGTAAGTTCTTATCTAAACAAAATATTTTAATTTAGTTTTTTTTTGTCACACCCTTGCCTTATTAAGAATTTTTTTAGTTAGATAAGTGATAAATAATCTCATTTATTTTATAAAAAAAATCAGATATAAAAAGAATTTTTAAAATGATCACTTTTTGGTGAATATTCGTTTCGACGACTTTTTCATACAAGATGAGTCGGTCTAATGTAATTGACGTACCTTCCTTAAGGCAATATTATTAAATGACAATTGCCCGGAGTAGCTGTGAAATTTTCTAAAACTCATTTAATTATTTAAGACGAATTGTAAACCATAAAAATATTGTTTTAAAACTGATTGCAATCACATTTTTAGATGACTTTTCACTCGTGCGCACAGTATTAAAAATAATTTCATACAACTTATACAATGAACCATGTAATTAACATTATTTTACACCTCAAAAACACCAATATTAAAATAGAAATTTTATATTTATGCATTGAACCTCCTTTTCAACCAATAAGTATTTCTTTTGTTTTTTTTTTTCAAATAAACACGAATTAGTAGATTTCTGTAATTATACATTGTACTCGCACATAAATAGTTTTTTGTGTTGTTTTTTTAGAGGTGTGCAAACAATTGTGTATCAAAATTATAAATCTTTTTATAAAGACATGTTTAAATAGTCGTTTAAATACTATTTCGCTTTTGAAACGTCATCGAAGACATCATCAGCAGAAAAAAGAAACATGAATGTACTATTCTATTTAAGATCTTCATTAGATCTTTTGTATACGGATGTGGTAATATGAAAATGTAAATTTAAACAAAAAACAATACATTTAGTATATAAAGTACTTACGTATGTACATATTTATTACCTTTAGTCATTTATGACAGTACAAAAGTTTGTACATATGTAATAACTAACAAAAAACACACAAAACTAAAAATAAGCATTGAGTTTAATGGACTTACACTACAACACATTTTAACGCTGTTAATATTTTTACTTTAAAATAAGGTTAATATTAAGCTGAACAATGCATGTTTAAAACCATTTGACTTTATTTTCTAAAACGACAGAACACACATAAATTTAAAAACATTGTTTCTTTGAATGAGTTCATTCCGGTTAAAGAAACTAAAAAGAGTTCAGCGCACACTGCTTTGTTCCATAGACAAAAATAGCAATAAAAACATTGTGTCAAAAGCTAATGAAAGCTATGTAGGTATTTTGAAAGTTGAAAAGTTTTTCGTTTAAACTCTTTTCTATGTCACTAGATAGCAGCGTTGCCAATTTAGCATATTTAATGCTAGATCTAGAATTTTTTCAACTCATCTAGCATGAAAAAAATGCTTTTAGCATATAGTATATTTTACAGCATTTTTCCAAAAATTATTTAGCATTTTTTAGCATATTTTTGTGTTTGAATTTTTATGTTTTACATTAATTTGTACCTTATTACCGGATGTACAAATATTTAAATGTGATGTTCCACATGAAAAGGGACCTTATCTTTCGAAAATCTAAATCCATTTTTGGTATTTCCTAAAAGTACACATTATTGCTAACAAAAATGTATGTAAATAACCAGAAAATTCCAAAATATTGTTTTGAAGTTCTAGTATGGAAATCTCAAGCTTTGGAATATTGAGGTTCAAAGTTTATACATTTTTCAAACTTTACTAAAATCTGATTCACAGTTTTCCGTATTTTTTATAATTCCCATTTATCAATCTAGTTTAAATCGATTGTAGAATGCCCAGTGTATGTATTAGCGCCGTTATCAATAAAAATATTAAGTTGCAGTTAACACTAAACTCAAAATTTAAATCTTTATTAATAAAATTTCATTAATTTAACTTGAGTTTATATGC
Source organism: Panzeria rudis (assembly GCA_956483635.1). Taxonomy (NCBI): domain Eukaryota; kingdom Metazoa; phylum Arthropoda; class Insecta; order Diptera; family Tachinidae; genus Panzeria; species Panzeria rudis. The sequence continues at coordinate 152,057,050 of OY101449.1, read as the reverse complement.
GTAACTGAAGAAATTATTGACGTTTAAAAATAAGATAATTTTTTGTTATTATGTAAATATTTAACATAAATTTTCAAAAATAATAAACTTCAACCTTAAATTTACATAAACGTCTGTTTTTAGTATATCTGTAAAATTTGGTCTGGGAACATAGGGGCCCATTTTCTTTACAACATCATATATAATGTTTCATTTTCGATACAAAAAAGCGAAAGAACAACATTGTATATATTTCCAAAAAATCCAACAGAGTCTTGTATCAACTTTGGTAGAAATGGTACCACTTATAAAAATAATAATGAAAATGAAGTTGAAGTTGAAGATGATTGGATATTTTTTTATGTCTAGAATTTCGTTATTTCTTGTATTTTAGATGAAAATTGTAAACATGAAAACCCTGGTCATTGTACAAATTAATTGAATTTTAAAAGCTTTTTGCAGTGTGGAAAGATTTTGGCAACATTTAAAGGACCATCTAATAAAGAACAAGATGTATGACTCCATTAAATTACTCGAAAATGCTGTATCTGAATTTATTCGAGATATTACAGAAAGTTCGATCAAAACTATTTGCTCTGTGAGTTATTTCTGAGAATTGGTATTAGCAACTTTTGAGATACCATACTCCTTTGCTGATATTATTGCTTGTAACCTTCTTCCTATCTCTCCTCTTATCCCATATTTTTTTATTCTAACTTGCATTGATTATATAGTTCTTCTCCTATTGCTTTACTTTTTCCTGCCATAAACTACATATTTAGTCTTTCTAGCCTCAATTGTCTACTTTTTTATGTTAAAAACGAAATAAATTTTCTTTTATTTTAAATGCGATTGTAAAATATAATAAAAAACTAACTATGTATTCACGGTGTAATCTTATACCATGCTAATTACACTGTTCTGACAAATTTAAAGGATTTTTCTTTTCGATTTTTATGAAAGGTTTTTAAGCATTTTTTTCAGCATATTTTTAGCATATTTTAGCATTTTTTAGTAAAACTCTAGGATTTTTTCCTCGTCAGGTTTTCGCAACACTGTTAGAGAGCACTAAAGTAATAAAAATTACTAGACAAAAACTTGAATGTTATGATTTTAGTTCAAAGTTCGTAACATTTTTAGCCAGATAGAATTGGACATGAGACAATATTTAAAGTATTCGACTGAATATTACAAGACAGTTTTCGAAGGCCGCAACATGCCTTCTTTAGTGCCCATGTGCATTTGATGAACTTCACCACTTTTAGATGATACTGGTTGTATGAAAGTAATTAAACCTTTTTATAGGAATACGAGAATTAATAAGGGCTGTTGTGGAATCATATTGATATGAGAATAAGAATTGAAGTCGACAAAAAAAACTATGTTGGAGTCATAGAAATCAATATTAATGGCTTCATAATCGAATCAGGATTATTCAGGGCTTTTGTAGAATCCAAGTTCGCTTTGTTACTTATTAAAATTGAAAACTATGGCCGCTACAACAACAAATATTAAGGGCCAGGCCACATTTTAAAACGCACGTCTCTGCTTTTTTGAACTAAATTTGAAAGTTTAAAATTTTAAAACTTTCAAATTTAATACAAAAAAGCAGAAACGTATGTTTTAAAGACGCCAGTATGTCCTGGCCCTAAAAATTAATGAAAGCTAAAAATTAAATGGTGTTCTAAAGCAAGCAACGAAACATGTTGAAACTCGAATGTAATATAAAGACACTTGACATATTCAAAGTTAGTGTATTATTATACAGACTACACCAATAAATACTGAAATTTAAATAAAACAAAAATTAAAGAGTAATTCTATCATTTAATTAATTAATTAATTATTTGGCCTATGCAACTTTGAGAGACAAACTCTTGAGAGTTGCAGAGCTAGTGCAGGATTTTAAACACAACAGTAGCGAATGCTAAAAAGCAAACAGAATAAAAATTAAAGCGTGTTCTATCAGGAAATGTAATTTTGAAATTAAGTCGTATCTTATAAAGCGTAATAATTGGACACTTGAAACAAAGCGATTAAAGGGTAAATTAATAATTAAAGGGTATCGCTTTAAGTAAAAGTAAATCGCAAAAACGAAAAACATCGCTAAAACAAAAAAACGTCAAAGCTAAAAAAAATTAAAAAAATAACCAAAACAAAAAAAAATCCCAAAAAGAAAAAGCAATAAAACAAAAAAAAAAAGCATTAAAACGAAAAAAATCGACTTTAGTTTAGTCGCTGAAAAAGAGAAAATCGCCAAAATGCAAAAAGCGCTAAAACGAAAAAGTCGTTAAAAACAAACGAAAATCGCTAAAATAAAAAATGAATATACACATACATACATATGTATGTACATGGAATTCGTACGAAACCCTTCGTGTGCGAGTTTACTGAATTTATTTTTATTTATTTTTTTTTCTACGAAATTTATTTGTGTTTTTATTCTGCATTTAAAAGTTCAACCTCAAATTAAAATTCTGGTTTAATAACTTTGATTACAGGTTAATTTGAAATACATATAAATCTTCAAAATCTTTGTATTTTTTTTATTTTTATTAACAATGAAGCTATTTGCAATATAATACATTTTTTTTAAACTGAAGTCATAAACAATTTACCTTGATCTTGAAGATTTAATTTTTAATTGTAGTCAAGATTGTATTTTATCTTCTTTTATTTTTTTCCCCTCTTCTTTAATTGTTATGTAAATTTCTTGAAATATGTTTTATACATTTCGTAGCTTACTTACTTAAGGTTTTATTTAAATGAATTTTAGAAATCTTCAATGTCTTAAATATTCATTTGAACGAAATTATTATTATTATTTGAAATAAATAAAATATGTACATTGAGGCTTATTTTTATGGGTCTTTAACTCCCACTTAAAAATGCGGAAATACGTATACTTCTTTTTGGTTTCCTTTACCAGGATCAGTCGTTAGAACCTTGGAATATTTAAAAAAATTTAATATTGTTGCACTGTCTAATCTGCAAATTCGGCATTATTTATGTATTTTCCAGTTCCAGAAAGTACATAAAGATTGAAAGATTACTTTTCGTTAACAATTTGTTGAAAACATAAAAAAATTACTTATTTTTATTATATTTCTTGTTAACACTGTGATACACTAAAATTATTCAGCGGTTCTCATGCACCAATTCTGTTTTGTTGGAGACCATAGAAACAGAAAATCGAGGGTGCTCTTGGCTGAATGGTTAGCGCGTTTGACTACAAACCCTAAGGTCTTGAGTTCAAGACTAGTTCCAGGCAAGCCAACAACATCCCAGCAGCTAAATTTACAACTTCATACGCTTTGGGACAGTCATATACTAGTTGTAATGATACTAGAAAAATACGACAGTCATATTACTAGTTGAAATAAGACTAGTAACGTTACTGGTCAAAAAAGAACAATCATATTACTAGATGTATCGAGACTAGTAACGACACTAGTCAAAAAGGTAAAAAATTTTCAGGTATACGGTTCTATATAAAACATATTTTTAGCTATTAAAAAAATAAGTACAGTGTGGCTCAGTGGGTAGAGTACTTGCCTTAAAGTATGAGGAATGTGTGTTCATACCCCGGTTGAGCCAAAGTTTTTTAAGAGTTACAAAACTCTTAATAAAAAAACTAGTAAGCGCACTAGTTTACAATAACTAGGATTCCAATTGGAATATAACTGTATATAAATGAACTAGTTGGTCTTCTATGACAACCTAATGTTAAAATCGATAGTTCGATATATGAAAAAAGAACAGATATACAACTAGTCTGAAGCAAACAGCAACTAGTATAATTCCAACTACATACCAGTTACTTTGTCTGCAGGGATCATTAATTTTGCTCATGTGTATTGGTGTGTTATTGTGTTGGTTGTTGTTGGACTGTTAAAGTGATGAGGTCATAGCACTGATCACTTTGGCAGCACCGGCAGCGAATAATGCTAACATATCCTAATGCAATTCACAGCACCGTGTAGAACCTTCGGCGAAGTAAAAGAACTAATAACTCAATGCCTCTACTTGACACCAGAGGGGCTTGCAACACTGCTCTACAAAACACGCGCAATAGCAGGGCTGTAAATGAATTAAGCTTTCTATCTCTCTCCCACTTCACCACCTGTTCTCTCTACACTGTCCCTTTCCAAAAGAAGGTAACACATTAATTAATTAACTGGTAGGCATTAATTGCCTGATTGTGTTACTTCTCTTTAAAAATAAAAAATTTAAAATACCTTTAGTTTTTCTAGGTCACTTCGAAAAGTGATGTTATAACGATAAATATAATAAAAAAACGATTTTCTTAAAGTTTGAACTTTAAACAGTCATTACTTCTTTGCTTCAAAACGGATTTCTACGATGTTTTTCACAGACATACACCAAAGCGAGTTAAGAAAAACGTAGTAAAAAAATAGTTTTCCGACAAAATTTCATTTTCCACCGGCTCTAAGTTGCTTATGAGATACTAAGACACCATATATATTTACCTTTGCCAAACGGAACACTAAACTAGCTTTCCAAAATGTGTAATTACACTAAAATTGGTAAATTAAAAATAATAATAAATGAGGTCACGCTAATTATGTTATGATGAAATATATTAATATTTCATCATAACTGAAGAACGGCTTAACCGATTTAGATAAATCATGCAGATAAATTAAAGGTTATTTTATTTGTTATACAGATAAATTAAAGCTAATTTATTAATATGATTATTTCGAACGTATTTGCTTGTGAATCCAAATTGATTATTACGCTAAGGTTCGTAACGTTATATTCAGATAGAATTGGGCATGATTAATATTCCAAAGAACAAGGGAAAAATTAACATCAACTTAATTTTCCAGCGTACACAGCAGAACAGAGTAGCGCCACTTTCGGAAGCCGCTACACTTCCATCGTCAGTGATCGCGTAGATTTTGCTTATCACCACGTGAGGTGGCTCTGTTGAATGCGATTTCAATTCTTATAGTTATATAAAAATTTTTCGTGAAAATTGAATACGAGAATTAAATCAGTTCAAATTAACATTAAAGTGTACTTTCCAGTGTTGCCGTCAGATTATTTTTCTTTATTTCCATTTTTCTGATTTTTTTTGCTCTACTCAAGCCCAATTCTTTCTGGATATAACGTTACGAGCCTTAGCCTAATAATCAATTTGGATTCACAAGCAAATACGCTCATATTAATAAGCAACTAAGATCCCGCCCAGTATCCGAAATTCGAACACTTTATGGATAACCGGGTTTGTTTGTAACCGGACGGGCAAAAAACATATTGTGCATATATAGAGAAAAATACATTGGTGCACAGTAAGATACTTAAAAAAGTACGACAAAAAATTGTGTGGCTTATTTATATATAAGAAGATTAGATACTGGCTTGCGCTTTTCACATGTTTTCACATGTTCATTAGAGTTTTTCTTTTCCCGGACTTTTTCATTTCCCGGGAAAGCGGGATTGATTTTTCAATTTCCCGAGAATTCCCGGGAATTGCCGCCCAGAACAAAACGATACAAAATAGCATTTCACTTAATTTATTTGAACAAAAACAAATACCAATTCACGAGATCTGTTAAATAAGATTATGGATGCATTAAACGTAAGTAAAAAAAGTTATAAAATTTGAGGTCTTTAGCCGTGCCGTATGGTTTTTAATTTAAATTTTTATTGTATAACTTCTGATTAGTAGCCACCCGAAGTAAAAGAATGTAATAGTTTCATACTTTTTTATAATTTCCGTAGCTTCTTAAGTAGAAAAGATATTGCAATGATTTATGATTTATTTCATAAGACACTAAAGAGCATTTCATACTGCTAAGCAAAACTGAATTGAAATAATTGAGTGGCGGAAAAGTGACCACCTGAAAATTTATTTTTTTTTGTTTGTATCGATTTTTAATTGAACCCGGTGTGAACCGGTTGTACATAAATCTTGATGTTTTATTTTTTTTTTTTTTTTTTGCAAAAATTTATAATTTTTGAAAAATTCGAAATTTTGAGCTTCAAAAACTCATGTGTGACTTAAAATAACAATCTAATATTTTCAGAAAATATAGACCAGCCTCCTTATTCTGTAATTTGCTAAAGCTAAATCTTGATCGCTAAAATGCTGAACAAATACAAAATTAAACATTTTTGGCGATGACATAAAACACTAAAATTTCGGTGGATTAAATTTTTAAGACATTCCATAATTTAAGCCCTTATGACACTACATTTTTCTTGCATTGTTTTGCTATAGAATTGAAAGAAAGAATTGCAAATGATAAAATGAAACAACTATACAAAATGTAAACAAATTGTAATGGCTTCTTTAAGTGATGCCTACTTTTTTATAATAAAACGACAAAAGAAAAAAAGTTGAAAAAAGGAGGCACTTAGTCGCTAAATTCGTGAATAAACCGCTAACTTGGCAACACTTTAATGTTTCAAGCTTGAAATGTCAATTTTAAGTTAAACATTTTTACATTTTTTTTGACAGGCCCCCATTTTTTATCGATAACATTAGTAAAAGCTTTGACAATTTGGTATTTATCTTAATATAGCTGAACTCTTTGCACCTGGTAAAATTTCCTATTATATTCTATTTGCACTGTTCTCCAAAACTTGAAATATGAAGAAAAAATGTAGTATCATAAGGGATTTAGCAATACACGTTGCAAAATTGTATTCGTAGAGGAAAATTGATAAATTGACCGTACAGATTTTAGCGATAGAGATTTAGCTTTAGCGAGCTATAGAAGTACATAGAAGTACCGCCTTCTTTATTATGCCCACTTTCCCTATGTCCACTTAGTGACAATCTGTTATTTTCATTTCTTCACGAAATATGTTTTTTGACTGCTGCTCTTAGAAAAATATGAAAAAATGGAGACAAATATAATGTGCTCAAAACTACAAATTTTTTCTTTTATTTACATATTTTTCTAAATAAAAGCAGCACTAGAAATGTGTGCTTACAAATAAGAAAAGTTATCATAATAATATTTAAGAAATCCCGGGAATTCCCGCACAATTTTCCCGGGATTTATTTCCCGAAAAATGTGCGGGATCCCGGGAATTTTTTCCCGGGAAATCCCGAATGAAAAACACTAATGTTCATACATACTTAATAGGGTGGAACGTGAGAGTTTTTCTGCGAAGGATGTAATGACTGTTTAAAATTCAAACTTTAAGAATACCGTTTTTTTATTTATCGTAATAAAATCACTTTACGAAATAACCTAGAAAAGCCAAAGGAATTTTCTTTCTCTATGGGCTCCAATAAAACAGAATTGCTGCATGAGAACCACTGAATAATGTTTTTTTTTCCAACTTTTGTACCATAGTGTAATTCTCAAAATTTTAAATTTGTTTTCATATTGCTAACGAAAAAAAAATTAAAAAATTAGTTTTCATTAAAAATATTTAAAAAAAAACAATAAAAAAATGCTGTGTTTGTCACGTTCTTTCGTGATGAATAATATGAAATTTTGACTAACGAACATAAACATTTGACTTTTTGACTTAAAAACAAAATAAAATATTGGTTTAACTTCAAACCCAACAAACATTTAAAACCAGCTTTAACGGAGATGTCAACAAAAGATAACAGTTACATTTAATGACGTTATTAGAAAAATATTTTAAAATGCTCATAAAATTATTTTCTAGTTTAAATTTCCGTATGTGAAAACTGGTAGTTTTACAAAATTTATTGATTTAACCTTTTTACAAACTAGATCAAACTAGTAAGATAAAAAGCTAAAACATATTTAATAGTTTCTTTTACTATTCTGCACACAAAAAATATATAAATAAATTTGTGATGTAACCAGGAGCGAATCCGGCTTAATGTTTTGGAAGGGGAAATTTCGAATGAAATATAGCATTTTTATAAAATTTCTTTTAGAAACTCAATAGAAATGAGATATATTTTATTAGTTTTGGGAGGGGAAAGAAATAACGCCTTTTTCCGCTCTCCTGGATCCGCAGCTGGTTGTAACAAACCATTAAAAACCAAAAACAAATAAATTTTGAATGTTTTGTGGGATTGTTAACAAAACTGAATATTAAAAAAATAATGAGAAATAGTCATCGTCATTAATGTAAAAAAATTTAAAAATGTAATAACTTACAAAAACAAACATTAATATCTTTCAAACATTTAACTTTTTTTTTTTAATAAATTTCAAAAAAAAATATATTGTTCTTACAATCGTTTGAATTACTTATTTTCTACGAACCATCTGATTTCATATTTAGTTTGCAAATCATGCGTTAATTAAAAAAAAAATATTTATTAATGCAAAAAAAAAACTTCCGCCGAAATTTATAATAAATACAAGACAACAAAAAAATTTAAATATATTTTGCATGCTTACTACACATATTTCTTAATGCATTTTTTAATAAAATTTACAAATTATAGTAAAGGCAGTGAAGTAGAGTTTTTTATAAGGTGTTCATTTTAATCAACTTTTCAATTGTTTGATTAATCAAATAATCGAAATCAATGTTTTTAAATTACACAACTTTAGTGAAGTTTTAAGTAAGACACATTTTTAATACAAACTAGCACCATAAAATCATATTTTGTGGGATAACTTAGCACCAAATGTGAATAAGTTTGAAATTAACCCTTAAATATTTTAAGTTTTCACTTATCTACAGCGTTCAAAATAAATTTCATGACAAATATTTTTGTAGGACATTTTCCTCTTTAAGGGCATTTTTTTTTTGTAAATTTTTCACGAAAGGTAGAAAAAGACTCATACAGCAAATAGTTAGAAGGCTAAAATGTTACACAAAAAAGTTCCTCGTAATATTTTACATAAAAGTGCTGAGCACGCTTTATACCTAAAATTTAAGTATACAAGATTTCCTACACACAGAAAAAAATTAATGTTAAATAAACATGATGCAGTTTTGATTGGAAATCATATTAAATTTACAAGAAATAATTTGTCGGTTAAGTGTGTTACCCCCATATTCATAAATTATTAGTAAAATTAATGTATGCATTAAAACCGGTGCCGACGAAATCGAATTACTAGCGAACATTTACTGCTGCTGGCTTAAAATTGCCATTCTTTCATACTAATTTTAAACGAAAAATTATTAATCTAACCTTGATTAAAAATGTTTCAACTTTGTTATAAACGTTACATTTCATTTTAAATCAACATGAATGTAACTTTAATTTCAAATAAGTTTGATGTTAAATAATCATTAAAATCATGTTGCATCAAAATGAAATTCATATTACATACGATGGTATTTATTTAGTGTAAATCTAAAGTAAAGTTTGAAGCTGTTGTGGCTGCAGTGGTTAGCGCGTGGACTATCATGCAAGTGGCACGACTTCAAATCTTGGCTGGAGCAGCCAACTACCAGAGATGCCAACTTAGCCGTTTACGGGCTAGATTTATCCCGTTTTTAGTTACTCAAAACGTGAAAAAAAATTCTAGCCCCAAACAAAACAACGCACAAATCTAACACTTTTTACAATTATCTTTCAGCCCTTTTAGCTCTTTTTTAATTTTTGTTCAATATGAATACATTTTTTTTTTTAATTTTGCGAACTATTTCTTACTTTATTCTAGCAATAGCGACTTGTTAATTAACGTGCTAACATCGTTTTTACTAATTTTCTTTTGTTAGTTTGGTTACCAGTAATAAAAAAAAGATGAGTATGAATTATCTTCTATTTCTTTAAAAATTGGTTGTGATTTTAAGTTGGTCCCAAAATTTAAACGTGTTTTGATTTTCAAAAGAAACACTTTATTAGTTAGCCCTTTTTTGGGCCTTTTCGAAAAATTTTACTGGATATTGCTTTATACGTGTCTTTTTTTCAATTTAGCCCTTTTTAGCCCTTTTTCAAAAATTTTTGTTCGTTTTTGAGTTCCAAAAGTTGGCATCACTGCCAACTACAACACAAAGTTTTCTTTTCTTATGCTTATGCTAATACACATCACATAATTAAAATAATTAATAAAATAGCTACATTAAAGTCACGTTGTTTCAACTTGATATAACTTTAATTTAAAATGATTCTTCGTGTTGTTTCAATATCAAATTCACGTTGTTTCAACTTGAAAAAACTTTGATTCAACATGATTCTTCGTGTTGTTTCAATATCAATTCACGTTGTTTCAACTCGAAATAACTTTGATTCAACATGGTTCTTCGTATTATTTCAGTACCAACTTCATTTTAACTGTACTGGAATAGTAAATCAACATGAAATATAGTTATTTCAAAAGGAAAGATGTTCTTTCAAGATTATTGTAAATCATGTTGAATTAACATGAAACACCTATAAAGCAAAATCACTACCGAAAAACGTTATATTAACCTGGATATCGACGATTTTACATTGAAATTTTTCTGTTTGTATACTGATTCACTATGACAATATGCAAAAGCGGAAAAATTTTAGCTCCCCTTAAAATGAGTCACAGACTTAAACTTTCAAAACGCCGATACACGTTTTTTAGAACCCTGTGTTGTACAGTGTTATTAACGGTATTATTAGTTTCTAGGATATCTGCTATGATTACCGTCTATCTCTCTAGTGTATGACTAAAGGAAAGCGTGTCTTGTCCCTCCTTCTCTACACAAAAAAAAATTAAACCAAAAACTTTTTAAGCAAGTTTGTCTAAAATAAAGTTTAATTTTCAGTTTGATTTTAGCTATTACGCAAGCACCAAAAACAACAACAAAAACAATTTTTTTTTGTCGTATAAAACAACCCCGATGACAACATACACATAAATAACAACAACAAGAACAATGATCGCAAAAGAAATGTGATTGCAACAAGTTTGTTTACTGAAGATTTCTGAGTGAACTAACTCGTTAATGTTGTTGCTTTAATTCTTTTAGAATATTTAGATAAAAATTCAGAGTTGAACACATTTAACAAAGTGAAATTTCATAAATGCTTAATGGATGATGTTATTATTTCAAACTTGAAAACATTTTCAAATAAAAAAGTTTGTACTGACTCAAGCAAAAAGTTTTGTTTGATATATTACAAAAAGTACAGTAAATATTAATGATTGATTCAGTAAACTATTTTGTTTAGAGTCTGTAAGTATTTTTAGACAAAATGTTTTATAGTTTCCGACAAAAATATTGTTTGATACAATATAGAAAGTCCGGTAAATATTTTTATTTAATCCAGTAAACTATTTTGTTTAGAATTTGTAAATATTTTTAGATTTGTACAACTTTTTTTACTGAGAAAACGGGGTTTTCAATGAAATTGTTGAGACATTTTGATCTGTATTTGCAAAGTTGTTTGTTTCTAGACAAAATATTTACTAATTCATTGAATTTCTTTACTGAAAATGAAATTTAGTTTTTTCTGTATATCGAGTATAAATTAGAATGTTGGGGTCTAGTATGAAACTTTAGCAACTGTTATATGATGCATTTCCTATATTTAATGCTACGGCAGTTCTCCATAACCAGCGCTGGCCATACCCTTTAATCAGAGCCCTTCTGTCGACTTATTACTTTTGACACTTTTTTGTTGATTTTTCCTGTCCAAATAAACGGAGGTTTAGCTTCAGTTTTCATATTTTATAACTTTTTATAATAAAAATATATAAATGGTTTTTTGCTTTTAACTTTTTCGCGTCTAAAGCGACCGCTGTCCATAACTAACCATATCAGTTTTCAAGCCAAGTTGCATAGTAAAACTTTACAATTTAGTCTCTCTACATTAAGAGTTTCTCCCAATAAGTCAACTAATTAATTGATGGTACATAGAAACCTGTCTCTTAGCTTTTAGTCTTAAGCCTCCCTTCCCTCTTTAGTCTTATGCCTTTCCTACAACAACACCAGTTCAAAGTAGAGAAAATATTTTATATTGATATTTTCTTTGCAAAAGTAAAATCTAAAAATACATGTATGTTTTGTTTGTTGTTTTAACTTTAAGCTAATACATACATGCATGCATCATGAGTAATGGTTATGTGAGAATGGTGTAGTAAAAACTTTAAACGCTTATATCGCCCAAAATACTGTATTGATTTTAACAAAATATAGATTATGCACATCTGTGGATAAATATCTTCCAAATGGCATAAGCTTTGTCATATTGTCGGCTGTACAATATGAGCATAAACTACATCATAAAAAATGGTCGCTCATATTAATTATATAAATATTGATAATACAACTACCGAAAAAGAGAAAATGTTGGTTAAGCGGTTAATAACTAAAAATTAAGCGATTAATTTGTTACTTGAAAATAATAAATTTTAAATTAATGCTTCAGTTAATCGAACAAAGTTCTTCGGATGACCGAATAACAAATAGTTAACTGATTCGATACCCTAATAGCTTGTGACCCATATATGTGCATAATTTGAGAGAATTATTCTTAAAGGCCACTACCAATTTTTACAGAAACTATAAATATGTGCCTGTATTATTTTATTTAGGGTGCTTTTAAAATATCATACCGACTTGATAAGTGGTTTATTAGTTGCATTGCAAAATGAAATTGATTTAAAGATATAAATTTAAATTTATCGAATAACATTAAAACCATTAATTTATTTATACAAGTATAAAAATTTATATATTTATATTTTTGTAACTTGCAAAAGCGAATGAACTTTAAAAGGATTTATTTTAATAAAAACCTCTCTTGAATCTTTAATATTTAGTTCTTCAAAAACCATTAAAAACAATCAATCGTTATCAAAAAATAAAGTAAAACTAAATAAACAACTTTTTATTACCCTTCTTTTCAAGTCACATGCTTGTTTTTTTTTTTGTATTTATTAATCTTGCTTAAAACGACAAGAAATGATTAAAAACAAAATAAAACAATAACATCGCATATTCTGTTTTTTATTTAAAAAATATTGTTTAAAAGTAGATAAAGAAGATCTTTTAAGTGTACAGCCAAGCCAGCCAGTCATCTATCTTAACATGTTAGAATTTGTTGCCGTCTTGCTATTTGATGGTGCTGGGTTGTGCCAGCCGGATTTAAATATACTTGATTATATTGAAGACAATCTCTAGTTCAAAAATAACAAAAAGTATGTGTATATGTGTGCGCTTTCAAAAGAATTCGAATAAAAAACCCAATAAAAATTAGCAAAACATCCCAAAAGAACAAAAATTTAATCGATTGCATTTTATTAATAATTTTAGTTGAAATAATATACATATATAAAAATTTTCACACAACTTAAAACATTTTATTTAATTTGTTTTATTCTTTCCAATTCTCTTTATTTTAATAATTTTAAGAACTGTTCGCTTAAAATTCGGACGTACTGTACTTTAAATTGTAGAGCGTCTAGCGTCCAAACAAGAGGCTTAAAAAAATGATGGTCATCACACAAAAGCTTTAAATGAAATCGGTTTCAATGGGCATATGTACATCAGGGTTACCCTTAAAATTAAAAGTTCGATTTCTCTCAGTATCACACCCTAGTCTAGTGAATATTGGAAAAAAATTAACCTTTAAAATTTTCAGATCAATAGGTTGGGGATAAGACATGCCGCCAGCCCGCTCAAACTTAAGAAAAAACATGATGCAATAATATAAAGGTAGAAGCACTCTCTCTTTTCCTCGCCATATTAACCTGAGGTTTTTGCCGATTATTTTTTACTCTCAAAAATAATGCTACCTTATACATATACATGGCATAAGTGTATAAGGTAGTTCCACATTCTCTTTTGTTTTCTGACACATTATCATTTGACAAAAAAAGAGATATGACGTTTAAACTAAAAATCGTGCTACCATCCTTGCTTTACAAATTCCCATTTTTTTTAAATATTCAAAAAATTAAACGTTATTAATTTTCAAAAGAAAATAAGAATTGTGTTCAGAGGGTGGGCTATTCAAAACAACTTGTGAGTTTTTGGAGTCTACGGAGGAGTTAATTGCAATATCCGCAATGGTAGAAATTTCTGAGGAATTTTCGCCATTAGTTTTAGTAATTTTTTTTATATATTTAGCAATTTTTTACGAACTTGCGACTTTTTCGCGTTCTTCCTGAGTTTTTTTATTTTTAACAGCTTTAGCGTTCTAATACATTTTAGGGCTTATTTTCGATTTTGCAACTTTGTTGCGAATTTTTGCAATGTTCGTGATAAAAGCGACTTTTTGAAAGTTTTCATCTTCTTTGCAGTTTTAGCGAGTTTTAAACAATATTCGACTTTGCTATTATGCTGCTGTTAGCAAGTTTTTACGAATTTTCGCCACTTTTACCGAATTTTGGGCATTCCTTGCGGTTTTAGCGATATTTAATTAAAATTATGGCTTGTTTGAAATTTTGCAATTTTTCGCAAATTTTCGCTATTTTTACGACAAGTGTAATTTGTCCACAGTTTTTTCTTTCTTACAGTTTTTTCTTTATTACGCCTTGTAATCTTTAAAATTTTAGCAAGTTTTTGTGAATTTTTATAATTCTCGTGATTTTTCCCGAGAGATTTCATTTCGTTGCATTTTTAGCGAGCTTTAATCAATTTTAGGAATTGTTGGCAATATTGCGATTTTTGCCAATTTTCGACATTTCCGTTATAGGCCTGATGTATTCCAAGGTTTTGCATTTTTTGAGTTTGAGGGACTTTTAGCCAAGCTAAGAAATCAGCAATTGTAAAAGGGAAAAAATTGTGATCCCCTGTGTTATCGTACATTGACATCTTCAAGACTTTTGGTGTGGAAGGGTCGCATAGATTATCCTTCACATAAAAATATATAAAAGATATTAAAGTGATAATTCCATATGTACTTTCAATCAAAAGCTTAATGCGTCCCGATTTTAAACGAACAGATTGTATTTTATTAAAAACGAAAGACTTAAGATACATGAGGACTTTGAAGTTATTTACAAATTTAAAAAAAAGACGATTATCGAGTTTTTGGAATTTTTTAAATTTATATAGCAAAATAAAACACACCACTCACTATTTTCCTTACGGATAATATTATTCTGATTATTTTTATTTCAATTTCGATTTCTAAAATGGCTTATTAACCGACTTAAATGTGCCATTCATAAACCGATTCGGATTTGTTCCTTTATTTGAAAAGATTGGTCCCGTTGACGACCATTCAAATATGAAATACATATTCTTTTTCAACAATTTCTACTAAACCGATTCTTATGAAACTTTGCACACACATTTAGTTATCGTGACAATACAACATTATGGTTAGAAAAGTGGTATTAAATATTATTTTTCAACTACTTCTATTTAACCGATTCTTATGAAATGTTCAACACTCATTAAGTTCCTAAGACTAGAAAAGTGGGTAGTGTCATGCCCAAACGAAATAAATATTATATTTCTACTACATCTACCTAATAGTTTCTTAAGAAACTTTGCACACACATTTGGCCAATTCACAGTCTGTTGTATGTGTTGTAAATCGTACAAATGTTGTTGGTAATTTCCAAATAAACATTTGTTTCGAAACATATTTATGTGAAAATTACCAAAAGCATTTATGCGATCTACAACACCTACAACAGGTGAATTAGTTTCCCGTGACTATACAATATTTAAGGTATTCACAATGGGTATCTTAAAATTTCGAAATAACAATATCGTTACACTTTAAAATTTCATTGTGAGCAACGATACAAAGCACAGTATATTAAAGTAATAAAAGTGATGTCGAAGTTTGCCTCATAGCGGTCGCGGTGTTTGAGTTATATCGGTACCGGTATATAGCGCTACCGAAATTCTACTACCGGTATACTACCGGTATTACAATTTAGTATATGAAAGCAAACAAAATGCTAAAGAACTAATAAGATACTTTAAAAATGCATCGTTTCTAATAGACTGAAATATGTCAACTCCAAATTTGCATATCTTGGGATATCGTGGGACTTACTTTTATGATATTTAATCCACTCTTGGACTATATCGTTATATATGAACGTTTTGTGTCGCTGTGTTCCTTCACGCTAATCTCCGAAACCGCTTCAAAAATTTCAAAGAAATTTTGTAAGTGTATATAATTGACACTAGATTGGGATTCCCTTAAAGCAAACATTTACCTTTGTAAGGGATGACACAATAATTTATTACCCATCAAAAATATCCGTCTACCGGAAGCAGGTTTGTAAGGGAGAGATTTCGGTACTCTCCCTTACCAACCTGCTTCCGTATTACATGATTTTTGTATGGGATGTCCCACTTGGTAGGTCTGGAGGCATGAGCTTCTTTTTGCGCATCTTAGATGCATTAACCTCATGTCTTTTTTATATGTATATAATTAAAAAAAATTTGCTCTTTATATCACAATTTCACCTACACTTGGATAAATTTTTTATTTGAAATTATTTTATGTTGTTTTATATTTATTTATGTATTAAGTGATACAAACACAATTGGAAACTATATTATACTACAATTTACTTTTATTAAATACTTTTTGCTCGCGTATTGAATCAGGAATCGATCCCACGATCTCCACATGGTAGGCTAGAACACCAACCACTAAGCTACCGAGCCATATTTTTTATCATACACAATTCAATGGAAGAATAAAAAATCAAATTACGAAGTAAAACTAATACTGGCATTCATATTTGTATCCACGTAAGCGAGAGAGGATGCACTATAAAAAAGTTTGAGTTGAAAGAAAAAAACTTCGGGCTTAAGAAACATGAAAAAACATAAATAGCCGACCACCTTTCTCGTGTGTGCGTTAAATTTCTTCATTCGTTTACGTTATTGCAACCTCGTAAGGCAGAGGGTATGCACTATGTGCTTTTGCGCATCTCCGAAGCCCTTCTATTTAATCTTAGTGCATCCTTGTACCAAGTTTATTTTTGCTGGGTATAAACACAAATCCGTTCTTGAATCAAGCGTTATGTACTTAGTTTAAGAAACGGACTTAATTACAGATAACTTGATTTTCCTTTTGAGTGTACCATTAATAATAAATTTCATTTGCACGAAACAACAATTTTTTACAAAAAGTCTTTTACAAATTTTCAAATTTTTAAAAACTGATTACATATGTAAATTGTTACATACTAGAACTAATTTACTAACAATAACAACTTTTTTTAATTATTTTATTTTATTATTTTATTCTATTATTAATTTTAAGTAGGGATGTGCGTTTAATCGATTAATCAGCGACGAAAGTGTAACTTTTACTGGTAAGTTGGTACGGGTCACTGAATTTGATTTTTAACTAAACTTCTTGTTTTTTTGCTGTTATCTCCGAAATAATCAACTGTACTAAAAAAATTTAAATGAAAGATTTGTTGGAAATGTAATTTCCTACAAAAATGTTATATAACCCAAATTGCTTAGATTAGTATTTCTTGAGATATCAGACTTTAACTTATAAGTACATATTATAAAGCTGTTGCGGTTGATCGAATCAAAAATATAAAAAATAAATTTAAAGTCTAATATCTCAAAAAAGTATGGGTGAGTTCCAAAACATCAAAATACATTTTAGTAGTGCGCCTTTACTTTGCTTACAAAAACAAAGCAACTAAGAATTTGCATCACTACAATGTATTTTGATGTTTTGGAACTCAACCTATTAATCCAAGCAATTTGTCCTATATACCATTTTAGTAGGAAATTACGCTTACAACAAATCTTCCATTTATACTTTGTTGGCACGGAGATAACAGCAAAAAAAGAGAATTTTAGGCAAAATGAAATTGAGTGACCCGTACCAACACACCACTACAAGTTACACTTCGTCGTACTTTTAAAAACATTTTTATTCCACGTAATCCATTATCCATTATTTTTACGCGTATTTTGTATGGACAAATTTTCATGCTTTGGGAAAGTAATTAAAATTAATATTGAGGGCTGTAACTTTCAGAGTAATTTTTTGTCGACATATCCAACCTAATAAAACTACTTTATTGCCTAATGTAGGTAGAACAGGCTAACGGTTTCGGGAAATCGGCCCACTTGGGTCCTTTGGTCCCTTTGTGGGACATAATGTAGCTCTACCTAAAAATTTTCTTTCATACATACATACACTTATGCGGTATTTAGACGATGACATTGTTTTAACCAGATTTTTTTTAAGTTTATGGTCAAACGAGGTATAAAGGCGTTTATCGGCCCACCAAAAGAAATTTACTTTCTTAGGCAATATCTTTTGGAGTTGTTACTCGGTTGACCGTATTCTTACCACGTCCGATCATCAACTTCACAGATATTTACAGATGTGGACCCACCTTAATGTGTACCGGTTGTCACAATAATGCGACAATATTGCAGTCACAAAAACAAAATGACAGCATGTTGTCATTTTATCGCATTGAGTTGTTAATTTGAAATATGACGCCACAAAATGACAACAAAAGAATTGTCCAATGTGTACGAGGCATAACGCTGGTTATAGCCAGGCCGGCTATAGCAGCGTGTTAGCTGCTACTTATGTATCCATTTTTTATTAAATTTTTCTCATTTGTATTCCACTGTGCGAGGTTATGTTTAATACTCCAAAAACTCCAAAATAAAGTCCAAACCAAGCAAAGCATTTAAACTTAATTTTACCGAACGCCAAGAATAGCTTTTTGCCGACTTCCAAACGTTCGGTCATTCAGTAATTAATATAAAACCCTCCCCTGTTTGGTTAAGGCGCTTAAAAATATATTCGACTCGCAAAACAGAATTTTTCTAAAAATTTTATTTGAAAGTTAATTTTATTCTTGCCGTATTATATTATTTTTCATACCGAAACGATGATACCGGTATTGAAGGAAACGGTATTTGAATACCGGTATTTTCCAACCGAAAACAATTACGGTATCGGTAGTGATACCGGTATTCAATTGTAAACGGTATTTAAGGTAGCTGTATTAATTACGGCATCGCTGCCAACCTTCATATTTACATGCATACAACACGAACCTCAAAATACACAACAAGCAAAACAACAACAGCTAGGGTTTTTTTATTCTCGGACTTTTTTGTTTCCCGCTAGAGCGGGAAATAAAAAAGAAATTCCCGGAATCTCGGGAATTGAATAACGTACTAAAATATTTAACAAAAATGGGATAAAAAGCACTAAAATGAGAAAAAAAAACACAAAACTTAACTAATTAGAAAAGCAAAAAGATTCAAAGTAAATTAGGTAAAAAAGAACAATATTTGTATCGAAATTTTAAGGTAATTTCGTATTTGAAAATTAATTTTAGACCGAGCACCAAGACAGACTAAAAATCACTACAAATCATTAGTAAAATCACTTATCAATCAATTATCAATCACTTATCAATCAATTATCAATGATTTTAACACGTGGTTGTCAGAGGTCGAAAGTGATCCAAAGAGCGACTAAAAGCTTGTCTATGATAAATATTACTGACAAACAGCTGTCTTAGAACAGTAAGCTCTCTCCTTTACTCCTTGGTATGCAATGAAAACTCTCTGCCCTTAGAAAATGTGTACTTCTATATTCTTTGTTGCAAATGGCCTTTTAAAACAGTCAATGTATTAATTGTTTCATCTCACAATCGGTTTCTTATTTAAGTAAAACAATTTCAGTTGTTGAGAAAAGCCTTCGCCGTCGACAGAATTTGCCCGAATAGTTAAGAGGCGTTGTATAAATAAAGTTTCCTCGAAAGTCTCCTTTTTCAAAACATCACTGTCATCTGAAGTAGTATCTATTTTCTAATTTTTTTCACTAAATGCATCAAAAAGACGCGCATAAAGACCTTCGGCATATCTAATTACCGTACATTTTGGAGCATAATGAAAAATATTACAGTTGATTTTACTAAAAAAAATTTGGTTCTTTTAAATAATTAATTAAAGAGACAACTTTTTCTCTTCGTTTTTCAATCAAAAATAATTTAATATACACCTTGAGCCTTCGTTGGTTTATTTCCCCTTACATAGATATTATTTCATGATGAACGACAATAATTTAAAAAAACGAAGAATTTTTGGGTGGCAAGTAGTATATAAATTGATTTTTAATCCCGGGAATTCCCGAATAAATTTCGCGGGAAACGAAAATGCGCGACTTTCTCGTGACGGGAAATCCCGGGGGAAAAAGCTAACAACAGCGCCTTGTGCCCAACAATAAGCCAAAGAAACACCAACACACTTAATATTGCCGCATTGAAAAAATCATGCTTCTTACACCCGATTCATACGATGATTAAAAAACCATGAATTTTCTCAATTTATCTTTGAAAACATCTTCCAAAAACCTCTTTCATTTATACGATGATTTTTATTTTCATGTTTTTTCTATAAATTACTCTCCAAATTTGCTTTATTTAATCATTCATAACAACAAAAACCATTACACAAGAGAGAGAAAATGAGAGAAAATTCAAATCGAACTAAAGGAGAATATAAAAAAAACATGGAAAAAAACTGGCATGATTTTTAGTCATGATTAAAAATCACCGTGTGAATCGCCTGTTAAGGTAACTCCAAAAATTTTTTAATATGGATTCGCGTGTGATATAAATCACACTAACCCTGGCCAAATATAGTGGTTACGTTTTTTTTTGGCAAAATATTTGCCAAGTGTGACCTGACCGTACCTTTAGTATTTTAAACTTGTCATCTGGTAGTAAATTTCATTTACATACAAAACAAAAACAACAAGTTTGCCAACCCATAATAAAAGACTAAAATTGAAACGTCGGTATATTAAGACACATTTCAGAATGCTGTTGTGAATTCCCTAATTGTTTTTTTTTCAAAAACTGTCGTTTTATTATTAACAGGCTTTGAAAATGTGATCCATGAAATTGTAGATGTTAAATGATTTATAAATACTACTAGGTTGCTAAACAGCATATCTCCGTTGTATATGCATGCATATCGTTACTAGAGATGGGCGCGTGTCGATATTTTCCAACCCGACACGAACACGAATCCTGAATGTCCAATACGTACGAAACACGCACGCCCAAATTTTTCAAAACACGAACACGACACAACACACACGAAATCAAATCCAAAAACAAAAAACAACATTTTTTATAATCAAAGACATATTTTCTTCTATTTGAACGTTTCATGTTCTATTTGTATTTTTATTTACATATTTTTGTTGAGAAACAGTAACTTATCAAGATTATCGCTCAATAATCTTGTGCGGCAAGCTTCTGCCATCATTCATATTTTAATCTGAAAATAGTTTCGTGTTTTTTCGTGTCAAGTTTGCTCAACACGACACGAACACGAACGAAATCAGATTTTCTGTCACGAGCACTTCGTGTTGAGTCGTGCGTGTTTGTGTCACGAAAAAAACACGACACGTGCCCATCTCCAATCGTTACATTAACTCGTTTCGAGTTTTTTTGCATATTTCGATGGATGAACCTCTTCAGCGAAATGTACAAAACAAAAAACTCGATTTGAAAAAAATAATGAGTTATGGCGTTTCTATATCAAGGTAACGATATCTAGATATGTGATTGCGAATTATTTCTATAATAAAATTATTTCGCAACATTCTCAATTTTGTCTGATTTTAGGAGTAGGAGTAAACGTGATCTTCTATTTATAATTATTAACGAATGATATTTATCGATCGCTTCTTTTCAAACTCAATTATACCAATGACAAGTGAAAGGAATAATAAAAAATAACAATACACATGTACATCCAAGTAGAACAAAATGTACATATCGCTCCTTTATTGCAACGTCGTCATATCTCAAAAAACTTGGCAAATCGCGTTTAAAATTTTAAAATTGTTAGCAAGTATATGGACGGTGATAGGGTTTTAGTGGTTATATCTTCGGTTTAGGTTAAGATATGTTTTTTGAAAATTTGTTAATATATAAAGAAGGTCTTAATGAAGACTTTTTCTTAAGTAACTTAAAAATTTTGGTTTTTTGAGATATGACTACGTTGCAATAAACGAGCGATATGTATATTAATTAAATTAAATCACTTAGAAAATTGTAGTGATGGCAGCAATGCAAAAAAAGTGTCATATCTTTTCACTATTAACCAACAAATTTTATAAATTTTTAATTAATATACATTTACTGATAACGATCATGTTACGATGGGGAGAGCTCGAGAAACAACTTAGGAGAGAGATCGCACCAGTTGGCCTTAACCTTGAAGACAAAAAGCAAATAATTAAACTGTGTATTTAATAAAATGTAAAATTGGCAAAACACGATCACCGATAATAAAATCAACTGAATAATGACCGATACAATTAACCGGTGCTTCACAACATGTATGAAATGACGATGATCTTCTTTTATATAAAACTAATTTGATAGTTGTTCTTGTGATGCTAAATAATTTTATTTATTATTTGTCTAAAAAAATCTGTGGTGGCATCCATTCGCACGCAGCAAAAGTGAATGTACGATTTTTAACACCGAAGACAACAAAGTATACATATTTAAATAAATGAATGGCATAAAATCACACAAGATCCGTGATAAAAAAAATAAAATCAAAAATTAAACGATGACTGATTACAAATATCTTATGCACATGTGCATACATACATATGTATATCGAAACTGCCGTTATTTTTTTCATAGATCTACTTTTTTAACTGAAAAGAGTCTTGCCAAAAGAGAGATAATTTTATATAGAATAATAATCTAGTAAACGTTTTTTTTTCATTTTAAGTCCAAGTTGGGTCACACAAAAAATAGGTAAACGGCTAAGCAAAAAAAATTGATATTTCAAAAACACGGGCGTATCAGTCATCATATCTACGGCAACAGACAATAAGCAAAATTTTGTAAACCAGTGTTATCTTTAAATATAATAATCAAGCAAAGATACATAAATTTCAATACATTCAATTTCAATTTTAATAAAACATATCAAAGAGTATACCAATAACTAAAGCTTTGTAAAGTAGAAGAGTACACAAGTAGACTTAACGATTGTTTTGGTTCATGATCATGAATCTTTAAACTTTTGATCAAATTTTCATTTAAACTTTTTCTCTATTTTACTTCAAAATGTAAGTAACATTTTCTGAACAGAGAATTGTAAATAGCATATAAATGAATATGGAGCCTTCAATAACCAAACCGATAAACTCCAAATTTATCAAAATTAAAATATCATTTATAGAATTGAAAGATCTTGTTAAAAACTACACATTACATACTAGTCATTTTGTCTACAATATTTTTACGCTCATTTTGAAATTTTTCAAACTTCGCCAAGCTATAACTTTTTTGAAAAAGTCTTCCCAGCAATGGCAACCACTGTAGTCGACGTATATTTTTGATACCTTTCGGTTGCGGGTAGTGCCATAGTGGCATGCGATCTAGCTTCAGACTTATAAGCTAATAGCTGAAGTTATATTTTTACTCGCATTTTGAGCTTTTTCAAAAAGTCTCTCCAACAATTGCAACCACTGCACTCGACGCGTATTTTTGATAGCTTTCGATTGTGAATAGTGCCATAGTGGCACGCGATCTAGTTTCAGACTTATAAGCTAATAAGTGAAGTTATATTTTTAAGCGCATTTTGAGCTTTTTCAAATTTCGCCAACCTATAACTTTTTTAAAAAAGTATCCGCTAACAATGACACTGAGGTCGACGCGTATTTTTGATACGTTTCGATTGCGGGTAGTGCCATAGTAGCACTCGATTTAGTTTTGGAGTTATTAGTAAATAACTAAAATTTAATCTAAATATATAGGGAGCACGTGTTACGCATACACTCATATAATCTCACACGTACACAAAATTTAAAAACTTGGAAAAATCAAGAAAAAGAGACGTGAGTGAAGAAAACAAGTTTTGATAATGCAGAGCATTGGCAAGTTTTTTCTAGGATAATGCAGAGCATTTGTCTTATTTCAGCAAGTTTTTCAACAGTTTTGTATACGTGTGAGCACGTGTTATATATGGGAATGTATGTGTGACAAGTTTTTCCAATGTTTACAAGCAAATGGTGTGTAGGTGTGAGCAAGTTTTATGTATGGGTAACATGTGCTTTCTATATTTTTAGAGTAACATCAGTTGTCAGCCTATAACTCCTAAACTGCGTGCCACCATGGCACTACCCTCAATCGATAGGTATTAAAAATACACATTGTTTGCCACGGTTGTCAATCTTGGCGAGACTTGCTGAAAAAAGTTATAGCGCCGCGAAGTTTGAAAAAGCGCAAAATATGCAACATCAGTTGTCAGCCTATAACTCATAAACTAGATCGCGTGCCACCATGGCACTACCCTCAATCGATAGGTATTAAAAATACGCATTGTTTGCAACGGTTGTCAATTTTGGCGAGACTTGCTGAAAAAAGTTATAGCGCCGCGAAGTTTGAAAATTGCAAAATATGTAACATCAGTTGTCAGCCTATAACTCCTAAACTAGATCGCGTGCCACCATGGCACTACCCTCAATCGATAGGTATTAAAAATACACATTGTTTGCCACGGTTGTCAATCTTGGCGAGACTTGCTGAAAAAAGTTATAGCGCCGCGAAGTTTGAAAAAGCGCAAAATATGCAACATCAGTTGTCAGCCTATAACTCCTAAACTAGATCGCGTGCCACCATGACACTACCCTCAATCGATAGGTATTAAAAATACACATTGTTTGCCACGGTTGTCAATCTTGGCGAGACTTGCTGAAAAAGTTATAGCGCCGCGAAGTTTGAAAAAGCGCAAAATATGCAACATCAGTTGTCAGCCTATAACTCCTAAACTAGATCGCGTGCCACCATGGCACTACCCTCAATCGATAGGTATTAAAAATACACATTGTTTGCAACGGTTGTCAATCTTGGCGAGACTTGCTGAAAAAAGTTATAGCGCCGCGAAGTTTGAAAAAGCGCAAAATATGCAACATCAGTTGTCAGCCTCTAACTCATAAACTAGATCGCGTGCCACCATGACACTACCCTCAATCGATAGGTATTAAAAATACACATTGTTTGCCACGGTTGTCAATCTTGGCGAGGCTTGCTGAAAAAGTTATAGCGCCGCGAAGTTTGAAAAAGCGCAAAATATGCAACATCAGTTGTCAGCCTATAACTCCTAAACTAGATCGCGTGCCACCATGGCACTACCCTCAATCGATAGGTATTAAAAATACACATTGTTTGCAACGGTTGTCAATCTTGGCGAGACTTGCTGAAAAAAGTTATAGCGCCGCGAAGTTTGAAAAAGCGCAAAATATGCAACATCAGTTGTCAGCCTCTAACTCATAAACTAGATCGCGTGCCACCATGACACTACCCTCAATCGATAGGTATTAAAAATACACATTGTTTGCCACGGTTGTCAATCTTGGCGAGACTTGCTGAAAAAAGTTATAGCGCCGCGAAGTTTGAAAAAGCGCAAAATATGCAACATCAGTTGTCAGCCTATAACTCCCCTATGTTAATATATACAAATTTTGACATGCGAGCCTCTATTTTGCGGTGAAAAGTAGACAGCTGTGTACCTGTTTAATTTTACCTTGTTTTGTATTTTAGTTTTGTGCTGCCAGATGTAAGCGCATTGGTACAGATCCGAATCGAAACAAATATATTTACCATACACTGCGAATATATTAAAGAAAAACTAAAGTTAAACATATTTACGCTTTTTAAGTTTTAAATATATTGTGGCGCCTATAACTTTATCAAAAAAGTGACGCAGTATACCATGACACCCATTATCATTTTAGTGTTTGTGTATTCTATCCGAGTTATCATTAGAAAACTAATGCTGCCTTTTTTTAGTGCTTTCTAATTGTTAAAGAGGTTGCTGCGCCTATAACTTTGTAAAAAAACAATGTGTATTTTTAATACCTATCGTTTGAGGGTAGTGCCATGGTGGCACGCGATCTAGTTTAGGAGTTATAGGCTGACAACTGATGTTGCATATTTTGCGCTTTTTCAAACTTCGCGGCGCTATAACTTTTTCAGCAAGCCTCGCCAAGATTGACAACCGTGGCAAACAATGTGTATTTTTAATACCTATCGATTGAGGGTAGTGTCATGGTGGCACGCGATCTAGTTTATGAGTTAGAGGCTGACAACTGATGTTGCATATTTTGCGCTTTTTCAAACTTCGCGGCGCTATAACTTTTTTCAGCAAGTCTCGCCAAGATTGACAACCGTTGCAAACAATGTGTATTTTTAATACCTATCGATTGAGGGTAGTGCCATGGTGGCACGCGATCTAGTTTAGGAGTTATAGGCTGACAACTGATGTTGCATATTTTGCGCTTTTTCAAACTTCGCGGCGCTATAACTTTTTCAGCAAGTCTCGCCAAGATTGACAACCGTGGCAAACAATGTGTATTTTTAATACCTATCGATTGAGGGTAGTGTCATGGTGGCACGCGATCTAGTTTAGGAGTTATAGGCTGACAACTGATGTTGCATATTTTGCGCTTTTTCAAACTTCGCGGCGCTATAACTTTTTTCAGCAAGTCTCGCCAAGATTGACAACCGTGGCAAACAATGTGTATTTTTAATACCTATCGATTGAGGGTAGTGCCATGGTGGCACGCGATCTAGTTTAGGAGTTATAGGCTGACAACTGATGTTACATATTTTGCAATTTTCAAACTTCGCGGCGCTATAACTTTTTTCAGCAAGTCTCGCCAAGATTGACAACCATGTCAAACAATGTGTATTTTTAATACCTATCGATTGAGGGTAGTGCCATGGTGGCACGCGGTCTAGTTTAGGAGTTATAGGCTGACAACTGATGTTGCATATTTTGCGCTTTTTCAAACTTCGCGGCGCTATAACTTTTTCAGCAAGTCTCGCCAAGATTGACAACCGTGGCAAACAATGTGTATTTTTAATACCTATCGATTGAGGGTAATGTCATGGTGGCACGCGATCTAGTTTATGAGTTAGAGGCTGACAACTGATGTTGCATATTTACGCTTTTTCAAACTTCGCGGCGCTATAACTTTTTTCAGCAAGTCTCGCCAAGATTGACAACCGTGGCAAACAATGTGTATTTTTAATACCTATCGATTGAGGGTAGTGTCATGGTGGCACGCGATCTAGTTTATGAGTTAGAGGCTGACAACTGATGTTGCATATTTTGCGCTTTTTCAAACTTCGCGGCGCTATAACTTTTTTCAGCAAGTCTCGCCAAGATTGACAACCGTGTCAAACAATGTGTATTTTTAATACCTATCGATTGAGGGTAGTGCCATGGTGGCACGCGGTCTAGTTTAGGAGTTATAGGCTGACAACTGATGTTGCATATTTTGCGCTTTTTCAAACTTCGCGGCGCTATAACTTTTTTCAGCAAGTCTCGCCAAGATTGACAACCGTGGCAAACAATGTGTATTTTGAATACCTATCGATTGAGGGTAATGTCATGGTGGCACGCGATCTAGTTTATGAGTTAGAGGCTGACAACTGATGTTGCATATTTACGCTTTTTCAAACTTCGCGGCGCTATAACTTTTTTCAGCAAGTCTCGCCAAGATTGACAACCGTGGCAAACAATGTGTATTTTTAATACCTATCGATTGAGGGTAGTGTCATGGTGGCACGCGATCTAGCTTATGAGTTAGAGGCTGACAACTGATGTTGCATATTTTGCGCTTTTTCAAACTTCGCGGCGCTATAACTTTTTTCAGCAAGTCTCGCCAAGATTGACAACCGTGGCAAACAATGTTTATTTTTAATACCTATCGATTGAGGGTAGTGTCATGGTGGCACGCAATCTAGTTTAGGAGTTATAGGCTGACAACTAAAATTTGACCTAATTATATAGTAAGCACGTGCTACACATACATTCATACGTGCTCACATATATGGAAAACTTGCTAAAATCTAGAAAGATACTGCATTATCATACACACATACATTCTTAGAAATCACACGTGTTGAAAAACTTGCTGTGTACGGCATTATCAAACTTGTTTTCTTCACGGCAATGAAAAAGAGTTATCATAAACACACACACACACACACACACTTAGAAATCATACGTACACGAACTGTTGAAAAACATGCTGAAACACGGCATTATCCATATTGTTTTCTTCACAGGCAGCGATGCCACCTTAGCCTTTTTCGAGCTAGATTTAGCCCGTTTTTAGTTATTCAAAACGCAAAAAAAATTTTCTATTCCCAAACAAAATACGCTCAAATTTAGCACTTTTTACAATTATCTTTTAGCCCTTTAACCTCTTCTTACTTTTTGGTCAATATTGACACATTTTTCGTTTTTGGGAACTATTTCTTCCTTTATTCTAGCAATATCGACACAAAGTAGAACAGAGACGAAGAAAATGAGTGATCAAAAATGAAAAACTCAGCTTTTTTCCCACTCGGCTATTGTAGAAAAGAGAGACATATAGTGATGTGAAGATGTAGAAGTAAACAAAACAAAATACAAGTTTTAGCTCACAGTGAAAGTGTTTAATTAGCATAAAACGCAAAAAATTATTGCTTCATAATATAAAAAAATTAAATAAAGCATTTAAAGTGTGTTTAAGTGATATTTGAAAGTTTAATTATTATATAAAGTTTAAATGAAGTGTTCTGTTTGCCTGTGCGTGTGTTTGTGCATATGTATAAAATGTATAAAAACTTTAAATAGTGTGTATGAAATGTGGAATTGTAATATTTTCGTGTGTAAAATAATAAATTTATCCATTTATTTATTAAATAAACAATTTGTTTTAATTGCAAACAATAAAAATTTATTCCGTTTTGCACTCGGCTTTCGTTTAAGTGAATATGCAACATCTTCCCTCTCTTTTGTCGCGTCTGTTTAGCCTGTGATATCGACTTGTGAATTAACATCGTTTTTAATAATTATTTTATTGTTAGTTTGCCGTACCAGTAATAAAAAGAAGAAGAGTCAAGAGTAATTTTCTATTTCTTTAAAAATTGGTTGTGATTTTAAGGTGGTCCCAAAACTTAAACGTGTTTTATAAGATAGCCCTGGATACTGCTTTATACGTGTCTTTCTAATTTTGGCCTTTTTAGACCCTTTTTCAAAAAATTTTGAGCGTTTTGGATTCTAAAAGTCGGCATTACTGTTCACGGGTATAAAAAAGGTTTAATCCAAAGCGAATTAATATCAAGTGGCCTTATCATTAAAACAACATACAAGCATAGTAGATGTAGGACTATTTTTATATGTACTTTGACAGTTCGGGTAAAAGTTTTTCTCTTTTTTTATATAGAGTTTGACTGATGGGGTGTAATCAGCTGATGATCATCTGTATGATAAGGCTACCTCATATTAAATTCGCCTTGGTTTAATCTCAAATTACAGCTCTCATAACAATTGAAGGCTGGCAACTTCTTTCACATTCTTTCTGAAGGGCTCCATCTTCAGTATTATTCACTTTTATATATAAATAAATAACTATCAGCTGTGTAGGAAAATGTCATAACAGGAAAAATTAATAATAAATATCTCGGCCATCTTTTTTCTGTCTGCGATAAATATACAAGAAACATTTTTAGAAGTTCTGCAAATTTTTTTTATTTGGAATTAAAATAAGAAAAGTTAATAAAACTTAAAAAGTTATACAAAATGTCTATGAGTCAGCGCTCTTTTGCGCAAAAACTATCCAGGTACAAAAGAAAAAACTGAAGTAAACAAAATTTAATTGGGAAAAAGGGCGAGGCTACTTAAATGCTAAAAATAAAAGTGAAAAAATTTTATGTAAATACATAATAATTTCCTTTGCAGGACTCATGCTAGTGATGTCCGTAAAAATGTGGTCAATTGTCATATGCAAACGAAAACTACAGATTCTTCGATGTGCTCTTCAACAGTAAGTATTTTACATTTACACCATTTAAGGCTAAGGAGTGGTACCATTTTCTATTTCTCTTGTTCACAGCTTTCTTTAACCGAACCAGTTGAGCCTTTAGACTACGAAGAATTTTTAAACTCGCATATAAGCACAATAAATCGTGACCCACTGAAAAATATTCTCGATTTTCCAGCAGGAGATGTAACTGTGAAAACAATACCACGTAAAATAAGAACCATAGAATATATTGTGCCAAAGGAAAATTTGTAAGTCGTACCATAATATAAAAATATTTTCTTTAATAGGGATATATTTTAATTAGCGCTGAACTGCCGCAACATGTACAGGAGTGTGTAAATTGTTTTACACGTCCTTGGAAAGTGGTCGAATATGCCCAACGTCATTATTCCAGTTCTTGTTGTGCACGCGAACGCATTGATCGTGGGACCATAAGTCCATCAGCCTATCAACAAGAATTTGAGGTAGATAAAGATTTTGCGTCATTTGATGAGTCGTCTTTGACCGACCAAAGTAATAGCTGCACTCCCAGCTCTAGACAGTCTATAGCTAGTTTGTCGTCAGTTAGCTCTTGTACCGATACTTTAACCCCTCGTGGCTCTTGGGCAAGTTTTGACTTGAGACGTTCAGTAAATGATCCTTTAATACCAAGTTTATTAGATGATGTTCCGCTGGAACATATTGATCAAACGAACGAATCAAATAGACAAGAGGATCGACAAGAGGCTCTGTTTTCTCTTTACCCCGAAGCAGAAGCTGAAGATATAATTGAACGCCGATTTTCGGCTGAATTTCCCTTGGAACATATGGGCCATCGCATTTTTGTAAAATGTTTGCAATTAAGACTGGAATTGGAGGTAGAACCCATATTTGCTTCTATGGCAATATATGATGCTAAAGAGAAGAAAAAAATATCCGAAAACTTTTATTTTGATATGAACTCGGAACCCTTAAAACGCATGTTGCATACACATGTGCGTTGTGCTGACGAAAGTACACAAAGCAGAGCTGGTATTTTCGAAATGAGTTATCCAAGTAACGATTTGTTCTTGGTCATACGCTTAGAAAAGGTACTTCAAGGTGATATTAAGGATTCAGTCGAACCATACATTAAAGATGATAAAGACAAATGCCGTGAAAAGGCTAAACAAAATGCTTCTGATTTTTGTGAAAGATTGGGAAAGTATAGAATGCCTTTTGCTTGGACGGGTATTTATTTGACCAATATATTCAATGGTGACAGTTTTGACAGTGGTAAAGAGGGTGGTGGTGCTGTTGGTACAGTTCCGAATCAGGATAGAGAAACTAATGGCTCATTATGTTCTGCAGCCAGTTCAAATAGCCTGGACCGCAAATCATCGACAAGTAGCTTTGATCAATTAAGGCGTAAAGCCAATGACATGAGTGGCACTTTAACTCGTAGGGGGTCTTTGGAGCGCAAGGAAAAACGACGTTCTTGGTCTCCTGATGATTTTGCCAATGTGGTGGAGACTTTTCGACCAATTACTATAACTATATCAAGTTTTTTCAAACAGGAAACAGACAAAATGAAAGATGAAGACCTTTATAAGTTTTTAATGGAACTAAAAAGACCTAGTTCAGCTATGAAGAAATATAAATGTATACCAGGTTCTATTAAAATGGAAATTTCACCTTGCCCCGAGGATGTGAAAAACGCTTTAACGACCGAATTAGCTAAAGTGGAGCCATATGTAGAGGACAAAACTAGACCAGTCAAGGAAATCCTCGAATTTCCTCCCTCAGCAATCTACAATCCCCATTACACTTATCGTAATCTATTGTTTGTATCACCTAAGGAACTTAATTTTTCCTCAAGAGCCGGTTCCGCTCGCAACATTGCCGTCAGAGTGCAACTCATGGCGGGAGAGACACAAAACGATGTAATCAATGCTATATTCGGAAAGTCTTCTTGCCCCGAATATGCTTACGAAGCTTTTACTGCCGTTAATTATCACAATAAATGTCCAGCCTTTTATGACGAAATAAAATTTGCTCTACCAGCTAATCTTAAACAAAATCATCATCTTTTCTTTACCATCTATCATGTGTCATGTCAAAAGAAACCGCAAGACTTGCAGCCATCAGTAGAAACGCCTGTAGGCTATACTTGGTGGCCTTTATTAGAGGATGGCAAACTTAAGGTGGGAGAATTTCAACTGCCTGTAATGGTAGAAACTCCTCCCGAGAATTATTCTTTTATACCGCCAAATGTTCACTTACCAGGAACTAAATGGCTGGACAATCATCGTCCTGTTTTTACGATCACCGTAGAGGCAGTAACATCAGTGCATACTCTAGATCCGAATTTGGATCGTTTCTTTTTGATGTGCGAATATTTAAACTCCAGAAAAGTACCACCTCGTATAGGCGAAGGTAATATGGAAGCTGAAATGAAAAAATGTTTACTTGAAATCGCTAATGCAGAACGTGAACTCTTGGTCAAAAACTTACATTTTGTTTTGGATAAACTAATAGAGCTCTTGGTAACAACATACAAAATTGGCGGACAAACGTTATCGCTGGGCTCCACAGTATTTGAAGTCTTGTGCTTAGTGTCGGCAAACTTATCAGTGAGTTTATTAATAGGCAGATTTTGTAAAAAAAATAATTCGCGTCTAAACGTTTCCAATTTGTATGAAAAAAATAACGCAAATACGTTTCAAAAAAAATTTTTCCATACAAATTTCCAAACGCAAAAAGAGTGTATTTACAAAATCTGGCCTTAAAACTAAATTTTCAAAATTTTATACAAAATATTCTTTTTTTTAGATTTTAAGTGATGACTTAATAGTAGACCAATATGGCCGCCAGTCTTTGCTGTCCTCGTATGTGCAATTTCAGAGTAAGATTCCTCATCCCTTTAGTGGAAAAAGACGAATTACCTGCAGCCGCAGCAATGCTGAAGAAATGCATACATCATCTTCTTTGCCAGAAACTTACAGTATCTATGATAATGTAGTAGCTGGGCGCAGTTTGGACCGCAAAGAGTTGGCCATGGAAATGTCGCCAACATTTGTTGGCCGCGACGGCCAGATACGTTTATTACATGAAGAACTAGCTCTTCACTGGGTAGTAGCGAGCGGTCGCTCAGCTGATTTGGCTATGAGCAATTCTTGGTTTTTATTTGAACTTGTTGTTAAATCCATGATAGAACATTTAGACTTTACACGTTCACTTCAAGCGCCTCGAAAACAAAGATTCCCACATCAATACACAGACGATATATCTACACTGGTCCACTTAGTTACCACCAAAGTGGTGGGTTATCACAGTAATGAACCGAAATTAGCCCAATGTCTTAACGCAAGTTTGAGTTTTTTTATATTTGACTTGTTCAGTGTCATGGATAGAGGTTTCATATTTGGATTAATAAAGACCTATTACAAAGTTCTAATATCCAAAAATGCTTCCATACCAGACTTAATGAACTATAAAATAGATTTTCTGCGTATTGTCTGCAGTCATGAGCATTATGTTGCCCTTAATTTGCCCTTTGGCACTCCGTATACAACAAAGTCCGCACCCTGTAGTCCCACGCCAAGTACTAACTCTAACACTAGCGGAACATCATATGTAAGTATATAATTCACGGCTTTTACACGGAGACTTTTTAACCAGACTTTTCTGAAGTTTATGATCGAACGGGGTAAAAAATCGTTCAGCTGGGTATCAATCGATCAACTCCAAAAGAAATTCTGTTAAAAAGTCTTCGCGTAAAAACCGTATAATACACGGAAGAAAAAAGTAAGGAAAATATTATTTCTGCAGGGTTCAATTGAACGATCTCTACATGTAGATTTAAGTATCGAATTTAGACAGCAACACTTCCTAGTAGGATTGGTTTTAAGCGATTTGGCCACCGTTTTGGATGTACCGTAAGTTTGCCATAATCGCAAAAATTCTTTTAATAAAAGTCAATGGGACACGGTCTCTTTTCTTAGAAATCCTCAGCTGCATGGTAAAGCCATAAGATGTATACGTAATTTAATGACATCACATGACTTGGATCCACGCTATAGTGATGGTGAAGCTCGAGCACGAGTTGCCTCTTTGTATCTGCCATTGCTGGGCATAGTAATCGATGCCATACCGCAACTACATCAATATCTAACGGACTCTAATGATCGTTTACATAGTATGGGCTTACTGGACGACTACCAGGGACCACATTCCACCATAGCCACTACAACTATAAGTCCAGAAGTAGCATATGCCATATCGGGATCTAGATCATATGCCTACATGAACGATAATGTAAAGAATAAATCGCCCTTGAGTAGCGAAAATACACGTCATCTTTTAGCCTGTTGCACTTGGATATTGAAGAGTATAGAGAAAACAACTCTGTATAGGTGGACGCTGGGACTTTCGCCTCATAGAGTACATCAGATGTTGCAGGTGCTGAATACTTGTATACCATGTTTCGAATATAAGGGCCAAAAGCGTTTGCCAGTATTGAAACGTAATACGCAAAGTTTCCGTAAACCTACAGATCTTAAGGAAAAACTAGAAGAGTGTATACGGGGCACCAACTCAGCTCGTTATGACTTAATAAATCGCCGAAAAGATCGTAATTCTACTGAGAAATTTCGTTGGCGCAAAGATCAGATGCTATACCGGGCACAGTTTTATGATACCATAACGAAAACTGATCCCGAATTGGAATTGAGCCACTATATAGAAGGATCGTTGGCCACCGAAATCACTTTGGTGATTTTAGATTGTTTGGAAATCATCGTTCAAGTGGCCACAAATTCAGAAATGCATCACAATCTGTTGGGTACCGTGTTGAAAGTTTTATTGCATGGTTTGTCACGAAACCAAAGTACTCTGGCATTGAAGAATCTATTCGCTTCGCAAAGATCCCTTATCTTCAAGTTTCCCAATCTATTGTTCGATGAAGAAACCGATATATGTGCTGATTTGTGTTTGCTATTGCTAAAGCATTGTGGGTCGCAGTTGCCAGGTATTCGATCTCAAGCAGCTGCTTCTTTGTATCTTTTAATGAGGCAAAATTTTGAAATCGGAAACGTAAGTTCAATATGTTTCAAACGTTGTTTTCAAAAATGTTTACTCTTGCTTGTTATTAAAAGTTGTTAATCAGGGTTGGGTACGTCAATTGAAATAAATTGAATTTGGAAATTATTACTATTAGTAAAGGACCACACGAAAAGCTAATTAATTGTAATGCGTTGGCAACAAGCTCTCATGTCATTAACGTACGATTGCAGACAGTGAGTGATAATTATCCAGGCGATAATGCTTTTATAGCCCTCAGCAGTACACACCTGTTTAATTGTCCCAACATGTTGTTTTTGAAGGACGCCGCTTTGGTATGGCCAGAATTAATTAGCTCTTTCAGTATACCTTTTTTTATAAAATCCTGATTAATTAACTTTCTATTAAACCAATTTAGTTTGACATAAACTACTTAAAAATAATTAACTTTTTTTTCTTTTTTCTTTGCAGAACTTCGCGCGCGTCAAAATGCAAGTAACCATGTCATTGTCCTCTCTTGTGGGCACTAGCTCATCATTCAGTGAGCAATCTTTGCGACGAGCACTTAAAACTATTTTGGTCTATGCTGAGTCCGACACAGTTCTTCAGGATACTTCATTCCCTGAGCAAGTGCAAGATTTGCTATTCAATCTACACATGATCCTCTCTGATACGGTCAAAATGAAGGAATATCAAGAAGATCCTGAAATGTTATTGGATCTCATGCATCGTATAGCTAAAGGTTATCAAAATAATCCAGATTTACGTCTGACCTGGTTGGAAAACATGGCTAAAAAGCATAAAGAGCGTGCCAATCACACTGAAGCTGCTATGTGTTTCGTACATTCCGCTGCACTAGTGGCTGAATATCTTAGTATGTTAGAATCGCAACCACATTTGCCGGTAGGAGCGGTAAGTTTCCAAAAGGTCACCCCGAACTCCTTGCTAGAGTCGGCTGTATCGGATGATGTCCTTAGTCCTGGCGAGGATGGTATATGCCTTGGTAATCACTTTACTGAATCGGGTTTAAAAGTCTTGCTGGAGGAGGCTTCCAATTCGTTTCAAATAGCTGGCATGTATGAAGCCATGAATGAAGTCTATAAAATTCTGATACCCATCTGTGAGGCGAATAGAGATTTTCAAAAGTTGAGTAAAATTCATGGCAAACTTCAAGAGGCCTTTAATCGTATAGCTCAACTTCAGGGAAAGCGAGTCTTTGGTACGTATTTCAGGGTGGGCTTTTATGGTGCCAAATTTGGTGATTTGGATCAGCAGGAGTTTATCTACAAGGAACCTACTCTAACTAAATTACCCGAAATATTTAGTCGTCTGCAAGTAAGTATTTAAATAATTTTTTAACAATAGAAAATCTCCAAGTTTCAAAAATATTTTATATAATTTTCCAAAGAAATTAATTATTTTGGCTTGAGTTCAGTTTTAATTTAATTTCTCAATGAAATTATATTTTTAACCAGAGAAAAATGTAAAGCATGAAGACAACTTATATATTTCGAGACATTCCGGCCTACTCATCAGAGTTCTTTACCGCTTAAAGACCACTCGACCAATGTCGGTAGTTTCCAGTGAAGTAGTTGAAATTCAATTAGCTTTAATCAATTTATGATGTCACTCTTAGAGTTGTTTTTCAGCTTTTCCATTTGATAGTTGTTGATACATATTCAGTATTATTCTTTACTAGATGAGCCTGCCCGCTTTGCGCGCTTAAAGTTCACTTTATGACTATAAGGTGGCAGCGGAATATAATAAATAAATAAAGTTCTTTAGATATGGTTTAAAGTTCCTGTAATACAAAATAAACAGCTACCAACGTTAAAAAAATCTAGTTTCCAGAAATATTTATATTAGTAAAATTACGTATTTTCGCTTTTTTTCTAATTTAACTAAGTTTGAACCAGGACTCTAAAGTACCTCCTTCCCAAATTTGATGAAAATCCGTTCAGTGGTTTTTGCGTGATGCGTGTTCGGACAGGCAAACAAACAAAAATTCCAAAAGTTAGTGCTTTGTGTTCTATATCGAATACCGTTTACGCCACCAAAAAATTTTTTTTAATATTTAATGTACAGGACACCCTCCTTTTACAGTTTTATTATATGTAGTATATGTAGATGTCTTATGTTAAGCTTCTTGATTTTCTCTATTCTAGTATGTTTTACCGTGGGTAATTACGAATACTAGTGTGTGAATATTTGTTTTGCGCATTTGTTTGAACAGTATGCATTCTTAGCTACATATGTGCCTTTAGAGTTTATAAGTTTATATGAATTTAGGTCGAACTGTATGGCTTTTATCCAAAGTTATTTAATTAGTGTGGCTTAAGTTCGTTTTCAATTTAATCTTTTTTTACATGTAAATATTGAAAATAAAAAAAAATTGCCTGCACGGAAGGT
This sequence comes from Panzeria rudis, assembly GCA_956483635.1. Taxonomy (NCBI): domain Eukaryota; kingdom Metazoa; phylum Arthropoda; class Insecta; order Diptera; family Tachinidae; genus Panzeria; species Panzeria rudis. Next base: position 152,019,948 of record OY101449.1, on the reverse strand, counting down.
TCAACTGACATCAGATGTTTCGAGACCACCACAGTCTTCTCATGAGAGTTTTTTCGACTTTTAATCGAACTGTATGGGTTAAATCCAAAATTTTATTATTTTGGCTTAAGTTCGGTTTTAATATAATTTTTCAATTGAATTATATTTTTATTTAGAGAAAAATGTGACGCATGTAGACCAGTGCTGGCCATCGAGAGAAATTAGTATTTAATTTAGTATTAGTGTTTATAAGCATGTGTTAGTAGTATTCCACTGTGTGCCTATTAAAAAAAAAACAACAAGGTAAAAAAAATAAAAAGCTTTCATACAACTGAATGAAGTTGTTGTTTATTTTTTACTCTTAAGTGAGTACGTTGGTTTTCATTCGGCTGTATACATATACGAGCCGATTAATGTTCGGAACACTGGTGCCAGTATGAGCGACTATGATTTAGACAAAGAAAAATTTTATTGCATGGACGATTGAACTTGCATGTTTCGAGACTTACCGGTCTTCTCATCAGTTATTTACCGCTCAGTCCACCCGACCAATGTCGGAAGTTTCCAGCCAAGAAGTTGAACATCATTTACCTTTAATCAATTCATTGTATCACTCTTAGAGTGATTTAACCTATACAGTTCGACTAAAGTTCATAATTTATAACTTTCTTTATAGAACTTTTATGCAGATCGTTTTGGTCCAGACTCTGTGCACATTATAAAGGATTCTAATAGTGTAGATATTAATAGTCTTGACCCGGATAAGGCCTACATACAAATTACTTACGTTGAGCCGTATTTTGAGAATTATGAGCTGAGACACAGAGAAACCTATTTCGAAAGAAACTTCAACATAAGTACATTTCTGAAATAAAATGAATTGGGCATGTTAATAATATCCTATTGTAAATATTTCAGAACGGTTCATTTTTGCTACACCATTCACAAAGTCGGGTAAAGCTCATGGTGATTTACACGAACAGTGTAAACGCAAAACAATTCTAACCACTGCCAATCATTTCCCTTATGTGAAGACTCGTATCCAAGTTATAAATCGCCAACAAATAATTCTAGATCCCATTGAGGTAGCCATCGAAGATATACAAAAGAAAACTATAGAATTGGCAGCGGCCACAAACCAAGAGCCTGCCGATCCGAAAATCTTGCAAATGGTTTTACAAGGCTGCATAGGAACCACTGTAAATCAGGGACCAATGGAAATGGCGGCAGTATTTCTATCGAATCTCTCAGACGGCACTACTATTCCAACTAAAAATCAAAATAAATTACGTTTATGCTTTAGGGAATTCTCAAAACGATGTGCTGATGCTCTCAAGAAAAATAGAAATTTAATATTGTCTGATCAAAAAGACTATCAACGCGAACTTGAACGCAACAATGATCGTTTTGTAGAACGTTTAACACCATTAATTACGTTAACACCCATGCAGGCTCAGGGTGTAGTAAAGTAAGTTTACTTTTTTTTGTTAGTCTCTTGAAAGAAAATTTATATTTCAAAAAAAATATTTTCAGGGCAAATGCCGCTAATAATCGTAGTACACCCTTAAAATGGTAAAATTTGTATAAACATTTTATAACAAATAAGTATTATGTACTTTGTATTTGCTTTATATTGTTAAAGCTTCTTTAGAATCTTATAATCGAATATTTGTTTTTTTTTTCTCCCCTTTCATGTCTGTGCGTAAATTGGAATTTGCTTATATGTAATTTTCTGCTATTTATTTTAGTGTTTCGGATTATTTCAAGTAGTTCATTAACTTTATTAACATTTTATTTAGCTAAAACATAAATGTATATGTACAAGATTATCTACAAATAATGACAGAGAACTGGACACTTCAATAAGTAGACCAAGTACTTAATTAAATATTAGAGTATATACCGACAGTAATTTCAATTTGTAAGAATTTACAAAATATTTGCGGCTAAAACTGACAAATTTATATGTATATTTAATTAGTAATTTGCTTCAAATCTTTCCAAACCAAAAATTAAACACCAAAATTTTGCAATTTTTGTAGTCATATTATAATAGATATACACCTCACCACTCACCTTAATACATTTCTTAGATTTATCACAAAAAACACATCATCTTCATCATCATATTTATTCAAAGTAGATTTTCATATATACAACCCATACACACATAAATTTTATACTTTTATAGCGTATAACAATAAAACTTTATACAAACTTTAAAATTTTGTTATTATTAAAAAAATTGGGTCACTAAAATCAAAGAAGGAACTGCAAAGAAAAACAGCTCCACATTTAATTAGGAAAAAATGTTCGAAATTTTCCACTAATTTTTTATGAAAAATAAAAATTAATACAACAATTACTGGCCTATTCTGACACAGTAACAATAGTCACCATGGTTATAATTTGTAACCAAAGTTATAAAAATAGAAAACTGGTATTCTGCCAATTTGTTATCCACAAAAGTCAGTAACAGACATTTATTTTAAATATTTGTGAACTCAACTCGTTACTAAAGTTGGCGAAAAATTGGAAACAAGCCCTTAAATTGACTAAATATCGCTTAAAACAACTTTATCGCGAGCAAACAAACATCTCTAAAATTTTTTTAAAATAGCTAAAATTGTAAGGAATGCCGAAAATTCGGGAAAGCCGCGAAAATTACGAAAATTCGCAAAAACTTGCCAAGGATAAAAAGATAGCGATGTCTGATATTGATTAGAAGTCGGTAAAATTTATTTTTTATTTTATTTATTCATTCTTTATGAAGAACCTAGCCTAGAGGCCATAATCGGTCACATTAGACTACTCAAGAACTATCAACACAAAATTTTAATGTAATAAATAATTAAATCATTATAAAAGTAATAAAGAAAATTTTAAAAACAATCTACATAAAATTTAAATTTTAAGTAAAAAATAAATTAGTTAATAATTTTACAAATTTTAAGTAACATTGCGTACGACTAAAAAAACTTAAACTAAATTTAAAAAAAAAACAAAAACTGGAGAAAATGTTCGCGATTTTTTCGAGTTTTTGGTATTCATTACAATTTTATCTATTTCTTAGGAATTTTAGTGCTTGCTTGCTATTTTTCGAAAATTTTCGCGGTTTTCGCCATAAAGCTGAATCTAATCTCGTTCTCAAAAATCCACTCTTACAGTTTGCCGAATTTTAATCACTATTAGACTTTTCTATCTTTTTAATGTTAACAAGTTTTTGCGTACTTTCGTAATTTTCGCAATTTTTTCCGACTTTTTTGCTTTCCTTACAATTTTTGCAATTTTAAAACAATTTTAGGGTTTATTTCCAATTTTTCGCAAATTTTCGCTATTTTTACGGTAAAACTAATTTTTGGTTAGTTCTTGGTTTTTTACAGTTTTGCCGATTTTTAAACACTCACCCACTCAAAAATAAATAAAATGTATTGGAAATCTATTTAAGAAATAATTTTTGTATTGTGGCTGAGTGGTAGCGATGCTAGACTGTCAATCCAGATGTCATGGGTTCGATTCCCGCCAGACCCTGGGTGTTTTCCGCAGACAAACTAATCGCTTTGCGAGTCTTTTTTTAGCTTGAGAGAGGGTGGTGAGAAGCTAGCGGGGTAAGAAAAAAGGCAAAAATTGAAATTTGAAGGGTTTTTGTTATTTTTCTTTGTTATTTTCGTACTCTCAGCATTAAGCATGTATATAATCGTCAAAAAAAAAGCATGGATAAAAAGTCTGTAATGTAAGTGTTTGACTTTTCGTAGGGGATTTAATGGCTCGATTATCGATGGCAACCGAACTTCAGTTACGTTGCCTACCGGCAACTGAAAATTTGTGGTTGCCAGAAAAGCAACTGAAATTGACAACTTTCAGTTGCCAGTTGCCATCCGTAATATGATTTTTAGCAACTGGCAACCCAACTGAAGTTCGGTTGCCATCGATAATAGAGCCATAAAAGAAAATTATCAAAAAAAAGGCAGGCTAAAAAGGCATAGTGTCACTATTTAAGCACTGTTTTGCCAAATCACTAGTTGTGCTAGTGTTTATTTATAAATAACTACTCGTTTAGAAGTCAACGAAGCACTACGTCCAACTTTATTAAATCCTTTTTAAAAGGTAAAGTTAATATAAATAGAGATTTATTCTCAATTTTAATTAAAAATATTAATTCTTGTTTTATTTTATTTGTATATTTGTTCATCGGATATACGCCGAAAGAGTCGGGTCTACGTCCCAGAATCGACGCAGGGGAATATCCCCTGCCCAAAACCGGAACAATCAAGTGCAGCCCACGCAGCGAGCTGTACCGATAAGTTTCGATCTCCGGAAAGAGGGGTTACAACAACAACAATATAAAAACAACAGCCATGTTTGGTGTTCTCTCCCTGTCAAACTTCATATGAAATATAAGGAAAAAACAAGCATCGATTTTTATGTATGGAGCTTGAGAGCTAGCATACACCAAAAAATTGGATCAGCTGCCGCTATGTTGCCACCTGTACAATGAGTTCGCCTTGTGAAATACCGAAACAAATAAGTTACAATTAGGTAACAAAAATTCCGTTACAAATTTATTATTACCAAATTGCCAGAAAAAGGCTGTTAATATTTCACTGAATAAGTAAAATTTAAGTTTTAGCAAAAAGTGCGATTATAAATTTAAAAACTAAACGGCACCCTGTCAAAAAACACTTGTTTGACATCATTCTTTGATTGATCATTGTATTCATGTTAAAACGTTATTATTGTTTAAGCTACTTATTTATTTAAATGAAAGTTTGCTATAATCTGGTATGTGATGGAAATCGATCGATTCAAATCGGCGCCGATTTCAAAAACATTCTTCTGAAAGATGACTAATTTACGTTTTTTATTGTTTTGTATCGAAAAAAAATATTCTAAGAAAAACACAACACTCAAAATATTTTTATTTGTTTTTTTTTTTTTTTGAAAACATTGGAAAGGGTAAATGAGTCATATTTCAGTAGAATTTGTTTTTGAAATCGGCGCCATCACATACCACAATATCTTTAGTTTTTCCGAGTTTTTTGCGGTTAAGGTCCCTGACCATCTGCATTTAGCCCCTCAAAAGTAAATTTCAATTTAGTTTTAATAAAACAATTACCCCCTTATTTATAATACTTATCAAAGGTTTATAAAACAAATTTTGTATGGAAATCAGTTTCATAAACCTTTTATTAACATTTGATAATTTATTATGAATATTTTACTGAATAATTCCCCCTTATCGTCTTTGCCGATTTTCGCCTTCGACTACATTTTTGTAATAGATTAAAGCACGATACATTTTTTTTTAATCTATTACGAAAATGTTGTAGTCGAAGCCGAAAATCGCCAAACACGATAAGGGCCATTAATTTTGGGGAAAGGTGCGATTATAAATTCAATAATAGTTCTTGGAAAAAAACCGACCAATAAATAGGCGTGATGTACATTCACGAGAACTAATTGTGTGCGAAGTTTCATACGAATCGGTTAAGTAGAGGTACTTTAAATGAATTTTTACATTTCATGGGCGTGGCACTGCGCACTTTTCTAACCATAATATTGTATTGGAACAATAACTAAATGTGTATGCAAAGTTTCATACGAATCGTTTTAGTAGAAGTTGTTGATAAAGAATTATTACTTTGCATGGGCGTGGCACTGCCTACTTTTTTAATCATGATGAGTATTTGAACAGAAGCTTAATGTGTGTGCAAAGTTTCATAGGAATCGGTTGAGTAGAAGTAGATGAAAAGGCATGTGTATTTACTTCGTATGGGCGTGACCCCGCCCACTTTTCAACGGGATCAATCTGAAAGTGCTTCCTTTTAAATAAAGAAATAAGTACGAAATCGGTTTATAAATGCAGAGTTTTGAGAGAACATCCTGAAAAAATACATTTCGAATTGATAAACCTTTCTGCTCTTTTTGAAGTCGGTTACAAAACTAAAATATTTTTATTTGACAAATTGTAACAATAATAAAAAATGATTGTTTAACAAATTAGTTATTACCATTTATCATTGAAAATTGAAGGCAAATCCTTTGAGACTTTCAAAAAAGTTATTTTGATTTGAAGCATCTTGAATTAAGTGTAATTTACCTGCATAATTATCAGCTTCCTCAGAATCCTTGGGAGGTTTTAAATGCACAACATTGTCATTTGTAAATTTTTGCCACTCCGATATATCAACAGTTATATTATGGTAATTATTATCAGTTATGCCCTTAGGCAACACATGAGAATTTTGTAACTTTTGTAAAAATTTCACTGAAAGTAATTTAATGAAAAACTGCTTTAATAAACCAAAAATAATGCATACCATTAATATCGTTGAACTGCAGTTGCTTTGAATTATCAGACCACCATTTAACGACTAAACTCAGATGATGTTTAGTTGTTTCCTCAGACTCTTGAAATAAGCATGTTAAATAGTTGTCACAAAATATAACATGTAAAAGTTGGACAGATATCCGCGAAATTTCGGCCACTTGCAAAGTACCTGTGGTCGAAAGGAACAGAAATAAACCCGGAGAACTTAAAAAAATAATTTACTTACAATGTAGCTTTTTATGAAGTAACCACTGTCTAATAAGTTGAAATATCAATGTTACTACACTCAGGCATAATTTAACATAGCACTCACATCTTGGATTTGAAGCATCTATCAGACTATCGTGGCCAGTTTTTGTCGTAGTAATAGCAGATTTAGTTGCCGTGTTTGTAGTACAGTTTTGCTCAGTTGTTTCAAAATCAATTCTACTACTGTTGCTGATACTGTTTGAATCATCGTGTCTTCTTTCATTATTCACATCATCTTCTTCGTCATCATATAAATGCAAAAGTTTCTGTATAAATTTTGGAGGTCTTTGAAAACACTGATATACAAAACGCACATGACTTGAACATAGCACAACGAGAAGCTTGAAATGATTTACATCAAGGCGCATACTTAAAGGAAAGGCGATTTCAAGCAGGCCGCAGTAAACCTAAAATGAAAATAAGTAGAAGTTTTAATATCCGTCAAATTCTTGTAGCCTTTATTCATTTTGTTCGACAAAGGAAACTCGCTTACCTGCAGTAAACATGATTCATTAGAAAATCTATATGTAGACCTCACTCGATCCGCTACAAATGTTGACTGTGAACTATTTACACACAATAATTCCAAAACTTTAGGTAGTCTACAGATTTGTTTTAAAGCAATTGCTATTTCCCTAAAAACCCAAGCACTAGGACGAGAAAATATCAGAGACTTTAAGAGATCAACTAACATTTCCAAAATATTTGTTGGTGTATCTAACGATACATTTAAAAGTAAGCTATTCAACCATAAGGCTAAAGCTTCTAACACTCCAAAGTGTTCGCAAATCTCACGAGCAAATCCCAACTTCATAACAGAGTCTGTAGCAATTTGCAAAAGATAATATTCACCGTGCTTGTATACTAAAAGGGAAGATGATAACTGTGGCATTTGTTGGCATATAATCGATAAAGCAGCAAGATATCGTCGTAAACATAAGCATCGTTCATCATCGTACAGTTCAAAGGGTTCTTGTAAGCAATGGACATGATCATCACCTCTCCGTGAGCATTTTGTACTGGTAAGAGAGTAGTCGTGATAGGGATGTATACGACGATTTTTGGGAAACTCTAAACTATGAATATAAGACCAAAATTCAGGTAATACTTTGCTTACTGAATCTATGCAAATATTTTGAAAATTTTCAGGTAATTTTTCAGCTCCTAAAAGCTGTAGCTGAGCAAGTTTTGTTTGTATGTTTTCCAGTTCAAGTTGGAATAGAGTTCTCTGTTTCTTTGAACTCCCTTTGTCCACTGTATGCTCATATATTAAGGGATGTATTTGGTTAAGTGTGCATTCTTCTAATTGAGTTGCTAAGACCATATCTACATCTAAACTTGGCATTCTCATTAGACATTTTGCAAGCCGCCGTTGTTCATTCGTTGTCGATGATGCCGCAGAATCTGGTCCTTTTCGTTTATGTTTGATGTGCACTTGTCTGATTGATTCATCACATAAACTTTGCTGCAACCGCTGCGTATCATCCTCATATCTCATTTTAACTAAAGAACATTCCATTTCTTTCATGCGAACTTCGGCCTCTTTAGCCTGTACTGCTTTAGCCAGTTCATCCATCTTGGACTGGCATTCGTTTTGTGCATTTTGCGCACTTAAAAGCTTTTCCATTTTCAAAGTTTGCGCTTGTTGCTTTAAATGGCGTAGCTCATCGCGAAGCAAAGTTGCTTCTCCTTCCTTTGAAGCCATTTTCGTCTTCGCCTCTGTCAGGTCCTTGCTTAGTTTAGAGTTTTCCTTTTTTAAAACATCTACCTTTTCCATTAAAAACTTAATTTGTCTCTCTGAGGCCAACTGTCTTCTGGCAGCACTTTGACTAGAGGGCAAGGTTGACTCTGGTCCTGTATTTTGGGATAATACGAATTCCATTGCGTCTTCTGTAGACTCCTTTGATGTACTTGCTTGTTGTGTAACTTTTGGTCTTTGTGTTGTGGCACTCATCAAGGGTGTTGGAGGCGGTGGGGCAGGCTTTTTAAATTCTATTGGATCGCTTATCTGCGCGGCGGCCAATAAATCAAAGTCGTCGTCATCATCTTGAAACATTTGCGACAAAATATCCGGTATTTTATTTGACGCTAGCTGTTGAGTACTTGTAGTGGCTGCATTTGCAAATTCTGAGAATGTTATTTCACTTTCAGTTATACTCATGCCATCATACTGCTGTTGCTTTGTTTGACTATATGCTTTTTCAGCTGCAGCTGCTGCTTCCGCCACCTGAGTGGCCAACAATATGACGTCGTCGTCATCATCATCCCAGAAATCATTAACACTGATTTTGATTGGTGATACATTTTGGACTCTTGGTGCTTTTGTAGTAGAAACAATTCGAGCTGTTCCATTCAAAATAGTTCTGCTACTGATACTTATGTCCAGTTTAGGCTTTTTCATAGAGCGGCCGAATTCCTTCATAGGTTGAAATCGCTTGGACATTATAGCTTTGCACCATTAAATGAACTCTCTCTAAACTACATTACCAGGGGACTCTTGCCTCCAAAAAAACTGCAATATATTCTGGAATCAAGGTGGTCTTATCATTACAGCAATATATATTCACTCATTCCCTTAGCTGTCAAAATTCATACAGAAAAAAATAGTATTTTGTTTTTCTTAGAGTGAGTATACCTGATAAATTTTTATCATGATAAATGTCAAATCGTTACACTACGTCTTGACGAGCAAATTATTTGTTATAACAATGAAGAAAACGTCGGCAGAGCTGTGAACAAAAATTTGTTAAGGTCTTTGTTGTAGAGAGTACGTACAATATTTCTGTTACGTATAGACCGCATATATTAGTGTTATTGTAGTGTCTTGACAATTTTGTCAGAGCTCAAGCTCAGACAAATTTGTCTTGATAAAAAACGTAAGCAAACTGTTTGACGTTTTAATTTATTTTGAAAAACTAAAATTTTTACAACATTTTTACAAAAATATACATTAAAGAAAAATATGAAAGATTTAATTAAATAAAAGCAGTTTAGTGAAAATATTAGTGAAATAATGCATTAATAGTGACAAACTTTCTTCACGACGACAAGCAAATTGTAATTTATCATAACAAAAAAACCACAACGTGTTCGCATGTATTCTTGCACTAACAAAAATTTTACAACGGCCCTGCCGACGTTTTGTTATTTGCTATGATAAAAATACATCAGGTATAGACGTAAGGTTAAGGGCACTATACATTTGTCAGATGCATGACATCTTATCATGATAAAAATATATCAGGTATATACGTAGTGTTAAAAGTGTGTACGTGCATGGAGAGTAAAACCTATACATTCATCAAAATCACTCGTCATGCATGCCAAAAATCAACATTTTTTGATTTTCCATCAACCATCGTCGGTGGCACACATACAAAAAACTTTTCAAAGATACCACTATTATGCAAGATGTGAATTTGACCAATGTATATTGCACAAGGTGGATTTATACAGGTGATATTATAAGCACATCTGTTCTACTTTTTTTCAGCAAATTAGATGCTGGTATGTCAAAATTTGTATACGTTGACATAGTGGCTGAGATATATTAAATAAAAGAAGTATATATAACAATAAAATATGTATAACCAAACGGCTGTTTTATGATTGTTTTGCTTTATAGGTTATGTCAAATATACGTAACATACCAACAGGTGAACACAAAAATTATAAACCTTATGTAAGCCGCAAATTTTGACATACACATGAAATCACATGTGTATAAAAAAGTGACATTCCATAAGACAAATACACATAGTGAGAACACAGCTTAAACTTATTGCTCGTGTGTTCGGGGTGTAAAAGAATACCAGGCAAGGCGTGTTCATAACATGTGGCTTCGACAGATCAAGTTATAATTCCTGATAGTCCGGATGTCAAAAGCTTTGTTGACATCCGGACATTGCTATTTAAGGCCCTTTCACATTGTATTACAAGCTTTGAGATTTTTATTAGATTTTGTAAGATGAATTTCAAATCAAAATCAGTCTGACTGCCAAAAAATCTTAAAGAAATTTTTTTCATTGCATTTTGTTTCTACACTATCACATTCCAAATAAAACGTAACATAAATAATTTGCAATAAAGCAAATTTTTTTTGTACTTCTTTTTCTCTATTTAAGTCGGCAAACAAATACACAACTGTTTTTTTTATATCTATGTTTTGTTTGTGCAAAAGACAGCCCTGAGCAAGGCAAATTCATTACAGGTACCACCATAACTAAAACAAATACAACACCAAAAAACACATGTAATTTGTTGGTAGAAATACCCCAGAAATATGTCAAATCCATTATCTGTGAGTCGCACACATTCATAAGCTCTCACAAATTTACTAACCCATGCCCGTTGTTGATAGAAAAATCCCTGACATGTGTCAAAATATATTGGCTGTGTGACGTACACATTACAAATATACTAAAACAGCTGTTCTTGTAGTGGTACCTGTTCAATATACCTTGGCCCTGATAAAATGAAAAATGTGATTGCTTAGGAAATTTCTTAAAAATGACGAATGCCATAATAGTATCAAATTTCTGTACGTATTATTTGACAAATCATAACAATTTGTTTTCACACTATTGGATTTTTACTTAATATTTGAGTTTTTGACAAGTATTAATACAAAATCTAATAGTCTGAAGGCCGCGATAGCAACATCAGAAAAAATTATTGCTAATTTTTCATATCGATTTTGACTTTTGCGAAGAAAAATAATTTGCTACTAGGCATCCATCACGATAAGTTTAAGCAAAAAAAACCATTTATATTGTTGGAACAAAAACTTTGACCAAGGCGAATTGATACCAGGTGGCCCTATTAGTAAAAATGAGCATCAGCTGACTTTACCAAAGTGTCAAACTCTATGTAAAAAAAACTAAACAAAAACTTTTTATGTTTGCATATAACATGACAGATTGGTAAAGTCCAGTTGTTGTTGCACTAATAAGGCCACTTGGTACTAATACGCTTTGACTTTGACATTATAACGCCGCAAAAATAGTCTCATGTATAAAGTCTTTAAACGACTCTGCTTTTCTATATGTTTACATTTTGTTTGCACGTGTAAATAGAAGAGTAATATATTTTGTCTTTTTAATTAATTAAGTTTAATAAACTCAATATGGGCAATGAAAAACCAAAATTATATATGGACGAATACAAACTCAAGCAGGATCCACACGATTATGGCTTAGCTGATGATCCTGTAAATATCGAAACATTTAAGAAAAAGATGCAGATTATTATTGTCAGGTACAGACATACATACATATGTATGTAGTAAAAAACTGCCAAATTGTGGTCCAATATTTTATTAAACTTCGGCTTTCAGGTATGAAAATAGCGAACTGGAATTTGATATGATTGGTGTACACCCTGCTATTGCTAATGCATTTAGGCGTTTAATGCTTAGTGAAGTTCCCAGCATGGCGTTTGAAAAGGTTTACATATATAACAATACCTCTATAATACAGGATGAAGTGTTGGCCCATCGCATCGGTTTAATACCGATAAAGGCTGATCCACGATTATTTGAGTATCGTAGCGATGATAATGAACAGGGCACTGAAGTGGACACATTAGAATTTGAACTTAAAGTAAAGTGCACACGCCGCAAAGATGTTAAAGACTCATCGAATTTTGACACCATTTATAAAAATCACAAAGTGTATTCAGGACAAATAAAATGGCTACCAAGAGGCAAGCAAGCACAATTATATTCAGAATCTGATGTGGGCTGCATACAAGACGACATTCTGATATCACAAATGAGGCCAGGTCATGAGTTCGATTTGAAGTTGGTTGCTGTTAAGGGTATTGGCCAAGACCATGCTAAATTTTCACCCGTAGCAACTGCTTTTTATCGGCTTTTGCCAGAAATTAAACTTAAACGGGAAGTAAAGGGAAAGGATGCGTTTTTATTGCAGAAATGTTTTTCACCCGATGTTATTGGTATTGATGAAAATGAGCGGGCATATGTGAAAAACGCACGTTATGATACATGTAGTCGAAACGTTTATCGCTATCCTGAACTAGCGGACGCTGTAGAGATGTCAAGGATTCGGGATCACTACATATTTTCTGTGGAATCAGTTGGAGCTCTAAAACCAGACGTTATATTTACTGAAGCTGTTAAAGTTTTAAAGAAAAAATGTCGTAAATTTTTGGAGGAAATAGAAGAAGCTGCATAAAACTAATAAATAATTGTTAATATAAGGTATTACACATAATAAAATTTGCTACAAATCGTTAGTTAAAGGCAAACTTTTGTAATGACACTGCTAATTTTTCCTTCGTTACTTTCAAAAGTATACAAAATAAAGATTTCTAACAAACAGTTACTACGGCACTACATAATCTCAATAGTTGTGATTGAAATTTTTATTTTGTATCATTTTTGAAAGTAAAAGAACGTCTGCAGGACCATTATCAGTTTTGGAAATCATGATTTCAAATCGATTCGATTTACAGAACTATATTATTTGGTGTTGGCAATTCTAACCGAAATGTCAAGATAAGTTGAGTAATGTTTTACGCGACCGTTAGTAAGCAAAACTCATTAACCCCATGAAATCATGACAAGATATGGGTGGGGAAGCCCCGACGTCATTGTAATTATTTCTTGGGTAAGTTCTTCGATTATGCAGCCTTCAATTAGATTTCAATTAAAAATATTTTTATTATGGATTTTAGTTTTTGGACTAACTTTTTTATAGTTAAAGGCCGGAAGGCTTAAAAAAGTGTGTAACGTTCGTCCAAAAAAGTTTTCGTGTAAAAAATTATATCAGCGCTATGATAAAAAGTATCATTAAATAATTTATTTCATCGATTTATATAAAAAAACCACATAGAATATTTTACAGCAAAATGGCAAATGTGATGAAATTAAAACATACAACAAAAACATACATACATCCCGGTTGGCCATGTCTTTCAGGCATTTTTCCAGACAGATGCATGACAATGTTAACGCCCCGTCTTCACGAGACATAATTTTGTTCTAACATTAGTCAAACTTCATACATAAAAACATCAGAAAAATGTAAAGGGCATAATACACAATCAATCAGCTTGATGTCAGATTCGTGTACGTGTGCTTGACGAAAAATCAAAACCAAATAGATTTTCCATCAATCGTCGTCGGTGTCACTAATACTAACGAAATTTCACACATACTACTACCACGCTTGTCAAGCATGTTGACTGTGTATATTGCCCTTTAGTGCTATTTTTTCATATCGACTTTGACTTTTGTCAAGACAAATCAATGGCTCGTGAAGACGCTATGTAAAGCGTCGATGACCTGTTGGTGACAGCTCAAACAGATCAGTAAGGATATTTTCGAACAAATGGCCGCTAAGTTCATACATAACAAGAGCGACACTGTCACTCATCTTTTCATTAATGACTGTCTAAATGAGAACAACCTCAGAAATGTCCGCATTACAATTTTCGTTTGCTTTTTTTTACACGTGTTCTACAATAACAATTTGAGGAATTTGTCACCCAGACATCATTTAACACCCCGTCTTCACGAGACATCAAGACAAATTTAATATGTATGTGTGTTTTTTTTTTACAATTTGTTAAGAAATATCAACTGTCTCGTGAAGACGGGGTGTAATAGAAGAGGTTTTAATAGATATTAGGTCCGTTTGTTTACTTTTACAAGTGCAGTACTAAGCAAGGCATATTGAACATTACTAAAACAATACAAAATTCGTTGTAAAACTACCTTAACAGATGTCAAAAAACGGTTGGTATTACCAGCGCAGATTTCTCTTGAAATAAATGTGTTTCACATGGCATGTATAACTTTTGCAGTTATGGGCCTCTGAAGTTCCAGTAGAAAATTGTGATTATATGGTGTATTTTGCATACAATGCGGTCAATATTGGTATCATTTAAAAGCTTTTGAGAAGGTCTGTTAGAAAATGCAAAAAATTTCACTGAATAAAGATCATCTACATAACCGGCCTTCTGCCGGACTTAAGGATTTTCTCTTCTATGTATGTCGAATAGTGGCTTCGCTGAATAAATATGTTCTGTATAGCCGGCCTTCAGCTGGACTTAAGAATTTCTCCTCTATGTATGTCGAATAGTGGCTTCGCTGAATAAATATTTTCTGTATAGCCGGCCTTCGGCCGGACTTAAGGATTTTCTCCTCTATGTATGTATGTCGAATAGTGGCTTCGCTGAATAAATATTTTCTGTATAGCCGGACTTAAGGATTTTCTCCTCTATGTATGTCGAATAGTGGCTTCGCTGAATAAATATTTTAATATAATACTCAAATTGAATAAATTTTGTTGTGATTTTTAATAAAATTTAAAAATATTTAGCATTTCCTAACATATCTTCTCAAAAGCTTTTAAATTTATTTATTTTATTTATAAGAAATTTATTATTCGACATAATGTCATTATTTTATTTTAAATGAAATTTATTTATTATGTCGAATAATAAATTTCTTAAAGGTTTACTTTGAATTTTATTTTTCATTTTGCCTAATAAATACTTTTCTTGTTATCCGATGGATTTCTAATTGTGTAAAGGTGTAGAAAAATAAAATAGATTCATATCGAATAAAAAATTATTTGCTGGGTTTTGTATAAGTTCCAAACCTGATTGCTTATTTTTGAAAATCATTTATTTGTAAATTTCTCAAATGGTTTTTAAAAGTTTGTGCATAAGATAAAGGGTTTGTAACTATTCAAAATCGTGTTTGAAGTCTACTGATAATTTGGTAAAGCACCAATGAAATGTTGCATATAGACAATGATTAAACACCAGCAAATAAATTTCATTTATTTTATTTATTCATTATTATTAATGTAATATAAACCCACATGGCCAAAATAACTACCACCTATAATTCAAAACAATAATTGTATTACACTAATACATACAATATTAAAATAAAAATTCATTCAATATTCAGACCTGATCCATATAACCTACTAGCTCCCCAGCCGTGACGTAACAATTAAAAACAAAAATTTTTAAATAGATTTACCAATGCGACAAATTAAGGTCAAATTCAGTGGCAAGTGAAAGAAAAAACGAAAAAACACCACAGGCAAGGATAGAACAGAGATAACAATAAAAATAAAGTATATAGTTATCCACCATTTCCCCAAAATGATACCAATATTGACCGCATTTTTTTTCTTTGAGTTACGTAGCTAAACTTGATTTAAGCCTCTTAGTTTAGTAATACATCTACTAAATCCTTATTCTATAGGCACAATTTAAAATCATCTTGAGATAAAGAAAAATCTAAATTAATAATATTATTTAACTTGTGTAAAGTACTTAAAGCTCGAATCACAGGCTCATTCATAGCGTAATTAGTACTATGTGTAGGTACAAAGAATAAATTAGGGATCTGAGTGAAAAGGTATACAAAAATAAATCAGGTTAAATAAATAATCACACTCAGTGATACCATTGATTAAATTAAAAATAAATATGAAAGAATGAATAGCTCTTCTACGGTAGAGTGGCTTTAATCCCATAAACAGGCAACGAGCATAATATGATGTTGACGATAAATTTATCCGATTACCACGAAGTGCAAATTTAACAAATTTTTTCTGAATTCTTTCGATTCTATTTACATGGACAGCATAAAAAGAACTTCATCAGATAAATGAGCAATATTCTAATTTGGACCGAACAAAAGAAGTATATAACATTTTCAAAGTCAAAGGGTCTAAAAATTCCTTGCTGTTCCTTCTAATAAATTCACATGCAGAATGCGCTTTTGGAACTATATAATCAAGACGAGACTTAAAATTTAAATCACAATCAATCAAGTACAATGCCAAGATCTAACATTTGGGTGACAATTTTCAAATTTTCATCACCCAACTTATATTGGAAGGAAATATTATAACGCCAATTTGACCTAAAAAAAGTAATTTGCTAACATTTATTTATATATATTTAACGACAATTTATTACGAAAGCACCATTTAGACACATCATCGATGCAATTTTGCAAAATAAAGGAATCACCCTCCGAATGAATTTCCTAAAAATTTGTAGGTCGTCGGCATATAAAATTAATGAAAATTAAAAACAACAGAGGACCCAATATACTACCCTGGTGTACCCCAGAAGTAGCAGTGTAAGGCAAAGATACGAAATTTTCCACAACAACTGTATATTTTCTATTAGACAGATAGGACTTCAACCAATTAAGAAACATGCCATAAAAGCCCATAGCTGGAAGTTATCTAGAAGTGAAATATCTGTTACGAAGTAGGTAATTTATACTGAAAATTTTGTAAAAAGCATTATGATGGGCGGAGGAGAGGGGGAGTATAAAAACTCCGAAAATAGCCTTACGTAATATGTGAATAGCCCCTTAGCAGCAGGGTACGAGCATACTCTACATTCTAAAAGATTATTTTACCACTAGGTTTTGCTAAAAAAAAAATTTACATATTAATATGAAAAAAGTATTAAAATAGGTATTCTCAAAAAATGTAAGGTTCTTAAAAAGGGACAAAAGGTGAGGAAATAAAAGCCCAAGTACGCAGCTTACCTATGTTTAGTATCTAGATTAATTGATATGCAGTGGCTTTTATGCCAAGGATATGGAAGAAAAGTTGTAGATCAACTGAACAAAAATTGAAAAGATGTCGTTGGAAACAAATTTTTTTAATATTTTCTTCAAAATTTATTTATTATTTATTTAATTGATATTTTTGCAATAGATATAAAAATATATATTAGCATTAAATAAACTGTAAAATGCACACACATTTTATCTTTTTATCGCTCTCGGCTCAAAAATAATGGTTGCATCTTATACATAAACTAATTTTCTACATACAATTTTTATAAAAATTAATTTTGTGCCGGGGAAAAGACAGTCACAGCTTTTGTACTAAAAGAGATAAAATCATAACATTTCGAAGTCGTATAGAGTTAATTTAAGGCTACAACATATAATTTTAAAAAAAAATTTAGTGAACACTTTTCAGGATATGGAAGGATATATTTTTAGGACATTTTTTTATATGTTTGTTCGGGGGAACTGAAGTTTGCTAAGAAATATTACATGCTAATATTAAATAAAAATTATTTTAAATAAGCATTCATGAAAAATGTTGTTCTTTAAAAAGGACAAAAGAAAGGAAAAAAAGGAAATGAAAAATCAAGTACGCAGTTTGACAATATTTTGTCTCTAGATTAATGGATATATAGTGGCCCAATAGAAAAAATTAAAATGTGTCACGTAGTGTTATCAGTCAAATGCCACTATGGCCGCTGACTGTCACTCAACCGCAAAAATTTTTGTGGTTGAATGATGAGATTTGCGTCTACACTATCAAGCAAGCCAAAATTTGAGCAAAACTGTCACGCAAGTTTGCAATATGGACTCTACTTTAGTCGTTGATGAAAATGTCTTCTGACAAGTTGGCCAACCGAGATATTTACATTCTGTCATATGCATACATACCATTCATTTTCAAATCTGAACAATAAATATGGCTGCGAATTTTGGCAAGTTAATAATCAATAATATCTATTTTATAAATCCCTTGACAATATTTTTTTTAGATAAATCCAAAATGCATGTTTCTGCTGTTCCATCTGCTCCAGATGAGTATCAAGTAATTAACTAATATAATTCACACATCATACACGCATTTATCATCTTATTCTTGATTCTAACTAGAGTGGACCTCCGCCTCCTTCATATGAAGAGAGTTTAAAAATGAATGGACCTATGGCAACAACTCCTCATCAGTACACATATTCCAATCCTACACCATACCAACAACAACAAGCATTTCTTCCACCGCCAACTTACATGGCGCCAGGGGCATCTCACCTTTCTTATGGTTATGCCAATCCTTACCAAGTTCATATTCAACAACAACAAAATTTTTACAATGCGTCTTCGTTATCGCCACAACCGGGTAATACAAAGCCCGCAGAAAATGTTTTATATTTAGCTAAGGGTGCAAAGTTAAGAACTACAGCATCTGGAGCTATAAGTATACCACCACCGCCTCCTGGATGTGCTCCAACCCCAGGTCAAATGGCTGCTATGACTGGTCAACCGGTCATGATCAAAAAACAAAAAAAATCATTTTTTTAAAGAATTTGGCGTATAGCACAGTACCTTTGGTAAACGTTAGTGCCTCATTCATTTTCATTCAACGTATGTGTGTATGTACATATATATATTTTGTGGACTATCATCTACTGCTATAATTATAAAATATTTCTACCCCTTTCCGCGAAATGATCCTAAGCAAAATTTTGTAAAAAACAAACACCAATAGTTTAAAATTGTTGATAACTTGAAATACAGGCTGTAAAATTTGATCGTAAGCGACAGTTTATGAATATGAGTAGAGTCCGACCGATTAATCGGCTTCGGCTCCGGTATGGGCCAAAACTTAACAATCGGCGAATAATCGGTATTCGGCATTAATTTGGCCGAATTTTGCCGAAGGCCGAACTTTTTTAAGACAATTTTTTGCAAGTGTTACAAAAATTATCAGAAGAAAAGATTTAATATACATTTTTAACAAAAAATTTTATTAACATTAAATTATACATTTGTGTTTATACTCTACTCCCCATATTCATAAAAAAATAAAATTTATTTGAAAAATTTAAGAAAAATTTTAAATGAAATATATTTTAAGCTCATTTTAAATTTTATGAATATGGGTGTAGAAATTTTGAATGTAAGTAATATCACTCTCTCAAGCCCAGATCCCACTATCGGCGAAATGCACCATAGATAATAAAACCAATTAGCTTTATTTCTTAAATAATTGAAAAACAAGAGCGTAATTGCACTACACTGCAGTGGTAATAAAGCCATACAGCCTTATTTCGCCATTAATTGAGAAATAAGGCCATTTTGCTTTATTATCTATGGCTTCATTGCAGTGAGCCGACCAAAATCGGCGCATTGCGATGATAGTGGGATCCAAGCTCCAGTTTACAAAACATTTGCTCAATTCACAACCTGTTGTGTTGTAAATCGTAAAAATGTTGTTGGTAATTTCCACATAAACATGTATCTAAACAAATTGTTAATTGGAAATTACTAACAACATTTATACGATATACGCATCATACTGCAGGTTGTGAATTGGCCAATTGTGTAAAAGGCATGTTTGTAGATGATGAAAAGGTTAAATGCCAATTTTGTGGAAAATGTCTTTGCGAAGTAAACTGCCAGAAGCACAGATTACTAGGAATATAAGGCAGCATCTACAAGGGATTCATTGATGCTTATAAATTAATTATTTTTCAGTTTAATTAACAAATTGATTTTAAAAATATGAAAGTTACTTCTTCTTGTGGGATTAATAAGTAACGTTCGGCTTCGGTTTGGCCGAATTTTGTAAAATTTTCCGAACTTCGGCCTAAAAAATTGACTTCGGTCGTACACTAATGTGTTGTTTCCACAATGCAAACAAGCACTGCTTGTCTAAAATTTATCTGAAAAGCACTGTTTTTTGAGTGATTTCCATACAAATTTTAGACAAGCATTGCTTGTTTGCATTGTGGAAAGAGCACATAAATATAAGTCATGTTTAAAGGCAATAAAAAACCATCCTGAAAAATTTAAATTTTTGTTGCTTACGATCATTTGGCGCTAAGGGGTCGATATAAATACGAATAAATATGGATCAATAAATGTGTATATTAAAGCTTAAAACCGAGTTCGGTTTTTATAATTTTATGTTTGAACAAATTAACAAATAATTCATGCAAAAAAAACCGACTACAAAATAGGCGTGGAACCGCGACCCCATATTTTATCAGCATGTACTTTTACGAGAACTAATTGTGTGTGCGAAGTCTCATAAGAATTTGATAAGTAGAAGTAGGTAAAATGAATATTTACTTTTCATGGGCGTGGCACTGCCCTCTTTTCTAACCACATTGTTGTATATTAACGATAACTAAACGTGTATGCAAAGTTTCATAAGAATCGGCTAAGTAGAAGTAGTTAAAATTCTTATTTAATTTTCATGGGCGTGGCACTGCCCACTTTTTTATCCTGATGTAGTATTTAAACAGAAGCTTAATGTGTGTGCAGTTTCATAAGAATCGGTTGAGTAGAAGTAGTTGAAAACTAATGTGTATTTACTTTGTCTGGGCGTGACCCCGCCCACTTTTCAACGGGACCAATCTGGAAGCACACCCTTTCGAATAGAGAAAAGTCCGAAATCGGTTCATAAATGGCGGAGTTTTGAGGGAACATACATAAAATATATACATGACGAATTGATAAAACCTTTCTCCTTTTTTTGAAGTCGGTTAAAAATAAGGTGAGAAGTGCTTTTGCTCGTTTATAAACAAAAACAGAACATTACTTTTTGCTGCTTAGAAATGTTTAAGGTAATTAATATGACCACATGCATTTGATTTTTCTTGAATACATATACATAATATGTATATATTAATATATTAGATTAAAAAAATTAAAATTTGAAAAATTGCTACTTACATAATTCGCAACTTCCGTAACAGATATTTTAAAACACATCACTATTTTCTAATAAGCAACCAATCATTAAAAATACAAGGATTTTCTTCGCGTTCTTGAATATATTTGATTAGTAATTTTATTCGCATACATTTATTTGTTTTCCAAATTTTACAAAACGAAGCTTAATCTATTTTTATATAAATTATGAAAAAATCCTTGTATTCCTCTGAATTTGACTTGTATTGCAGAGGATAATTAGTATAAACAAACACCAATATATAATCTGTTTAAAAAAGAGGTTCGTAGTATGTACTATCAAATGTATTTACACGAACAAAACCATCTTCTCCGCCAGAGGCGTAACTTTTACCGTCTGGATGGAAAGCTAAACTGTTAATAGGACCAAAATGACCCTTGAGGCGAGCGAATTCTTCTTCGTATATCAAGTGGAAGAAACGAGAATCAAATTTGCCAGCCTTCGTTGATGTCGTTGTAACTTCCATAGCATCTTGTCCTCCGCCCAAAACTACATGATCCAAAATTGGACTAATTGCTGCTGAATTGACTGGACGTTCAGTTTTGTATGTCTTGAGACACATTAAAGATTCCGAGTCGAATAACTTGGCTGATGTATCCTTAGAGGCAGTTACAAACATAGTATCATCTTTGTACATTTGCATGTCATTGATACCAGCAGTATGATCATTAACTGAATTAACCTCACGACTTTTTCGAATATCCCAGATAGAAATCTGACCATTATCGTGACCTGCAAGATTTGATTATTAAAAATCTATAATTTAATGGTCTCCCTCTTTTATTAACTTACCAGTTATAATAGTTTCATCTAAAGAACCCCACAAAACAGATGTTATTTTTGACTGTAACATGGGTATGCGCAAAATAGGAGTTTGTTCTGCTAAACTCGAATCTGCTGTGCGAACATCTATAATAAAAAGTTCGGAATTTTGACCCATAGCCTTATCTGTAGAATATGCTGCTTGATTTCCAGAATAACTGAAGTTACAGGTACGAACCGAGGACTTGGCAGGCAAAGACGCAATCACTGTACCATGCTCAACATCCCAAACTTTTGTTGTCATATCACCTGAACCAGTTATAAGTTTAGATGTAGTCCAATCTACATCCAAACACCAGACGGCACCTTGATGGCCATCATAGGTGCCTAGACGTTCACCATTAATTGACCACCAAACATTGGGTTTTTGATCTTTCGAGGTTGAGAACAATAAGTCTCCCTCACGATTATATTTGATTTGCGTAATGGAACGTTCATGTCCCTGAAGAATTAGAGGTCTCTACAAATTACACATAAAAATAAAACATGGTTAAATGAATTTGCCTACGAGTAGCACAGTACATTTGTTAGGTTATGTATAACAGTATAAGACTGCCATAAATTTAGCAGTTTTACATGAAATAAAACTTTGATATGTTTCATTATATTTTTATTTTAATGTTTACACGCTATACATTTTCTATAATTACCATTTTCTAGTAATTTTTATCACTTTTTCTATTCCAATATATATTTTAGTTATAATATCAGCGGAGAGAAAATTGTTAGAAGGGAGCGTTTGAGCCACAAAATACAACTTTGTGGTTTGAGTTGGCGAACAGTGCTGACAACTTATAATGCAAATTTTTGTTTTTACTGACAGCTGCGACGCACCTGATTGGGGGTGCAAATAGAGCTGCCAACTCATATACCAGGTGGCTTCGAGAGCTCAGCTCACACGTGAGTGAAGAACACAAGACTGAATAATGCAGTGCATTGGCAAGTTTTTTTTAGGATAATGCAGAGCTTTTTCTTATTTCAGTGCCATGGTGGCATGCAATCTAGTTTAGGAGTTATAGGCTGACAACTGAAGTTACATATATTGCGCTTTTTCAAACTTCGTTGCGCTATAACTTTTTTCAGCAAGTCTCACCAAGATTGACAACGAATAATGTGTATCTTTAATACCTATCGATTGAGGGTAGTGCCATGGTGGCACGCAATCTAGTTTAGGAGTTATAGGCTGACAACTAAAATTTTACCTAATTATATAGTAAGTACGTGCTACACATACATTCATACGTGCTCACATATATGGAAAACTGTTGAAAAACTTGCTAAAATCAAAAAAGATACTGTATTATCATACACATGAATTCATAGAAATCACACGTATATAAAACTGTTGAAAAACTTGTTTTCTTCACGGCTATATCACAATTGATGGATGACCCAGGGATGGAGTTTGCAATTTTAAAAGCATCGCAGGGTTGAATAAATAAATCCAGTTCGTAAGAGTATTTTCGATATAGTTTAAAATAAATCACCTACCTTAAGTTAATTTGGTAGTATGTTTCCACCAACTTTAAATTACATAGATTTAGATAAATAGCTTCGAAGTGTTTCCACCGAGCTCGTGAGTGATTTGGTGTTCGAATTTTCGTAGTCAAATGATGCACTAACTTTATATGGTGTGTGCAGCAGCTGTATTTAATTTTTTTCAACATAATTTAAAATAAATCACCCACTTTGAGGTAATTTGCTCGTATGCAACATGTATGGTAAATCATGTATAAATCAACATGATTTGCTCAAATCACCATGATTTGTCGAAATCATGCCGGTGGAAACATACTATTAAAAATACATGGTAAATAATGTATAAATCAACATGATTTGTCGAAATCATGTCGGTGGAAATATACTATTATGGCAAGAAAGGGGAGGAGAATGGTTTTTGGTTGGCATAATATTTCAACCAGCTTCAACCCCGCATTAGCAGCACAAAACTAATACACAGTCAAGCTGTGTGTACGTATACATTTTTTGCCAGATGAATAAGTCTCGTGTTTCGGAAAGAATAAATATTGTGCTGCTTAAAAATTGTGCTCGTGTGAGCAGAGCCATTGGTTCACGTAATTTTAATAATTTAATATCAAGTTAAAAATAAAAAAATGTTAGCAGCACTGAAAAAGGCCGGCCGATTTCAAGAATTTACGTAAATATTTGTAATCAGAAATTTTTAATTAAATATCAAGATGTCCTGCAATTTACAAAAAATTTTCACAACTTGTCGTAACCAACTTGGCAGGCACAATATGTATTTTAACAAAACACTAAATTTCAATGCACAACAACGTCGTTTAGTTGCTACAGATCCTGTCAAGGGCAAAGGGCCAATTTCATGGAAAAGTTTTGCGGCCATAGCAGGTGTGGGAGCAGTCGGATTAGCTTTTATGCTCTACGTAAAACACGAAAAGGAGGATGCTATTCTAAAAGAGCGCAAACGACAATTGGGCAAAGCCGCTATTGGTGGCCGATGGGAGCTAATAGATGCCCAAGGTAACTTAAAAAAGTCTGAAGACTTTTTAGGGAAATGGCTGTTAATATATTTCGGATTTACCCATTGTCCTGATATATGCCCTGATGAATTAGAAAAAATGTCTGCCGTAGTTGACGAAATAGGTAAGAGCAATAAAAGAAATTTCATTAAAGCCGTGGCGGATTATTGTGTTAGTCTAACGGCTATGTTCTGTATTTCATGTGGAATTATCAAAGCATTGTTGTTATAAATATTAATTTACAACAACAATGCTTTGATAATTCCGCACATTTTAATTACACATGAAATACAGAACATGGCCGTAAAATTTATATAGAAAATTTCAAATCGAATCGGGCAACTCAAGCAGGAATTCACCTGCACTATTTCTAACTATGTACCTACATATAATGAACAAAAATATATCTTGCTGCGGTTATAAGCTAATCTATTTAGCTGGTGATTATGTCAACTCAGTAGCCCTTCAACTGTATGTTAAAAACTTCATGTTTATATATAAAAACTAAAATAAGCAGCATGAGCTTTAATGAAATTCCAAAGTATATTTTCTCCCATGCATCCTAATGACATTTACTGCAACAACGCCATAACTAAAAAACGTGATTTTTGTGTTAATAATGTAGAATTAATAATCATATCGTCCTTCATTTTGTGTAAAAATTTCGTATAAATTTTTTGTATGCGAATTTTTTGAGAATATTTTCTTTTTCCATTAAGTTGTGAGCAAATTGAAAACTTAGTTTTTTTAGTTATGATGCTGTTGCATCAAAAGTGCGATATTTATGTAATACATTAATCGGTTGTGTTCTGTGTTCCATGCGGAATTAAAATGTGCGGAACTACCAAAGCATTGTTGTTATAAATAATAATTTGCAACAACAATGCTTTGCCATTTCCGCATAGAAGACAGAACACACCTGAATATAAAAAAGGCGTATCCCGACTTTTTTCGAAATTGCGTTTTCAACGTTTTCTAATAGTACAGGTGTAATTACGTCATCATTAAATAACTAAATAAGTTACAGTTAAAAACCATAGCTATAATAAGTGAATGGGAATGAAATATAAAAATATTTTATTAATATGATTATTTCGAACGTATTTGCTTTGTGAATCCAAATTGATTATTAGGCTAAGGTTCGTAACGTTATATTCAGAAAGAATTTGGCTTGATTAATATTCCAAGGAACAAGGGAAAAATTAACATCAACTTAATTTTTCAACGTACACAGCAGAACAGAGTAGCGCCACTTTCGGAAGCCGCTACACTTCCATCGTCAGTGCTCACGTGTATTTGCTTATCACCACTTGTGAGGTGATATTATTTTAGATATTGTTTCCAATTTAGCAATTTTTGGCGTGCTTTTAGCATATTCGCGATGTAACTATTTTTTCTAGATTTTATCCTCTTTTTATACGTATTTACTATTTTTCTTAAAATTTAAAATATTTTAAATCGTTTTTATGAACTTAAAATATTCAAACCGGTTTTTGTGAATATCAATTTGAGATGTAGAAACAAATTTTTTAAATTCTAAGAACTCGAATGAAATGAAGTAAAATTTTATTCAAACTATAGGAATACAATTTAAAAGCATTTATATCGTTTTATTTGAGTAGCACATTAATTTATAATGTTATTATTTGAATTTCTAAAAGTATAAATTTCTTTAAATTTTCTGACTAAAAATAAATTTACATTTGAAAAATTTAATTTCAAATCAATAACAACAAATTTTAATTCATATCATGAGGAATGTGAATAATTTCAATAAAATTTTATGTCTTAAACAAAAATAAAATTTAATTTTATTGAAAAATTCAAATAAAAAAATCATATTGAACAGCTATATTAAAAACAAATAACTGATTTGTGCCCACCTAAAATATTATTTTTGTATGTAAATGCTTTACTTTTTATTCCGTTTTTTCCTTCTCCTGTAAAATTCGAAAAGTCAAGATCCGCCTTTTTTATGTTAATCCGCCTTTATTATATTTAGAAGTCTCCTCAAAATTTTGAAGTTAATTAATTTTTTATATTAAGCCATCGATATATTCAAAAAATTTTATATAACTATTTTTTTTAGAAAAGTCTCCTCAAAATTTGGAAGTTCAGCCTATATTTATAACAGTTGATCCTGAACGTGACTCAAAGGAAGTCGTGGCTAAGTACGTAAAAGAATTTTCTCCAAAGTTGCTAGGCTTAACTGGTACTGTGGACCAGATAAGCAAAGTTTGCAAGGCATTTAGAGTTTATTTTTCTGCTGGTCCACGTGATCAAGATAATGATTATATTGTCGATCATACAATCATAATGTACTTGGTAAATCCTGATGGTGAATTCGTTGACTATTATGGACAAAATCGTGACAAAGACCAGTGCGTTGCTTCAATATTAATGAACGTTGCTAAATGGAATTCAATTAATAAGAAGTCTTGGTTGAGTTAGAAACTAAGCCTTACAAAACTTAATAATTTAATAAGCTGTTATATATTATACAAAACGATCTGTATAAAAAAGCTTGAATGCATTAATGCTTTTGTTAAATAAAGAAACTTAAATATGTATTGCTAGTTTAATTTATTTAGCTTAAAAATAGGAATAAATTTACACGATGAAATATTTCATTTTCCTCTTCACACTTGCAATATAAGCAAATAGAAAAAGATTCATGAAATATTTCATCGTGCAAATTCTCAACTCAATTCAGTTTGGTCGTCTGAGAGTATTTTATTTTCTTAAGATTTCACAAGAATTTGTCTGCTTTTCTGTCAAACTTGATATTTTAAGTTTGTAACCCGATAATAACTTCAACTAAAACAGTTGTGCTTCAAAATACTACAAAAATGTGGTAACGAGAAAGTTGGTTTGACTCTCAGATGAACAAACTGAGTTGAGTTGGAAACGACAACAGGGGCATTAGTCTAACTAAGCTAAAGGAGCCAAGAGTTAAGTATAGTTTTGTTTCAGCTTTTTAAAATATACTTATTAAACGTGTGTGACTTGCACATCCATGTGAAAGTGAACCCTTTTCGAACAATTTTGGTCGTTTTACTTCCGAACAATTTTTGTCGTTTTACTTCCTTTTTTCCGAAAACCTGGGATTCGACAATTTTCACTCAAACTGAATTAGTTCGAAAGTTATGACAGACGCGAAAATTTCTCCGTACACATAGAACAAATGAGGGGTATAGAAGCAAAGGCAGCAGACTCCACCATTTTCATGAAAGTGTCTGACAATGCCATATGGTTGCGTTTGATGGATGCTTCTGATCAGGCGAATCAATACAACAAACAGTCTTCACAGTAACAACCAATATCTGGAAAACGTTACATCATTCTGCTAACTCGGTAGTATTTCAACTTCATCCGGTGGTTCGAAAATAAAATAAACACTGGAAACATATCTTTGGGCCGACCGAATTTTATGTGGATTCACGCTTTTCTGCCATTGAAAGTATTCAATTGATATGAACATTTTATACTTTTTACGGATGCGAACATGGAACGCAGCAATCAGATATTTTTCGCCGGATCTTAACAATTGTATGCTTCAATTGTTTGTCATAAAGTTCTCTTTCACCTGCAAGCTTTAAATATCCCAGCAAAAAAAAAGACATGCATGTTAGTGCATGGGTTCTACTGAAAGTGAACTAGTTCAATTTAGGTGCAGAACGCATGATTTTAACACAGGCGTGTCATTGACGTGCATGGGTTCATATTTAACAAAACTGCTCATCATTGAAATGAGTGCTTAGATCCAATGCAAGTTTGATGATTCGGTTACGTTTTTGCATGGGTTCGTGAAACTCATATATAAAAAATTAAAATAAAAAACTATTGCCGGAGCTGGGATACGAACCATGCACTTCTGACTGTTAAGACAAGCTCTCTACCACTGAGCTATTGTCTTCTTATTTTTTGTTGGGGCTAAAACTTGTTTTATGAAATGTGATGATTTAATTCCGCTTTTGCATGCCTTTTTCGGTGGATATTTTATGCAATATATTACCTAGTAAAACCGCACCCTTTTTTAATGAGTTCAAAAATATAGCTTTTACGATGGTATTCAGAATGCATTCGAAGAAACAATTGCTCAAGATATCATAAAACATTCGGCCCTGTTCTGTAAACAGAATCCGAGTAATTTTCTCGTTTTCCCAAACTGAGTAATGCCCCCATTGCTGTATATTAAATCATATATAGTAAATTAATTTAACATATGATATTTTAAGCTCTAGAAAATATGAAACTGTAAAAATGTTTGAACAAATTTTGCTGTTGGTGAATTTAATTTCTCTAAATCGAGCGTTTTTAAATCGACTCGATTTACAGAACAGGCAGAACTATTTCATTTTGAACGCGTTCATATATTTTTTGCTGGGATGTTAATAAATTAATCGTTCTCATCTTATTTGAGTAGAAAACATCGGGAATTGGTCCCATCAATACAAAACTTTTATCTCTTAAAAGAGCAGATAAATGGCTTTAACACAACGTAAAACTTTTACAATAACTGAAAAAACTTGTTAAAAAACATTTTCGCAGATATCTCGAAAACGATTTCACCTAATTTTTTCCGTTTTCGTGTTCAGCGGATCCAACGAAAATTTGTTTTTGTTAAGAGAAGTAACACAATCAGGTAATTAATGCCTACCAGGTAATTAATTAATGTGTTACCTTCTTTGGGAAAGGGATAGAGTAGAGAGAACAGGTGGTGAAGTGGGAGAGAGATATAAAAGCTTAATTCATTTACAACCCTGCTATTGCGCGTTTTTTGTAGAGCATGTAAGTGCATGTTTTCAAAAATAAAATAAAAATGTTTCTTTAGGAATTCATATTTTTTTTACTTTTAAATACAAAGAAATAATTATTACTGTAAAAGTATGCAAACACACCTATAATATACAACCACGATAACAGTTTTAGCCCTCGTCCACCATGTTTTGACGTACAATAAGATAATATGGCCATAACCCTGAAAATAAATTCCTTGCTACATAAGATTTTTGTTGCTTTTTGGTTTCAAAAATTTTATTTCATAAATCGTTTTATTTGTAATTTATCCGTTTAAGATTATTTTCCATTAGAAAATGTTTGGTTTTAATTACCTTTTTCTTGTTACTACTTATTATTTTAGATGGTTATTAGATTTTATTTTGAAAATGTTACATATTTTTTATGCAACGACCGTTTTTTTTATATATGAATGTGAGTTAGTACATCTAATTAAAGTACTGTCCTGTCCTTACATTTCATTTTGTTGCAGTTTTCATCTTTCAATTTATTTATGTGTGGTTTTTCTAATATTATTAAAAATAACACTATAATTTTTTCTTTCATTATACAGTATGTATGTATGTATGTTGTGTATGTCTATATAAAAAAAATTAAAAGGGTTCAATATTTTTTTATGATTTATTTATTTGATACGGTATGTAATTATAATGTTTCTTCTCTTAATAATATCTACAAAAAATGGTTTAAGTGTTGTTTTATTTCTGTTTACTAAGCTTGTTTATTTTTAACGTTTTAATTTTTTCTTTTCAAAAACTGTACTAAAAATGACTGCATAAATGTATAGCATAGGCATTTTTAAATAGCTTAATATTGTTTAAGTTTCACGAAAAAAGTTTAAAATAGCTTAAAACCAAAAAATTAGGAAAATAATTCATTTTGGTATTTTATATATTGTTCTTTTATTTTTATTATTATCTATAATTTTTTATATGAAATTATAGCTTAAAATTGTAATTAATACATTTTGTTTATGCAATTAACTTTTGCTTAAATAATATTTTATACTCTGATAAATTAAATTTAAAAATGTACATTCGTATAAAAAGGTATAAATTGCATGCAGAACAAAATTAATGAATGTTTTAAACATTGTAAATATTATAAAAGATATTTTAAAATAAAATTAAAATGAATTAATTATAACATTAACCTAATGAAAATTATACGTTTTATTATACTATTATTATTACATATATCGTTTGAATATCAAGCCATTTGTAATTCAATCAATTCAGTATAATCATAATTCAAAATAAAAAAAGAGTCTGCTATAAAATAATCTGCATTCTGTGTTTTGAATATGGCTGCACGACTAAAGTTATTTTAAATTTTCGGTTATTGCCAAACTTATTACACATACTTGCCCTTGTTCTGGGGGTCAATCTGTAATTCGAATCGAAAGAAAATCTTTCGAATTGCAATGTAAATAACATACAACATCGAACTCTTTTCGAATCGAATTACAGTGTAAAACTCCTGTATTTTACTCGAAATAAAAGTCATGTAGATTTACCTTAATATTAGGTGTGTTCCTTTACGTGCACGCAGCTACCAAAACTTATCCATGCTTTTGTTTATTAAAAATTTTGTACCAAAAAAGCTTTCCGATAAGTTTGCGTAGCTTCGCATTCATAGAAAAACACACCTATTGTTGTTATAAATCACTTTTATAACAACTATACCATGCAAATTTGCATTATTTTCATTTTGAGTGATATATAAAGCTAGCTATACACTTTTGTTCGCAAAGCATTGTGCTTGAACGTTAAATTTAATAATTGGTGGCGAAGCATATGATGAATTTTCGATTTTGGTTATTTATTAAAATAATACAACGATGCCTGCACGCAAAATTTTTTTCATTTGACTTACTTTTGCAATTTTCGTCTAAGCAAGCTCGTTTTTACCGTTTCAAATTAAAATTATCGGACATGTCACACATTCCGATCGGAATGGTTTTAATTCTGTATTTGCAATTTTTATCGTTTTTGTTCTAGTCTTCAGATCCTGTTTACTTTGTAAACGTTTCGATTTACAGTGATAAAGTTTTTATACCCTGAGGAGTTTATTTAAACTTTTTTTTAACTTCAGAGAGTAACCCCCTCTAATACGATTCGAAAGGAAAACTGTTCAAATTTGTATGTTATTTACATTGCATTTCGGAAAGCATTTTTTTTCGTTTCGAATTACAGAGTAACCCCCAGGCTATAAAAAATAGGAAGTTACACTGATTTCTCCCCGATTTTCGAATCTATTTTGATTATTTTTAGGATGATGTCCGTATGTGTGGATTTATTTATGTGTGTGTGTGTATGTAAGCCTCTCAAGAATGGCTCAACCGATCGGAACCTTCTAGACATTGAGCTCTCACTTAAATTTCGTGAGATAACGAACCGATATATATATATATATATATATATATATATATATATATATATATATATATATATATATATATATATATATATATATATATATATATATATATATATATATATATATATATATATATATATATATATATATATATATATATATATATATATATATATATATATATATATATATATATATATATATATATATATATATATATATATATATATATATATATATATATATATATATATATATATATATATATATATATATATATATATAT
This sequence comes from Panzeria rudis, assembly GCA_956483635.1. Lineage (NCBI taxonomy): Eukaryota > Metazoa > Arthropoda > Insecta > Diptera > Tachinidae > Panzeria > Panzeria rudis. Next base: position 151,988,082 of record OY101449.1, on the reverse strand, counting down.
ATATATATATATATATATATATATATATATATATATATATATATATATATATATATATATATATATATATATATATATATATATATATATATATATATATATATATATATATATATATATATATATATATATATATATATATATATATATATATATATATATATATATATATATATATATATATATATATATATATATATATATATATATATATATATATATATATATATATATATATATATATATATATATATATATATATATATATATATATATATATATATATATATATATATATATATATATATATATATATATATATATATATATATATATATATATATATATATATATATATATATATATATATATATATATATATATATATATATATATATATATATATATATATATATATATATATATATATATATATATATATATATATATATATATATATATATATATATATATATATATATATATATATATATATATATATATATATATATATATATATATATATATATATATATATATATATATATATATATATATATATATATATATATATATATATATATATATATATATATATATATATATATATATATATATATATATATATATATATATATATATATATATATATATATATATATATATATATATATATATATATATATATATATATATATATATATATATATATATATATATATATATATATATATATATATATATATATATATATATATATATATATATATATATATATATATATATATATATATATATATATATATATATATATATATATATATATATATATATATATATATATATATATATATATATAATATATATATATAATATATATATATATATATATATATATATTATATATATATATATATATATATATATATATATATATATATATATATATATATAATATATATATATATATATATATATATATATATATATACTATATATAGGCTTTTCTTAATTCGTTTTTAAATATCATGTTTATTTATTATATCATTTATTTATTATTAGTACTGGTCGCCGTAATAAAAAATAACTAAATCTGTTTCCAAATATTGATAGCACTAAAGCTCGTCAATAGCGCTAATACACAGAAAAAATCTGTTTCCATAGTACTATTTTGTCTTTGCTTATTAATTATATAATTTTTTTTTTCTATTTTACTATAATTTCAAATTGTTAATATGTACTATGTTTCGATTTAGTTTAAAACAACTTTTTAAGTATGTAAAACTAGTTGAAATGATTTTCGGAACGAACTTCCTTATCGCACGTTGGGGTCTAGAAAAAAGTGTAAATGATTAAACAGAACCATACAAATTGTCATTAATCATACGCCGTAAAAAGCAGTCATGGGCAGCGTTGCCAAATATGCAGTTTTCACTGATTTTAGCAGTTTTTTGAAATGATGAAAAGTTTTCCAGTTTTTTGTTAAAAAAATTAGTTTTTTACAATTATGTCAGTTTTTTAAGTTTTCTATACATTAACAATTTTAGTGCTTAGCATTATTTCAGTTTTGGTTTCTTTTTTGTTACCAAACCATTAATACTAAACTATAACTACTTATTACTACCTTTTTTAATCAACAGTTTTAATTTTGCTATTTTAATTCCAATTTCTGAAGCCATAGTTTTACCCATTTTGTTTAACATAACAGTGGCAAGGTTTACTAGTACTTTTTCAACCAGCAAGAAGGAGTTCTCATACATTTAGGTCTACGAAAGTTGTGTTTTTCTATATGGAGTTTGCTATTATTGTTTGCAAGTTGAGTTCATACGTAAAAAATACTGTGCTCTTAACACGTCCTGTATTAATATTAATTCGCTTTGTCTTAGTAAAAAAACAAGTTGCATACTTTCTTCATTGAAATAGTTCGGTCTCTTATAGAATGAATATGAGATAAGACTCGACAAAACATATACCAAATCAAACGGTAGACCCCATAGAATTTGAAGCCATACAATTTTTTCAGAACTCTTAGCGAAATTTTAGTAATTCACAGAAAAAACAACACTTTCTTTTGTCGAAGAAAGTGCATTAAGTAAATAAATGATTGTACACTTCAAATAAAACAAAATCTTAAAAACAGACAAATTTTAATTATTTTTAGGTTGATTCGGAAAAAAACCAATTTCTCTGTATATTAGTAATTTTATGCGAAATATCCCATAATGCAACTCACGGACTTCCTTTTCAATTAATTAAAAAATTTATAAATTTGGAGATCCATATTTTCTTAACTGTTGCCGATGACGCTTCTGAGATGGTAAAACGTACCAAATTGACATTATTTTACGTCCGGTGCTTAGCGTTTGGGACTATATGATGTATCTCGTTATAATGGTCCAACACTATAGCGTGACCCGAGTCAATTTTCTGGTTAGATTCTCCGAATTTTAATAATCAAAATTAAGAAGTATGTTAACTTTACGTTAACCCAAAAAAAAATACCTCCAATTTTTTATGTGCAGTTTTTTCACATGAAAATCAGTTTTTTTCTAGTAAATTTACAGTTTTTAAAATAAATATTATGGCAACGCTGGTCATGGGATAGAAATTCTATCCCATGCATACATAGCTGCCAGAAATGACGATTTTTTACGATGTGGCAAAAAACGATATGACATACTGTGTTGTCATATCGTAAGTTTTTTACGATATGACAAAACTGAGGAAGCCATTTACAGTATATGGCTTTCTCAGTGTTGTCATATCGTAAGAAACTTACGATACGACAACACAGTATGTCATATCGTTTTTAGTCATATCGTAAAAAATCGTCATTTCTGGCAGCTATGATCCCATGACCAGCGATGAAATTCGTGAATATTTTTTACGATAGGACAAAAAACGATATGACATACTGCGTTGTCATATTGTAAGTTTTTTACGATATGACAACACTGCGATATGATACACGCTGCTGTCATATCGCAGTGTTGTCATATCGTAAAAAACTTACGATATGACAACACAGTATATCATATCGTTTTTTCTCATATCGTAAAAAATCTTCACAAATGGCATCGCTGGATAGAATCTATTTTATTTTGAGAACGTTTCTTTTTCATGCTCTCAGTTTTAGCCACTCATTCTCTCAACAGTGTTGCCGTTTTTAATAAAATTTCATACATTTTTCGTACGAAATTATAAGAACAAAAGAAAATAAACAATAATATGAGAGAATTTTGAAGCTACTGCCGTCGATTTAGTTTTGGGCCTGTTTATTTGACAGCGTTTTTGCCTGAAGTTGCAGACTTGGTTCTGTTTCATCATTAATTGTTATGCTGTTTTATTATTAATAAAAGGAATTTCGTTCCAACCGAGTATTCCACATCAAATCTCGTACTTTTTTTGTTCGATTATCATTGAGCTGTTGCACTTTAAAATATGAATATGGAAATTATATTTCGTTCTCAGAATTTCATTAAGAGGTTTAATAAAGTTATTTTAAGTTTTTGAATTTAAGTCCGATTTTAGTGAAAACTGTGTTTTTCGTATAATGATCCCACTCAATATATACAATTTTTCCCCCCAATAAAATAAAGTTTTCTATTTATGTATTAAAATAACACGTTTTAAAAGTTTAAAAATTATAAATATTTTAAATGGTAAAAGTTTTAAATGAGATTTATATTATTGCTGTTATTCAGCCATGTTCTGTAAACCGAATCCGAGTAAATTTATCGTTCTCCAAAAACAGATAATGACCCCATTAGAGTATTTTAAATCAAATATAGTAAATTAATTTCAGATATGATATTTTAAGCTCTAAAAAATAGAAACTTACAAAAAACGCTGGAAGAATTTCGCTATTAATGGATTTAATTTTTCTAAATCAAGCGTTTTTAAATCGACTCTATTTACAGAACAGGCAGGTATGTGATTATTGTTTTCATAATTTTAGTTTAAAAGGCTAAACCACATTAGGGTGTATATTAGGACCCTCTTTTATTTTTCGAAAAAGCGGAACAAACTTACAAAAACAACAAATCGAGGGATTTTCGAAATGTGTATTCAGTTAAAGGAAATGTAATCTTTGAAGAAAGTAGCTCACACCGCGAACTGAAAGTTATCTGCCTTTTTCTGGTTCGCTTCTTTCGTATCTGTGTATCTTGGTCACCATAGGCCTGAAACGTCCAAACCGATTTTGATTCCGTTTGTCTTGTTTGAATGGTGACGTGATGTAATGTCACATTACCTATGTTCGATGAAAACTGATACGGTTAGAAGTAATCAGACGATCGCTAGTTGATGAATGGATAATATAACATCTGGTCGAGTCGAAATGTTTTCGAGTTCGCTACATTATCTCATCAACGTTCTTTGTTCAATTTCTATTTTTGTCAGTTGTTTGGTGGATAAAGTAAAGTTGAATTAAAGAAATTCTTGCGATACTAGTACGTACTAATACGAACTTTTAGACTAAGTTCTGTTAGAGAAAGAATATGAGATACCACCGGCAAAATATATTTTATTCATTTACCAGCTAATGACAATTCGGCTTTTACAAAATTCCCATCTCTGATATTTCCGCCGCCTTCAGCTGCTATGATATTTTATTACATACATATGTACAGGAGTTTTTAATACTGTTAAACAGCATATTCTTTTTTAGTATATTCATAAAATTCGGAGTAGTCGAAATCTAAATCACAAATTATTTTGAGTTTTGATTTAAAGAAAATCGCATAACACATCATATTTCAAGTTTCAGACCGCTTTAAAGACATTTGTAAAAATACTCTTTCACTGTAGCAATATGAGGGTAGTATTTTTAAAAGAAAACTACCAAGTTTGTTTGTTTGAAGTCTGTAAAAATGAAATTTAATTTTTCTACAGTTATCTTCATCTATTCGAATATTTAGCATTTTGGTAGCATATACATAGATATTACTGGATATATGTATGTAGATATTACTGGAAAGAAAGCAAGAGAAATAGCGGCAGTTTGGATTCCGCCGCGGGACGCGGGATTCGATAACAAAAAGCGAGACAACCCCGGGTAAAGCGATACTTCTGGCAGCCCTAGTGTGTATTGAAGTAGATTTTTTCTTCTTATTACATATTATTTTATAGTTTTGTAGTTTTTGTAATTTTTGTAATATGATATTTTCGGATGAAATGCCTAAATAATAGAATGTTTTTTACTATTAGAAATCCCTTTTTATTTCCATACTTTATGACATTGATTAAATAGTTTTTTTATGGGACATCTGTGCATAATAATTTATTTTTTTATTTTAATATATATGTATATATTATTTTAATTATTTTATATATGTATGTATGTATATAAATGTAAAGTGTTTTATGTATGCATAGTAATTAAGTTTTTTTATTATATCATTTTAACTTATTTCTTATTTATCTTTAATATGTATGTATTTCTTTTATAATTTTGAATAACATATAATATAATGAATGTTAAAATTTACTTGTTGCTCATAATGCATTTTATCATTCATCGTCTTCATTATCAATCATTATGATAGAGAGGGATTCGACAATAAGTTACGTTTCATTAGATGAATCTTATTATTTTAGTTGTACAAATGTACTCTTATATAAAAAGTCCACGCTCATTCATAAATATGTAAATTGTTTTAATATGAAAGTCAAATGTATATATTGTGGAAGGTATTTCCAAACGCCAAGGTCATGGTTTTTACAATAAAAAATAAATCAATCAATAATTAAATTACGGAGTAAAAATTCTTCAAGTTTAATGTCTAAGACGTTGGTGTTGTTATAATTGTTAGTTTAATATAATAACATGGCGTCTTGACGAGCAAATTATCTTTCTTTACAAAAGTCAAAATCAATATGAAAAAATAGCACTAACATTTCTTTGACGTTAAGTACATATTAAGGTCTTAAGTCAAAAAACTGCATTTTGAGTTTTTGATTGGGTTGAACTCAATTCATTTTTTTCTCTCGTTTGGTATCAATACATAATTTAAATCTAGCACAACTGCTTTCAATCTTAATCATTTGCTCTCTAGGCAATAAATCACAAAAATTGATATTAAAACGGAAATTAAATAATTTTGAATTCAAAATTACGAAAAACTATAGATTCTGACTTAAGACCTTAATAATAAACACCAAATACTTTCTGATGTTTTATTTTTTGAAGCTTGACAAATATTATGACAAAAAATTTGCTCTCCAAGACGCCCTTGTAAGGATTTCGAATAGATCTGACAAAATAACTTCTAGTTGTAGCAAAGTTTGAAAATACTTCGCTAGAGTCGCCATTTACTTTGAATATACCTTGAGTCGCTTTATACATTTGCCTACTAAATGTCGAGATATAAATAAATAATAATTTTTTGTTCTTTTATTTTATTTTATATATAAATATATTTTTATTTTTTGTGTTTAATGGCTGCCTTTTCTAACCTCTCTATTCTAAGAAAAATAACGGCATTTTGAAATTGTCGTTTCCAATCAATTACAATCTCTACTCATTATTATTATTATTATTATCTTACGTAATCGTTGTTTTTGCCGCTTTTGCCATCTAGACAAAGACTTTCGCTAGGCCATCGGCACCCGCGCTTGCTATATATGGTTTGGTAGCATGAAACGCAACATCAAATATGCTTTCGTCGAATTTCTTGCGGTGAGCTGTGATTTCCTGCACGCAGGTCTTATTGTCTAGATTCCACAGGCGTATTGAACAATCATGAGAGCCCGATAATAAATACAAACCATGTGCATCGACCGCCAGCGATGTAACTGGTTCCAAATGTGCGACCATCGAATGCACCAATGTCCCCGAAGTGTTGTCCCAGAAGCGTATGTGGCGATCCTCATGAGCTGTGATCGTTATAGGCAATGTTGGATGTGAGATCACTTTGTTTATGAATTTCCCCGTGTTGCCAGACATCTCTTGAGCAGCTTCAAGCTTAATGATTTGCTTCCCGGTCTCAGTATCATATATAATGCAATGAGCACTGTTGTAAGCCACTACAATGTGGTCTACCTCATTGCGCACAAAGTCAACGGACGAAGGAGCACCTTCAGCATCCGAAGCTGTATAAGTGCGAAGCAGTGGTTCCTTGCTGTAGGGTGACCAGAGTTTAACCGTACCATCCGCCGAGCACGATACAATATTACTGTGCATTGTAGCTAAACCCCAGACAGCATCTGTGTGACCTTCTAAGGTCCCCGAATGTACATTCGGATCGTAACAGTCGTATGGATCTATGTTGGGTGATGGCAATTGCCAACACTCAATATTGCCATCTAAGCCTCCCGAATAACATGTGTCACCGGTAGTTGACATTCCCAAACATAAAACGGGGCCCGTGTGAGCTCTAAATGTGTACAATGGCTCAACATCGAGACTAGCTGATTTTTTGGCCTGCACCGTTTTCTGTAAATTCCATAGCTTTAACGTATGATCCTCTGAGGCTGTTATAAGCACCGGCTCTTCTGGATGGAAAATCAATGAACGAACTCCGTCAAAATGCGAGCGTAATGTGTATTTGGCATTCCAAGTCTTACGATAACCAGCTCCACCGGTTGTACCATCTTTTGCATTCGAATCGTATGAACCTTCAGAATCATTGTTGACAGTCAACTGTGCCAGCTCTCCCAAGCCCAAAGAGGCATCCACATCTTCGTCACCTCCGGCAGTTACCGCTGTTATGAGAGTACGTCGAGCAGCTGCCGAAGCGGCTGTATTAACAGTATTATTAGTTTGTTCAACATTCGATGATGAATATCCTTGATGCGACAGATCAAGGGATAATAGGTAGTTTTCACAGTTGGTTTCATTGTCAATTAGTACAATTTTGAACAATCATTTTCATCAAATTCGAATGTGTCCATTCATAAAAAATAATATATTGGAAAAGATTTAAATACACAGATATTAGGTTATAATGAAATCTAAATATGAAAATAATAAATCGTTTATTTGCCTGTCATTAAAACAAAATATTATTCTAAAAAGCCAAGATAGAACTTTAATTTAAATTGTTTCAAAAAAGCTGGTTAGAAATTGTGCAAAATTAAGAAATTTCTGAAAATTTTTAAATTTTATTTTTGGCATCGACGCATCAGAGTTAGGGACATAGCTGCATGGAATCAACTAAATACCAATTACTGAAAAATCTGTTTTTTTTAATACTCCTCTATTGTCTAGTCCCATTTTCTGATTTCGACGTTTTCAACGTTTTAGTTAAATGAACAAAAAAAAGTGCTGTGTTTCATAAATAAGCTGTTTAGGATAGAGAAAAGCAATAACAAAAACTACATCAATAACATAATAAGCACCTTCTGTTATAAGATTTATATCATTGAGCAGCTGCTCTCCCAACTCGGCTCCCAGATCTTTTTATAAAATTATTGAAAAATAAATAAAATAGTATAGTATTTTCGCATATTTGTTAAGCAAATAAAAAATTAAAAGAAGTAAGAAGTATTTATAGATGTAATATTTAGCAGGGAATGAAAGTATTTAATAGTGAATGAATACACTTTGTGTTGCAATTTACTCGAAAGAAGCTAAATTTTGGACTGCGAAATTTTTATTGCCGAATTGATAAACAAAATAATAAATCAGACAAAGAGGCGAGATAAACACGAATCAAAATTTATACATCATAATGCAGGTGAAAGGAGCAGAACGAAAATGTTTAAAATAAAATATAAAAATAATAATCAGGACCAAAAAATAAACATTATACACATTTACCTTCACTAAGCATATCTTTGCCGGTTTTTAAGCGTTTTTGTGTTTTAATGTCAGTTTCATCATTGTCACCAGTCACCATTTCTAAATCATCCGAAATTTCATCATCATCTGACATTTCTGTGGGTCCCAAAAATTCAAAGTTAGCCATAACAGCAGCTTCTGTGTCTAATATAATAGCATCGTTTGTTTGTTGAACCTTTTTCGCAGGTGTGCGACGTCCTGAAATAATTAACATATGCAACAAACACAAGAGAAAGGTTTTAGTTATTTCTAAAAATAAATTGAAACATTTAATAATACCTTCCGACTCCGAGGCCCGTTTATTGTTCTCATTTCCATTGACATTAGGACTCACATTTTCTTCTTGTTCGGCATTGTTGTTTAGTCCTAAAATCGAGCGTACGCGATTTGAACGAACATCAATAATATTATCGGTATAGCCAATTTCTGCCAAATATTGGCGCAACATTTGTCTACCCTGGCGCCAAGTAGTATTTGATACTGAACTGTAGGGAACTTCTGAGTCGGGTGCAACCTCTCCACCCAGTGATGAATCATCGGCTGATGGCTTCAATTCATTTAATTGTGGAGGATCCGTGCCATATTTTAAACGATAAAATTTAGCTCGTTCCTGCCTTAAAGCATATTCTAACATCTTAATGCGGCGTGTCAAATCCGATTTAAGACTTTCCAAACATTTTCGTTCGCCCAACAACATGGCAATGCGAGCCTGTATATATAAAATTTATCAAAATATTAAAATGTACGCTCGGATTTTTTTATGTTTATATGCAGTGCTTAAAGATTTGGTTCACATAAATACAATGTATGTACGTTAAAGCGACTCAAAGAAAAAAAATTTTGGTTACCCCTCTCATGTTAAAGATCGGTCTTTTTAATGAGGTTTCCGAAAACATTTATGGGGTCTAGCGATGACCGCCCGTGAGTTGGACCGTGTCTAAAAGAGGTCTATTTGTGTAGTTTTTTGGTATTTTCTCCCAAGACAAGATATAAAAAACATTATATCGTTTGCATAAAAACCAACATTTTTTAAGCGTTTTTATTGCAGGTGCTACTTATATTAAAATAAATTAAATTTTTTTAGTATTATATAATTTGAGACATTCAGGTATGTGATGGAAATCGATTTCGAAAACGAACCCATTTTGAAAGGTGTTTTTTAAACAATATCTCTTTATTAAATAGAACTTAGCCACAAAAAAATATTTCTTTGTTAAATATAATAGAAAGTGTATTAAAAATGACGTTTAAAAGTGATTCGCTTTCAAAATCGATTTCCATCACATACCTGGGATGAAATCGTCACATCCGTGAACGTACAACTCGCCACGTAAAAACGCCATTTTCGGATTATGACATACGTGAACGTACTGTAATTCCATACAGTTTATTCGATTGACGTGTCACGTAATTCATTTTAATACGATTGCCGATACGTTCACGGATGTGACGATTTGAGCCCTGATTGTTTATTTATTTCTATTTCTAGTTATTTCAAAAGTTCGCACGTTTCTAAGAACATAAATAAATAAACAATCACCCTTATCGGGAATAAAAGTTTACGTGAAATGTGTTCCCTTTCCCTAAAATTGTGATCGCCAATTTTGTGTTGTTGTTGTGTTACTGTACTATTTTGCTTGTTTTGTTCACCATTTTTTGTTCATGGGAAATATTTCACGTGAACACAATGAATGCCTCAAGTCAAATAATTCCTAAAAAAAAGTAAAATTTATTTTAATATAAGTAGCACCTGCAATAAAAGCGCTTAAAAAAGCGTGTTTTTTATGGAATACCGCATTGCTGATGGTATGAATGGAAAACTTGTCCAAAAGCATTCCAGATGACAAAAGTTGTGCAAGTGAGAGGACTCATGAGCGAGTTATTTCCTTTCTCTTCTTACCCATAGTTACAAGATCTTTTTATTTGGCAAGTTCAGACAAGAATTAAATTATCAGTTTACATAAGCAATTAAATTTTAGAAAATCAAATAACATAAAGGGTACGTTCGTAAATTCAGTAATTATGCAATAATGAAAGTTCCGCGCTTGAAAACAAACACTTGGCAATACTTTTTTTCGTCAAAAGTTTCTTTACACAAACACCTAACAGTGCTATCACAGATTGCTGCAACAACGGCAGCATTTGTTTTACTGTTGTAATACCGGTTGCAGACCGGTTGCACAAATATACTGCATTTACGAATTCATCCAAAATTAAAAAACTTCAAAGTCTCCAAAGGAAATGGCTGATAACTTCAAAACGGCTAGATCGACTTTTTTTCAAATATAGGATAGACGATTTTAGATCAAGTCATCTTTCAAATAAAAGAAACTAAATTGAAATCGGTCTAGCCGTATGGGATCTACGGTGCCACAGACGCAAAGATTCAAACAATACATCTAGAAAAGAGCTGTAACTTCTAAGCGGCTGGACCGATTTTCTTCAAGAGATTAAGTCGCCTTTTCAATATATTCTAAGAATTTCAAATTTTTATCTGTATCCCAACATCGGGTTCCGGTGGTGTGCCACTTTTAATTGTGTTGTAAAAGTTCAAAAGATATCCTGTAGTCAGAAAATTAGCAAAAGAGCATTTCAAAAAGTTTTTCACATACGGCGATATATGATTATAATTTATATTTCCAATTTGATCAGGAGTTGAATTGCGATATGTTAATGTTGAATACAAACCTAACAATTTTATTCACAAAAAGTAAAAATAGCAAATTCAGTGTGAACTGCCTTATTATAAATTTTTACGACCAACGTAATTTCTTGTGATAAAATAATAATGAAAGTCTTTGCGTTTACTTTATCGTATCACTGTACTTCAAAATTCTCTTAGCAATACAGCTGCAAAATATTTTTGGGCAAGAATGCATTAGATGGAATGAAACTGAACTTAATTAAGGTTTAGTTTAAGTAAATTATATGAAGATTATTTATGCAATGAAACAACTTAACTTGTGTTATTCAATATTATTAGTTTTAGTTATTTACTCAGTTTTCTTAGCCCTTAAATGCATACCGTACCATACATGGTACAGCAGTTAAATCGTTCCGTAGTCTGACAATTTTAATTAAAGCGGGGTTTTCTTAGTTTTCAATTAAAAATAAAAAGTGACTTTCGACTGTGAAAAAAATAAATATCGCATTAATTATTCCCGTTGACATAATTATTCGTGAACGCATTGTGCTTTACTTCAGCTAATTATGATAAATTTTTATGAAATTTGACACTTTGAAATAACGCCTCATAAGCGAAGTGTTGAGGTGGGTACTGCTCTCACTTCACGCGAAGCTACTGATTTTTCAAACTTAAAATGGCTCTATTATTTTTATATATTGCACTTGTAAAAAATATATTCACACACATATTAAGAAAAAATACTATTTTTAACACTCGACATTTTTAATGTCATTTTTATTATTTAAACTAATTAAAAAACTGTTTAAAAAGGTTCTGTCTTGGACGTCCGTTTGTCTGTGTGTACGGATCCTGTATGTGGTCACGATAACAACCGAAAGACTTCACTAATCGAGTCCTTTTTTCTTTTTTACGCTTCAGTATAATTAGGAATAGGAGCCTATTTAATTTCACGGTCTAAATGAGATTATGAGGCGTGCACTTTTGGATTTTCCAAACTATTTTTACTTTTATTCTAAGCAATTAATAGAAGAATAATGCTAATATTAAAAACACACATACATATTATAGGGATGTAACGATACGCCTATTTGCCGATACGATACCGATACCGATACTCAAAAAGAACTATCGACGATACCGATTCCGATGATACCGATACGCATATTGAAATTGAGTTCAAGTTTAAATTAATAAAACTCAAGTAGGGTAATTTTTATTTTATAAAAAATTACAGTGTAAGATATTATTAATATTTAAAATTGATATTAACCCAATATAAAAAATTGGAAGTAATTTTTAAGGAACTACATTTTCATTGCTTCCAAAGAATCTATATTAAAAATATGTAGATAATTAATATGAAAGCAAGTAAAATTTTATTTCAGTCATACAAAAATTTGTAATTACTTTATATTTTTAAACAAATACCCGCTTTTTAATACGTGTTTTTTAAATAAATCGATTTTAAAGACTTTTATCAACTAATATTTTTCTAAATAACTCAATAGCTAAAATTCTTCAAAACGTTTATATTTATTCACTTAAATTTACATGAAAACACAGTTTGCGTTTAAATTCGCATAAAAAGAAACAAGTTTGCGAAAATTGGAAATTTTTCATCCTTTTTCCTTAAGGAAAATCATTATAGAACGCCGAAAAAGGAATTTTTCTTTACATCGCTTGCAATTCGGTGATCCGTAATCGAAAAAGTGAACTTTTGCAAAGACAAGCATATGTAAAACTGATTAGAAATTATCCAAATTTTCTCTACTTTCGGATCGCGAGTACAACATTTTCATGACTTATTTGGAATGTCTTTTTTGCTGGGAATAACATTTAAAAAACAACGACTTGAATTTGAATTCATGGTAAAATTAACAAAAAATAATTTTTTTTTGCAAAATAACAGCGTAAAATATTATTATGTAATATTTAAAACTGATATTAATAAGATGAAAAAAAAACACGAATTGCATTTAATTCATGGTAAAATTAACAAAAAATAGATTATATGTTAAAAAAAAAAAACTCAGAAAAAATTTTTAAAGTATCGTCGTATCGACAGTAAAATATTGCCGATACCGTTGTTTTTTAAAAAGTTTTATTTGCACAAACTCACATTAAATAAATGCATCCGAAAGAAATTTTGTTCAGACAAACTACGGAAATGTTAACGAATTCGTTACGACAAACTGCCGAAATTTCTTAAAGAATTCGTTACGACTAGTCTGATTTTAGACAAACTACCGAAATGTCTTAACGAATTCGTTACGACAAGTCTAACTTCAGAAAAAGTCGAAACTTTTGGTTTGGTGGGTATACTCAATCTAAAATAGGTACTCTGTAAATATTCAATAATACAACTGCATTTAAATAAAATATTTATTTATGACTAGCTATACTGCAATTTGAAACATATGTATGTACATAAATACAAAAATGCACATGAATACAAAACATTTCTCATTCTAATGTCATTGTTATTTATTGTATACATATTAGTTTTTCATTCATTTATTATTTTTGTTTAGCCAATTGTCTGAGGTCTGAGGTTTTGTTGCATGCTGTGCTGCTGTTGAGCCACGATATTTTGGTACAACTGTTGTTATCGCCTGATTATGGAAGTGTGCTCATTGTCACGGACGGTAGTTTGCTTCGGCTTTTATGGTGTTTTGTTTAAATAAATTGTTATAATTTTTTGAAGGAAATGTAAACAAAAATTCCAAATTTGTTGTTTGTTGATGAGGAATGTGCATGTTTATGTAGTATTTCATTTCACATCATATATATCGTAGTAATACATTAATTTATTATTTTTCTTTGTGATGCATAAATTACTTTGAACGTTATATTAAATAGTATTTTTAATGAAGATTATTTTTAATTAACTTCGAAGATATCAAAGTTTTTTTTTATAAGAACTACACAGCAGCTTAATAAGAAAAAAAGAGTATTGAAGTATGTACATATCGGCCCCTTAGCGCCAAATGATCGTAAGCGACATTTTGTAAGAAACTATTTTTTTATTGAAATCAAAATTTTGTGAGCCTACCCATAGTTTAAAATCATTAAAATGTCAAATTTGTTGATAACTTTTGAAATACAGGCTGTAAAATTTGATCGTAAGCGACAGTTTATGAATATAAATCATGTTTAAATATAATAAAAAACCCTTCTACTGAAAAAATTTCATTTTTGTCGCTTACGTTCATTTGGCGCTAAGGGGTCGATATGTTCTATGTTCCACTTGAAATGAAAATAATCGCCCTTATTTTGTAACTATAGCTGTGTTCATTTACTGAAAATTGTTAACAATTGTTAACAATTTTTGATAGAAAGTGTTCATTAACTCCAAAAATTTTCAACGAGAGAGCGTCAAAAGAGAGCAACAAATTGAGACACAAAAAAATTGTTGAAAATTCTTGATAGTAAAATTTTTACTTTCAATAATTGTTCAAACAGCTGTTTTGTGTTTGTATTTACAAATCAAGTTTGCTAAAAGAAGTTGGGAAATAAAAATATTTTTGCAAAATTTAAGAAATTCTAAGTGAATGTTAATTTTTAAAGCGATGAAATATATTAATACGATAGAAAACCAATTTTTGTTTAATTTAGGACCAACCGCACAAAAATAAGATGTCTAAAGCAATGGAATTTAGCAACACAGGATCTAGTACATCAGGGCCAGAGGATGTTGCAGCAAATTTTAGTATTGCAAATATTATGAGTATCTAGATACTCGGTACTTTACACTATGGCGGTAGATAATCCAATTAGTTCATACATAAATATATTTAATGTTAATGTAAATTTGACTATGTAATTTAGACAATTAGCAGTATCTTGGAAACCATAAGAGGGAATTTCTTGAAATTAAAAAAAAGCTAATATGTACTAAATATTTCAAAATTAAAAAAATGTCAAAACGAAAAATCGCCAAAATGAAAAAGCGTTTAACGGAAAAAACACCAAAATTGCAAAAAAATTACTAAAACGCAAAAAATCACCAAAACTAAAAAGATCGCCAAAAAAACTTAAAAAAAAAACCCAAAAACCGAAAAAAGTCGCCAAAACGAAAAAAAAACTAAAACTAAAAATATCGTCAAAAACGAAAATTCGCCAAAAATGGAAAAAATCACCAAAGCGAAAAAAGCGTCAAAGCTAAAAAATCGCCAAACACCGAAAATTTGCTAAAACGAAAGTGTCAAACCCAAAAAATCGCTAAAACTAAAAAAATCAGCAAACACCGAAAAAATTCCCAAAACCCAAAAAAGCGCCAAAACTAAAATAAATCTCTAAAAAATCGTCAAAAAGTAAAAAAAACGTTAAAACAAAAAAAAAACGCTAAAACAAAAATATTGCCAAAACTAACGAAAATACACAAATAAACATACGTTATTCTGGCATATTCTGTGTTTCACAAAAAATAAAATAATGTGAATTTTCTTGGCATTGTTGTTATAAAAAATTATTTATAACAACAATGCTATGAGAAATACACATAATTTTATTTTTTTGTGAAACACAGAACATGCCAAAATGACGTTAACATAAAAATATTTCTGCAACTTTCGATTGATAATTGGTCCCAAAATGTAATCCATATATAAATTTTTTAAATATTGTACTTCATTACAAAATAATTTGTTTTTGTTTTCATTACCTCAAAAGTTTAAAATTTCAGATATGTACCCTTTTTTCAATTTCTTATTCAATTTTGTTGAAAAGAAATAATAATAAATGCCGAAATCACATTATTTTTATAGTAATAGGTACATATATTACATTTTTCCACATATAGGAGTAGTTATTAAGTACTCATATATACCTATATATTATAACACTATTTTAGCTTGAAAATTTTGGATGGTAAAGTGTTCATTTACTTTTTATTATTTTTGAGAGTAATTTTACAAAATTCCTTTTTACTCTCTCGTTGATGGAAAGTGATAGGAAAGTAAATGAACAAAGCTTATGTATTTGTAAACGTCACCTCTCCGACACCAAAAATAGGCAGCTTTTTACTCGTTGTAGATCATAATTCTCTACTATTGACAGCTACTGGCGGTTCTTCTTTAAGGGCTAGAAAATTTAAAAAACTTTTGATATTTTTTTGTTGTCGACAACGAGTGGACAAGTGCAAAGCTTCTGATGTCGAGTGGACTTAACGTCGTCAAATAGTTAAAAATTTAAGAATTACACATACAGATTTGCCTGTAGAAGTGGAAAATAACTTCAAGCATAATTTTTTCAATTGTCTCAGGTATAATTCAATAAATTATGTACACACATGCACATTGGATATTTGTATGTACATATTTCATATCATATTAGATATTTCTTGTGCTTCTTGAATTAAATGCTTAAAATATCTTTTTGTAAAAAAAATATTATTCCTATAAGTTAAAAGGAAGGAAAGCATTCATACAATAATAAATTAATTGTAGGTGCATATTATAATTCTGTTGTGATGTCAGTAGAAATATGCATCTCAAAATAAATCCCTTTTTTCCCTTGGTAAGGAATATTAATTAGCAAATCGCTCTGATTAAGTTTAAATTAACAAAAATATTAAATTCCAGAATAAAAATTATATGTATGTTTATATATTACAAATGCTATCTAATTCAGAGTGTGCAAACAAACAAAACTTTTCGCAAACGTTTCATCCGAAGATACAAACTTTTAAAATATTTTCAATCGTTTCGTACATGAGCAAAACCATGGTAGAATAATATAACAGGTAGCCGCATAACTAATACAAATGTACATTTTGGGAGAGAAAATGTCAAACATTAATAGAGAGGGTATGTGTGTGTTTGTATAACAGAAGCAGCAAACATACGTGTGTTATTGTGTGTGCACGTAGTTATTTCACATATACACAACATTTGACAGTTTGTACCATGAAAAAGGCAAATAAAAAATATTCAGCTGGCGTTCCAGGGCTACCTTGTATGTTATTCTACTATGAGCAAAACCAAAACAAATACTCTTGCGATGACAAAGATTGCAAACAATACAATTGGCTTTTTGAAGATTGTTATTTAACTTGTTCATTAATGACATTGGTAGCTGTTTCTTGAAATCGAGGTATCTGCTATATGCCGATGATTTGAAATTGTTTATGAAATTGGAATCAACTAATGACGCGCACATTTTACAAATTGGGATTAATAGTCTAAGTGATTGGTGTCGGCTTAATAGTCTGAGTCTAAACATTAGTAAATGTGTACACGTCTCCTATCACAGGTCTCTGGCTCCCACTGTGGTTGTCTTTAATATTAATGGTATACATTTTAACACGTCAAATTAAAATTTGGACTTAGGGGTGATCTTTGACAGCTCTTTGTCTTTTGCACATTATGTTAAATTTATACTACCCAAGGTTTTTTGAAAAGAAGTTGCTCTGAGTTTGTTGACCCGTACACACTCAAGCATATCTATACTTCGTTTGTAAGATCTAAGCTAGAATATGCTTCTGTTATTTGAAGTCCTCACGTCTCTAATATGATTTCTCGTGTTGAAAGAGTTCAACGCATTTTTATTAAACTTGCTTCACGTATGAGTCTAAATGCCTGTTCATAGGCTTACGTACTCTAGAATCGCGTATAATAGTTCAATCGGCTGTATTTGATTCTATTCATTGCCCTGATTTGCTTTATATGGTACCGTTTTATATACCTCCTAGGAATCTTAGGTTGTCTAAGATATTTGTTGTAACCCTTCACAGGACTAATTATGCACTTAATGGTACTTTAACACGTGCTTTTGTTCAGCTCAATGAGATTAATTTCAATTTACAAAAAGTTTCTCAATCTTTTATCGAATTCGGCACTGAGAAATCTGAGTTTAAACTCCTACTTTTTAGTGAAATAAAATAACTGTCTTAATAGAGTTCTGCTGTGTACGTTGAAAAATTAAGTTGATGTTAATTTTTCCCTTGTTCCTTGGAATATTAATCATGCCCAATTCTTTCTGAATATAACGTTACGAACCTTAACCTAATAATCAATTTAGATTCACAAAGCAAATACGTTCGAAATAATCATATTAATAAACAATTAGCTACTGGCTTGAGCTTTTCACATGTTTACATGTTCATATATACTTAAGTATAAAATCAAACCAAAAAAGTTTGTCTAGAGTAGAACAAAAATCAGAAAAATGGGAATGAAGAAAAATAAACCGATGGCAACGCTGGAAAAGTGCACTTTAAAATCAGCTTGAGAGTGATTTAATTCTCGTATTCAATTTTCACGAAAAAGTTGTATATATAAGAATTAAAATCACATTCAACAGAGCCACCTGACAAGTGGCGGTAAGCAAATACACGTGAGCACTGACGATGGAAGTGTAGCGGCTTCCGAAAGTGGCGCTACTCTGTTCTGCTGTGTACGTTGAAAAATTAAGTTGATGTTAATTTTTCCCTTGTTCCTTGGCATATTAATCATGCCCAATTCTTTCTGAATATAACGTTACGAACCTTAGCCTAATAATCAATTTAGATTCATAGAGTAAAATAGTTTGGAAAATCCAAAAGTACAGGCCTCATAATCTCATTTAGACCGTGAAATTAAATAGGCTTCTATTCCCAATTATACTGAAGCGTATAAAGATAAAAAGGACTCGATTAGTGGTCTCTCGGTCGTTATCGTAACCACATACAGGATCCGGACGTCCAAGACAGAACTTTTTTAAACAGTTTTTTTAATTAGTTTAAATAATAAAAATGACATTAAAAATGTCATGAGTATTAAAAATAGTATTTTTTTTTAAATATGTGTGTATATATTTTTTACAAGTGCAATATATGATAATAGTAGTAGTTTCGCGTGAAGTGAGAGTAGTATTTTTGTCGTCTTAGTCTGTAAGGATTTGTTATCCATAGACTGAAACAAATAAACAGTTTTGTCTTATGTTGGTGTGGGTTCAGCCTTATACAACAGTGCATTAGTTCTTATGAGACAACCCATATAAACAAAACAACTGCAATACTGTCTGTTTGACTTAGGCTGAACCCACACCAAATGAGACTAAACAGTTTTTTTGACTAATACGACAACAGAACATTAGTTCTTATGAGACGACACACAACATTTTTTTATGTGCGTTATAATCATACGAGTGTGTTTGGCTTATAAGACAAATATGTTTTGTCTTATTTGGTGTGTTTTCAGGTTTAGGCTGAACCCAAGTGAAATACACTTGTCTGATGCTAGCCCACACCAAAAAAAATACGTCTTATCAAGTTTTTGTCTTAAAAGACAACCGGTAATCAGGCAGCAATGCGACCATGTTTTTTGTATTTTTTTTTCGTTTTTTTGACTTGTCTTAATTGGTATAAGTTACATCATAAGAAAGCACGCAGTCGTGTGCAACGAGGTTCGTTTAAGTCTGTTTTGTCTTACTCTGTGTGTGTATGTTGTATCAAACCACATGTATTTCCTGCAACCAGTGCTTTTGCGCAGTAAGTCTATGTCCATACGAAGCAACTTTTGCTTCTGCAACTTTCTTAAACTTTTGCTTCTTTCTTTCTTGTTGCGCAGCTTTGTTTTTTTAAAATAGATTTTGTTGTTGCTTAATATTAAAGAAGAAAACAAAAGAGAGTTGCATGTACATGTAGCAGTGTACCAGCGTTGTCAACTCAGTGCTTTTCGCACCATTTTTAGTGCTTTTTCAACTTTTCGACGCGAAAAACTTTGGAGTTAGTGCTCGGTGCTTTTTAGTCTAATATTTGGTGCTTTTATTTTTTGACGGTGGCGCTAAACCCAAAATTCAAAAATTAATTTTTTTTAACTAAAAAAGGGTTTTCAAGTGTAAAATTCTTTGCTAATACAACTATGTATTTCCTCGTTTTTTGAAGTCTTGCAGAAGAATGAAAAAATTGATTTGAGCAATCAAAGGTACTTCATCTTTTTTTGTCTAACCCCATTAAAACTAATTTTTGTACGTATTTCGTTTGCTTGGCACTTCGTGAAAAATTTCCGTGAAAACTTTCCGTTTTCAGGAAATTTGACATAGATAAACATATGTATTTATATTCTACTTTTATGTGCGCATCATGTGGCGTAAGAACTAGTCCAATACTTTTTATGGTTTCTTTTTATAGCAGGGTAACCTCGGGCATCCCGGCCATTTTTTGAGAACTGTTTGTCAGGTTGCAGTCTCCTCCTAATAAGTATTGATTAAACTTGACATAGCTTCCCGCTAGAAAGTGCTCTAAAATGCCAAAGTATCCTGAAAAAGGTATTTGTAATTTTCTTTATTTTTTAACCGACATCATGAATTCGTGTGTATTTTTTTATGTTTGTATTGGAATAACTATCATTTGTGAACCGATTTGCAAAGTTCTTTTTTGTTTGAAAGGGTTTTACCATTTTTTTTTAGAAAATCGGTGAGAAATTCGCTCCCCCCAATCAAAACTCTGCCATTTGTAAACCGATTTTTTTAAGGGTTTGCCTGCAGTTTTGTTGCATAATTTTGTTTTCCAAAAGTTGGTGGGAAAATTTACTCCACCAAGCATAAGTCTGTCATATGTGAACCGATTTTTAAAATTATTTTTTCGAAAATCTGTAAAGCATTCTCCCTTCTCCCGGAAATATTGATTATCGCATTTATGAACCAATTTTAAAAATTTTTTTGTTTCAAATGAATTGCTTTCAGTTTGATCACATAGAAGTGATCGGGCTGACAAAATGGTGGCCCGATATATTAATTATCACATAACTCCTATATTTCTTAACAGATTTTCAAAATATTTTATTTGAAAGGACATAAAAGGTTTGGTACTATGAAGAATTGCGGGCGGAATTCCATTTGTAGACAAGCACACCATTTGATCTAAAACAAAATAGCGTTGTTTTTGTAATCTGGTACACAAGATCTTTGCATTGAAATCGGTTTTTTTTGACATATGCAATTATATTTATTACAGAGTTAACTACAACTGCCACGTCTTTATTGTACAAAGTCTTTGACTACGAATGAAAATAGTTTTTTCTTTATGATAACCCGCTCGTTTCTATGAAAAACCTGTATCAATAACTATGATGATATGAATTAATATCGGATATTAAGCTCTAAAAAATAGAAAACTACAAAAAGTCTTTAAAAATGTTTCCTTTAGTGGATTTAATTTTTCTTAAATTGGCTCGATTTACTGTACCGGCAGGTATATAAAAACTTTTTTAAATAAAACTAAAAAATTCAAATTCAGTGCCTTTTTTCAAGAATTACGCGTCTTTTTTACTTGTTTCAGTGCTTTTTGAAATCTAAAAGATGACAACGCTGCAGTGTACCCCTTCCCAATCTTCTCACTTCTCTCTCCCATATACTCAAAAGTTGCGCAGCAAAAGTTGAATCGTATGGACATAGACTAAAGCTTAGTACTCTGTTCAAATTTGCGAAAAATGTTGATCAACATTGGTTTTTTCATACGAAAAATATGACAAGTAACCAAACATAAGTAGCCATTGAAAGTATGCTGCAATTGAGTACGTTTATAAAAAAACCCAATGTGTTTGTTGTGAATTCCACACGAAAAAAGTGGTACTCATATTATTTCGCCTGAAGACTCGAAATGTTGTAGAAACATTTCATATGTTTTTCACAAAATAATTAGAGTATTACTTCTGCAGCAATTTTTCGTAAGCAATTCGTGTCGATTTTTTTTATATGAACTTTTGAGAGCATTTCGCACGAAATGATGCGGTTGGTCTCACTTGGTGTGTTTTCAGCCTTAGACTGAACCTACGCCAAATAAGACAAAACTGTATTTGTGACTTATACGTAAACAGAACATTAGTTCTTAAGAGGCAACACACACACACACACCATAGTAAAAAAAACGAAAAATACAAGAAACATATTCGCAATACCGGTTGTCTTTTGAGACAAAAACTTGGAAATATGTAATTTTTTGGTGTGGGATAGCATCAAACAAGTTTATTTGACTTGAAAGACAAAAAAGTTTTGTCTTTTGTTGGTGTGGGTTCAGCCTAAGGAAACGACATATACATATGCACGTTCGTTCATAAATAGTTATGTATAGTTATAAATATATGTATAGTTATACAGTTATATTTAGATAATTTGTGTAAATATGTATTGAATTAATGGCATCTGTATTTCAAGAACTAAGCAATAATGATTCCTTCAGTTTTAAACAACGCAAAACTCATACACAAACACATATTCATATGACTCTAATTAACGTTTTTATAGCAGGGAATCAGTGAAGCGAAATTAATTTAATTGATCATCCTAATGAAAGTTTGTGGGTATCTAGGTATTTTAATAAAACAACCCACTTGACCTGAGATTCGATATAAACGATAAAAACCATTCGCGAAATTGCCGAATATTTTTCAAAATTTAATGTATCGATTTGCAGCCACACGATCAAGTTTTTCACACACACTGCTTGCGAAAATTCATTTTTGTTGACAGCTGTGACGTAGGCGGCACGCAACTTGAAAGCAAGTTGAAAGTAATGTTTTAAAAAACAAAAACAAAAAAAGCTGTGGCGGCAGAATATTTATATAATAAAATTGTAATCAGCTGTTTTCTTGAACGTAAATTGAAACATTCAACTTGAAAGAGAATTTGAAAGCAAGTTCGTTTCAATTTTTAAAAGTATGAGTGTATTGGTAAAAAAGTGTGAGTGTATTAAAATTAGAAAGGCAAAACTTGATCGTGTGGCTGCTAAGTTAATTGCAAGGCATATTCATTACAGGTACCACCATAACTAAAACAAATACAACACCAAAAAACACATGTATTTTGTTGGTAGGAATACCCCAGAAATATGTCAAATTCATTAAGTGTGAGTCGCACGCATTCATAAGCTCTCTCAAATTTACTAACACATGCCCGTTGTTGATAGAAAACTCCCAGCCATGTGTCAAAATCTATTGTCTGTGTGACGCACACATTCTCAAATTTACTAAAACAGCTGTTCTTGTGGTGGTACCTGTTCAATATACCTTGGTTAATTGTCATTATTTTCTTCTTTCAATACCGTTTTCGCAATATTTATCTCAAGGTAGATTGAACAGGTACCACTCATTCCCAACTCTTCACCTTAAATGACCAAAACATCGAGATGATTAATGAATTCTGCTACCTAGATAGTCAGATATCACCAGATGGAGGTGCACGAATTGACATACATACCTCATAGAATAAAAAAGACTAAAATGGATTTTGCTAGTCTATACAAAATTTGGCGTTCTAGCCAAATTAGTACTAAGCCAAACAAAGCTGCGTCTTTTTAAAAGTAATGTCCTATCTGTGCTATTGTATGGATGTGAGACTTGGCTAACCATCACTGAAATTGATAACGAACTACAAGCTTTTATTAATAGATCAGTGCGTTATATACTACGAATCTGGTGGCCTGACAACTGGATTTCAAACGTTGAGTTGTACCTATACTATATGAAATTCGGCAAAGAAAGTGGAAATGGATTGGCCATGTCCTACGCAAACCAGCTATTGATATCTGAAGGGAAGCATTTGACTGGAACCCTCAAGGAAGTAGAAGACGTATTAGACCGCGAGGTAGCTGGAGACGTTGTCTTGAAGATGAGATAAGTCTACATCCAGGAAATTTATTATGGAATAGGGTAAAAACCCTTAGCTCAAATCGAAATGATTGGAATAATTTTGTATTGGCACTATGCGCCCACGATATGGCGTAAAAGCAATTAATAATAATATAATAATGATATATGAATAAAAACTAGAGCTGTTATGCTAGCTCTATCACATCGTGATCTTCCATTTAGGGCTGTTCATAATGATCCTACACAGCTTAGATGGGGTACGTTTTGCAAATTTCGCAATAAAGCTAAATCTGCAATCAGGAAGGAGAAAAGGAAATACTTTGCTCACATGTTTGGAAAATTGGATTCCTCTGGTATGTGGAATGTAGGGATTCTCATGAAATGGTATATGATGGCGATGTTGATTATATTAATGGATATTTTGCTACTGGTGCAGGCACCAATTATTATGACGGTACTGATGACAATGGGTTTAGTTTTGCGGGTTTTACGATTCATTGGGCTCTTTTTCTTTTCATTGTGTTAGTGAGCTGGATGTTTTGAAGGCACTAGATAAGGTTAAGTCAAAGTCGGTTGGTGTGGTTAATGTTACAATCCAATTCTTGAAACTTATTTATCCCCATATTTCTCACGTTATTTTGCATCTAATAAATACTATCTTAACTACATCAGTCTAGCCTTCCTGCCAAATAGACCGCCAGAGTAGTACCTATACCTAAAACTAAGAATATTACTTGTCCAGCTGACTTGAGAGTGTACAGAAAATTGTTTTCATTAATTTTTTTTAATTTTGAGAAATATATGTTAAAAAAAATGTTTAGAAAATATAAATATTGTTATTTATACATAAAAGTGTTTATATGTTTCAATATTTTTGTAGAACAATTGCTGGCATAAAGTATGTGCTACGGCTGCTCAGCTGACTCTTGTCTATCCATTAACAACAGAAAAATTATTGTCGCTAGTTAACCGAAAGCAAATATCGTTATAAATGTTAGTGAATAACAAATTCGATAGATTTTCGTTATATTTATTTTAACGATACGATTATCGTAATTAAAGTTACAGAATCTTCATTTGTTGTAACAGTGGCGCGAAATTGGAACTTTCTCCCATATGAGCTACGTATTTTTTCTCACAGCAATAATGTTTTTCGCCTTAAACTTTTAAGGTATTACCAGTGAATGATGGTCAGGTTAACGGACATATAATGCTTCATCGTATCTTAGTGTGTGGTCTTACCATATTTCTTTATAATTGAATTAAAATTAAACCTTAAATGGCTGGGGAGCCCTCAAATGTTGTGATATTTAATACATATTTTTTTTATATTTATGACTTTATTTATAAAAATATTTCAGATACATAACAGATTAACAAAACAAATTGTCATACAAGTTTGTTTTGTGAGCCTCTTATGGATCGGATTTTTTTATAAATTGGCCGCTATTATATACTTATATCTTTATTGTCTGTATTTACTCAGAACATATCAAGTACTTTGTAATACATTTTATTTGGCCTGAATGGCTTAGTATTAGTATATATGAAATAAATAAAAAATATAAAATGTGTATCAATTTGTAACCGGATTTTTGAAGCAAAAAAACATATTGTGCATATCTAGAGAAAAATATCTTTTAAGCCATGAATGTTTCATCAATATTGGTGGACAATAAGATACTTAAAAGTGTACGACAAAAAATTGTGTGGCCTACTTATATATAAGATAATTTTTTTTTGTCGAAAGAACATTGATAATTTTGCCTTGAGTTCGGTTTTTAGCTTAATTTTTCAATTAAATTATATTTTTAGCCCCCGACCAAAAGAGGGGTGTTATAAGTTTGTAGCTTGTGTCTGTGTATCCGTGTACTTGTGTTTCTGTACAAGTCATCGTACAGCCCAAACGGCTGGACCGAATTTGATTTGACTTGATCGAGAGTGTTCTTAGCTATGTTTGAAGGAAATCGGTCAAGCCGTTTAGAAGATATCACATCTTTTCTGGAAGTTTCCTGTTGAGTTTATGTCTTTGACACCGTAGCTCCCAAAAGGCTACAACGATTTTAGTTTAGAACATTTCGTTTGAAAGGTGACTTGATCCAAAATCGTCTAACTCGTTTTTGAAGAAAATTAGTCCAGCCGTAACCCGGTTTATTTGTAACCGGTTTTTTAGCAAAAAATATATTGTGCATATCTAGAGAAAATTACCTCTTAAAACATATAGGTTTCATCAATATCGGTGGACAATAAGATACTCAAAAGTGTACCACAAAAAATTGTGTGGCCTATTCATATATAAGATCATGTATTTTCTTCAGGGGTTTTTAAAATTTTTAATTTAACGTTACTATTTAGAGATAAATGTGAAGCACGTAGACATGGAAAAATTTGACAGCGCGGAGAGTTGAACTGGCATATTTCGATAGCTCCCGCTATTCTCGTCAGAGTTCTTTACAGCGTAGATCTCTCGACCAAAGTGGGTAGTTTGCAGTCAAGAGTTGAATGTCATTTACCTTTAATCCATTCATACTGTCACTCTTAGAACTGTATTTCATTTGATAGTTATTGATATTCACTTTTTCTTTATGTCTGGTGTTAAGTTTCTTCTTATTTCTCTATTCTAGTATGAATTAGAGCATGCAAAAAACCGGAACCGAAAATCGATTAACCGGTTTTTTACCTTTCTGAAAATAATGTATGTTTTCAAGTAATTCAACATGCCGGTTTTTATGTGTGGATTAACCGGATTTTTTCACGGAAAATAATTTTCTAGATTTTGAACAAAAAAAGAAAATGTGTAATGCTTATATTTAAAAAGAATATCCCAAATGGTATTTTTTCATTTTATTTTTACCTTTATTTTTGCGAGCGTGTACATATTCTATTCTATTCTATTCAAGTTTAATTAAAAATATGCAAAAAATCAGTTGAAATTTCATCTTCAATATTATTCTAAAAACATGTTTAGACCTTATTAAAAAAGCTGCGCTTGAAGTTATTTCTCTAAAAGTTATAAAAATCTGAATAACTTTGTTTTTTATTAATTGCTTACTTGATTTAAAAGAAAAACTTTAATTACTATTGATAACGCATTCAACTTTACGGCCTTCTTTTCGAAAAAAAAACTAGCTGCTCGGCTGGGCCGAATTACCGCACGTGATCGAAAATTTTCTTTTTTGGATTATGGCATAGGATAATCGAGTGCATGCTGCTTAAATTCCACTTGTTAGCATGTTTTGCCAAAAAAAGCATTTGAACATTACCAATAAACCTTATTAAGAGTCGTCAAATCGACTTGGTTGTTGAACCAGCTTAAACAAACACAAACATTTTCTTTATTGTATTACAAATTCTTAATCAATTCAACAACAGGTGTAAAACAGACTTGGTACACTTTCTAAAAATGTCAATACGTTAGCTATCGAATGCGGTAATCCATCCATTCGATACATAATGAAATTTTACTCGATAACGAATGCGGTAATTCGGCTCCTGGTTTCTCTAAGCCAGTTCTTCGAGTCGAAATGGATTTTATTGCTTTTATCGTATCGTTTGACAATAAAGCCTATTTTTGGTGTTTCCTTTTGGGGAGAAAATGAATAGTGCCGATGGTTTACGACTCCTCCCACCTTACATATCAAAAAGTTTATTGCGTGGTTTACTTTATGGACAATTAGTAATAAAGTGAAAATTTTGTAAGTATCGATCCAGTAGCTTAAATTCTAATAGATTTCAAACGAAAATTAAAAGTACCGGAAGCCCAAAATTTTACCTCATTGTAGCATTTCAAAAATTGTTCTTTCATGCAACCTTCGTCTTGAAGTTCTGAACACAACAACAAAAATAAATCATCCAAATCTTCTTTAGGAAATAACTTTTTTTGTCCATCGATTTTCATGATGTATGGCTTATTTTGAATAACAATAATTAATTTTTATTTTATTTTTTATTTTTTATTTTTATTTTATTTATTATTAGTATTAAAAATACTTTAACTTTTCTACATATATAGGTATATACAATAATTTAGATTTTTATGAATTTACATTAAATCTCACAAAGTTAACACACTTTTTTACAAAAACAGTATCATTTCTTTCATTTTTCATATTGTTTGGCAAAGAATTAAATAGTTGAAGGCCTTTATAAAATAGTGATCTCTGCATTAGCTTTGTGGTAGCCCTCTGGATACGAAAATCATCGGCATTTCTAAGTCCGTATGGTTGGCTCTCACCCACATAATTTATTTGTTCACATAGATATTCCGGCGCATCCCCTCGTTTCATTTTTCTAATAAATTTTAGAGTGTTGAATTCTAGTCTTTGTTTTATATTCATCCATTTAAGATTATCTGGCATTGTATTTATATGAGTATACCGGTCACATTTTAAAATTATTCTCATTGCTTTATTTTGTAATTTTTGCATTCTTGCTAGTTGACTTGCGCTCCTGCATGTATATAAAACTGTTGATCCAAATTCAAAATGGGGCTTAATTATTGTTATATATATTTATCGCGGTGGTTTTTGATATTTTACACCTTATTCTTCTAAGGAAACCGATTTTTTTACAAATTTTTTTACATGTATAGTCTATATATGTTCATTAAACTTTAGTTTTTGTCTATTATAAATCCGAGATATTTTATATGCTCAACTTTTTCTATTACTGTGTTATTAATTTTAAATGAATCATCGGTATTTATGTTTATTTATATTATTTTTGTTTTATTTTCATTTAGTTTTAGTTTGTTCATTTTTAACCAGTTGTTTATTTTATTTATGTCATTAACAGGTAAAGCCTTAAATTATTTATGAGTTTAACTCTGTAAGAGTTAATCAAATCATAAAACTACATTAGGATAGTTTGCAGGTAATTGTGTCATGCATCTCTTATTATTTTGTTGATCGAAATATTAGACATGCCCATAAAAAATTATAGATGATAGGAAAAAACTGAGGACACTATTTTTTAGCACATTAAACTGTAGTTTTGTTCCAAAAGGGAATTTCACTGTCGGCCTGTGTAATTAAATTACTTTAAAGCCTTTTATTTTAAGGAGTTCGGCAAAAAGCTGTGCTCTGTTGATGTTCGGCGTTCGGTAAAATTTTCACCGAACATCGAACTTTGTAAAATTGTAGTCCTACAAAATACTATCAAAAAGTACTACGCACTGTCAATTTGTTAATTTTGTATTTATTAAATAAATAAGTCATAGCTAAAAAAGTTAAGTTGAAATTTTTCTTTTCAATAAAAAAGTTCGGGTTTTGTTCGGTATCGGCTCTAAAATTTTTACCAAAGTTCGGGTTCGGGTTCGGTCTGAAAAAAATGCTATCGGTCAGACACTTTATTCATAATAAAATTATATTCTTCTCTCAGAGCTGCGAAAGAATGCAATCAATTTGATTGCAATCACATGATTTCATCTTAATGATTGCTAGTTTTTGATTGCAATTAAAATCGTAAATTTGATTTCATGATTTCAATTTGAAATCATGAAATCATTTCAATAAAAATGATTGCAATAAATTTTTTGAAATCAATTTCTATATTAATGATTGCAATCAAATCCAGTGATTGCAATCAAAATGAAATCAGAATCAAAATCATCGTTTTCTTCAAATGATACTCATTTTTCTAGAAATAAAGCTTACTCTGATAATTAAAAGAAGCTGCATGAAATGGCTAACTAACCTACGTTTTGGTACGTTTTTTATACAATTTTGTTGGACTTACACTATAGTAGTGATTTCAGGGAAAGTGATTGAAGTCAAATGATTTCAACAAAACTTGATTGCAATTAAATTGATTGCAATTAAATTGATTGCAATTAAATTGATTGCAATCAAATTGATTGCAATCAAATTGATTGCAATCAATGATTTCAAAATGATTGCAATCACACAAGATTGCAATCTTGACATGATTTCAGTTTGAAATCTGAAATCATTTTGAAATCAAAGAATGAAATTAAGTTTTTAGTATTTGTTTACTCTTGTTTTTAGATGCAAAGCTCACATTAAGCTTTTTAGTAACATGAAAAGCTCATGACCAAATATTTATTTGATGCTCCCAAAAGTATGCACGTTTTTTAGTAATTACTGCAAATGAAATCGGTAGAAAATTGTTTTTCAATTCCACTTTGAAATTTAAAAGTGATTTGATTACGAAGAAAATTTTCGTTTTTAATTTTCTGAAGAAGCAACTTACGGAATTGAAACCACTTCCGATTGGAATGGTATTCTGTGACATGGCTGATTAATTCGTGGTAATCGGGTAAATTTGTCGTCTCCATCATATTATGCTCGTTGCCTGCTTTTGGGCTTAAAGCCACTCTACCTGACTACTCTTCATTCTTTTATATTTGTCTTTAATTTAATCAATGGTATCACTGATTGTGAATATTTATTTAATCTGATTTATTTTTGTATACCTTTTAGATCTCTCAGGTTCCATAACTTATTCTTTGTACCTACACATAGTACTAATTACGCTATGAATGAGCCCATTATACGAGCTTTAAGTACTTTAAATAAGTTAAATAATATTGTTAATTTAGATGTTTCTTTGTCTCAAGATGATTTTAAATTGTGTCTAGAAAATAAGGAATTAGTGGATGTATTGTTAGACTAAGATTTTATATTGCTAGCCTGTAAGGATATTGTAATCCATTTGGTTAAACTATATTAAATAAATAAAAATTAAATTCAAAAATCTAATTTTTTGTATGTACACATATGTACATATGTATATATATGTTTCTATGCAATACAATTTTTTAGGATTCTACTCACCTGTAATTCTGCACGGTCTACATCCCACTGAGAACGTTCTAGTTCAAAACGAGACCATTCATGTTGAATAAAATGTAAAATACCGGGTATTGTGTATTGTGGTGTGGCTTGTTGATTGTTGGCAATTGAAGTGCCGCCGTTACCATCGTCCACATTGCCAGTAGAACCAACTGCTAATCCACTGGTGTTAGAGATATTGTTACCACCAACTAAACCAAGGCTAGAATTAGGGCCTAAACTGTTGTTAGCTGAGTTACCAATGCCACCAGCACCTCCACTACTTCCACCAAGACCAACAGAACCACCCAGGCCAGTGCCAATAACTCCACCACCGCCGGCACCTGTACCACTGCCAACAGGTTTATTGTTTATGCCAGTCGTGGCTCCTGAATTAGTACCCATTTGAGTTTTTGTTTTATGTTCTTTATTAGCTTCTATTTTTTGATTTACGTTTTCTTTTCAATATGAATTTTATTTTTGCAGATTTGACAACAAATAAAAAATGTTCCGTATATTACTCGAATTATTGCTATTTCTTATATTTTTGTTTTATTGTTTAACTATTTATAATTGGTGTTGTGAAGTTCTTATTTTTTGTTTCATGCAATTATTGCTTGTTTAGTTGCTCAGTTTTTTTAATGACACTTGGAAAATATTTTATTATATATATATAATCTATTTATTTATTAAAGACACTATGTCCTTTTTTAGAATGTAATAGATGTATTTATTTTTGGTCCTGCTAAAATGTATAAATTTTGCAGTTGTGTGGAAAAAACGTAATGGGCACATATAATTTTGATTTCATTCATTATATGTATCTGCTTATAAAATTATGCACCCATTAACGGGTATTTTTTCTAAAACACACAACTACTTTTTCTTTTGAAAATCTTGTCCATTTTGGTTGCTTTAGACGGCAACTATCATAAAATAAAAATCACCGCAAGCAGATATTAAATTTAAACTTGTCACATAAACCTACACTCATCCACTATTGACAAACACATTATTCCACTTCTCCAAAAACTTGATAATTATAATTAGTTTTTGCACAACATATTTGAACGGCTTAAAATATTTCTGATCCTATGCATATTTAAAGTATGTACTCTATACTATTAATATTCATTTTAGTCAATTAATAGTTGAAAATAAATCTTTCAAGCACAATAGAAATTAGAGGAAAATAGAACTAATAATTTATTTTCTGTTAACTGCAATTCAACTTGTAGTTAAAATGCATGTTGAAGAAATTAATTTATTTATTTATATTTACTTTCAGGCTTAATTTAATTTTCTTGTACTTATTACGCTTATTTTTTCTGCTGTAGACAAATGGCAATTCTTTTTTTTATTTCTTTTGTTAATTTCTATTTTCTCAATGGCTGCATTTTAGTGTTGCCACATTTAATTGAAACTACTTATTCATCCCTAAAAATAAATCTAAAATTTTTTTAAAATAAAAGTAGATAATTATTTTTTTTAATTGTAGTTAGCCAGTCTGGCTGAATAAGATTACTATTATTTTTAAATATATTTTAGTTTCATAGTTCAAAAAACTTTTATTTAGACAATTTTGCTTAATCTGTATTGTCTACGTCGTCGTACATCATTTTTTCTTCTGCTAACACACACACACAGAACATTTTCTTTTTTTTAGACTTATGCTGCAAATTTTAGACAAGTTACACTAATCTTTAATAAGGTCTTTTGAAATAGTATTTGCCTTATGTTTAATATAATATCGTTTCAAATGAGTTTTTGTAACTTTCTTTACAAATTTTAACAAAAAAAAATTAAGATCTCCTTTACCCGAGAGCAGAAAAGTTTTCTTCATTTCAAACACAAGCACACGAAAATGAATGGGTTTGACATACCCATAGTTGTATTATGTAGTATTAAGGGGTTTCACTATTTTTATTTCATTATTTGCGAAATATGGCAGCTTTTATAAACTGTAAGGCGAATAAATAGCAAGTGGCTTCGCAAGGCAAATAATTAATCAGTAGCCTCGCCTCAATTCACTTTGGAAGATACCTGGATTCTTTGTCAAAAAATGTACTGAAAAATATATCAACAAAGCATTTGACACTTTAACCAGTTCAAAAATACAAGCAGAGAAAATGGCCAATTAATAAACAGCTGATCTGTAGAGTTCATCTGGTATGAGTTCGCCTTGGATACGCGGGTGCATGTAAAGCGGCATGGCAATTTATCAAACTGTTTGATCAAACATTTTTTTTTACTGATTAGTGCAAAAAACCTCACACGTATAGTTTGATGAAAAACAAAACACTTTTGATTTTCACTACCGCCGATGACGAAATTTGAAGCTTTCGGTTAAGTTTGTGTAACTTTGTGCACATACGGGAACAGAGAGATTAGTCCCCCTTATTCCGCAACTATCTGTCGACTTCATGTCAAGACAATACCAAAAAATTGGCACTGGTCTACTGCCTGTTGACAAAAATTTACCACTATTAACAGCCTTTTTCCCCAAGTGAGTCACTTCTTCAGTCGTAACTGCCCTTCTAACCTAACAGCCTCTTCCCATTTTCTATTCCTTAGAGATTGGCTGTAATATTAATTGTTATCGATGACGAGTAGAAATGTGCCAATTTTTTGGTATTGTCTTGACGTGACGTCGACAAATAGTTACGGAATAACAGGAAATATATACAAAACAGAGCAGTCTACATTAGATATAACATAATTTTGACATTTGCTGCAATAAATATTAATATCACGTAACAGTTCAAGTTAAAGACTGAGGAGTGAACCATGAGTCCGCACACATTTCTTTTTTATGGTCTGTTCGGTGAAGTCCAAGTCAAATAAACGATGTTCTCTCAACGTCCACAATTTTAAGGCTTTTTAAATTTGTATGGATAAACAGCCCACAAATGGTCAGTGGACTGCTGCTTTGCTAGTCTAGACGGGGTGTTAGGTACCTCAAATTATGTTTATGAGCACTCCTAAGACATTTTGTAAGTCTAGCAATGAGTGTTCGTTAGATAAGCCCTGCTCAAAATTATTGTTAAGTTACCTATCCTTTTTTAATATTTCAAACAAATCGTAAACTGCTTGTTTTATGCTTTATTATTGAAATCTTATATATTATAATTTACATTAATTTTAATTAAAAGAAAATTACACAAGAAAGAAATTATTAGTTAATTGCAACACGGAATCTCATATGTATATTCTTTTTTTTTTACAAAACAAATGTATAAAATATCTAAAACTATTTACAAAAATTCTTCGCACCAATCATTTAAGCAGTTGTAGCAATCGGATGCTTGTTTAGAACTAGCATTACAGGTGTCTTTCATCCACTCCTTGAAAAGTTCTTCATCTTTTTTTAATACTAAATACTGGCCCAGCACTGTATAAGCCTGAAAGAGCATTAGAAAGAATGAACAGTTACAATTTAAAGCTATCTCATGATACAATAATACAGGTACATGCATTAGAAAATGTTCTCATCTAGCTTGTCAAATGTTCATGTGACTTGTCAAAAATTACATACTGAGCAACAACAAAATTCGTTGCACACCCAACCAAACACGTACATACAAAATACAGCTGACGAGAATGTTAGCTAATGCATGTACCTGTATAATTGTATCATGAAGCTATCTATAGTTTTGGAGTCATAGTCCCCTTTTACATATGAGACATTTCTTGCCGGACAGAAAAAATATATAGGCGAGGGGAAGAAAAGGTAGTGTAGTACACGACTATATGTACTGGACATTTATCGCTTCTGTTTTCTACTTTTCTCAATACATACGCACGCACATCAAGCCACAATACTAACACAAAACACACACATAAAGTAAACAAATCGGACATTTCTTGACGAAGTGTAAAAGCTTCAGGCAAGTTCAAAAGAGAATCGAAAAAATGTCTGGCAAGAAATGTCTCATATGTAAAAGGGGACATAGCAAAAAATTTCAAGTAGCAATTTAATTACTGGATGTCCACACCTGATGAATTTATCGGCCATGTCCGTTCGGAAACGGAATTCAATCAACCCTAATATGGCAAGTTCTAGCTGGAGCATACCGCACCATAATAGCGCCGCCAACATCCTATACACACCTGACAAATTTGCGTATTTAGTTTCTTGTTTAGACCCCAGCTGCTACAAAAATTGCGTAGGTTGAATTCCGTTTCCGAACGGAATTGAGCTCTGTGACATGGCCGTATATGATGAATGCCGAACTTAAGACGCTGTCCACACCTGATCAATTTATATCATGATGAATGAACTTCATATAAAAAATAATAATGTGAGCCCGATCACAGGGGAGATGTGTAAACATCTAGTAATGAAACATTTCACCTTCTACCGAAACATTTTTCTCTTCATTCACCCGTTTCAACTTCGGTGAACCGGGCTTCATCCGCTTCTTTTTCACCCTCGTACCTTCATCCACACCCGACAAATCGCTCAAACCGATAAGCTTCGCATCAGACACCTCTGACTCACTCCCACCAGCCATATCGCCTTTCCGCTTCCCCGCAGACATAAATAATTGTATTATTTATCCACCAGAAAAAAATAATATACCCGTACAAAATAGTTGGAATTACCACAGTTAAACCTACAGTCAAAGACAAACGCAGTCAATAAACCATCAGCGAAATATCGCACCAAGTTCAGCAACAAATTCGATAAAACCGAAAAACCGTTTTTTTTTTCAAAAAACCCGGGTTTAAAAACAGACGAACCGGGTCTGAATCCCGAAAAACTGGACACAAAATCCCCTAAATCCCAGAAGTTCCCGGCAAAAATCAAAAACGGCAACGCCGAAATACTCACTCAATTCAAAAACACGGCAACAGCACCAACCAAGAAACGTAGGAACAAATCCAGTTTAGCCAAGTTGGTAAAAAAAAATAAAAAATAGCCTATCTTATAGGAAATTGAAAAATAAGAATATATTAAATAAAAAAGTTGGCGGCAACCGATATTTTCCGGGCTTAAGGTTTTTCTCCTCTATGTATGTCGAATAGCAGCTTCGCTGAGTAAAGCCCTTCTGTACAGCCGGCCTTCGGCCGGGCTTAAGGATTTTCTCCTCTATGTCGAATAGCGGCTTCGCTGAGTAAAGCCTTTCTGTACAGCCGGCCTTAAGGATTTTCTCCTCTATGTATGTCGAATAGCGGCTTCGCTGAGTAAAGCTTTTTTGAACAGCCAGCCTTCGGCCGGGCTTAAGGTTTTCTCATCTATGTACATATATCGAATAGCGGCTTCGCTGAGTAAGATTTCTTGCCTAGCCGGCCTTAAGAAGTTTTCTCCTACGTATGTCGAATTGTAACCAGATTCGTTAGAACATATTACGTATAATTATAATTTTGTATTAGAATTTAGGAGATCCATAACTCGGCTCGCCACTAATTTTTTTCTTATTTTTTTATTTTCTATCGGATAGGGTGTTTTTTTCTCATCTTTTTTATCAGAGGCCCATAACTCGGAAAATATGGGTTGCCGCCAATTTTGTTATTTTATATTTTCTTCTTATTTTTCAATTTTCTATAAGATAGGCTATTTTTTCCATTTGGACCTACTTGGCTAAACTGGATAGTGTGTTTTCATATTTTTTTTTTTGAGAAATGTAATGCGTAATCAGTTTTATATGAAAACTTCAGAGGCCCATAACTCGGAAAATATGGGTTGCCGCCAATTTTTTTATTTTATATTTTCTTCTTATTTTTCAATTTTCTATAAGATAGGCTATTTTTTTTCATTTGGACCTACTTGGCTAAACTGGATTTAAGCCGAAACGTACGTTACTGCAGGAGTTTGACCTTGAGACTCCCTTTGCCAGTGTTAGTGTATTTCTATGCAGCTGTTAAGTTTCTCTGTACATATTGTTGTCCGTATGATTACACTAACACAGCTCACACCGCGTTATTACAATCTTACTCAACTAAGATTAATCTTACTCAAAATTTGTGATTGTATTGTGAAAAAGATTTTTACCCCCTAGCATATACATCAAAAACCCGATATAAATACTGTTTTTTATATGAAGTTGTTCATTCATCATACTATAAATTCATCAGGTGTGGACATCCAGTAAAAATACCTGGTATTTATATGAAGTTCGACATTCATGATATGAATCCATCAGGTGTGGACATTAAGTTATATAAAAACCGGTATAGATACGGTTTTTTTTTTATATGAAGTTTTACATTATTAAGTGTAGACACCCTGTTACAAAGTACTACACATCATCAGAAATATTTATTATGTACATTACTGAACATCATGCAGATTTACAATTCTTAATAGCTTTTACTTACTTTGTCGAAGCCAGCTTCAATTAAACGTCCACCCAAAGTCTCTCCGATGCCCGCGAGATCGGTGACAGGCTTATCGCTCATGGGTTCGGCAACAAAGTTTCTATATTTTTGAGATGTGCCCGACATGATTTGTTTTAGACAATTCCACAATATTTGAAACCTTTTTCCGTGCAAACAATGAATATAGTATAGTATTAATTGCTAAAATGTGTTTCACAAATTCACTCAGAATGACGCACAACATAAATAATTGCTTGTTTATGAATAGATGATTTAAATGGATTTAAAATGCTAGTTTCTCAAGGTTGCTTAAAAGGTGCTATTGCATCATGCTTTTCGAACGGTTGCATTTCAATTTCTACTTACTTATTGTGAATATATTTTTTGATGGTTTTGTGTCTGTTTCTGTTTATAGCTGTTACAGTTTGAAAATTTTTAAATACGTCATTTCACTTATTCTGATTTAATTACAGCGAAAAAGGTTTGGAGCATAGAAAATATAGAAGGCTGACTGGTCGCAAATAGTTGTCAGAAACCTAAGTCGGTTGTCAAAAAAAGCCAAAGTCTAAAGTTACGGTCACACTTGGCAAATATTTTCCGAAAAAACGTAACCAACATTAGCCTCTTGTAGTTCCTTTAATTCCAATATTTTTCTTAAAAATGGGTTCGCATTTATTAAAAATAGTATAAAAAAAAGCTTTTACAGCATAATTAAGCTTATTTTGCGATATAAAAATCGAGTTAAATCACACTAACTCTGAGCAAAAGTAGTGGTTACGTTTTTTGGCAAATATTTGCCAAGTGCAACTGTACCTTAAGAATGTTTAGTAGAAATTTTTTATTAGTATTGGCTTAAATAAAAATTTCCCCACATCACCAAACCATACTGTGTTGTACAAAAACTATTTTACAAATTTTATATTTTTTAAACATGAATTTTTAGTTATTATATACAATTAATTTTGCATTAATTAACGAAAATATGAATTTAGAATCATTTTTAATACATGTTGATTTTCTAAAATTTTTTTCCAATTTTTTTATTTGGTACAAAAACTATTTATCCCAAATAGTAACAAAAATGCAATACTGCAGAATGTAAAAAATGGTTGAAAACTTCGATAAATTTCAACATACATATGTCAGCAAAATTAATCAAAATATTTTAAAATTACAGGATAAAGAAACAAAAATTGATTAGAAAACAAATAAAAAAAATTTAATTAAATAAAAAAGTTTTTGTGTGTCCAAAAAAATACATTGTACAGCATTTTCAAGTGCAAAAATTACTCTCGCTGATGTGTGTTGAATGCCTCTCCCAAGTTTGTTGAATACACAAGCATAGCTACCAGGCACTGTTGCCAGAAATGCAGATTTATCTGCAGATTTTAGCCCTCCAAAAAGGTGAAATGCAGATATGAAGTCTTTTGACCTAAAAACGCCGATTTTTTAATCTCTTTTTTATATTGCTACTAGGGATGTAACGAATACCGATACCGATACCGATATATCGGCGATACTTCAGATTTTCCGATACATCAGTATCGGCGATATTTTACTGTCGATACGACGATACTTTTAAAAAAAATTCAGAGTTTTTTTCTGACAAATTATTTATATTTTGTTAATTTTACCATGAACTAAATTCATTTCGTTATTTTTTAAATCTTATTAATATCAATTTTAAAAATTAATAATATTTTATGCTGTTATTTTGTAAAAAAAATTATTTATTTTTGTTAATTTTACTATGAATTCAAATTCAATTCGTTGTTTTTTAAATA
Source organism: Panzeria rudis (assembly GCA_956483635.1). Lineage (NCBI taxonomy): Eukaryota > Metazoa > Arthropoda > Insecta > Diptera > Tachinidae > Panzeria > Panzeria rudis. The sequence goes on along the minus strand of OY101449.1, from coordinate 151,949,188 downwards.
TTATTCCAGCAAAAAACGACACTCCAAAGAAGTCATGAAAATGTAGAATTCGCGATCCGGAAATTATTTATTTTTTGTTAATTTTACCATGAATTCAATTCGTTGTTTTTTAAATCTTATTCCAGCAAAAAAAGACACTCCAAAGAAGTCATGAAAATGTAAATTCGCGATCCGGAAGTTTTGCGAATTTGGACAATTTCTAATTAGTTTTATATATGCTTGCCATTGCAATAAGTTCTGCTTTTTGATTACCAATCACCCAATTGGGAGCGATGCTAGGACAAATTTCTTTTCCCGTGTTCTATAATGATTTTTCCTCAAGGAAAAAGGATAAAAAATTACCCATTTTCAAAAAAATTGTTTAATGCGAATTTAAATTGAAATCTGTATTTTCATGTAAATTTAAGTGAATAAATATAAACTTTTAGAAGACTTTTAATAATTAAGCTATTAAGTTATTTAGAAGAATATTAGTTGATAAATGTCCTTTAAAAATCGATTTTTTTAAAAGCATGGAGATTATTTTTTAAAATTATAAAGGAATTAAAATTTTTTTCTTGCTTTTCTACTAATTATCTGCATATTTTTAATACAAATTTTTTGGAAGCAAAGAAAATGTAGCTCCTTAAAAATTACTTCCAATTTTTTATACTGGGTTAATATCAATTTTAAATATTAATAATCTCTTACACTGTAATTTTGTATAAGAAAAAAAATTGCACTTGAGTTTTGTTAATCTAAACTTGAACTCAATTTCAATATTCGTATCGGTATCGGAATCGGTATCGGCGATATTTATTTTTAAAAATCGGTATCGGTATCGGATCGGCAAAACGGCGTATCGTTACATCCCTAATTGCTACTACCTTTCGTTTCGTTTATGTTGAAACGAAAATACCAACAAATATTTTCCAAAAATTTCTAAAGAAAACGAAAAATATGATTTGGACTCTTTTCCAGAAATCATTTATTACCTTACTATGTTTTGTATATTCCAAGCACCTGGTTTATTCAATAGCAAATTGGAATTATATGTAATTATATTGAATTATGTATAATTATATAAAACTATATATAATTATTAGGGCCATTTTTTATATATAATTATATAAAACTATATTTAATTATATAGAACTAATATATAGCTATATAAGGCCATTTTTCATATATACTTACATAGAACTATATATAATTATGCATATATATATATATATATATATATATATATATATATATATATATATATATATATATATATATATATATATATATATATATATATATATATATATATATATATATATATATATATATATATATATATATATATATATATATATATATATATATATATATATATATATATATATATATATATATATATATATATATATATATATATATATATATATATATATATATATATATATATATATATATATATAACAAATCTTAACTCTAAAATTTTAATTTTTAAGTCTAGCCAATGCCAGACAAAAATATTTGTTTCAGCGGTTGGTTCTGTGGTTGTCTACGTCTCTCGTGTTCGGCTGAGAGCAAGAGTGTTCCTCCTTCTCAGCCGAGTGTGGCCTCTAAAGTTAATGATGTTTCGGGCTAGGGGATTTGGGTGCAACCCAAGTTTTTTGATGTATCTTGTCACGTGCTTAGAAAACACTGTCTTAACCAGCGGCACATCTAAATCTTTATGAATTCACTTGTTTCTGACATATTATTTTGTCGCCTTTGAAGTTTTTCTACATTTGATGCCGAGGCAGTGCCCCATAACTAGATACCGTAGGACCATATTGGTTTTAGAATGGAGTTGTATAGAAGTTTACAATCTAAGCTTAAAGTAGAGTTCCTACCAATGAGCCAATTCATTTGAGCTGCTTTTAATTTCATTTGGGTACCTTTGAATTTATGTGGTACTTCCATGTTAGACGACGATCAAGATGAACACCGAGATATTTTACTTCAGTGTGTTGAGGTATAATTTGGTTATTTATTTGTATAGGTGTGCAGGTTTCTCTGCACAATGTAAAAATAATGTGTAGACATTTTTGTTCGTTAATTTTTATCTGCCATTGTTTTAGCCATTGTTGCAACTGGGATATATAATCTTGCAGTTTGAAGGAAGCTTCTTGATGACTTTTGTGAATACTTAGAAAAGCTGTATCATCAGCTATGTGTATGTTACTGGTCACTGGCAAGTCAGAGGCATATATCAGATATAATACAGGACCGAGGATACTGCCTTGAGGAACTCCTGCTTCAATCGGTTGCGGAGGGTTTAGAAAATTAACTTCTTCAACAACGAATTTTCGCTCAGTTAAGTAGCTTTCTAAAAGCTTAAGGGTGTTTTCGGGTAGGTTTTGCTTTAGTTTATGTATTAAACCTTCGTGCCATATTTTATCAAATGCCTGAGAAACATCGATGAAGAGCGTAGAACAATATTTCTTTTCTTCGAAGGTTTTTCTAACCACGTTCACGAGTCTATGTGTTTGTTCAATCGTACTATGTTGTCTCCTAAAACCGAATTGGTGGTCTGGAATGCATCCAGTACGATTCAGTATGGGTGTTAGCTTACTCATAAGTAGCTTTTCAAATAGCTTTGACATGTTAGACAATAGGCTTATAGGCCTATAGGATTCCACCTTCGTATGATATTTTCCTGGTTTAGGTATCATGGTAATATATAATTTTTTACCCGGGCTTACATTTATATAAATTGTTAAATTAATTTTGCTTACAATAAATCAAATTTTATTGCAATATAAGGCCAAGTTATTGTAAAAAAATGTTGTCCGTTAATAGTACTGAGACCAAAGTGAGAACCAAGCTCTTGCTCGAGTCAATACTTTCACTATAAATTACTATATCAGTACACGTAAATCTTGACGATTGGTTGTTCGTACCTGCATGACTCGGAGGCCCAATGAGTTCAACCGAGGATCGCCAACTCAGCTGCACCAGCTCACGTATTGGAACAATTGACAATTTATGTTGAGTTAATAACTGTCGTATTCCATATAAAAAGCCATAAATAACATTTTTATATAAGGAATTTGTTTGAGTTATTAAACTTGAATTTTTTTTTCTTTTAGAAATGGTTTTACCTTGTTTACTGGGGGTCTACATTAGCCATGAACTTCGTATGAACATCATGTTGGACATCGCATATAGGTAATGTAAACCGCTCATGTCCATGTTTCGTCCATGTTTCGACATCGACGCCCGAACATATGGCTGAGCATAAATTTTCGTCAACAACCATTTTCAGTAGAAAGAACAGAGACAGAACAACATTAAATATTCCATCTCTATTGCACTACCACAAAATACATTGGCAAAGTGACCTTTCACACTTGGGACATTTCTTGCCGGACAGAAAAATATATTGGAGAGGGGAGGAAAAGGTAGAGAGTGCAGTACACGACTATCTGTACTTTTCGCAAAACATACGCACATCAAACAAACAAAGCCACAATAATAATACAAAACACACACATAAAACAAACAATTCGGACATTTCTTGACGAACTGTGAAAGCTTCAGGCAAGTTCAAAAGAGAATTGAAAAATGTCCATCAAGATATGTCTCAACTGTGAAAGGGCACAAACAAGGTAGATTAAACAGGTGCCAACATAAGATCAGCTGACTTAGTAAATTTGAGAATGTGTGCGCCACACAGCAATAGATTTTGACATATTTTTGGTGTGTTTCTATCAACAAAGTACATGTGCTAGTAAATTTGAGAGCTTATGAATGTGTGCGACTCAGAGTGAGTCTATACCTGATACATTTTTATCATGATAAACGTCAAATCATTATCAAGATAAAAATTTATCAGGTATAGACTGCATTTATTAGTGTTATTGCAGTGTCTTGACAATTTTGTCAGATCTCAAGCTCAGACAAATTTGTCTTGATAAAAAGCGTAAACAAACTGTTTGACGTTTCAATTTGTTTTGAAAAACTAAAGTTTTTACAACATTTTTACAAAAAAATATACGATTAAAGAAAAATATGAATGCTTTAATTAAATAAAAACAGTTTAATGAAAATATAAGTGTAATAGTGCATGAATAGTGACAAACTTCCTTCACAACGGCAAACAAATTGTGTTATCATAACAAAAAAAACCACAACGTGTTCGCATGTATGCTTGCACTAACAAAAATTTCACAACGGCTCTGCCGACGTTTTGTTATTTGTTATGATAAAAATATATCAGGTATAGACGTAGGGTCACAGATAATGGATTTGACATATTTCTGGGGTATTTCAACCAACAAAATACATGTGTTTTTTGATGTTGTATTTGTTTCAGTTATGGTGGTACCTGTAATGAATATGCCTTGGGCACAAAGCAGAACATGGACATCGCACTTATTCAACACAACAAAGTAGTTGATGAATTTTTCACAGTTGTTCTGCCGGCGTCATGTTCATGTCATGTTCAAGTCGATGGCTCGTGAAGACGTAGGCAGCGGTGCCAGCTCTACCACTTTTTTTGGTAGGTTTACCTCTTTTGGGTATCTGACTCAACTCTACCACTTTCAGAGGAAAATCGACCACTTTATTAGTTTTTCAAAATTAATGCTAAATTATAGTTACCCGCATTTTTTTAACTAATCCAAGATAGAAGTTTCACTGAAATATATTTTTAGCAACCCAGCAAAAAATAACATGACAAATCATGAGTATAATCATGGCTTCAAGTTATGACGAACTGGTTCGATTTAGGTGAAACACGCATGATTTTTGCATTAACGTGACATTGGAGCCCATGTGTTTACGTGAAAATTTAAATAAATTGATCTCCATTAAAATGAATGAATTGAACCCATGCAAGTTCCTTGATTCGATGACGCTTTTTCATGTAAATAAAAAAAAAATGATAATAAAAAAATATTGCCGCAGCTGGAATACGAACCATGCTCTTCTGACTGTTAAGACATGCTCTCTACTACTGAGCTATTATCTTCTTATTTTTTGTTGGAGCGAAAATGTGTCAATGTAATGATTTAATTCCGTTTTTGCATCCCTTTTTCAGTGGATATTCTATGCAATATATTACCTAGTGAAATCGCATGCGTTTTTAATGAGTTCAAAAGCTATCGCTTTATTTACGATTTACGATGGCATTCAGAATGCATTCGAAGAAACAAGTGCTCAAGAAATCATGAAACACTATCTAATTTTGAACGCGTTCATTTATTTTTTGCTGGGAATTCATGTAAACAACGCTGCGTTGATGACATTATTTAAAACATGCTTCTAGCACAAATTTTTCCCTTACTGGGACAGTTTGTGAGAAAAATGCTCGTTCTTCCACATACATAGTAGAGCGAGATCTACCTCTTTTCATAGTAAGATTTGTTTGAAACTACCTCCTTTTTCACATGTAATCTACCTCTAAGGCAGATTTTGGGTTGGCATCACTGGACATAGGGTTAATCAGCAGTACATGCTGCTACCGCACAGTGTCGCACTATGTATTTTATTTCCTAATTTGAGGGTCACACGATCAAGTTTTGCTTCAAGTTCTGTTTCAAGTTTCAATCCACTCACATTTCAATACACTTACATTCTTACTTTTTAAGCGTAGTATGCAGTTCTCACTGAAATTCAGGTTTGGAGCTTTGCATTTATTTCTACACGGAAAATTAATCGTGTAGAATTCTATACAGAATTTTGTTTGCATATACACACTTTTCTTTAGAAAGGAACTGCGTACTAGTAAACGGAAATTTCTTTAAGAAATTTAACAACCTGAATTTCAGTTTGTTTTTATTATACATACTTCGTGGGATACTTCTTTCTTATGGCAGAACTGCATACTACGCTTAAAAATTGAAACGAACTTGCTTTCAATTTCTCTTTCAAGATGAGTGTTTCAATTTATGTTCAAGAAAACATCTGATGACCATTTTCTTCTGCAAATATTCTGCCGCCATTGTTTTTTGTTACGTTTTTTACAAAATGGTTATCAAATTGCTTTAAAGTTGCGTGCAGCCTACGTCACAGCTTTCAATTTTTGTGAATTTTGACAAGCAGTATCAAGGCGAATTCAGTACCAGGTAGCCCTATCATCACAGATGATCATCAGCTGATTACACCCAATCAGTCAAACTCTATATAAGAAAAGAGAAAAACTTTAACCCGAACTGTCAAAGCACAAATAAAAATAGTCCTACACCTACTTTGTATGTGTGTTGTTTTGATGATAAGGCCACTTGATATTAATTCGCTTTGAGCAGTATATGCAAAAAACTTGAAAGCAAAACTTGAAAGTGTGACTGTAGCGTAATATGTATTGTTTATAAAGCGAATGTGCAAATTCGTTTAACCTATTTAACAGTGGGATAACTAATTAATTCCTTATCATCATTGTACAATTGCGAATGCAAGGTGAAATGTTTGGCACCCTACTACAGTACATATTTAATTGCAACATTGAATGTCATAATGCGAGTACATACACAGTCCGAAGTGTTTATTCTACATACATACTTATATATGTACATATAAGAAGATTATTTATTATGTAGAATGTTTTAAATTTGTTGAATAAAAGAAACGTTTAAATACTAAAGAAATTATTTATAGCAATTTGAAGTTAGTGTAAAAGATATGTTTGACAATATAAGTTGTTGATATTTCAATAAAATCTTAGAAGTTGCAAATTAAGTCAAAAGTTATAAAAAGTATATTGTATATGTATATAAAAGATATTATAAAAAATGTTCAATGTTGTAAATTTAATTACAGAAGTTTTATTACTTGTGATCATTTTAAATGGTAAGTTAATTGAATATTAAGTAGTATGTATGCTACTATATATAATTTTGTTAAATGATTTTAAATACATCAAGTTGGGTAAATTATTTTGTCTAATAGAAAGTCAGCAAATAAAAACTATTTAAATGTGTTAAGAAGCAATAACAAAATTTCTTCACCATAATTGTACATACTAAAATGCTATGAATATATATATATATATATATATATATATATATATATATATATATATATATATATATATATATATATATATATATATATATATATATATATATATATATATATATATATATATATATATATATATATATATATATATATATATATATATATATATATATATATATATATATATATATATATATATATATATATATATATATATATATATATATATATAAACTATATATATATATATATAGTTAAAGGTTGTATATATATATATATATATATATATATATATATATATATATATATATATATATATATATATATATATATATATATATATATATATATATATATATATATATATATATACGTAGTTAAAAAGAAAAAAGGTTGTAATCTTTTTATAAAAAAAAAATTTTTAAATAGCTTTCTACGTTGTCAACACCCCAAAATACTGGACAAATTTCTATAATAATTATGCACATCTCCAAATAAATACCTTCAAATTTTAGCGTAAAAAGGGTTACGAACAGTCACCATGCCTATTTATTATAGAGGCTTTTATAGCAAGACGATATGTTCCTTTTATTTAATGTTTAACAAGAAGGTTTCCAGCGCTTTTAAAAACTGGTGTAGCGATCCTAAATATGAGCCATAAACGGTAACGGACCGTTTCTTAGGCCATGTGATACGAAGGTACCCTGCAAAAATCAATGCTACTCCATACACGCGTGTATAGAGTACTCCACAATGGACCAGGAATATTCCCAAACTAGTCCAAACGTGTGCAATAAACATGGTGCATTTAACATTGCGATGCCCTAGGGCTAGACCATGTACATAGTTCAGCTTAGCATTACATCGAACTACCCCTATGTAACTACTCCATGCGGCACCTACATGAGTTTAGTTTTGAAACTACTCTATGTCACTACTTGATCGAGCACTGAAGTGTTCGTGTTTCACCGATTGCATATGATATTTCAAATTGCAATCATTGCAATGCCATTGTCCATGACTGCAGGACCATGTTGTAAATAGTCCATTTTAGCTAAAAACTCGATCAATTGGCTGTGAAAACAACACAACATTTGGTGATGAGTCGCGAAATTAAGAAAAAAACAACAATTGTGAGTTAAAACATTTAAAATTTAAACATTTTTAGAATTTTACTATATGTAATGGATACTACGGTACTTCTTCTCTGCGAATTGCACTTAAAAAAAGTGCGATCGTACTGAATTTATCATTCCTGGTATACCACCCGGATACGGATCCGGGCGGGAAAAAGAGATATAAAAACGTGTCATGAAACTAAAAATCCCGAGTTTCGGGATTTGTTAAATCCTGAGATTTCGCTTAGCATCTCTAATATATATGTATGTTTTGTTTCTGATTAAAAAAAATGTTCTGAATTCTTTATTACAGAATTTTTAATTTTGTAACATCAAAATTCATTACAATTGATGTTATTTGGCTTAATTTTACCCTTGATAGGGTGTTTGTCTGCATATATTAAAAAAGTGTCAAAAAGGGATATAAAATTTAAAAATACCGTACATAGGGATTTATTACATACCTGTACCCCCGGTATGGAGTTTTCGTATGGTATTTGTAGTTTATATCTGTGTCGTTTTATCATAACATTTTAAGTCGAGTTAAGTCAAAAAGGTCTTATTCTGGTTTGTCCTTTTACAATCCACATTTGGGTTCAATCCGTTTTCAAATACTCTGATTTTCGAAAAAGTTATCACGGTTTATATTTTTAAATTCTAGATGAAAAACACTACACATTTTGCATTAAATCGTTAATATCTCCAAACATAATTTTTAGACTTAAAATGTTATCATAAAACGACACAGACTTCCGGATTATTTAAATGCCGGGAATAACAAAACTTTAGAACACTTGATATTATTTGGTTCAATTTTGCCCTTGATTGGATGTAGTATAAATATTTTGAGATACCAAAGAAGTTTTTTGCAGCAAAGTACTTTTTGAATAAGTATAATGAACTCTTTTAAAAACATTGCCTTTGAGAATTAATTTATAAACTGCTAACTAAGCGTATTTTCGATTCTTTATGCGTAATACCTTAATTTGTTTATAATAACTGACCTAATTAGATTGTAGATGTTTTTTTTTTATATTTTAAATGATGCACTCCATTTAAATTGTATCACTCATTAAAGACGATACTTATTGACAAAATTAATCATCATTAAAACCAGTTTCTTGCAATTATGGATGTCATATAGTTGCAGTTAAGGATTTAATAATACTTACATGTTTCAATAATAAAACCAAAGAGTATGTGCGAGAATGATGGAACATAATAAAAAGTTTTAAGGTTGTTTTGCCACATTTTCTGATGTTATTTAACATTCTTTTAACGACACTCGATTAAGAAAGAAGCATTTAATAAACGAAAAGAAAGTAGTTTTGATATTTTTTGAGTTCGTATAGACAATATTGTTTTTTGAATGGTTTGAACAGATATTATTAACTATAGAAAAGTTATGTACTAAATTCGAAAAAGTGAATATCACGTGTAAAAAGGCTAATTGTTAGTGATGGTGTTAGAATTTTGAATTGAACTGAACGTTGATTAAATTTTTATATTAAACTAGCAGAACCCGGCAAACATTAAGGTAGTTCACGGTGGGATGGTTATCAGCTTATGTGCCTATGTGGTTATGTCAGCAACAACAAAATACAATTGCTCAATTCGTATAAATGCTGTTGGTAATTTTCACATAAGGATGTTTCTAAGCAAATGTTTATTTCGAAATTACCAACAACATTTGTACGATCTAAAACACATACAACAGATTATGAATTGGCCAAATATGTATAGAAAACCGTAATTGAAAGGTTTTTATATATAAAAACACTTACGGGCTCATGCCTAACCAACAAGAAAAGATTTTTATATACATACTTAAATAGATTATATATAAAAAAATGTTCTATAACATGATGTGCACAAAAAATCATCGCTGTTCGTATTGACCATGTCTTTGCTCTGCATGTATACATACAGGAAAATTCATAGTAAAATCTTTGAAAACCACGGTAATTTAAAAATTTTCGATAGTGATTTTGCTTCATAGGTATTTCATGTTAATTCAACATGATTTACAATAACATTGAGAAAAAATGTTCCGGTTGAAATAACTATATTTCATGTTGATTTAATATTCCAGTACAGTAAAATCAAAATGAAGTTGATACTGAAATGATACGAAGAATAATGTTGAATCAAATTTATTTCAAGTTGAAACATCGTGAATTTGATATTGAAACAACTCAGAAGAATTATGTTGAATCAAAGTTATTTCAAGTTTAAACATAAAGAAGCAATTTTAACTATTTTAGCTGCAGTTTCTTTTATTTTCGTTTTTCCCTAAAAAAGATGTGTTCAGTGCTGTCAATATAAGGAAGTCTCTGACAATGACGCCATTGTTAGATGCAGAAACTTCGCCAATCTGACAATTAAAAAATTTCTTACAATTATCTGTTATAATCTGACAATGGCAACGCGATGTGTTCACACGATTGTAAGATTGTCTGACAATTTTTTGTTAGCAGGTAGTATTAAAATCGACTGACAATGCTTTTTCTGCCAACGTTGTCAGAAAAAAATTGTCAGTTCACACGGTTGTAAGACATTTTTAGCACATTTTACTGACAATATTGTAAGATCTGACAACCTTCTGTACATAGCTTAACACATTTAAACAACAAACTATGTATTTCTTGTAAATTTAATATGATTTCGTGTCATGTTGACTTTACATTCCTTTTTTTCTGTGTGTATAGACTTTTTTGATAGATAGAATACGGGCAGACTTCAGCATATTGCATATATGTATAATATCATATATATTCGCGATAATTCTGATTAGAAGTAGAAAACCAGGGTCCATGAAAACAGAATATTTGTAAGAATTTCTTATCGGAACAAAAATGTTCAAATAATGAATTTCAGATATGGTATTTCACAAGGCAGATCTAACAAAATAAACTTATTAAGGCAGCTGAGGGAAACTTTTAAATGGAATATAGCATTTTGTAAAATTTATTTTAAGAACTCATAGAAATGAGTTATATATTATTCGATTTTACAAAGGAAATATCTCTTTTTCCCGTCCCCTGGATCCGCGCTTGGTCAAACTCCATACAAAAAAAGAATACAGTCTATATGCAAGTGTTGTGAAATATGCCTTGATATTTCGCAAATGAACGTGCGAATTAAAAAACTCTTATTCATTGTTACGATATACAAAATTAATATAAGAAAAGTGCAAAATAAGAACTCTATGATAATATAAACTTTCCTGGATTATTCTGCCATAAAAAATAACCTTGAAAGCATAGATTACTCGAAAAAGTATATTGTCTGCTTAAATCTTAAGACAATTTATTAAAAATATAAATGGCAGCCATTACATCAGCTCATTGTTTGTGCAACATCTTTAGTCCTTGCCGTAATGAATTATCTTCAACATTCGTATTGATCCAATGGTTAATCGGAGGCATTTCGTCAATATTAAATTTTGTGAAACCGGTGGTACAATTGTGTAATAAACTTTCTTTTTAACGTATTTATTTATATACTTTGTTTACTTATTTTCTTAATTATCAATATTTTTTATTTATTAATAAAGTGGGTATACGTGCTCAAGTTGAACTAACTGAAGAGGATTATAACGATACTTGGATGTACATGCCTGATGGGGATGGTAATCCGCAAGTGGCATATTTAATCGAACCGCCACCCGAGGACAATCGAAATCAAATACCAAAACAAATACAGTTCGAATACTATGGCGAGTAAGTGTTTCAACAATTTACTGTTATTTCAATAGTTTATTTGGGAGTTTGAGTGAAGTTGTGACAGTTTATTCGTTAATTACAAAAACAATTCGCCATTTATTTTGAAAAAAAAAATCGCTGGTTATGTTGGACATTATTGTAAAGCTTCAACAGCTTTTATAAATTATATAAATGAATTATGTATATATCGTCGCATAAAATGCAAAAAGTCCTATCTAACATTTTAAAAGTTTAACAGGAGAAGTATACAATTTGCTTATATGAAAAATATATTGACAATTAGTGCAAAATTTTACAATAAATATATAAATTTGTGGGCCCTTTTTTTAATTGTATTGTAAGATTTTGCACTAATTGTCAATATATTTTTCATTTAAACAAGTTTTGTGCTTCTCCTGTAAAACTTTTAAAATGTTAGATACCACCTTTTTGCATTTTCTGTTACGATATGTATTTATAAAGGTCATAGGTGACAGAATCTTATGATATAATCGGCCATGTGACAGAGTTAAATTCCGTTCTGAAACGGAATTCAATCCTCCCCAAGATGTCAAGCCCTAGCTGGAACATATCCCAGCATACCAGAGCCGCCAAGAGTCCGGACACACCTGACAGATTTGAGTATTTTTAGTTTTCTTTCTTAGACACCAGCTGCTACAAAAATGGGATGGATTGAATTCCGTTTCCGAACGGAATTGAACTCTGTGACAGGTCGAATATAAAATCCAAGGCAAATAAATTTTTCAGGTGGCAGCATCGCGGCAGCTGATCATATATTTTAGTGTACGCTCGATGTCAAAATCCATACATTAAAAATCACTTGTAATTTTTTCTACTATTTCATATAGGGTTTGGCAGCGAACGTACACCAAAAATTCCTTTTGTTTTTTGTATTGTTGTATTTATTGCCGCCGCGCTGCCACCTTGTAAAATGAATTCGCCTTGGTAAAATCATTCAATTATCAAATTTACAGTTCAAATCCCGATAATCCATTGGTAAATACCGTTATATTGGAGGACAATAATGAAATCTCAGTTCGTTTACGCGCTAAACGTGATACTTGGGAGGAAATGGCGGAAAAATTTAATCCTAAATTGGATACAAAGATACTGGTGCATGGCTGGAAATCAAGTACACAAAGTAATTCTATACAATCAATAAGAGGTGCCTACAGGCAGAAGGGACACATGAATGTTTTTGGTAAGCTTTATTTACTTCTTATTTTTTGTTAAGATCTTTTGGAAAATTTTTTTAGCGATAAATTGGAGAGATCAAGCTGATAACATATATTACTTGAGACCGGCGCGTTATACTGTCCAAGTTGGACGAGCCGTGGCCAAACTAATTGATTTATTGGTTGAAGAGAAAGGAGCAGATCCTATGCGTATTCATCTTATCGGTCATAGTTTGGGTTCGCACATAATGGGTTATGCCGGTTCTTATACAAAATATCGTGTTGGAAGAATCACAGGTAAGGAAGAAATATTTAATAGCGGCATACAAATGCGAAAACACTAAATTCCGCTAAGAGCTGCTTTACACTATCTCACAAACCATTCTACTTCTGTAGAAAATGCAACCCTGATCTAAGGAGTTTATGGAAAGTTTTAAAAAAGCAATAACAAATTACATCAGGGTTGCATTTTGTGCAAAAGTCGAACAGCTTGTAGAATAGCCTAAAAACAGCTTAAAATGTATGTTGTGCAAATGCCTGTACAAATGTATATTAAGGTGGCATTGAAATGTGTGAGATTTTTTTATTTGTTTAATTTAATCAGTACCCATGTGTATTATTGTGGTACTTGGGCTAAAATTCACTTAGTAAAAATGTTTGCCAAATCGGATATTTCTCAGGCATGCCCTATTGAGGTTACAGTTAAAATTTTGCGAATTTTACCTAAATTAGGCATAAGGAGGGAGAATGGATCCTTTAGAGTTCTCCGATTTGGTTAAAATTTTTATTAATGCCCTATAAAAGATTGTTTTTTTTTAATTATGCCTCATTTTGGTAAATTTCACAAAAATTGGACTTTAACATCTTCTCCGACTTGGCCCAAATTTGAACCTACGCTTAATAAGATACCATTACTATTACAAAGTTTGCACTTTGACCTCAATGGGTCACGCCTAAGAAGTATACGATTTGACTAACATTTTCAGAACTTGAGTTTTACACCAAGTACCCCCAAGTACATGTAACTCTTTTTTGTTGTTGTTGTAAATTCGATAATATGTATTGAAAACAGGCTTGGATCCAGCCCGTCCCGCTTTTGAAGATTGCATTGGTCCTGAAAATCATTTAGATCGTACAGATGCTGAGTTTGTTGACATAATCCATAGCTGTGCTGGCTTTTTGGGCTTTAAAAATCCCATTGGCCATGTCGATTTCTATCCAAATGGCGGACATCCACCTCAACCGGGTTGTACGGAAATAAGCCAAATATTTAGTGAGTGTGGAATTTCAAAAATATGTCGAATTTGTTAAACGGTTTTATTAAACTTTTATTCATTTGCAACTATTTTAGCTGGTTGCAGTCATGGTAGATCATATGAATACTATGCCGAGTCCATAAATAGCGAAAAAGGTTTCTATGCTATTCCCTGTACTTCACTGTTTGATGTTAAAGGTGAAAATTGTACCGGTACGAAAATACTAATGGGAGATCCTGTACCCAAATCCGCAGATGGAATTTATTATTTAAAGACCTCCAACAAGCCAGCCTTTGCCCTTGGTATGATCTAATCATTGCTACTGTAAAGTGTTTTGAAAGTATTAAAAATGTTTGTTTAAATATTTTCTGTTTCCAACAATATTTATTATTAGTTTTAATAAAAATGTTCTTTTGTGTTTAAAAATATATAAAATTTATTAATATTTATTCGGAAATTATGGACTTAAAACAAAATAAATGGCTTAAGGAGTTTTCACATTAGAATTTAATCAATTTGAGCTTTTTTCATACACTGGTACAAAAAATAAATACTTTTGCTAACATTTAAATAAAAATGATAAGTTCGAAAAATAAGTTAAGGTATAACATCGGTTCTTCTTCTAATGATATTGCTGCTAGATCGCCTATGATCACTATTGATTACATCCTCCGGTCTAGGTTTAATCTCATAATGCATATAACCATCCACATCATCCAATTCTTTTGATGAGAATTTCGCAAGCAATGTACCACGGCCAGCATAGGGAGGTATATATTTGAAAGTAGATGCTGCCGTGCCACCAACTGGAATTTCGGCAATCTTTTTTTGGAAAAAATATAGTAACATATTCAAATTTTTTTTTTAATTTTTCAATTAATGCTGCAACTACTAGAGCGAATTAATTTTGTAAGGTGGCAACAGGGGCCTTGTAGTGTACGCTATCTAGTTTTGTTGACATTTTGCTTCATATTTTAAATGGAGTTTGACATACATCGTACTAGAGGCCTGAACAAGTATACTCGTAAGTACTCGTATGTATGTTTGTGTGTGTATGCATGTATGTATTTTTTTTATGTATGTGTGTATATATGTATGTATGTCTATATGTATATATGGTCATGGCTATGTATGTACACACATGTACATGAATGTATACATATGTACTTACATAAGAATATACATACATATGTATATGCATACACGAAATTCATACGAGTACATTCTACGAATACATTTGAGTACTCTTTGCAACCCTCTACATCGTACCCCAGAAATGGCCATCTTTTTTGTATTGTCGTAATTGTTGCCACCGCGCTTCTGCCTATTTAGTAATATTAGTTTGCTTTGCAACTTACCTTAAATCTTAGCGGCTTGTCTATGCCTGGGCCTTCAATATAAAATATTCCCTTTTTGACAGGTATGGGTAAAGGATTTGTCAATCTAACTATAACATCAACCGGATGCTGAGATACTATGTCACCTTGGAAAGTAAATTTAATGTCCGGTTTACGTACACGAAAATCGTCTTGTGCGTAGTACTCGTATTCGGTATCTTTGACCAAGGCCGAGCATGAAACATTGAATGAAGCCTGTAAAACAAAGCAATTTAAAGAAGATTGCTTATAAAAATTTATTTTTAATACCTGTGTTGTCAATTTCTTAAAATATTCTTCAAATGCGACTTCCATACGTACATACTCGGTGTCCCCTGGTTTAATTTCCACTTCAAAACCTATTGATTTGACTTCTTCGCTATTAATGCCCGTATACAAGACGGTATCACAGTTCAATTGGCCCGAAGCAGTGTGGGTTTTCTCTTTAGATTTATTCGTAATACTGGCAATAACAGTAAAATTTTCTCCAATTTTAATATCATCTTTCAATTGCATGTCGAATTCAACTTCGTTGAAACTATCATTTAAATAATAACGGCTAAAAGCTTGGCGGGATTGTTTTAAAGCTTTCAGCATAATATTGCGTTCTTCGTCAGTTTTCTCTTCGAATTTATATGAACTAGTAATGTCTTCACGATCCCATTTCAAAACACCCTTAGTACTTATTAAATGACCGATAGCCAAGGTATCCTTACGCAACAATTTTATAGGTTGAAAAGGACCATTGTAGCGCCAATAAACCTTATCAGCATTGACTTCCGAAAAAACAAAACCACAATCAAATGGTCTTAAAATTTCTCCATTTTTCACAGCTGCTAAAGGGGCAGGACCTACTCGATACATGTTGTCAGATGCTTCTTGTGGAGTTGCATCTACAGCTTGCCAACCATCATAGCTAAGACCATTTTGTCCGACACCCAAGTCAGGTCTGGTCATCCAAACTTCATTCCATACATGATAGTTCCAAATTGAATCTGTAGTTTCAGCATCCATTTTTTTATTATTCTGATCAATAAATATGTCCACAGTTAAAGAAGCTTGAGTATCATGAGCCGAAGAGTAGCAGGTAATAATTCTGGAAGGTATGCCGATAGCACGAGCTATCGTAGTAAGAACTCCAGAGAAATTCCAACATTGGCCATATTTGACAGGTTTTTGTGTTTTGTAAAATTGTTGCAAAATCTCTGTAGAACCCATCCATTTGGTGGGAGCAATACCGCCAGAAAAATCTTCTGTCCAATTGCCTAAAATAACACCTTCATCGTCTACAGAGTTAACAGCTGCCGATAAGGCTCTTGCCACTCTTACTGGATCTCCTCGATAAGCTGCCGGTATACGTCCTACAGTGCCCAATAATTTTAAAGAACATTCCAAAACATGGCGCTCAAACTGTCCAATTTTCCACACAGAAGGTCTCAGGCGATTATAAGAACCACGCCAAATAAGAGTGGTATCATGCATCACATATTCCTTACGTTCGTCACGATCAGCAAGATAAACTTGATCATCGGGACACCAGGGATTAAAAAGTACATAAATTGGCACTGGCAAGGCAAAGGATTTGGAACCATCTCCCAGTAACTTGGTATCGATATCTAATCTCCATTCTGTTACTGGACTTGTTACGGCAGGCTTAATTAAAACTGTTAAAATATTATCTTCATGTACTTCTATACCGGCACCCCATTCTAGAGGATCACCTAAGAAATCAATGCCATCTCTGGGTACAATACCTATTAAAGTACCATGGCCGGGACTGGGTTTCTTATCATCAGCCACAGTAAAAATAAAACTTATAGCATCACGGCTGGGACTGAATGGTCGGTTAAAACTCAATGTTATTCGAAAAGGTTCCCCGCGACGTACAATTAGAGCATCATTGGCTGCATAAAAGTGATCTGTATGATGTTCATCATGATTATCTTCTCGATGTAATTCAACGGAAATTACTTTTAAAATGGCCTCATTTGCAGTATCTGAAAGTGCAGTTTTTAATTTAATAAACTATTTGTTAATTGTAATAAATTTAACAAGCTTCAAATCTATTATTTCAAAGCTTAAACTTTTTCATTATTTACTGCTAAATATAAATAAAATGTAAAGGGCGAAATTACACGTATTTTTACGTATATTGTATTTGAATCCCACATTTAAATTAAATCGTGTTATGAGGTGGGCGGCTGTTGGTTGGTGTCACGTAGTTGATACAATTGAAGACGGACATGGCCAAATATTTTGATTTGTGTGTGATATTCGTGCATTTGCAAAGTTCATAATTTTTACGAGCATATTCAATAAATACATAAATCAATATTAATTTGTCTGAAATAACATCAATAATCCCCTTGATTTATATTCGCATATTTCATATTCAACAGATTTATATTGGTGTTTAAATAGTTATATGAGTTAAAAAGCAATTTTTTCTTTTATTATTTTTTATAGCTAAATAATAAAATCGAAACTAAATAAAAGTTTGCTAAAGTGTTGAACTTGTGCACATTTTGAAATAAAATGTTTTAAGTTTTATGGCAAAGTATCATCTCATGCCCAATTTTTTCTGGGTTATAATAACAATCACTTTGAACTAAAAACCAATTTAGTTCGAAAAGTGGTCGGTCATATTAAATAAAACTTAGTTTTCCAAATTTTTATAAAATTTGTGAAGCAGAAATAAATATGAAAAATATTTTTTATGTAAACAAATTCCACAATACAAATTTTATAAAATGTCTACAAGTGTGTACTTATTTGAAAATTATTAGTTGTTTGTTTAAAATGATGACCTCATCTTTTACGGATGCAAATTCTATTTTTGTCTATTATTTGTCGAGTAATCAAAGCCATTTATCCTAATAGTTTATTTTTAAGTTCAATCATTTAAATAAATATTTTTGTGCCACACATTTTTAATTAAATTACTGAAACGAATGTATTTTCATTACAAAATGCAATAGAACATGCAAATTAAGTATTCTGATACAATACAAATAATGTACTAGATCTGCATACCAGATCACGATACAAGTATTCAAATGTTGAGATCAAATTGTTTGAACTTCAATCAATCTGTATGTCGATACAATGCGTACCATTCATATTATGTAATATTAAATTTAATTATAATTTTCAATATGCTCCAATTAATATGTAGAGTGCTTCAAGAGTTTGACCTCGATATCCAATTAGTACATATGTAGTTTGAACAGATTTATTGTAACTTTAAAAGAGAACTTAAAAAATCTGCACGAAGTATCTTAAAATTTTAGCAAATTTACACTATGAAATATTTCATCTATTATTCTTCATGAAACTTTTTGCATTTGCTAATTGCAAGCGCGGAAAAGCAAATGGATTAAAGAAATTTTACAAAGGCCGTCTAAAATTTTATTTCCTTTCAGTTTCAGTTTTTCACCCCAAATTCTTTCCCTAGCCATTCTATTAGCAAATAAAGAAAGTTTCATGCCACAAATTTCATGAAATATTTCATAATGTAAATTCGGTATAAGTAATATTTTAAATAAACACTGAAAATTTTATTGATATTAAAGAAAAATAGAATTGTAATACACAAGTTTCTTATACGACATTTTATAAATATGTGAAAAAAAGTCGATATATTTAGGAAATAATTTGTACATTTAATCTCTGTTTTCCCGGGAAAATTGGAAAATATTAGGTAGTCTTTTCCCGGGAATTCGCGATTCCTAAACTCAAACCGACAATAAAAATATCACCGATACCGATATATCAGCAAAACCGAAGTGTGGCTATCAGATGCCTCCCTAATTTTTAGTCAACTTCAAAAAAGGTGAAGGTTATCAATGTGTTTGGGATTTTTTCATGTGTGTTCCGTTAGAATTCCGAAATTTATAAACCGATTTCGGATTTTTTCTTTATTTGAAAGGATCTACTTTCAGATTGCTCGCATTGAAAAGTGTTCAGTTGTTTATTTTTTTAATTCTCGGCGGGAGCTAGCCTTTGACTTAAGACCCATAGTTTCTTGAGGAAATTTTATTAGAATCCTTCATAGACTACGTGACCCACCCTACTCGTAATGTACATATTTATGTATTTTCTTACATTTAAAAATTTGTTTAACATGCGTTTTAGAAAGGCCCTAACTCGCATTTTTACGAAATTTAGTTTTCAGTGATTCCAATATATTTCACACCCATATAGAAATTAAAAAAATAATCTGACCATCAAATTTGAGTTTCATTTTCATTAAAACATGCGCTTTAAACAAATTACATTTTGAAAATTACAGTTTCTAATATGTTTCTTCACCTTCCTTTAAAGTTACAATTATTTAAGTTAGGGCCCTTATTCTACTTGTGACCAACGATATGTAATTATTAAAAAAAAAGCGTGATTTTGATTTTTTTTTTGTAAATAACGTATTTTTGCTTTTAGCTGACGATATGCTTGCATTTCATTAAAAAAAAATACAAAATTAAACTAATGACCAAATGTTGATTTGTTTTTTGTTCCCCTTAATATGCCGGTCTATGTATGCTTTAATGACTTTCTTAATTTTACTTTTTGTGATATATTAGAAGTAAGTATAATTAATATTAAACTGCCATTCTGCTTGATGTTGATTACAAATCGGAGAAAAAATATATAAAAAAGTCTTTCCAAGAATTACACCTGACTGCATATATATCCTAAATTATATTTCTTACAATTTCTTGAGTTTGAGGTCCAGATTTTAATCAATATTAATTAGGGGTTTTTTATTCCCGGACTTTTTTGTTTCACGGGAGAGTAGGAAATAAAAAAAATTCTCGGGATCCTGGGAATTCCATTTAATTGAAGAACATAATAAAATATTGCAATAAAAAAGTTTAAAAAACCAAGCCGTCTTTAAAATATATGTACTAAAAAGTAAAAAATAACTAAATTAATATTATCATATGCGTTAACTACTTAACTGTTTGCAGTCGGTGCCAAGAAGGCAGAAATTAGTTTATTGGTTGGCAATCTATAAATTTATTTTTACGTTTAATTAACAGCCTTCTTGGTACCGACTGCAAACAGTTAAGTAGTTAACGCATATGATAATATTTAGTTATTTTTTATTTTTTAGTACATAGGTTTTAGTAAGTAGGTTTTCTTTTTTTAAGGCTTTTATTTTTTAGTTCATACATTTTAAAGTTGGTTTAATCCACTTAGTTTAGTGCTGGACTACGCATACTGCCCTCGAAGTAACTCACACCAAGGCTAAATACTTTTAGTACTAAAATATCCCACAGGATCGTCTTACGTAAAATTTCGCTACAACTCGATATACAAAAGAAAGTTATAATGCCAAGTTAGTACCAAGAATTTCGGCCGCCAGAAAGAGTTACAAAGACAAAATGGTGCCAGATTTGCATGTTGCCTAGAAACGAGATGGTATTTTACTTATCATAAACTTGATCCCCATTACGATCTCAGTTTTTTAAGGACCAAAATTTTGGATAGAATTGGCCTTATTTTCACATTTATGTTTTTGTACTGATTGTTTCTACCTTAACCCTCTGCGACTGACGTTCCTTCATTATCACAATTCCACTGACGTGGTAGTACACTAGACACTATTTCGACTGCTTATATTTTCCAAGTTCCGTTTGTAAGCCCACTGAAAATATTTTTGATTTTAGTTTAATCTAATAGTTTGTTATTTATTGTAATTTTTTGTTGAAAACAAAACGACAAATCTTATTAAAAACAAAATTATTGGCATGGCATAAATTAGCCTTAAGAAACTTACATCCATACAAAAACAAAAAAAACTTCATATTTTATTTTTTGGTAACAAGTTTAACATTATACCTGAGCTAATCAATATAGAGAAAAAAAAGAGATAATATCAATGGCTTAATAGAAAGTTATAACGTATTTTGTCAGGTCTTACTCAATATTGACGTGGTAGACTTCTAGACACCTGTATGCTCACATAAACGCGTGCGCTCCTTTCAATTGCTTTCTTCCCACTAACGTACATGTGAGTACGTAATAAAAAGGTACTGAAAACACCAGAATCGATATTTGTATAATTATGGCGTACAATAATGTTTTCTGGTTACTGGTGTCTGCTAGACTACGACGTCAGTCGCAGAGAGTTAAAGTTAAGGATTACACGAACTCTATACAAGTATATTTTTTTAAGTCTCTGGTACAGAATCAGTCGTTAGAACCTTGTTATTTGAAAAAATACATATAAATAACTTGTCTAAAAACTCTATGCATTTTTTTTTAATTGAAAGTAGCAAATATTTGTTCAAAAGTCATTTAATTTGCAATTGTAATAATTAACATTTTTCTAATGAGTTTTCAATTATTTTTTTTTATATTAGCCTATTAATTTCTATTAATATATTTGGATTTTTGGCAATAACAAATTAATTAATATTCATTCAAGTTATAAATTTAAAAAATATTTTCGACACTAATTTAAAGGTTTTATTTAAAATACGCTGAAAAATAAATACATATATATTTATGTACTTGTGATAAAAAACACCAAACAAAAACATGTTTGACAACAAAAATAAAATAAATATTGGCAAAAAAAAACAAATTAATTAATAACAAATAGATGAAGTCACAAACCCAAAAAAGCGAGTTTATATGTATGTAAATACATATATTTTTAAGTATGTGTAAAAATATATACATACATATGTATATCATGTACAAATAGATGTGGGCATAATTATAAACAAACACACATCCATTCGCAGTAACTTCTTTTTAAAACACCTTGGCAAAATTTTATTTAAAAACATTTTTGTTTAACATTCACAAAATTATCTTACTTTCTGTGGCAGGACGTATACTTCGATAAGGATTTAGACGACGCGGAGGCTGCCACCAACGATTGACCCAAGTGGGCACATAATTCGAGTACCAAGTTGCCATATTGAATTAATTTTTTAACGGGTTTTTTATTAATGTTTTATTTATTTATTTTGCGCGAAAATATTTTAATTATTATTTTATTTTTATTTTAAATAGCGCAACGTTATTCCGCCTAAGTTCTACTCTACCGCGATCACATTTGTTAACTGAATTATTACCATAAACAATACTTTGCTACCCTCAATGACTGAAAGTTAAAAAATTACATATGTATAGAGAAAGAGAGAAATCATTTGTTTTCATTAATTTGTGTTTGATTATTTGGTTAAAAAGAAGAAAAAAATCAATAGCCAAAGGGTGCTCACTCAGTCTTTTAAACAATAAAAGATTTTATGAAAACAATACAGTACATACATATTACAATTAACACTACAACTGCACCAATACTATCAAACTTGGGTAATTTCAATTACATTTATTTCAATTACAATTACATGGAATTGTAATTTTTTCACCACAATAACTTTTAAATATAGTTGTATTTTATTGAAAACTTTTAATTACAATTACAAAAATTTTGTAATTGCATGTGTAATCCCATAGGCATATCAAAATTAAGTCCAAAAAGATTTGCCAAAAAAAATTTGTTTTGTAGAACTGTGTTATTTATTAAAGAAGTTTTCATTTTTGTATAAGAAGGTGGCTTCTAAATAAACCTTGCAGATAATGAAAAACAAGAATAGTTTTGAATAATATTAAATTTTAATGACCGACAACCAGAAAAGTGTTGGCGTTCAATTGATGGCGTCATCGTTGGAAATGATTGAAAACGTAAACCCAAACCCCAACATTACAAAATTCTTTCATTAATTCAGTTGAAAGCTCATTCCTATGCAACATACATATCGCTGCCATAATATTGAAACCCCCTAATTTTTTTTCAAATCGAGTTTTTTTCCTATTTCGATATATTAGAGGTTCTCTCTCGAAATGTGCAAAAAATTCGATTTGAGAAAAAAATGAGTTAGGGCGTTTCTATATTAAGGTAACGATATACTCATATATTTAAGTACATATGCATGTACACAGTACATAAATGCATATGCACACATTTCTGAGTAGCTTAATCACTTACACACTTCGTCGAATAATTTATTAGTGATTTAAGAGTGATGACAAGTTTTAAGTTATTTGAAATTTGTCACAAAAAATTTTTAGACAATTTCTTGGAAGTTCCGCATTGTATGACGGTATAAACAGTTACTGAAAAAAGAAATGTTTATAAAGGGCCAATAAACTCACATACATGAATGACATACTTGAAAACTGACAAACATTGGTATTTGTCAGTTTTTCTCCTCACACTGTTCATGGAAACTGACAAACATTTATTTAAATTTTTTCAAAAGAAAACAGAAAAAAAAATTCCAATTTTCAATCATATTTAAACTAGATAAAATTGCTACAAAACCAATTGTGATTTCAAATTTGAATTGAAAAATATAAATAATTTAAAAAAACATGTCGCTGCATATGAAAAAAATCTAAATTTTGTACGTTTTCCTTTGATATTTACATTCAAGTATGTCACTCTTCCCCTTACACCATATGAAATGTGTGAGCAAAGAAGAAATTATTAAAACTTTTTAATATTCGTCCAACATGTATGTCATACTAAAAATTTAACCATACACAGTCAGGTAATCTGTCCAACATGGCATGTATGTCATACAAATATGTGAGTATAGGGTACCCTTAAGTCCTTTAAAATTCTATTTTTTTTTTTAAATAAAATTTTTGGACTTTCGATTCACTAATTTTGTTATAACTTGAGAGCGAGCGTTTCGGAATTATTCAGATTAGGGAATGGCAAACAGACTCAAAAATTGATTGATTGAATTGATCAACCTTTTTCGTTTCGAAAAAATTATTACAAATTATTCGACGTGGTTATTTTCAGAAAGATTTCTCAATGTTGTTCGTAAAAAAGGTGTTAATTCATGTGATTGTCTGGTTCTTTGCAGAGTTACTATTAATTTATTTTTAGAAAACACACGCTCAGATGGCATTAATGTCTCAAGGATGCACAAAATTTCCCTTGCATTACAAATATATGGAAATAAATTGCTGTTTCCACTCATTTAGTGTATTTAAATTTCGATCAAACACTGGTCTCTTTTTAAATTGGGGTAATTCAACAGGAATGCTTCTTTCTCAATACTTCATAAAAACTCAATAGAACTGCCAATAATTTGATATGTATAAAATCGAAAGCGTAAAGTCGATTCCGAAAAATCGATTTCGATTGGAATTGAAATCAATTTACCATTCCCTAATTCAGATCCAAATAATGTGTTTTATTATTGTAGGTATCTTATATATAAATAGGTCACACAACAGTGTTGCCAATGAAGAATTCGAAAATTACACATGACCGGGTCCAAAATTATTTTTTTCTATTTGTTTAACCGTAATTTGAATAAACTTTCAGTTTATATAAAATAGGTTATTTAAATTAAAAAACTGCGTTAAATGAAACCAAAATGTGTACCTAAAGCATATCGAGCCATAACCTCAAAAAAGCTTAACCATCAAAAATTAAATTTTACGGAAGAAATATCCTTACTTTAAATCGAAGTAGAGTATTGACTACATAGGACTGTAGTGGGCTGATGATATATGTAATGTTAATAAATGATCCGGTTTTTTTAATGTTTTTATTTTCTGCCCAGCTTTTTGAAAATATCGACAGAAATTTAAAAAGCTTAAAAAAATGAACATGTTAAGTCTATGGGGAAGTCTATGGGAAGGGGTACACTGCTTCATATACATGCAACTCTCTTTTGTTTTCTTCTTCGTAATATTAAGCAACAACAAATTCCATGTAAAAAAACCAAAGCTGCCCAGCAAGAATTTCATTATATGGACACGAATGCAACTTCAAAAGAAAATTGAAGAAAGTTGCAGAAGCAAAAGTTGATTGATATTGACATAGACTAAGTCCATGTCCATATGAATCAACTTTTGCTTCTGCAACATTCTTAAATTTTCTTTTGAAGTTGCATTCGTGTCCATATAATGAAAGTTTTGCTGCGCAGCTTTTGTTTTTTTAAATAGAATTTGTTGTTGCTTAATATTACGAAGAAGAAAACAAAAGAGAGTTGCATGTACATGAAACAGTGTACCCCTTCCCTATCTTCTCACCTCTCTCTCCCATAAACTCAAAACTTGCGCAGCAAAAGTTGACTCGTATGGACATAGACTAAAGAAAAATATAAACCGATAATAGTTAATTGGTTAAAAACGTAAGTAGGATTTTCGCTCGTTGGTTGCTGCTGCCTTCGCTGGCAGTGTGGTCTAGGGGAAAAGAGCTCTGATGAGAAGACTGTGGTGGTCTCGAAACATCTGATGCCAGTTCAACCTTCCGTTCATTAAAATTTTTCTTTGAATGTTCAATTATTACATTCTTTAGAATTTCTTTCTAAAATAAAAAATAATTTAATCGAAAGATTAAATTTAAAACGGACTTAACCCAAAATAATTAAATAATTGTTTAAGCATTTGTGAATAAATTTTGTACTTCTTACCTTACAAACATTTATGTGCGCGGTTTCTACATAACAGACTTGAGTAGAAAAGTTGTATTAAAATTAATCCAAAAATTTATTTTTAGATGTCTTGGACTTCTAAGTAAAACATAATATTTTGCAAAACTCCTTTTGGAAACTCTATAGAAATTTACTCGTTTTGGCTGGGAGGAGGGGGGTAGGAATATCCCGTTTCCCCAACCCCTTGTATCCACGCCTGTACAACGGTAATGCTGGACAAATGAAATTATTGTTCAATTCACAGCCTTTTTTAGATCGTACAAATGTTGTTGATAATATCCGCTTAAACATGTTTCAAACTAGGGATGTAACGATACGCCGTTTTGCCGATCCGATACCGATACCGATATTTAAAAATAAATATCGCCGATACCGATTCCGATACCGATACGAATATTGAAATTGAGTTCAAGTTTAGATTAACAAAACTCAAGTCCAATTTTTTTATTATACAAAATTACATTGTAAGAGAGAATATATAAAATTGATTTTAACCCAGTATAAAAAATTTGAAGTAATTTTTAAGGAGCTACATTTTCTTTGCTTCAAAAAAATGTATATTAAAAATATGCAGAGAATTAGTAGAAAACCAAGAAAAATTTTTTAATTCCTTTGTAATTTTAAAAAATACTCGCCATGCTTTTTAAAAAATCGATTTTTTAAAGAACATTTATCAACTAATATTCTTCTAAATAACTTAATAGCTTAATTATTAAAATTCTTCAAAAAGTTTATATTTATTCACTTAAATTTACATGAAAATAAAGTTTTGAGTTTAAATTCGCATAAAAAAAATTGTGAAAATGGATAATTTTTTATCCTTTTTCCTTGAGGAAAAACCATTATAGAACACCGAAAAAGAAATTTGTCCTAGCATCGCTTCCAATTCGGTGATTGGTAATCGAAAAACAGAACTTCTTGCAATGGCAAGGATATGTAAAACTAATTAGAAATTATCCAAATTTGCAACGCTTCCGGATCGCGAATTCTACATTTTAATGACTTCTTTGGAGTGTCTTTTTTTGCTGGAATAAGATTTAAAAAACAACGACTTGAATTTGAATTCATGGTAAAATTAACAAAAAATAAATATTTTTTTTACAAAATAGCAGCATAAAAGATTATTAATTTCTAAAATTGATATTAATAAGATTTAAAAAATAACGAAGTGAATTTAATTCATGGTGAAATTGAACAAAAATAAATTATTTGTTAAAAAAAAACTCTGAAAAAAATTTTTAAAGTATCGTCGTATCGACAGTAAAATATCGCCGATACCGATGTATCGGAAAATCTGAAGTATCGCCGATATATCGGTATCGGTATCGGTATTCGTTACATCCCATTTTCAAACTAATCTTTATGTGGATATTACCAAAAACATCATCCGTATGAATGCAATTGAATAAAATTTCAACCGTAAGCCTCTGGAGACTAATTTTTAAATCAAGCCTCAACTTTCTGAGGGGTGAGACTTGAACATTTTCATAAGAAAAAATTTCTTATACAAATAATAAACACGTTAATAATTATGTTGCGATATGCAAAAGGAGCAATACCCAAAATTTAGTACGAGCTTTTTAATGGACTCGCACTTTTCTTACAAAAATGCAATCTCTCTACTGTTGAAATTGCAAAAATATCGTGTTAATATAAAAATCAAACGGATGAAACTAAACTAAACATATTTTTGGATTTCCTTGCAATATCACATCTAACACAACTATATTCAAAACAAAGATAATTTTTTGTAGAATAGGAATCTCTACCGCTAAATAATTAATATAGCAAAAAAATAAAATTATGAGTTAATTTACGTAGTAATAAAAACGTGAATTTTACTACTAACTGTTGTGACCTGATTATCTTATTGCACTTTTACAGTCGTTACGGTAAAGCTAGTGTTTCTATTTGTGTTGCATCATTCTGTAATCATTGAACTTACTTGATACAGTTAAAATAATTAAGATTTTTATTTTATTTAAGCATTATATTTTTGGATTAAAACTTTTTTGTGACGAAAAATAACTTTTTTATAGCTTACTATTAATACTTTAATATTTCTGTTTACAATATGCTCAAAATTAATTTTGAACAAAAATAGCAATATATAATTATTCATTGCATTATGTTATTTGCAAACTGTTGTACACGTACTTGTATTGATTTTGATTTAGTTGCAAATAAATTTAAATATATTTCAAATATTAACAAAAAATTGGATATTTCAATCTAACTTATCTCACCTTTCATCTGTTTTATATTCCATCATATGTATAGAAGATTCAGAATTTTCTTGGAAAGGCATGAAAAGACATTTGCAACATTTCAATTCAGAATTTTTGTTTGCGTCGACTGAAGACACTTTATTGCCCATAACTAAATATTTCTGAATTTAATTTCACAAACAACAATCAAACAAAAAATAAAATTATTAATTTTTAATCAATATATATTTATTGTTGTGTATATATTTTTATTGCTGTACTTAATTTATTCATGTTTTATTTTTTTAACTTAAAAATGATTTTTGAATTTTAGTTTTCTATAAATACCTACATACTTAAGATAGATATTGTTTATAGTCTTTTTTTTCATTTTGTTATTATGAAAATTTATATTTCTTTATTTAATTGTATTTTTTTAATTTAATAATCATTATATTTGATTTGTAGAATTAGACACAATTTAAAAGAACACATTTTGTTGAGTTAAAAAAGTAATATGAAAATATATTTCTGAAACGAAATTCTATTTACGTTTGTTAATAAATATTTAAAGCATCGTTGTATTTACTTAAAAGCTTAGTTTTGCTTTTTTAGCCTCTTGTTGACCTTGCTCTTCCAAAAGATAGCCATGGTCGTTATCACAGACACCTAAGAGAATGTACCCTACTACTGCATTTACATTGTCTAGATTTCCAGACAATTTGATTTCAAATCTTTATCGAAATCCATATCGTTTACAATAAGTTTTTTTTTAATTTTCTAGATTTCGTATTGAAGAAAAAAAAATCTTATTTGATGTGTTATGGTCCCCCAACTATAAATACATTCGACATTTTAAATTTTAGGAATAATTTTTTTGAAGTTTTTTCTAAAACTTGGAATTTTTGAAGAGGCTACTCTACCGATTTTATCATAACTTGAGAAGGGGTTGTCCAATTGTATTACAAAGCCACTAAAAAACTTGAAAGAAAATGACCTTTAAGCCGTTTCAATATTTTTTTATATACTACTACCCGGCTTCGGAATTATTCAGACCACAATGATGAAAAATGTATTTTCTTTATGCATAAATGGAAAATTTTTTTTTGCTAAAAATTTATAAAATATTGAAAGAGGCAAATACTTACTTTTATTGTTTGGTGGTCGTTAGAACGTTGTTATTTAAAAGAATTTATTTTGTTGTACAGTGTAAAATTCGAAATTTTTGCAAAAATCAGGTGATTTCACTTTATTATTAATAAAATCAATATTTATCCATCGATTTTCATCAGAAAAACATTTTATTTGTTGTAATGAGTAAGTTTTTGCCATTTCCGATTTTTTATAAATTTCTTAACAAAAAAAATCTAATTTTGATCTGAATATTTCCGAAATTATCGAGTATATAAAAAACATATTATTTAAACGGCTTAAAGGTAATTTTATTTTAAGTTGTTTGTTTGCCTTTGTAATAAAATTGGACTACCCGTTCTTTAGTTTTGTTGAAGTCGGTGGAGCGAGCAGTCTCATGAAAAATGAAAAATTTGAGAAAAAAAATTTTTTTTAATGTATCCAACGTATCCATAGAATTTTAAATTTCGGTTGTTTTTGTAGTTAGGGGACCACAACACATCATAAAAATGTAATGGTGATCAAATGTCATGAAAAAGTTTCATTTTGTAGCATAGTGTTATTAAATAAGAAAGTACTTCAAGTAGATAATGCAAAAGGAACAAAGGTACATATATTTAAATACAGCTTATTGTATACAGTGCATAACATTTTCTTTAAGACTCTAACATCCAAAATAAAAGAGGTATATATAAAAATAAATAGAGAAAAGTTTCCAGTTTAACAAAAAATATTCATTTATTGCAAAAGTTTACATACATATATGTAAATGCCTTAAAAACAGGAAAATTGGAAATAAATTTTTATTCATTTATTGCAAAAGTTGATATTAATTGCTTGAGTTCGTTTGACTTATAATTTACAGAAAAACTTTTTTAAGCAAAAACCTGCAAAACTGCTCAATGCTTAGAAAAAATGCCAAATGCAGGGAAAACTGAACATTTGGCAACGCTGATTGTAACTCAACAAATGCAAACTTAGCTAATGCACACACCTTTTATACAAGATTTTCGTAGAGTTTAGTATTCACGTAGCTAATTCACTCAACTTTCATTTAAAAATTGTTTTCAGGGTAGTAAAAACAATAAAAAATATGTACAAGATTTTGGGTAGATATCGTTCAAATCTACTTTGTCAGTAGATATCGAATAAGATACATATGTATATCGAAATTTTTGTTCGATTATTTCATTGTCAATCGTTATTTTCAAGCAATATCTATCATCATTGATATATACCAAAAAATTCGAATTATGGGGATTTCCACGGAAAGATACCATTTAGTCGCATTACGTCACCAAGCAATATAGCTTGTATTTTAAGCCATGCTTCACGATTTTTCCTATTTGTAGAGTTTCTGCGCTCTACTCTAACATGCCAAAATATAAATAGTACATATGTGATTTTCTTTGAATGCCCAGCTTAATTATTTGGTGATGTAACGTGGAAAGAAGTGGACTTTTCTGTGGAAATACCTCTATATATGTATATATCGATATATTTATTCGATATACATACACCAAATTCACACGATGAATTTTATGACGTCTCATTTGACGTAATTTTTGGATGAGGTCGAACGGGGTAGAAAAGAAAGCGGGATAGAAACAAAGACTCGATTTCTGTTTTCAATTTCTCTTTCACATTTTTTAATTCGATCTCTCATTTTTCCTCTCTTATTTGATTTGTTGTTGTGAACGAGTAAAAGTAGATTATTCCACTTCAAAATGAATCAGCCGCGTCAAAACTAGATTATTCCATTTCAATATGAAAAAATACTTGAATCCCTTGTGCTCTAACCCCCTCATAAGAAATTTGACAAATGTTATACCAAAAAATTTGGTCTCCAAGACGCTCTGTTACATAGCGTCTTCACGAGCCATTGATTTGGCTTGACAAAATTCAAAGTCGATATGAAAAAATAGCACTAACACTATGTCTTGACGAGCAAATTTTTTGTTATAACAATGAACAAAACGTCGGCAGAGCTGTTAACAAAAATTTGTTAAGGTCTTTGTTGTGGAGAGTACGTACAATGTTTTTGTTAGGCCTAGTCATATTATTTTAAGGTCTTTTTTTTCGTATTGAAAACAATGCTTGTTGTTAAGACATCGTTCTTATAACAATTATTTTAACAACGATGTCATAACAATGACAAAACAGTAACAACAGCGGTCCAGACGTGACAAATTCGTGTGCTAACAATTGTTATAACAAATAATATGATCATCAAGAACGCTATGTCTATGTCCATACGAGTCAACTTTTGCGGCGCAACTTTTGAGTATATGGGGGAGAGAGGTGAGAAGATAGGGAAGGGGTACATGCAACTCCCTTTTGTGTTCTTCTTCGTAATATTAAGCAACAACAAAAGCTATGTAAAATAAACAAAAGCTGCGCAACAAAAATTTCATTACATGGACACGAATGCAGCTTTAAAAGAAAATTTAAGAAAGTTGCAGAAGCAAAAGTTGACTCGTCTGGACATAGACTATTATGTAACATTTTTCTGATGTTTTTATGTATGAAGTTTGACAAATGTTAGAACAAAATTATGTCTCGTGAAGACGGGGTGTTAAATTCATACAAGACAAACATGGGAAAGGTACACAGCTAGCTTTTTTCAAGCCAAGTGACGTTATAGAATTAATCGGAAAAAGCGCTACATTAACCTGACTCGTGTCAACGTAACAGCTGCACATTTTTAATGAAAATAATATAAAATAGATTAAATTAGATTTATTTAATAATTTAGGCAAATTTACATCAAGTGAAAATTAAGTTAAAGCTTAGAATAATAATGTCAGAAAATTTGGAACAACAAGCAGAAGAACGAGAAGCTTTACAGTCAATATATGAAGGTGATGAAGACTTTAAAGAAGTTAATAGCAACACATTTCAATACAAGGTAGTATGCAAAAATTCACCAATTAGAAAACAGAAATAAAGTAAATTTGGAACGTCTTCAATAATAGTATGGCGAAGAAAATAATTACAAATCATTTTTGGTAGAAATACAATGGGGTGCAAATTACCCTAATGAATTACCCATCATCAATATGGATACATTTTATAACAGAAATATGTGAGTCGCTAAAAACATCAAAATAAAGAAACAATGTTATTTATTGTATTATTAAACCTTTCCAGTGTCGCTTCAGTAAAGCTTGCAATTCAGACTGCTTTAAAAGAAGAAGCTGAGCAATGGCTAGGCTGCGGTATGACGTACACTTTGTTTGAATGTTTGAAAGAGCGCATTGATGAATTGATGGCGGAACAGCCAGAACATTCAACCATTCAGTCCATAGATTTGGAAAAGGTAGGAGTTAGTGCAATACAAATATCAGATAATAC
This sequence comes from Panzeria rudis, assembly GCA_956483635.1. Lineage (NCBI taxonomy): Eukaryota > Metazoa > Arthropoda > Insecta > Diptera > Tachinidae > Panzeria > Panzeria rudis. The sequence goes on along the minus strand of OY101449.1, from coordinate 151,916,393 downwards.
AGAAACAGGCAAAAAAGAACCTAAGAAAGAACAGCTAACGAAATCCCAAAAACGAAGGCAATGGGAGAGGGCAGATCATAAAGGAGATCGGCCAAGAGGTTGGGACTGGGTTGATATTGTAAAACATTTGTCACAAACTGGTTTTAAAGAAGATCAGAATGTGGCAAAGAATAATACTCCCATTTTGCAGCCTTTAAATAGCTGAAAATGTTGCAGACAATCGAAAACTGAAATTACTGAGACTCATTTTACTGCCTCAAACTTTATTTCCGATATTTTGTTAATAAACTTTGTTGAAAACGAATGAAAAAATTAGAATATTCGAATTTTTTTTATAGTAATGCATGCATTGTAAGATGGTGTATAGGTGCGGTAACCATTAATTCCATGGAAAAATAGTTTACATATTTTAGGGATAAAAAAACATAACAAAACTTATTGATTATTAGGCTAAGGTTCGTAACGTTATATTCAGAAAGGATTGGGAATGATTAATATTCCAAGGAACAAGGGAAAAATTATCATCAACTTCATTTTTCAACGTACACAGCTGAACAGAGTAGCGCCACTTTAGGAAGCCGCTACACTCCCATCGTCAGTGCTCACGTGTAATTTGCTTATCACCATTTGTCAGATGGCTCTGTTGTATGTAATAATATCAAAAGCTTTGGGCTTAAAATTTATGTTGGAAGTAATGAAAAAGTGAACATTTGTGAGAAAAAATAATTTACATAAGGTGCATCTATTAAAAAGAATGTGCAAATAGCGTACAAAGAATAAATAGTGGAAAAGAGGCTAAAATAGTGTACTGTCCACTATAATAGTGTACTGTCCACTATAATAGTGTACGGTAGGTCACCGTATCTATACGCCAACTCATCGAACCATCTTGTTAGTAAATTTTTCGGCTTAAATTTGCTTTAGCCACACTCCTCCAAAAGAAATAAAAATTTCCTATGTAAAAGAAAATTTAATTCTAAGAAAAAAAGTACATAAATCCTCGGAAACGCATATTTTCCGAGTTACTACGGACCTACAAAGTTTAACAGATCTTAGGGATTTTCTTGTAAAAATTTTAATTTAGTGTATCATTATGGGTATCATATGAAAGCTTATCAAAATTATTCAATGAAAAACACATTTAAAAAAATATTAACTCATTTAGAGCTGGTATTTTTTTTTCAAATTAGGTGAACCCTCATATGAAAGCTTATAAAAAAGAGCGGAAAATCTTTACTTAGCGAAACCACTATTCCGGCTACGCAAAATATCTTTACTCAGCGAAGCCACTATTCGAAATATATACAGGAGAAAACCCTTAAGGGCGGGTAGGCAAAAAATCTCAGCGGAGCCACTATTCGACATACATAGAGGAGAAAGCCCTTAAGCCCGGCCGGCTATGCAAAAAATCTTTACTCAGCGTAGCCAATATTCGACATAAATAGAGGAGAAACCCCTCAAACCCGGCCGAAGGCGGTCTAGGCAAAAAATCTTTACACAGCGAAGCGGCTATTCTTCACTCTAATTAAAATACCGTACCGTTGGTTTATTTATATACTTTTTTATATTTTATTTTGTTTATTTATTTAAAAAGAAGTACACTTAATTTAAAAAAAAATACAAAAAAGAAAAATACCGGTCCTGAATGGGCTAATTTTTTTTTAAATCGAACAATTTTGATAAGCTTCAATATGATACCCCCATATTGATACAGTGAATTAAAAATTTTACAAGAAGATCCCTAAGATCTGTAAAACTTTGTAGGTTCGTAACTCCGAAAATATGCGTTTCCGAGGATTTTTGTACTTCACTTTTTTTTCTAAGAATTAAATTTTCTATCACATAGGAAATTTAATTTATTTGGAGTGTAGCTAAAGTAAATTTGTTCCGAAATGTGTTTTTAAGCAAAATTTTTATAAAATTTTATCTTAAAACATATTTCAAAACACATCTTTAAAACAAATAAAAAAAATATAGAAAAATGTTCGGTCGGTTCAAGGCATATTCATTACAGGTACCACCATAACTAAAACAAATACAACACCAAAAAACACATGTATTTTGTTGGTATAAATACCCCAGAAATATGTTAAATCCATTAACTGGGAGTCGCACACACTCATAAGCTCTCTCAAATTTTCCTAACCATGCCCGTTGTTGATAGAAAACTCCCAGACATTTGTCAAAATCTATTGTCTGTGTGACGCACACATTCTCAAATTTACTAAAACAGCTGTTCTTGTAGTGGTACCTGTTCAATCTACCTTGGTGGGAATCATGATACAAATATGCAGGTACCATCACGACGACAACAAAAAACACCAGAACAACATGTATTTTGTTGGTAGAAACACACCAGAAATATGTCAAATATATTGTCTGTGTGTCGCACACATTCATAAGTTCCCTCAAATTTACTAAGTCCCGGTCCACACGTGCCATTTTTGTTCCAGCAATTCTTAATTTTTCAGTGAAAAAGAGCGAGAGAGGAATAGATATGGTATTTATTTCTATTTCAACTCCCATAAATTCTAAAATTGTTGCAACAAACATTTCCTGTGTGGACGGGGAGTAAGTCTATGTCCATAAGAGTCAACTTTTGCTGCGCAACTTTTTAGCTTATTGGAGAGAGAGGTGAGAAGATTGCGAAGGGGTACACTGCTTCATGTACATGCAACTCTCTTTTGTTTTCCTCTTCGTAATATTAAACAAAACAAATTCTATGTAAAATAACAAAAGCTGCACAGCAAGAATTGCATTGTATGGACACGAATGCAACTTCAAAAGAAAATTTAATAAAATTGCAGAAGCAAAAGTTGACTTATGGACATGGACTAACACATTCCCCAAACATTCTCAAATTTACTAGAACCGCTGATCTCGTAGTGATACTTGTTTAGTCCATGTCCATAAGATGCAACTTTTGCTTTTGCAACTTTCTTAAATTTTCTTTTGAAGTTGCATACGTGTCGATATAATGAAATTCTTGCAAGAAAACAAAAGAGAGTTGCATGTAAATGAAGCAGTGTACCCCTTCCCTATCTTCTCACCTCTCTCTCAAAACTCAAAAACTGTGTAGCAATGGTGGACTCGTATGGACAAAGACTTAATGTATCTTGGTGGAAATTAACAAACAGACCTCCGCCGTGAGATTTTGCTGGCGGCGGTGGTTCGTGAGAAAGTCGTCGTCGTCGTCGGCGGCGGCTCAAATTCGGCTGCAGCCGGCTGATTGGGAAAGTTGCCATACTTATACAAAATAATGGAAATTTTTTTGTCAAACTGTTCGATCAAATTCATGTATGTATTGGAAATATTTTGTTTTACTTAGCACAGCACCACATCAAATTCATATTATAAAACTTCATTTAAAAGTTGTTGTGAAAAAGAAGAAACATGTGATTTTTTTGGCGGAAATGTTTCATTATATATTAAACAACTTTTTGTTTGTTGAAAACTAGTGTTTTTAACTCCCTTTTTTAAGTCCTTTTAATTCTCTTTTTAACTCCTTTCCATATGCAGTTCGAAGCGAGTTAATTTTTGTGCGACATCTTTTTTCCGCATTTGGATATTTTTCTTTATATATTTGAAGCAATATCTCGTACTGAGGATTTGTTCATTCCTACTGCTACATTGCTTCGATTTAACTTGCCATAAAGCAGGCAAACTACGATAAACTTCAATAAATTCAAGAATGAAATTTTGTTCATTAACTTTTTCAAATATTTAGTGCGTCTCTAATCAAATGATGTCGCTGCGCATACTAGACAAAAATAACATTTGAAGTAATTACACGCCCACACATCAAACAAGCTTCAAATTTCATCAGCGGCGGTGGTGAAAATCAGGTGTTTTGTTTTTCATCAAACTCACATCAAACTATACGTGTGAGCTATTTTGCACTAATGCAGTCAAAAAATCTCTGTTTAAGCAAACAGTTTGGTGTGTTGCCATGCCGCTTAAAGAATGATTAAAGCGGCATGGCAATTTATTAAACTGTTTGATCAAGCAGGAATGTTTTTGACTGTATTAGTGCAAAAATCCTCACACAGTTTGATGTGAGTTTGACGAAAAACAAAACACTTTTGATTTTCACTACCGATGCTGACGAAATTTGAAGCTTGTTTGATGAGTGGCTGTGTAATTACTTCAAATGTCATTTTTATTTAGTTTTCGCAGCGACCACATGATTGCTATGGAGACGCACAATTTTAAAAAACGGATGAGCAAAATTGAATTTATTGAAGTTTATCGTGGTTTGCCTGCGAGTTAAATCGAAGCAATATAGCAAAAGAAATTAAAAAATGCTTGGTACGACATATTGCTTGAAACATATACAGAAAAAAAACCAAATGCTAAAAAAAGGATGTAGCACAAACTTTTAACTCTCTTCGAACTGCATATGGAAAGGAGTTAAAAGGAATTAAAAAAGGGAGTAAAAAACTAATTTTCAACAAACAAAAAGTTTTTTAATAAATAATGAAACATTTCCGCCCAAAAAATCACATGTTCTTTCTTTTTCACAACAACTTTCAAATGAAGTTTGATGATATGAATTTGATAAGTTGCTAAGCAAAACAAAATACTACCAAACATACATGAATTTTATCAAACAGTTTGATAAATTGCCATGGCCCTTAAAAGCACATATCATAGAATGAAATAAAATCCTGACCGGCGGCTGATTTTAAGGCGGCGTAACTTAATACACTTTCGGCGGCGGGCGTAAAAAATTATCGGCGGCTCAGCTCAGCCGGCTAAAGCCGCCAAGGCGCATGGCTCTGTTAACAACACTGAAAAAATACCACGAGCAAAGCACGTTGTTTTTGTTTGGGTCTTATTTTTAATTTGTATTTAAAAGATCCAAAAGAATGGATACTAATGATAGTGAGAAATCATCAGATAAATCAGCGAGTGCTGAAGAAAACATTCTGCCAACAAAAGATTACGCCCAAGAAACTAATACATCCAACGACTCGGAGGGAAAGGCTAAAGGTAAATTTATAAAAAAATATGAAGAATGAGAATTGAATTAAGTACAAAAAATATTGTAGAAAATGCTTGTGTGGAGTTGGTCGAGGAAATGAAACTGAAAGAAGTTGCATCAGCAAAGTTAAGGGATACTATAGAAATACTAAATGTGGAATTGGTTGCCCCACGAAGGGAAGGTCATGTTGATGACAGCAGTAGAGTTGAGGTATTATTCAATGAAAATAATCCGGTTGTTGAAAAAGAAAAAGTGATTTCGGAAACTTCGGTCATAGATGCAGAAGAAATTGTAGCTGAAGTTCAAGCGAATAACGAAACTGATTCGGAAGACAATGAAATGGAGACGGTTAATGTAGGAAACGAAGAAAACTTAAACGAAACCATTGGGAGCAATTTGGAACCCATTGGTTCAACAAATAGCAACGAAGCTGATTCACAACACAATGAAATGGAGACGGGTAATCAAGAAAACTTAAACGGAACCATTCCGAACCCTTTGAAACCCCCAAGCTCAATAGTAACAAATAGTCTTGGTTTATTAGCTCAATATCAATCAGACGATGACTCTGATTCTGTTATTGAAGTTCCAACTACATCTGCCCAAGATTATCGCAGTCAAGTGGTTGAAATCGATTCCGATAGCGACTCGGATGATAGCACTGACTCTTCCAGTGTTGAATATTTGAATACACTGCGTAAAACCATAGAAAGGCGTATAGAAGTTCCCGATGACAACGAGGAGGATGAGGACGACAATGAAGATAATATAGGGAAAAAACGACAACAGACATCTTCGAAATTGAGGGTTAAAGGTGAGATGTTATTAGAGGATTTACCACCCATACAAGAGTTGCAAATAACTGTTCCCGAAAACGAATGTATAGAATTTGGAAAAATTCACTCAATTATTGATCAACTAATCTTAGTTAGCCCTTTGCCTAAATCAATATTGTTGGATTTGGAAACGGTAATATTTTTGGAAAAAGGACAGAAAGTGTTGGGGGAAGTATTTGATGTGTTGGGTCAAGTTGCCGATCCTTTGTATTGTGTGCGTTTCAATTCGAACCAACAAATCAAAGATAAGCAAATCAATATTGGTGATGTGGTATATGTAGCTCCTAAAACACAATACACTCAGTACGTAATATTATCTAACTTGATGAGGTTAAAGGGTTCTGATGCTTCATGGGAAAATGACGTGGAACCCCCACCTAGATTTCTAGATTACTCGGATGATGAACAAGAACAGTTAGCCAGGAGACAATTGCGGAACAAGGACAGACCTAACGACAATGAAGATCCCAGCAAAAAACCAAGAACTATGGATGCCGGCGATGATTCTGCGTCAAATAAATTTAATAACTCTAACACACATCATAGAAATCAGAATAATGAAAAAAGAAATAGTAGAGGTGGTGTAGATGGGTTTTCAAATGCTAATACTAGACCACGCTATAATGGACCGAACCAAAATCAACAACGCGCTCCAAATCACAATCGTAGCTCTTGGCATTCTAATTATTATCCCCAATCTTTTCCGCCTCATCCCACAGGCAGTTATGAAATGCGTACACCGCTAAATCAACCACACACTTCTCAAGCTTATCCTCCACATATGCCGATTTATGATATGCCTCCTATGCATAACATGCCATATCCTCCAAATCAACCAACTCACTATGGTGCGCCACCACCTCAGTATGGTTCACCACAGCTAGTGCCTAGTACTTATAGCATACGCCCTCCTACACTCCGCGGTCCGCCTCCTCATGTTTCCCACCAACATCAGTATAGCTCCAATCCACCTCCTCCTCCAGGAAGCCAATGAAAACGTCTGTCTTATTTCTTATTCTTAGCGCACTAAGGTTATCATACTACGCTTAATGTGTGTTCGACTACTTAATAAAACCCTTTGTTGTTTTAAAAACGTTATTTTATTTTTGTTATTGGAATTACATAGATATTAAAGATATAAATAAATATTTGTGTTTCGTACAAAAAACTTTAGTGTATAGTTAAGATGCATATTTTTTATTATAATATATTATTCTATTGGAGAATACGGAGGGATGAATGAAGGTTCATTTATTACACAATGATCGAATCGTTTACTATATTCTAACATCTTAGTAAGCTTCTGGAAAACTTGAATCTAATTAAGGCTAAATTATTGTACTTTAACCAATAAACCTATTTAAATATTAATTGATATATTTTGTTGTAGCAAATTTATGCTTGGATATTAGAGTTTAAACTTTTTCTTTACAACATACTTTAATACTTTGCAACTAATTAAAATATTTAACAATAATAAAATATTAGGTTGCTTCAATTTAATTTTTACTAATGTTCATTAATCTAAAATTAAACAAATCTATTTAAACACACAATAACTATAATTTGCTTACTTCGTTGGTATCTTCCGTTTGTTTAAAAATTATAGTTTTAATTTTGCTTGAATTTATCAACTCTAATGTTATAACACCACCACGTATTTAGGAGGAAATGTGTATTGAATTTGTTCTATACAACACGTATTTGATTCCAGTTAGTTATTTACGTTGCAACCTTTTTAAAAATTATTTATTGTTTCAAGCAATTTCCATAATTATAAATTTCATTTCTAGGCACGATACTTTGAAGCTTAAATAATTTTATACTTGCATATTTTTCAAAAAAATATTTAATTGGGAGCTGCATTACTAAACAAACGAAATGAGAAGTTCGAGAACAAAAATGTTTTTAATACATACTATGTAATATTTATGTATATTAGCACATACATATATCTTATGTGGGTTACTTTTGTCTTTGGGAGCATATTTTTGTATCATTAGATGTAGTTATGCATATTTATTTTATTTCGAATTGATAAAGCAATCTTATGTCTTTATAGACATACAATCGATTAGGTATTTTTTACGAATGTTCAAATATAATTGGCCAATTCACAATCTGTTGTATGTGTTGTAGACCGTATAAATGTTGTTGGTAATTTCCAAATAAACATTTGTTTAGGAACATGTTTATGAAAATTACCAAAAAAAAATTTTTCGATCTACATCACTTACAACAGGTTGTGAATTGGGTAAATATGTATGCAATATGTTATTCGAAAATGATTGCTCGACATTCAAGGCGATGATTCGAAACATAGAAACGACGATTTTTTAAAACTACATATTTAAAAAAGAATCTTTAATTTGATGAGGTTCTTTAAGCAAAACTAAGATGACAGTTATATTGTCTTGGGAATCACCTTGTTTGGCTAACTCAATGAGATGCTTGGGTATATCATCCAAACATAAATGGTCGTCAATTATGGATTTATAAACGCAATCCACAATTTCACTTTCAGCAACATGATCCCAAAGACCATCTGAACCTAATAAAAGAAAATCGTGTGCCGGTTGTAAAGGTACATCCACGATGTCTGGTTCGGCGATAACTGCCTTTACAGTACAATCGCCTATGGAACGTGAAACATTGATAATACCATTAACGCGCCATTGGCCCTGGACAAATAATACTGAACCCCCTGTTTCAGCTGATTCTATACGTTTTTTCTCATCTGCAGAGTCCGGTTTATGTGATTTTACCAATTGTAAATGTACAGTAGGTGAAACTAATAGGCATCTTGAGTCTCCCACCCAAGCTACGTACAAATGTTTGAAATTTTTTACACCATCCTTTATTAAAAGAGCACAAACCGCGGTTGTTCCACTGCTCAATTGCTTTTTACAGAAATTAGAGTCAACTTGCAGAAAACTGGTTTCTAAAGCATCTCTATAAATATCGTTATCAACAGAGCACGAGTTGCTAACAGATTTTAGTTGTTGGGCGATAAGGTAGGGTATTTGATTGGTGGCATATGTGGCCGATAAAGATCCAGAATGACCATCGAAGACACCATAGAAGCTGAGTGATTTTTCAACTTGATACATCTCGTTAAATTGTGGCAAACATACAAGACGATCTTCCATTTTTCTTGGTTTATTTTTGACATGACCCTCAACATACCGCATGTGCTCATTTTCCGGCAACAAAGGACATTTGAAAGGATTCTGTTTACTACAATCTGCAAAATTTTTTAAATTATCCTCTTTAGAATTATCGGATAGCCTCAAAACAAACTTTTCTAGTTGATGGTGGATAAATTTGTGTAACTTTAACATATCTAGCATTTCAATATCCGAAGGTTCTTCATCTAGTTTAGCCGTCACAGCTTTTAAATGTTCTTGGATTTTTTTATTATCTAGTTCACTTTTAATTTCATCGAAGGCTGATATCAGAACCCCCAATTGAAAGTGCTGAGGGCATTGTTTTTGCCTCAGCCACTGCCATATACACATTATTACTTCGGCGGATAATTCCTCTTTAGTTACTGCATAACTTTCCGTGTTAGACCGTGTTAATATAAAAGGTCGCAATTCAACACCGCCACTACTACCATTACACGACGCATTAACACATTCTTTACCTGCTTCAGTGCTGCCTTCATTACTACCAGCTTCTTTTGTGAAACCTCGCAAAAATTCTTTAAAATATTTCAACTGGTTACATTGTTCTTCAGCTATGCCGCAGTTAGTCGTATGTGTCATATCGCTCTTAGACATTTCGATCAATGTGCTAGACATTTTCTGTTCTACGTAAAACTTTTCAGTATTATGTATCCAAACTATTGAAGTTTTTAAACATTTTATTTAATTTTTCCAACAGCACTTTAGAAATCTGTTTGATATTTTTATTCTAATACTGAATAATTCCTTTGCGTGCAGGAATTTTTCAACCAAAACAAACACAAATCACATAATAGCTCTGTTCCATGATACAATAATACAGGTACATGCATTAGCTAACTCAGTGTTTACACTAGCCAATGCTGACTCGAAAATAACATGTTTTCACCAAACCATACACACGTTTTCAATTGTCATCATGGTGAAATAACTATACAGGTGGCAGCATAACGTCAGCTGATTATTTTTTGCTCTGCTAGTTTTGTGCATAATCCACGTCCAGCTACCATGATACAATTTGCAGGTACACGTAATTAATGTATTTTAAATCGTATATAGTAAATTCATTTCAGATATGATATTTTCAGCTCTAAAATATATGAAACTGCCGTTTAGGCGAGTAACGTCAGTTGATCTACTGCGTGTACCTGTTAATTGTATCATGCATGATCCAATACTCAGGTCAATGCAACTCGACAGATGTTTATTGTTTACCGTCGAAAAGATGTCAGACTTCATACATAAAAAACCTAAACAAAATTATTTATATATGGAGTTTGTTTGACATCTTCATGATTTTAGAATTTTTGTTGTAGAGATGCATAGACCTAATTATTGGATCATGATATCATGAAAGATACCCAAAAGCGTTCCAAATAACAATTTTTGTGCAATTTTGAGGGCAAATGAGAGTAATTTTTTTTTAATTTCCTGCCCAAAGTTGTACGAAATTTTTATTTTGGATAAGTTCAGACAATAATAAAATGATCAGCTATTTTTTGTTAAGATAAATAGCAATTAAAAATAAATAAATAAATAAAACAGTAAAATAAATTGTCCATTGTGAAACAATAATTCTTAAAACATTTGCGGATCTTTCCACAATATATGATTAAGATTTAACGTGGACTTTAACGACAAGTTTTGTATGCCGAACTAGCCGTTAAAGTACACGTTAACTTTTAAGCTTACATTATGAAAAGTGCCGTTAAAGGCAACATATTACTAATTTATTTGCAAATAATTATAGTTAGATTGTTATTTCTTATTTTAAATTGTTTTAAATACAGAAAAGCGTTTGCTTTAATAGATTTTGCCCGTAATGCACTATTTCGTTCGCACTAAGAATTCACTATATTAGGACTAAAAGCACAAACTTAATTTTAACTCTAACAAGTTGGCACTATTGAAATGTTTGAACTTGAAATTTTGGTTTTTCGCGTTCCATGTGTTTTGAGTAACTTTTATAATTTGTTGAGTTTACTCTCATTAGTCCATGGTGAAATTAGTACACAGGTGACCGCATAATGGAAACAAATACAACAAACAAATAGATGATGCTTGTCAAAAATGTATACGTGCTGGACGTGGATTATGCACAAAACTAGCAGAGAGAAAAATAATCAGCTGACGTTATGCTGCCACCTGTATACTTATTTCACCACGCATTAGTCCAAACTTATCCGGTCATCTGGAACAACCTAATAAAAACAACAATGACGATAACGATAACAACCACCTTGAAGCTGTCAAACTGAAATACCATGGTTTGTTGTCTACAAACTGACGCCGTTAGTACAATTTTCGCCGTTAAATTTACCGACAATTTTGTTTTTTTACCAAGCCATAAATCTGTTAGTTTTCTTATACAAAATTGAATAAATATTTACTGTGAAACAAAGTTGTGACCTAAATTATTTAATGTTTTGTAAAAATTTGTTCCATAAATATGTATATTGAGCGTAAACAATTTGTGTAAAGTTATAAGCTTAGCAGCGAAATACGGGGTACTGCAGAATGAGGTATGTATGTATCTTATAACCATGTATCTTGTAACTTTTAAATTTTTTAAATACAGTCGTTCGATTGTGTAGTTATTTATATTAAATTCCTTCAAGTTTTGTTCATAAAATGCTGAAAAAACAATGAAAAAATTGTTTTGGTACATTGTTTGATTGTGTAGTTATTCATATTAAAACTCCCCCAAGTTTTAAATTAAAAAATTTTAGAAACTCCCAAGGAAAATAGATGATAACATAGATTCAAGAGGATACATCTAGAAAAGATGTATCTTCTAAGCGGCTATACCGATTTTTTTCAAACATAGCTAAGAACACTCGATCAAGTCATCTTCCAAACATAAAAAACTAAATCGAAATTGGTCCAGCCATTTGCGATGTACGATGACTTGTACAGACGCACAGATACACACTACAATCTTATAACACCCCTCCTTTTTGGTCGGGGTTTAAAAAAGAAAGGAAAAAGATTTATTAAAAAAGTTATAAATAATTCAAACGATACAAATCATTCTGGTCCATCCTGTAGATAGGCACATAATGTGCTCATATCACAAGAAAAAAAAAATCAAGAGGAAAGTGTAGAACAATTCCTACGCCACTGCCTACGGAGACGAAAGTTTATCATCGACAATCTATTTCTGGCTAAAAAAGTTTTAAATTAACTAACTGAAGTTGGAGATAAATTGCGGCATTCGCTGTAGATCGAAATTTAACAGAAATTTAACCGATCCATACTGAATGTTATATGTAGTTTGTTCTCTGGTTTTGATTAAAAAATCTTAAGCACACGGTTAAATTTTTTGTTAATTGAACAGTCATACATACAGTATGTCTGTTCGTTTACTTTCTACAATTTACTATTTTTACTACAGCTGGAAGTTTTCAATACAAAAAGTAAACAAATTTTTCCAATTGTAGTAAAAGTAATAAGAACATGTATCGCGTAAACGAACACAACTAGTATGTACGTTTGCGTCATGTTAGTGTTTAACAAGAAAACTTCTCTATCCATATTTGAAATAAAAAACCGAAATCATTTAGTGTAAATTTGTTGATATTTTATTTAATATTTTGTTTGTAAAGGGGATGTAAGAAAATATGTAATTTTGAAACATCAATCTTTTAAGAATTATAATATAATTATGAATGTATGTATGTTTATTATCTAATATCCTTGATATTATTAGTTTTTAGTAAATACATAATCTACGTTTAGATACATATAACGCATTATGCATAAAAAATATATTATGTTTATTAAAAGTTTATTTGACAAATATTGTATATATAGTTGCCAAATAAGCTCTTAATAAACTTAAAATATTTTTTATAAATAAGGCCGATATATTAAATTAATAAATTTATTAAAAGCTTAACAAACTAAATATAATTTCTACATAATGTCGTTAGCTGTATATATTGCTCTTAAAATCGTCTTGCTTTAAAATAGTATGTATAGTATTTCTGAATAGGAAAGGATTAAATGGGTGTTTTTTCTTCAATAAATTAATATTCAATATTGTATACATTGATACAATTTTTAAGGCAGAAATGTTGCATTTGAATTGGAAGTGTTTTAAGAAATAAAAATATTCTAAATTTTACAATACGTTCATAGTAATATTTTTAAAAATAGATATGTTTTTATATATAGCTATTTTTTATTTCTATTTTTACTGAATAATAAACATACTACATTTATTTATTAAAATATGTACCAGAATTTTGGAATTCTAATGACTACAATAATTATAAAAATGAGATTTTTGTATAGGAATTATTTGTGTTTGTAAAAGGGAAATTACGAAGCGTTTTTTTGCAAAAATGGAATTTTGAATTGCTGCTTCTAAGGGTTTGAAACTAGTAAACACTGATATAATGCAATTTCATTCAATTTGAACTATTTTTTTCTTGTGCAAGAAAAAAAAACTAAAACTTTCACAAAATTGTATTTATACATCTTACACAAAAAAGAAACTATTAAAGTAAATATTAGCTATAAAATATAGATTTCTAAAATATCAGCCACATCATAATTCAAAACAACTTTTTCTTAAATATGTATTAAAATATAATGGCGCATAATCATAGTCGAAACAAAGTATACTTTAGGAGTTTAAAACCAGTATTTTGTATTGCAATACTAGTTTTAAATTCTTAAAGTATACTTTCTTTAGGACTATGAATATGCGCCATTATTAAGTTTTAGCTGAGTGGTAAACCTCTGCAAGAATATTCGAGCCAATGAACTTCATTATAATATGTATCGAAATTGATGCCAAAAAGTTATGCAACAGAAATTTTACTTTGGACCAGTGTAATTAAGGACAGCAATACTAAAAACTTCACAAATTTAAGCTATTTTTTAAAATCCACTTTTTTGATGTGCTATGTGTCATTTTTCATTATAAATATGGTCCAATATAAATAATTACAAAAACTATTCTAATTTCACAACCTGTTGTGTGTGTTGTAGATCGTAAAAATGTTGTTGGTAATTTCCAAATAAACATTTGTTTAGGAACATGTTTATGTGAAAATTACAATTGCTCAATTCACAACCTGTTGTAAGTGTTGTAGGTCGTCAGGTTGTACAACAGTTGTACCAAAGACAATAGATTATAAAGATGTTGCACTGCGAACATTTTACATACACAGAAATTTTAAACTACTATTGACGAGGGGGGAGAGTTTAAAGGGTAAATAAAAATTACTGGCTTTGAATTGAGCAAAACCAACAAGAGAAAAGAGAGTAGTATTTTGTATACACAGCCACACACATTCATTCGTGTATATGCTTACAATGAACACTTGTGTGTGCGTTTGTGTATTGCTTTTGATACTTTATTCAATTTCCCACATTTTCAAAAATAAAAATGAATTTAGCTTCGCTAGCAACTTTTTTAATGCACGCAGCATACAGCTTGTATGGAAGGTCATTATAAATAGGGAACGAACATGATTCTTTTCGTTATTGTAGGGTAAATATACTTACTTTATTGTTGTAGAAATGAAAGTATTTATGTTCACACCGAAGTCATGATGCGGTTGTTTACTTATTTTTTAAGTTAATTCAACTGCGCAGAACATTTGGTAAGAGGGATATAAAATAAAAGACATGTAAACATAGTACCTATTTTGTATAATTTTTGATTTTAATTTTTATTGAAATTAGTGTTTTAATATTTTTACTTTTTCAATATTTGCTGGTTTATACTGGTAAGTTTCCCAGGCAGAATGCTTTCTTAGTAATATTAGTAGAAGCAAATTTAAATTTTCCAGCCTATGATTGTAACAAGCATTCTTCTCGTCAAACCAAAAGGAATAAATTGTACTATTAGTACATTCTATGCATTGCTCAATCATTGCTTTATTGGTAGAAAAGAGCTTTTCGAAAACTTTTATATGAATTTTACAAACTTCGAAAAACAAGTCGGAGGGTGCACATAAACTTCCAAAATCTGAGTCAGTTTCATAGTTTTTTGTGTGGATATACATTTCTGATGGATATGTTAGAACTTGTGCAGGTTTTATTATATCCATTCTACATATGCTGCAAGATATTCGTTGCGCTATGTATCCAATGAAGTAAGTTCTATTGAGACATTCGGAGAGTTAAAACAGTCGGCACTTGCATCAAAATATTCGTCATTATTCTGGTATATGTCTACGATATCTATCACGGGAGATTGATTATCAGCTGATACAGTTTCACTACATTCGACGGAGCTTTGAAAATCCACCGGTAAAAATGTTGCATCGTCGTTTTCACAATTTTTGGACGAACTAAACTGGCTTATTTTTAAAGATATCAGCTTTGCCATTGCGATGTTAAATTCGTGAACTGAAGGGTTCTTACAGTGTCCGCCTTTAGCGCGAACATATGAAAATACATTTTCTAATGGATCCTGATTAAACCGGCTGGTTAAAATATTGAATAAATTAGGACTTTCTTGTAACATTTCTTCACTTAAAGATAATATGCCTCTGGTGGTTTGGATAAGACCGCGTATGGAAAATATTTTATTGCCGACATATTCAATTTGTTGCATGTATGTTATTAGCTCCTGCAATACCTGGTATCTTGCACACTCACCTCTTGAGAGAAGAAAGCAATTTCATGTCTCCATTAAGTTGTATGTAAATTGAAAACTTTAAAGTCGTTTTCTGTAAAATTAAGTTTTTTGAGTTATGACGTTGTTTGAGTAAATGAGCGATGTGAATAAAACTATTAAAACAACAAATGTAGCAAACACATATTTAATATACCGCTAGTGAAATTCAATATATGGAAAGTTTGAAAAGTATCACAATATCAACTGCCATTATGAAATTATTGGATCATAAGGCACCTAAAATTCGACGACAGTCGATGCTGTTTTATTTATACAATAAAAAAACTGTATCGTTTTGCTACGGCAATACAGAAGATCCAATTAGTTTTCCATACAATACGTGATAATATTATTTGAATTTGTAAAGCCCAACAAACACAATATAAAAACGTTAATGTACGATGTTCATTAATAATCGTATTTATAGTACCTATGTATATAATTTTAGCTTACAGTCTGAGCATAAGTTTAGAATAATTGTTTTTTTTTTTCTTGTTTAGAAAGTCAAAAGAAATTAATTGTTTTTTTAAATGCTAGTGGACTAAGAAAAGGCTTGATCACATAATATATTTAATTAATACATACTTATCTGAAAGCGAACTTGTTTGCTTGGTTGGCAAAATATTGGCAAAGTAAACACACATACACAAATAATGTTCATAAGTATGAATTGTTTTTGCTGAGAGTTTATTTATATTTTTGGAATATTGCTCTCCGTTGATGAGAAATCTTTCATGAGTCATACACAAAGGGATTTTCGCAAAATCCCATCAAAAATTTAGCATTGACAGACAATGTATGGCAGTGCAACATCTTTATAAATCTATAGTCTTTGGTACAACCAAAGACTATAGATTTATAAAGATGTTGCACTGCCATACATTGTCTGTCAATGCTAAATTTTTGATGGGATTTTGCGAAAATCCCTTTGTGTATGACTCATGAAAGATTTCTCATCAACGGAGAGCAATATTCCAAAAATATAAATAAACTCTCAGCAAAAACAATTCATACTTATGAACATTATTTGTGTATGTGTGTTTACTTTGCCAATATTTTGCCAACCAAGCAAACAAGTTCGCTTTCAGATAAGTATGTATTAATTAAATATATTATGTGATCAAGCCTTTTCTTAGTCCACTAGCATTTAAAAAAACAATTAATTTCTTTTGACTTTCTAAACAAGAAAAAAAAAAACAATTATTCTAAACTTATCCTCAGACTGTAAGCTAAAATTATATACATAGGTACTATAAATACGATTATTAATGAACATCGTACATTAACGTTTTTATATTGTGTTTGTTGGGCTTTACAAATTCAAATAATATTATCACGTATTGTATGGAAAACTAATTGGATCTTCTGTATTGCCGTAGCAAAACGATACAGTTTTTTTATTGTATAAATAAAACAGCATCGACTGTCGTCGAATTTTAGATGCCTTATGATCCAATAATTTCATAATGGCAGTTGATATTGTGATACTTTTCAAACTTTCCATATATTGAATTTCACTAGCGGTATATTAAATATGTGTTTGCTACATTTGTTGTTTTAATAGTTTTATTCACATCGCTCATTTACTCAAACAACGTCATAACTCAAAAAACTTAATTTTACAGAAAACGACTTTAAAGTTTTCAATTTACATACAACTTAATGGAGACATGAAATTGCTTTCTTCTCTCAAGAGGTGAGTGTGCAAGATACCAGGTATTGCAGGAGCTAATAACATACATGCAACAAATTGAATATGTCGGCAATAAAATATTTTCCATACGCGGTCTTATCCAAACCACCAGAGGCATATTATCTTTAAGTGAAGAAATGTTACAAGAAAGTCCTAATTTATTCAATATTTTAACCAGCCGGTTTAATCAGGATCCATTAGAAAATGTATTTTCATATGTTCGCGCTAAAGGCGGACACTGTAAGAACCCTTCAGTTCACGAATTTAACATCGCAATGGCAAAGCTGATATCTTTAAAAATAAGCCAGTTTAGTTCGTCCAAAAATTGTGAAAACGACGATGCAACATTTTTACCGGTGGATTTTCAAAGCTCCGTCGAATGTAGTGAAACTGTATCAGCTGATAATCAATCTCCCGTGATAGATATCGTAGACATATACCAGAATAATGACGAATATTTTGATGCAAGTGCCGACTGTTTTAACTCTCCGAATGTCTCAATAGAACTTACTTCATTGGATACATAGCGCAACGAATATCTTGCAGCATATGTAGAATGGATATAATAAAACCTGCACAAGTTCTAACATATCCATCAGAAATGTATATCCACACAAAAAACTATGAAACTGACTCAGATTTTGGAAGTTTATGTGCACCCTCCGACTTGTTTTTCGAAGTTTGTAAAATTCATATAAAAGTTTTCGAAAAGCTCTTTTCTACCAATAAAGCAATGATTGAGCAATGCATAGAATGTACTAATAGTACAATTTATTCCTTTTGGTTTGACGAGAAGAATGCTTGTTACAATCATAGGCTGGAAAATTTAAATTTGCTTCTACTAATATTACTAAGAAAGCATTCTGCCTGGGAAACTTACCAGTATAAACCAGCAAATATTGAAAAAGTAAAAATATTAAAACACTAATTTCAATAAAAATTAAAATCAAAAATTATACAAAATAGGTACTATGTTTACATGTCTTTTATTTTATATCCCTCTTACCAAATGTTCTGCGCAGTTGAATTAACTTAAAAAATAAGTAAACAACCGCATCATGACTTCGGTGTGAACATAAATACTTTCATTTCTACAACAATAAAGTAAGTATATTTACCCTACAATAACGAAAAGAATCATGTTCGTTCCCTATTTATAATGACCTTCCATACAAGCTGTATGCTGCGTGCATTAAAAAAGTTGCTAGCGAAGCTAAATTCATTTTTATTTTTGAAAATGTGGGAAATTGAATAAAGTATCAAAAGCAATACACAAACGCACACACAAGTGTTCATTGTAAGCATATACACGAATGAATGTGTGTGGCTGTGTATACAAAATACTACTCTCTTTTCTCTTGTTGGTTTTGCTCAATTCAAAGCCAGTAATTTTTATTTACCCTTTAAACTCTCCCCCCTCGTCAATAGTAGTTTAAAATTTCTGTGTATGTAAAATGTTCGCAGTGCAACATCTTTATAATCTATTGTCTTTGGTTGTACAATTGTTGTTGGTAATTTTCATATAAACATTTGCTGCAACACCAATACTTTTCCCTATGTTTATTGAATGTCGAATGGGATCAGCAATGGATAAGCTTAGAAAATTTTTATATTTTTTTATTATACTTATCTTAATTTTTCTGTATTAAGTTAGTAAAAATTAGTGTAATTATATATATAAATAAAAATTTCAATAGAATTTTTTAACTGATACTGATTTCCTTTTAGTTGAACAAAAAACATTTTAAATATTTTTTGATACCAGAAACAAAAAATCAATTTTCCATCCCTGTTGATGGAATATCAATTGATGTGAATGTCAATTCAAGCAAAGAAGAAAGAAAATAAACGACAGATATTTTGAAATTTTGTATAAATTAATAGAAATAAATTAAAGAAAAAAATTTATTAACAAATTTAATTTATAAAATGGAGATAGTCCGGCAAAGAGAAAAAGTATTCCGATCTCATTATACATATGCTCATAACTGAAAGGTTTTTTCTTTCTAGTTTCAATGCAATATAATGTACTTACATACGCATAAATAAAAGATTTAGCTTTTAAAATAACTTTGGATTTGAAATACTTACACTATTGCTGCTGCTGGTAGCTCTAGGCATTCCAGTTTAAACGATATTCATCCACCATTAGTAGATGTTGCGACGTCAACCAACCTATTTTTAGGAATAGCAGCAAAAATAATACAAGTATATTTTAAGTAAATTTATAAACAAAATTACTGAAAAATTTTGCAGCTAAAATCGTGCAACATGTTTTAATAAAAAGTATACTGAGGTATATAAAATAACAGTTTTTAAAATCGGTTCTGAGGGAAAAAGCATAAAAATGTACACACGAATTGTTTAACATTCTCCTTTTTTATGCAATCGGCTAAAAATAAAAAACTTACCTTCTTGCTGTGCCAAATTATAAAATTCCTGCCATTTACTTTGTACATCCCAGTATTTTTCTTTAATTTGATTACGATCTTGTAAATAGGACACGGCAAAGAAATATGCTTTCAAAACATCTTGGGGCAGTGTTTCGAAGTGAAAATAAACTCCTAGAAACTTTTTACTCTCGGCAATTATAAAACGTTCATGGGGGTCAAATGAGGAAACGATATTATCAATAATATGACTTTGTTGATATTCATCTATTAAATGTTTAATTGATAAACCCAAGCGTATATTTAAGGACACAGAAACAGTTTGTCCCACTGTAACTCTTTCCAATTTGTTTACCTAAAAGATGTAAATCACCATCATAAACAGTTTTGAATCAATGAAACATTCTTACTTGTTTAGGTGAAAGCATTCGACCAGACCTAAAGAATTCTTCTAAAGCTATTAAATAACGAGATTCATTGAAAGTTTTTAAGCAAATAGATTTAATTGCTTTTAAATTTGCATACAAATGTAATATGACTACTATCGAGAAAACACTATAAAGAACCCTGTAGAAAGAGAATTATACATTAGTTTTTTTCTTTAAAATCTATACTATGTACATATCGCGACCTCATTTCTGTTTTGGACCACCGACCATTAAAAAAAATATATTGCGTTAAGTATGGGGTAAATATGTATGTTTTGAATATCCTCTTTCAGAATCCGAAATCTGTTTCGCGAAATTGTTTCTGGTTTCTGAGATATCGAACATTCAATGTGCTCGATATCATCAATTTTGATAAATTTTTTTTAAATAAAAAAAAAATAGAAATCAAGTAAAATACCAAGTTTTATCAATATTTACTTCTTATTCCATGCAAGTATCTTTTCTAATAGCATTTATACTACGCTCATTTTTATTAAACAGTAGGAAATTTCATATCAATAACAAGTTACTCAATACACAGCAGTTAGTATTAGGGATGGACAAAAATATCGATGTATCGATATTTTCTCAAAAATATATCGATATATATCGTCGATATTTTTAATTGCAATATATCATATATCGATATTTTTTTCAAAATACATGTATCGAAAGTATCAAATTTGGTATTTTCTAGCTTTGCTTTTGTTTTTCGTTCGATTTTTTTTAATTTAGAAACAATCTTTATTGAATAGATTTTCACTAACAAAATCCTTTGTTCTATTTATTTATAATCTTTTGTGTATTCGAAAAATAATCTTTCTTTGAGTATAATTTTCTTGGTGTACTTTCAATGAAATATTGTTGAAACAGTAACGAAGTTGAACATTCACTCTTTTTCAGGTTAATTATTTATCAGAAAAGTACTTTTTGTATATTTTAAATTGTGGGACTATGTATGAATAATAATGCTTGAAAAATATCGATATATGTATATCGAAATATCGATATTTTTTATTCGATATAACCGATGCCGATCGATATTTGAAAATATATCGATATATATTTTCTTCAATTGTTCATCCCTAGTTAGTATACACATGCAACACAAAAAGCTACTTTTTACAAATAAAATAAAAAAGTGGCTAATGCAGCGCAAATCAAGATTTTTTACTTTCAGTAAAAATATGTTAATTTTTAACCGGATTGATGAAAGTTCACAAAAATTTACATGTTTCTTCCAAACATATGCCGGAGGCAGTGGTGAAACTACAAAAAATTCTATCGGGTATATTTTTAGAAAACTTCATGTAAATCTTCTTTGTCGTTTTTCTCCATTCCGACTTTTTGGCATATGAGCTAAACCAGAAATGAGTTCGCGATATGTATGCAAAAAATACCCTGTAGTCTTGACAACGTTCAACAAATATAAACCAATAAATGAAGCAATGAGATTTACGCAAGTTTCTTGTGAACTATCTTTTGAATTGACATCGGCCAAATTGCCGCGCACAGCCTGATGCTGGGTTAAAGCTGCTCTCGTTGCACCACCTTTAAAAATAAGATTTGTTATTATTTTCTTAACATTATACTCTAATATTAATGAATTTGTATCCACCTGCAACGCCTACAATGGCTTTCAAAACTGTTGTGCCACATAATATTTGAGTACCCAAGTGTATATACTTGGGCAGCACGTATATTTCTATGCCCATTGCTAAATCGTTAAGAAAATCTGCTCTTAAACGCCATTTTTTACTGTCTATATCCAATTGGGCACCTTTCCACCAAGAGAAAAATATTCGTCCTATATGACCACTGCCTTCTTTCAAGATCCATGTAACAGTAGCCGAGTAAGCATTTATGTTTTCGTTACCGACACCGAGTCCCTTAAGAATAGCATGTGTGCATAGTGTACCTGTAACAAATATGCAGATCATGATACAATAATACAGGTAAATGCATTAGAAACATTATCTCATCTAGCTTGTCAAATGTTCACGTGACTTGTCGAAAATTACATACTGAGCAACAACAAAATTCGTTGCACACCCGTTTCAGAACTTTTAAAGAATTTTGGCATCGACTTGATACTGCGTATTTTTGCATATTTTACCGTTTACAGCATATTTTTGCATATTCCCCATTTAGACGCATATTTTGCGCATTTTTCAAATGTTTATGGTATATTTTGCTATTTTTCATGCATATTTTGGCTTTTTTTTAAATGTTTATATGCATATTTACAAAAAAGAAAAAAAAATACGTTTTGTGATCGAACAATTTTGACATTTTTCACATTTAGAAAATTTTTCTTTTGCGATTTTAAATTTACTCTAATGTATTTTTTCCCGAAATGTTCAAAAATGTTCAACTATGTACTTTTGAAAATGAAATATTCGTGCATGTTCTGTATTTCATTTGGAATTAAAATGTGCGGAATTATCAAAGCATTGTTGTTGTAAATTAATATTTATAACAACAATGCCTTGATAATTCCACACATTTTAATTCCACATGAAATACAGAACATACCCGATTATCCATAAAAAATGCAAATAAAGTCCATACAAATGCTACTGAAGAGAAAATATTATTAACGGATTTTTCCTCTTGGTATGTCGAACAGTGGCTTCGCAGCGTTTAAATTTTTGACTAGGCAGAAAATCTTTACTATGCCAAGCCACTATTCGACATACCCATGGACAGTAAGTATTTCCTTCTTGAAGTTGAAATGGTGTCCATAGACGTTATTTTCTTGGACATTATTTCATGCCATCGATATATGTACATATGTATGTATAAAGATCGTAGTGTCAAAAATGAATATTATATAAATTATTAACGAACTGATAAATTTTAAGAGCATATTTTTCTAAATATTGGGAGCATATTTTTTAGTTTTTACGGCATATTTAATGAGCACAAAGCACATTTTTAGGGCATATTTCCGGGTTTCCTGGTTATTACTAATAACTCACAATTTAAAAATTTTCAGTAGAGACAAAAAAAATTTTATATTATTATTTAAATCAATGTCGATAAAATGAATATACAATTCTTAAGAAAATACGGAAATTTTTATAACATACTAGTTTTTTTTTTGCAATCAGCTGCAGAGAAAATATGGGATTTTAAGTTATAGGGGACTTAGACGCTGAGTTTTTTACATGTTTGTTCAGTCTTGAGTTTTTAGTTTATAAGTGAAGGGTGTAGAAAGGCAAACGGGGTAGGAAAAAATTTCTGATATGCGTTTTCATGTTTGTTTTTGACATTTATTTTTAAACTCATTTGTATTTTTATTTTTTTTCATAGACTGAATTGACATTATGAAATTTTTCATGAAATTTTGTTTTATTTTATAGG
Organism: Panzeria rudis; assembly: GCA_956483635.1. NCBI lineage: Eukaryota > Metazoa > Arthropoda > Insecta > Diptera > Tachinidae > Panzeria > Panzeria rudis. Next base: position 151,892,874 of record OY101449.1, on the reverse strand, counting down.
CAAGATGTGTAGAGAAGCAAACGGGGTAGGAAAAATGGCATGACTTCAATTTTCAGGGGATTTTTTTGGGACATTTGCTTGCGTCTTCATTTCTTTCATTGACGGTTATATTTTAAAATTGTTTAATTTTTTTTAAATAGTGTTTTGTATACATTTTATTAGCTGTAAATTTTTTTCAGTATTTAATTAAAAATAAACGTGCATTTGTTTTTATAACGAACGCTCAAACTTTATTTCAAAAGAGAATTATCAAACAAATTTCAAGACGATTGCTTGAAAATTTCAACGTTTAATAGACGGCAACTTTACAACAGAATTGATTAAAATTTAATGAAAAAATTTAATAATGTAAATTCAGTCACACTGAAAGTTAGAATTTATTTCAGTTCAAAGAAAATTTAACAATTAAATAAAAAAAAATCAAGGTAGAAAATCATCGTATAAATGTTTATGATTTTCAGTAGCAACTTCAAAAGGGAATTTAAAAAAAGTCTTGTCTGAAAACTCAGCGTCTAAATCACCTATAATTGTATAAAGGTGTAGAAAAATAAAATAGATTCATATCGAATAAAAAATTATTTGCAGGGAAAATCATTTATTTGTAAATTCTCAAATGGTTTTTGAAAGTCTGTACATAAGGTAAGAGTTTTGTAACTGTTCAAAAATATGGTTGAAGTCTACTGACGATTTGGTAAAGCACCAATGAAATGAATATAGACAATCCTTAACCATCAGCAAATAAATTTCATTTAAGATTCAGAATAATATTATTAATCGTCGGCAGTTCGAATTCCGTAAAGATAGCAACAAAAGAAGGCGCTTGAGTACCGGAGTTGTTTTTCTCGATGTTGAAAAAGCTTTCGATTCAATTTGGCACGATGGTCTAGTGTTCAAACTTAACAATTTCGGGTTTCTAAATTATCCTCAAAGAATTATTAGAAGCTTTCTAAACAACCGTTTTTTTCTCGTCTGCGTTGACAACTTGTACTGTAGAGAAAGACAAATTCCAGCGGGATTACCGCAAGGGTCTGCACTATCGTACACTCCTTATTGCTGTTTTACACTATCTCACAAGCCTTTAGACTTCTGTAGAAAATGCAACCCTGATCTAATGATCTTATGGAAAGTTTTAAAAAAGCAATAACAACACGTTATATTAGGGTAGCATTTTGAGAAGAAGTCGAACAGCTTGTATAATAGTCTAAAAACAGCTTTACTAACTATACACGTCGGATATTACTATACGCAGGAACCATGAAGCAGCGTTTAACGCTGATGATATCGCTTTTAATTGTTGTGGCAAAGTTTCAAATGCAATAATCAAGAGAATGCATGATAATCTTAAGTTAATCCAAAAATATTTTGACAATTGGAAAATAAAAGTTAATAATAGTAAAACCCCGTATAACCCGTGTAACAAATCATCGAAACGCATACCTACAATAAATTTACGCTCTAGAGGAATATACATTCTTTAAAAGACGAAATAAAGTATCTAGGAGTAGTTCTAGATAAAAATCTTACGTTTAAAAAAGACATTGAATATGCTTGTAAGAAAGCAATAAGATGCGATTGCGCCCTATATCCCTTACTAAACAGAAGGCCGAAGATAACCTTGAAGAACAAGATACTTATTTATAAAATATGTATTCGTCCGATTTTGACATATGCTTGCCAAGTCTGGTTTCATAAAGCTGCTAAAACATACAAGAAGAAGCTTCAGATTATTCAAAATAAAAATTTGAAAATAATTGATAACCTACCACCAAGATTTTCTACCGATCTGCTGCATAAGAATTTTAGTTATAAATTAATCAGCACTTTTGTAAGGGAACTGACCCTGATACAATAAGAATCTTGCTGGACAATTACTAGGGAATTTTTCACAATGAAAGATTGTGCTAGTGCTTGTTATTAAAGATACTTAGGGCCATTATTACAACTTGGCAATAATTAAAGGCAGGATTTTGTCGGACGGATAAACGGGTTGTCTTGACTACAACTTTAATTTAACTGAAAGTGGTCGATAAGTTAAAGGCAAGTTTATCCTATCTGGTAGGTTGAAGTAAATTTGTAATAACGATAAACTGTTTATTCGTCTGACAAAATCCTGCTTTTAACTATTGCCAACTTGTAATTATGGACCATATAATTATTAAAGGTTGTTAAAGGTTTTTTGAAATACTTTGCCTTAATTTCTGTGATATTAAAATTAGTATCTTTATTCAAGTATTTAGATGTTTCATTGTTGTAATGCCTTAAGTAAAACCTGATAAGCCTGCACATATTACAGAATAAACTAAATTGTCATTAGTAAAGAATAATAATAATTAAAAATAAATACATAAAACTGGCTTATAACCCGCAACAAATAACATATTTATATAAATTTACAAACATATTTCTTTTTACAACATACCACATATTGTACTGCAGAATGCTTGGACTGTGTCCCAAATTTGGTAGGTGGCATAATCTTCACTTACACTATCCGGATAACCTTTGGGTAGGAATATTTGCCGGAATAATCGAAAAAGAAAGAACTTTTCATGTATTACCGATTTATTGTCACTTTTTAGCGGTACACGTACAATTGATTTTTGTTCTGAAAAATAGGCGGCAGGTATTGATTACATTTTATGTACATATGTATGTAAATGAAAGCCAAACGCATTACTTACCAGCGGGTGTTACATAGAGTATTTCTTCGCCTCTAGTTCCATATTGTTCACGGAAATGTATTCTCATTCTTGTGCAATTATATAAATAAAAGTTCTCAACGATATCAACAATGTTCGGTTTTATTAATGGTTAATTTTTTTTTGTTGCGACATAAATTTTATATTTGTTTGATGATGTGGTCGCTTCTTGAGTGTTTACTTTATTTAGTGCCACCAATTTACTTCGTATGACACAACTTGTTTATTTTATTATTGTTTATTATTGCAAGTTTAGTTGTAAATCTGCAGATTGTAAATCTTTTACAATTAATTTTTATTAAAATCTTAATTGATAGATATAAACTGAGGTGTGAATACACACTGATGTACATGCCTGTACGTTCATAGTTTTTGTTTTGATTATTTTAATTTAATTAAAGTTGGTGTCGTCTTTGTCTTGTACTATTCATGACAGTGTTGCCACGGGAAGATGAAAAAAGTTACGCCTTCCTTTTAAAAAAGTTACGTTTTTCGTCAAAGCCCAGCAAAACCTTTGCTTACTGGTAGGTAAAAAAGTATATGAGGATTAAAGTCGTAACTACTTTCAGTTTGACTCGATAACTACTTATTTTTGTTTGAGAAGTCCAAAAAAATAAGGGTTACCCCTTAGAAATATATTTACATTGTCACAGTAATTAACTAGTTATTATTTGGCTTACTTGAAGCTACAAAATAAGTAGTCAAATAAACAAATTAAAATTTAAAAAAAATTTTATACACATATTTATATTATTATTATTGTTTATATTTTTTTTCAATTTAATTTTATTTGTTTTATTTTTATTTATTTGACCCAGCTGGGATACGAACCTGTGCTTGTTCAGATACTAAGACTAGTACTTTACCCATTCAGCTATTGTTGACTTATGAGTTTAAGCGACAAAAATTAGTTTTCATATACAAACACATGTTGATTGTAAAAGTGGTTGTCTAGTTATTTCATTAATACATATCAACAAATTGTAGCGTAGCTACTGCCAAATAATGATCAATATACGTACTAATTTTATTAAAAACTAAGTAGTAGTTTTAATTTGAAGCATAGTAATAAGATAAATAGTACCACTCATTACTTTGTAACCCATTAATATAGTACTACCGATTACAAAAATGACAAAAGTTTTTGCTGGGAAGTTACATTTTGAAATATTCCTTGAATAAATAAACAAGACAAAATATTCTGTTATTGAACAAAAACATAACTTAGAATAAAAATAGATAAACTTTTTAGTTTCAAATAAAAGTTTATTTGTTGAGGGTTAAGCAATATTTATATGCATTTCATTGATGATTTACCAAATCATCAGTAGACTTCAACCATAGTTTTGAAAAGCTTCAAACTCTTATCTTGTGCACAGAGTTTCAAAAAACCTTTGAGAATTTACAAATAATTTTGTTGAAAATAAGAAACAGAACAAACATTTTATATTCGATATGAGTCTATATAGACAATGATTAACCCTCAACAAATAAATCTTTATTTTAAATAAAATATCTCAAATAATGAATTTAATTAATGCTTTTCAGTTTTCTTTTTCTTCTTCATACATAGTTAACTATTTTTTCGTATGAAATGTGACAACAAAGTTAATTTAATAAACTCACCTCAACCAAACATACATGAATTTGATCAAACAGTTTGATGTATTGCCGAAGTCCTTAAGCTGCCCCGTTACACATCAAATTCGCTTCAAATGGTACTTCAAGCTCACCTTTTTTCATTGTGTTAGTAAAAAAAACGCACACGTATTGTTTGACGACAAAATCTAAATGGGTTTGATTTTTCGTCAAACTCACCTCAAGAAAAACATACATGAATCTGATTAAACAGTTTGATGTGTTGCGCGGCCGCTTTAAATTATTGTCGTTTTGGCGTATACTATGCAATAAATAGCACAATATTTTGCCCAATTTTCCTGACAGTGAGAGAGTAAATATAACACTGAATAATGTTGCAAGCACATTACACAAGTTTCTTGATTGTACAATAAAAATCAAAAGTATTTTAATTTTTGCCAATATATTGCGCCACTTTCGAATATGACATGCACAATTATATTGCAAGTGGATGGGCCGCTTAAGAAATAGTCCCCCTTATTTATTTGTAGACGTCACGTCAAGACAATACCAAAAAATTGGCACTTGTCTACTCGCTGTCTACAAAAATTTACTAGTATTAACAAACAGCCTCTTCCTATTTTCTATGCCTTAGAGAATAGTGAGTGGGTGGCAGTAGTAGTCAATTGTTGTAGATGACGGGTAGAAATATGCCAATTTTTTGGTATTGTCTTGACGGGACGTCGACAAATAGTTACGGAATAACGAGGCGTGTCCTTTCACTAATTGGGATAACTATTTTGGAAACAAATATCCAACAAATCTATATGAATTTTGGAAGGTGTACAGTTTCTGAAGCATTACTCAAAATGCTTATTATTCCAACAAGTAATGCCTACATACTTAGAAAGAATATTTTCAATAATATGCAATAGGAATTATTAGTATCATTGTTACGGATATCTATATAACTTAAATAACATTTCCCGTCAATCATTTGAGCCTAGCGATGAAATGCTAAATAAATTTAATACAAAAACATTGTATGACATTTTATCTATTGATGTGACTACAAATCTTTACTTTTCTTATCTTTTTTTTCTCCGATATTATTGTGAGATATCCTTCTGTAAATGACAGTTAAAAATTCATACCACAGTGGCCTGATTTTGCGTCGTAGCATTTGCAAAGTGATATAGTATATTGATACTCACCATTAAACAGTTGTTAGTGGTGAGTATCAATATAGGCTGAATTCCAAAACGTCAAAATACATTGTAGTGATGCAAAGCCTCAGTAGCTTTGTTTCTGTAAACAAAGTAAAGTTGCATCGCTACAATGTATTTTGATATTTTGGAACTCACCCTTACTATACCATTTTGTAAATGCCACGATACAAGACCATGATACAATAATAATGATGATAATGATGCAATAATAACGATAATGATATAATAATAATTGTATCATGATACAAGACCATGTGCACAAGATTGTGAATTGGGCTATTATGGTAATATCACTTGCTCTTTCAGTATTTGGATGCCATTAATCATCATATAGCAGTGTTTCGTGAAATTGTATTTTGTGCTCATAGTATTTGGATCAAAAAACGCAAGCGTACATTGTTTTGTTGCAGTTCTTTAATATTGGAATGTTTGAATTAATAACAATACATATATGTGGTATGTACTTATGTATAATAAAATGAATCTATTTCATCATTGGAATTGAAAATTAATGCATATGAACTAGAATATTAATTTTCCCGTTCAAATATTTTACCAGAATTTTCACACAAATTTATATAAATTTCACTTCTACCAACTTCCCATCGAGAACATCGGCCAGTAGGCTTTCCTATTTTATAAATATAATCTTCGTTATCTTCATCGTATGAGCAAGCGGTGTAATAACAAAACTTGTAAAAATTTCCATTTCTAAAAAATTAACAAAAAAAAAAAGTTTGAAAAACATTTCATGTTACGTTAACATACTCGCCACAATCAGCGCCCAAGGCAACAGCACAACCTAACCGTGAAACTTGGTCATTCACCATGGTTATAAATTGGTTAGCATTTTTATGACTTGTAATAAAATTATATTTATGTAAGAGCAATTATTATTTACATACTAACAATTCTTATTTACAATTCAATTAGATTATTAGGCTTACCTATCTAGAAATTGTTTTGGCATTCCTTCCGGATCATTTATCAAGTCCTTCGTGTCAAACATTTTTCTCAATGATAAGGCAATAATCTCTAAAACTGGTTTGGGATCATTTAACGCTTCCACTATCTATTGTTAGAAGAAACATTTCCTTCTTATATAATGTACGTATGTACATATATGTATCTATATTACATTGATATACATAATATCTACATATATCAATTTAATATGTATATCGTCACCGAAAATGCAAAAAGCCTTATCTAACAAAAAATTCAAAATCGAGATTTTCGTTGATTTTGCTACATTAAGTCCAAACATATCTCTATGCAATGTTTCAGACTCTTCCGACCATAAATAACGATTTTATTGACATAATCGAGTATGTTCTGTATTTCATGTGGAATTAAAATGTGCGGAACTATCAAAGCATTTTTGTTATAAAAATTAATTTGCAACAACAATGCTTTGATAATTCCGCACATTTTAATTCCACATGAAATACAGAACATACCCGGATAAAAACGCCCTATCTACAAGAGCAATGATTTATAAAATGCAAAAAGGCCTAACCAGAGATGTGAATTATTTGAAATATGGTGGTTTCTTTAATATACTAATTAAATTTAATGTACTTTAAACCAATAATTTCAATTTCGGAAAAAATCTGCTTTTACAATGAGAGTATTTTGCTATAATTTTTATTCTAGTTTTGTCCTCTTTTTAATAAAAAAAAACCTAGTCGTGACCGATAAAAAGTTTTTATCAGTCACGACTAGTCTTTTCCCGGGATTTCCCGTACCGGAAATTCACTTATTTTCTTTTCCCGCTTTCCCGAGAATTTTATGCGGGAATTCCCGGGATTAAAAATCTATTTATATACATAAAAAAGTACTGATTTTGGCACCAAAAAATTCTTCTTTTTCTTTAAATTATTGTCGTTTATCATGAAATAAAATCTATGTAAGGGGAAAGAAACCAACGAAGGCTAATAGTGCGTTTCCATATACGTGATTTAGGCCAAAATATTTGATTTGCCCAAATTAAGTAATTTGCGACATGATTTCCCATATATTTTTCATATTGGCAAATTATCTCAAATGACTTTATTTGCTCCAAATTATGTCGAAAATACTCTCTTTCGAACTGCGTTGGTTTTAAAATTACAAACTCTATCCTTCGGTCATCCATCTATTCTGATTGACAATTTCAAAAAAAAATTACATTAAAGAATATTTAGTTAATTTTAAATGTCAAACTATCTATGGAAAAATTCTATTACAGCTGCTGCGTACACCTTATAAACTAAGTGCATCATTTGACTACAAAAGATGCAACCCCAAATCACTCACAAGCTCGGTGGAAACACTTCAAAGTAATTTACCTAAATCTACGAAATTTAAAGTTGGTGGAAACATACTATAAAACTGTATATTTAATTATTTTGGATTGAAGAACGAAGACAAAAAAGTTGTCTTTTTAATTAATTACACTGTACAACACGAAAAAAATTACGGGGTTCTGTAATTCGACTCTGGTAAAGGAGACAAAAAAATATATAAGTGTGTCGGCGTTTTCAAAGATAATCTGGGAGTTTTTTTCGGGGGGGTATACATTTTCCCCCTTTGGGCAGCATATCGGTACATGAAACTATGTGTTCTTTACATCTGAGGTGTAGTGTATGTTCAGCAACTTTGTAGAAAATGTTAGGGCAAATATTTTTGTGGAAAATATTGAAAATTTTTCAATTACTATTAAAAAATGTAATTGTATTTGAAAACCTTCAATTACAATTACATCTAATTGTAATTGGAAATATTTCAGTAATATATAGTAACATTTTATGGCCAACATTTTTGTATAGCATTTTATCTCCGCACTCCCCCTCTTTAGGGTGTTTTTTACGATTTGTGAGAAAAGACAAAAAATGGCCGTTATGTGGGGGAGTTAGAGGGTTAATATGTTCCACAAAAATATTTGCCCTAACATTTTCTACAAAGTTGCTGAACATACACTACACCTCAGATGTAAAGAACACATAGTTTCATGTACCGATATGCTGCCAAAAGGGGAAAAATTTATACTCCCTGAAAAAAACTCCGAGATGATCTTTCAAAACGCCGACACACTCATATATTTTTTTTTGTCTCCTCTACCATAGTCGGATTACAGAATCTCGTAATTTTTTTTGTGTTGTACAGTGTAATTAATTAAAAAGACAACTTTTTTGTCTTCGTTCTTCATTCCAAAATAATTAAATATACAGTTTTATAGTATGTTTCCACCAACTTTAAATTACGTAGATTTAGGTAAATTACTTGGAAGTGTTTCCACCGAGCTTGTGAGTGATTTGTGGTTGCATCTTTCGTAGTCAAATGATGCACCTACTTTATAAGGTGTACGCAGCAGCTGTAATAGAATTTTTTCCATAGATATTTTGACATTTAAAATTAATTAAATATTCTTTAATGTAATTTTTTTCGAAATTGTCAATCACAATAGATGGATGACCGAGGGATAGAGTTTGTAATTTTAAAACCAACGCAGGGTTGCAAAGATAAATCCAGTTCGAAAGAGAGTATTTTCGACATAATTTGGAGCAACTCAAGTCATTTGAGATAATTTGCTAATATGAAAGATATATGGGAAATTATGTCGTAAATTACTTAATTTGGGCAAATCAAATATTTTGGCCTAAATCACGTATATGGAAACGCACTATTAGCCTTCGTTGGTTTCTTTCCCCTTACATAGATATTATTTCATGATGAACGACAATAATTTAAAGAAGAATTTTTTGGTGCCAAAATCAGTACTTTTTTATGTATATAAATAGATTTTTAGTCCCGGGAATTCCCGCATAAAATACTCGGGGAAGCGGGAAAAGAAAATAAGTGAATTTCCGGTACGGGAAATCCCGGGAAAAGACTCTAGTCGTGACTGATAAAAACTTTTTATCGGTCACGACTAGGTTTTTTTTATTAAAAAGAGGACATTACAAAACTAGAATAAAATTATAGCAAAATACTCTCATTGTAAAAGCAGATTTTTCCGAAATTGAAATTATTTGTTTAAAGTACATTAAATTTAATTATTATATTAAAGAAACCACCACAGCCATTGATGCCAACTTTGGCTCTTTTTTACGATATGACATATTGTATTGTCATATCGTAAGTTTTTTACGATATGACAACACTAAGTAAGATAGCCATACACGGTGTTGTCATATCACAGTGTTGTCATATCATAAAAAACTTACGACATGGCAATACAGTATGTCATATCGTTTTTTGTCATATCGTAAAAAAGAGTCAAGGTTGGCATCAATGACCACATCACAAGTAACTTAAGCTTGGATCTATAACCTATCACAAAGCATCTTAACTATATAAATTAACCTCCTCCGATAACGTCATGTAAAAGTCCTTGGGTCCTTGGGAACCACTAACGTGACTTGTCTTGTGACAGGTTCTCTTCCCTCTTCGGTATGAATAAAATTGATATTTAAAACGAAATCTTTTCTCCCTTTATTTTGTTTTTTTTTCGTTTTGAAGATTTTTTCAGTTAGCGTTTTTTCCGTTTTGGTCTTTTTACGTTTTGATGGTTTTTTTCATTCTGGTGATTTTTTCTGTTTTGTCGAATTTTTTCCGTTTCGACGATTTGTTTATCATAGCGATTTATGTATACATACATACATATGTATATATTCGATTGGAACTCTCGTTTCCAATCCAATTCTATTATATTGGATTCTATGAATAGGCTGAATATATTACTAAGCTTACCAAAGTTTGTCCAACAAATGGAAAACGTTGTGTGCTACGACAATTTACTTCTCCTGCACAGACAGATTTTGTGCGAATATGCGATAAATAGCTTAACTCAGTATCCCATATTAATTCCCGCATGCGAACAGCTTTTGGAAAAAATGCCCTTCCATTATTTACCCATCCGCCTGCTGTGCGATTGCGGTAATAATTATGCCAATTTATAAATGATGCCTTAACTTTTCTTGTCAATGGTACATGGGCCAAAAATTTCCTGGATATGTTGGATGGCTACAATACGATATTAATTACAAAATATAAAATTTTTATGTCATAAAAACCATACTTGTGATATGGAGTTTTTAGAATCACACACAAAATGCGATTGTTCTCCGCACAATTTACTTTGTATATCACTTTTACAATATTCCCAACCTTTGCAGGTATTTAAGAATATCATCTGCATTAAAATCCAGAGAATTTTCATTTTATTTCGCAGTATTATTTATTAATTTTCATTTATGACAATCGATGTTAATTTATTAATTACACTGTTGTACAAATTTTAACTTTGAAAAAATATTCTTCTTCTTGTAAATAATATTTATTGTAGAAGCATTGTAGTAAATTCAAAATTAAATTGATAGTAATAATTCCTTGTTCCTTAGAACATTGATCATTTCAGCTAATCTTACGTCCACCAATTTCTGGCACACAGCAGATTATTTCGGACTAAGATGCTGAAATACAATGAGACTATTAGAACCACGATGACATTTAGAAAAAAAAACTAAAAAAGACAAAGAGTTTGGACAAAAGTGGGTATTACAAAAAGTACGTGGTGAATGAAAGCTTAAATCAGCTGATTTACAAAACGTATCAATACAAAGTTTGGTATTTAGATCGTGTATGTATGCGAAGTTGCTAAATATTGCATCAACTTTGAAACCGATATCATGGGTTTAGAACAATGCTGCAGCGTCTCTGGTGTTAGCTAGACCCATTAACTTTCTTAACACTGCGTCTTTACGAAGCAATATTTATTGCTGAGCACAAGCAATAATTTTCTTTTTTTGCCTCTTGCTTGAGGCGGAGAACACGTATATCAATTTTTTCAACAAATTTTACACATTCATGTAAAATGGCTGAATTCAAATAATGGTTATAATCAAATCAAATATTATTGCTAGATATATTTAATTTTGTTCATCGTAATTAATCGGGCCAATTCCCGTTAGCGTTTCAAAACGAAAATTTCGGTATTCTCTATTTTGAAGCGAAGATACAACGACTAAAGCGGCTATTAGACGGTCATATTTGGTATGTGAGAATGGTATGCCATCCTACCATCATACTAGTGTAATAGCGAAAAATTCGTGTATCTCAGTTTGGTATGTTGAAAATCAAAACATTCTGATATTGTACTCTTTCTCTCTCTTAACATACCAAGTATGTCATACCAAGTATGACCGTCTAATAGCCGCTTAAGAACAAGGTGGCAAGTTTTTTTTTGCCATTTTCACGATTTTTACAGACTTTGCCATTCCTTACACTGCGTCTTCACGTAGCAATATTTATTGCTGAGCACAGGCAAAAACGTCGGCAGATAATTTTATTTTTTTTTGCCTCTTGATTGAGGCGAAGAACACGTATAGAAATTTTTTGCACAATTTTTACACATTCATGGGACAGGTATTAATTAATATATGTATATAGTTCCAATGTAAAAATATGACAAATTTATATTTATTTGTTTTTATATTATATTTTCTGATGATGTTTTTTTATATTTTGCCAAAATTTGCTGTTTTGCAAAAAGAAATAAAAAACATAACAAAAGTGACAGCAGATTGCTTGGCAATAATTGATCAAGCAATCAGCAGAGCAATCATTGCGCAATGGATTGCCAGTCATGCAAATCTACGGTCCACATATAGCAATTGTTATACACAATTGTTATAAGCAATCAAGTTTGACGTTTGCGGCAATAAATATTGCTACGTGGAGACCGCACGTTAAAGTCTTAGCGATTTTTAATCAAAAGTATGGCTTTTACAATTTTTCTTGAGTTTCCGCTATTTTCGCGAAATTTTTAATTTTCTTGCATTCTAGGAACTTTAAAATTTAATTTTTTAAATTTATTGCCCAAAATTAATATTGTACTTATAAGGGACTAAAACTGGAATAAAATCGCACAAATACGTTTAAAACAGCAAAACAGTTCAAATATTCGCAATAATGTAAAAAATAGGAACGAAAAATATTGCTGTGCTATCACACTTCATTAATTTGTATACATGTATGTTTTCGATAACTTCTGTTCATCGTTTCAACATATTTCAAGAATACCAATTTAGGAACGAATCGCCGAAAAAAACGACAACGATATAGAGACAACGATTAAAACGACAACGCCAACGGGAATAGGGCCGAATAGAAGTGAGAAATGCTTTTTTTGGTTATGAGTACCTGTTACAGTAACCAAAAAAAGTTTTTGGTTACCAATATCCATTATAGAAAGCAATTTTATTTTTCTATTATAGCTAGCAGGATACACATCGTGTTTTAGATGTAATGAATACATTTCTAAGAGTTTTTGGAAAAGTAAATAAAACGAGCAGTTTTACAAAAATATGTTTAATATTTTATAAAAAAAAATATTTAAAACAAATTGCGATAACCATCTAATAAAACATAACATGTTTTATTATAAATCTCTCTCCTCCATGCAATAAGTGAGAAATGTAGAAAAAGGGCATGCTTTAAATGTGTTCGACGACAATTCTTTAGAACCTATTTCGTTGAAAGCTACCAAGAATGATAGAATACAAGATTACGACATGAGCATGATTTCCCGTTAGCTGACGTAGTTGGTGCTTTTCAGTATAATTTTATTCGAAACAAAATATGCAATTTTGTGGCAGTCCTGCAACAGCTGAAAGTTGTTAACCAATAGGAACACTGTTAGTGACGTCATTGGCGACACATGCGCAGAAAATTTCAATTCCATGCGCGGGATGTCGTAATCTTGTATTCTATCATTCTTGGAAAGCTACAACACAAAATCATACAAAAGTCACAATAGTGACAGGTAAAAAATACAGGAATCCGGTTTTTTAAAATGACTGTTAAAAAGAGACAAATATAGTAAAGGAATTCACAAGGTGTACTAATGTCATAGGTACTAACATAGTACATACAACATTTCAAATAGGACATATTTGAATAACCTGTCATATATTCAAATACTAAAGACTAAAAAACTTCAAAAATTAAACATCAAAATATTAAAAAAAAATATATATATTTATGCACATACAATAAAAATACAAAAATTAAAATTCTAAATAGAAACGGTTTCATGCGAAAATTATTCAGCTGAATACATAGAACACCAGAAAAACATATCTAAATAAGTTGTAGTGTCATATTAAATTTTTTTATTGAGAATATCAACAACAAACATACAACTATTGTATAACGCTAGTACCTACAACAGTTAGAACACTTAGGACTACCTTGTTAGAAGAATAAACAAAACGAAAACTAGCCATGGTGTAATAAGTATACAGGTGGATGCATAAGGGCAACAAATGCAACATAAGCTATGTAGATATGCTTCTCCAAAAATACACGTGTTTGACGTCACTTGTACACAAGATTAGGAGAGCAAAGATTATCCGCTGGCCTTGTGCTGCACCCTGTGGTCATATTATACCATGGCTAGAAAGACAACTCAAAGGGAAAATAAAAATTTAAAACGACTGTATAAGCGAGTCATATAGAACAACACATCCTCTCAGTTCTATGTATTTTGAGGCTACAATGCTACTGAATAAGAAAGAATACTCATCAAAAGCGAAAAACAATAAGTGTGGTAGTGTTGGATTAAATTAGATCAGATAGGTGAAATTTCAAAGCTGACTAAATTTAGTTGAAATAAAAAAATGCAAGAATTTACCATGGATAATAAGTCTTGTATTCTATTTACTGGCAAAAAATTAGTTAAATAGCTGATGTTTCATTGAAAAAAGCATCCACCTTCATAAGTGGTAAAAACGAACAAGAACGCTGATGATGACGAGCGTAGCGGCCGTCGAAATCAGTAGTACTGATCCGTTCTGCTAATCTGATTTGAATATTCCAGCACTCCACTCTTAATAAAAATAATTTGAATTTACATTAATTCAATTATTGAACTAGAAAGCCGAAATAATAAAAAACATTTTCAGATTTAGTTTAATTTGAAGTTCGTGTTAAAAAGCCGATTAACTTCGTAATTTATGAAAACTTAGGAGATCTCTGCTTTCTTTTTGAGCAACCTCGGACGCTTCAAAATATCGCATGCGGAAGGCATGAACGTTTTTTACTACTTTCAGAAACATGATATTTTTTGCTGGGTATTCTCTGCTATAATAGTCGAGTAAATATGAATTTTTAGGGTTAGAAAATATTAATAAATCATACATCATTTCAAATTTATAGGAATTTTTATTCTTTAAATTATGATTTTAATAATAAAAAATAAACTTAATAAAAAATGGGTTGAGTTGTTTTTGAAATACATACATACATATTAAAAAAAACTAACATTTTAGTTAATTAAATTTGTTAAAATATGTGTATTTAAAAAACATATGATTTTCACAGAAAATCAATACAATAAACAAATATTTTTGAGCTTTCATTATGATTTAAAAGATCTATTTTAAACAAACTGAAGAAAAGTATATTGGCGGGGTATTCACTGTTTGGTGCAAATGGTCTTCCGAAAGAGCAAATGAAAATGATCGCAGCTGTTTTGTAAAATCTAACATTAGATTTCATAAAAAATTTACGATATTTTGCATTTAAAGTTTTGCAAGACCATTTCCACCAAACACTGAATACCGCCATTGTATATGTAAATGTTTTGTGGCTTTTAAACAATCGTTTGAGTACAATAAACGCAAATTTTTTTTGTTTAATGATGGTTTGAGCACGATTTGATGATGCTGATGATGTTCTTTAAACAAAATATTTAAAATAAAATCGAATTAAAACAACCTTTAACAAAACATATTATTCTTCTTTTTCTTTTTGCACGCACGAACATAGTATGTTTAAAATAACATCTTCCAGTTAAGATACGATTTTTTCTGTTTGCTTTTCTTTTTAAATATTAATTATACTCTAAATAAAGTACAAGTACAAAGATATGCAGCAAATACATACATACATACATATTTTTGCAATATACAATCCATAATATTAATATCATACATTTTAAGTTTTTTAAAGCAAGTCTTTTTGTTTGTTTTTCTTAAGCAATAAATTTCGTTTAAAAATATCTCAGTCAAATTGAGACCATTCAAAATCGTCTGGTACACAGCGTAGAGTAACAAACTTTTAAACTAAACTTTTTAAAATTATACAAAAGAACTTTTAAAAATATCTATATATTCTTTAAAGGAAATCTGTTTTCCTAAAAGTTCTTCTAAAATTAGATATTGTCGCGTTTAGTGTTTGTTAGTCCAAATGTCCAAACCAATTTATGGCTCTGTGATAACTGAAAACGTATTTCAATTTCTTTCTTTATACAATTTTTGATTTCTTTTAATTTTACCAAATATCTTAAAATTAAAGTTAGATTTTAAAATGATGCTGGTTTCTTAAAAGTTTAAAGATTCTCTTAAATAAACTTAAAAATTATAAACGAAAACACCAAACATTATTCCAAAATATTAACTTTTTGTGTTGTGAGTACCTACGAGGAGGGCAGGCTGAACGAATAACATTGAAATAATAAGCACAGAAATATACAAAGTAGTTCTTTTTGTATATGATGTGTATGTGGCGGAGTAACTTATCATGGGGAGTTATTATTTTGGAAGTTTAAGAGGTAACGGCGTTGGCCTTGAGGAATCACATATGATTTGATGATGAAGATGCCGAGGCGGATAATTGTTCCAGACGAGCACACAACTCGGTAGCTAAACGCATTTGTGTGACAGCTGCAGCAGCACATGAAGAGGAGGCATTGGTAATGGTAGTAGTATTTGAAGTAGATTGATTAAAATGCAAAGCTGCTTCAGGATAACTGGGACAAACGCCCAACCAACGTGCTTTACCACAGGCGTGAGACTGTTAGAAAGAATAAAGAAAATATTGATTAAAAATATGAAATTTAGAAATAAAAATTTTAAATTCCAAATGTAATTGGCGCTTGAATAGTTACATACCATGGTAAAATCACGCTTCCATTGCACACCACACTGACCATCGCATAGAGGGCAGGGACGTTCGATACTATAGCCACCACATTCACTGCAATCCAAAGAGACATGATCATCGGCCCACGATACACCACAGGTAAAACAGGAACCAATATGTTGTCTCAGTTCTTCAATGGTTAAAACATTATCTGCCGAAATTTCCAAAGGGCTGCCGACTAAATCAGACAATGATGACGACATGCTGATACTGCTGCGACTAAAATTGTAAAAAAAATTGTAATTAATTACATATTTGAAAATATGTATGTAGTTCAAAAATTTCAAGTTTAAGTTTATCTTTCGAAATACAATGTAATTGGTTCTATAGCGGAATTCTCAGAAGATTTACAACCAACTAAACGTGTCACGTTAATAGAATGAACACTTTAACAAATTTTGTAATCAAATATGTATTAACAAGCAATAAATTATGAAACAGGCCTACATACTTACGAGTATGTACGAGTACGTCAGCGATTATAAAAAAGTTTTTATAAAAATATAAGTACATAAATCAATGAACCTGAACCGAGTGCAAAATAATAAGGAAAGCAATCTTATCAGATTGGAAGCAGTTATGAATTTGGGACTCTTTATAAAATTGGGTCTATTTATAAAATTAATTACACTATGCAACAAGAAAAATTCTCAGGCGTACCATTAAATTTTTTTTGATGTGTTATGGTCCCCTAACTACAAAAGCACTCAAAATTTAAAATTCTATGGATAAGCTTTTTTTAATTTTTTCTAAAATTGAGATTTTCGAAAGGGCTGCTCTACAAATTTTATCATAACTACGGAACGACTTGTTCAATTTTATTATAAAAAGCAGTAAAAAACTTGAAATAAAATTACGTTTATCCCGTGGTAATATTATTTTTTTATAAACTCAACGGTTTCGAAATTATTCAGACTGTAATGATTAAAAATAAAATTTTTTTATGCAAAATTTAAAAATTTTTATTCTTAAAAAAATTTATAAAAAATCGAAAATGGCAAAAACTTCCTGTTTTTATTACATGATCAGAAAGATATGTATATTCCAAATAAAATAAGATTTATTTTATGAAAATCGATGGATAAATATTGATTTTATTCACAATACAGTGAAATTACCCGATTTCTGCAAAAATCGAGTTTTGGAGACGTTGCTCCACTAATTTCATCATAATTTCGAAACTGGTTATTCAATTTCCTTACAAAAACACTAAAAGACTTGGAATAAAATTACCTTTAAGCCGTTCTAACATTATTTTTTTACATACTAAATGGTTTCGCAATTATTCAGAATGCAATGATGAAAAATGTATTTTTTTTATGCAAAATTGGAAAATTTTTATTATAAAAAAATTTATAAAAAATCGAAAAGGGCAAAAACTTAAAAACTTTATTAACTGATCATAAATAAAGCCACATATTTTACAAATAAAATAAGGTGTGTTCAGCATTTATATGTAAAATAATACGGTTAACATTTTTGTAGTATATTTTAACCCTTTAGCTCTTTGGGGTACGGGTCTGTTTGACCCATAAATAAATAAGGGACCAGAAACTCCCCTTCAGACCCGTAACAGCGGGCTTAATTTCCACAAAATTGTTCCACGTGGTATTTTACATAAAATTATTCAGCACATTATAAATCTTAAACGTACGCCCTAAAAAATATTCTATACCGAGTCAGTCAGTATAACTATGTGCAAAAGGGGGGAAATTTAAATATTATTTTGGTGATTTCTTCCAGAATCAGTTGTAAAAAACTTGTTATTAAAAAAATTGCTTTTGTTGTACAGCGTAAATATTCGCAACTTTTGCAAAAATTAGATGATTTCAATTTATTATAAATAAAATCAATATTTATCCATCGATTTTCATGAAATAAGGCTTATTTTATTTGTAATATATGTAGTTTTCTGATCAGTTAATAAAATTGGTAAGTTTTTGTCCTTTTCGATTTATTATAAATTTTTTAATAATAAAAATGTTAAAATTTTGCATACAAAAAATATATTTTTCATCATTGCGGTGTAAATAGTTCCGAAACCATTTATGTAGTATGTAAAAAAATAATGTTAGAACGGCTGAAAGATAATTTTATGCCAAGTTTTTAGTGTATTTTGTAAGGAAATTGGATAAACCGTCTCGAAGTTATGATGAAATTGGTGTCTTTAAAATTCCCAAATTTTAGAAAAAATTAAAAAAAAAACGTATCTATAGAATTTTAAATTTCGGCTGTTGTTGTAGTTAGGGGACCCATAACACATCAAAAATATATAGTGGTAATCAAAGGTCATGACAAAAGCTAAATTTTGTTGCACAGTGTTATTGATTCCGTTAATGGATTTTCTCAGTAATTATCAAGTTCCTATTTTAATAAATGATTCAACGCAATTGCAAATAATAAACATTTCGTTCGTAATTAAATATTTTTAATGAGCAACAAACAAAATGACTAACTTTTTTTATATTGAACTAAAGAGTTAGTTTTAATTTATTGCTAAAAATTAAATGATGAATACAATACATTCATACAACTAATTTCCGCATGGAAAAGTTAAAAGAAATATTAGGTGCATTTTTTAGAGGTGGTAATTTTTAGATTGAAATAAAACATAGAAAATTGTTTTTAATGTGCCTGATTGGTTTTATGGTTAGAAGTTCCACTTTCACGCAGTAAATCAGACTGTGTTGTGGCAATAATGGTGGAGTTCACGAAAATTTCAGTAACTGTTTACTCGTTAAATTGGTAAAAATGTCCCATATATTTGCAGTCAACATTTTTTTTTAACAATTTAACGATCAAACAGTTACCGAATGTTGTGTGAACTCCATTAATGTGATTATCGACAAAGAGTTTACATATTCAAAAGAAAAAAAAAATAATCTCATGACGTTCAAATCGCATGAATGAGGTTACCAGTTAACACATCCACGTTGTGAAATCAATCGTTTTTCTTTCAGTGCATATGTACATGTATTAATGTGTAGCCCTCTATGAGGCATAGGGTACCGTTCTGCTAAAACATTAATTCGTTCCAATAAAGGCACGCAAAAACAATGTTAGGTTAGGTTGCACAGGCTGCCGTTTACTAACAACCGGAGCACTTGAGTTCTTAGATATCTTTCTGACGCCTGAAACGAATATGAAGATTTCATAAAAATTCCCTGCATATCCCAGAACCTGGGTAGGTATTAAACTAACCCGAATGCCGAATAAATGAATTTATATCACATTCCTGAAGGTCTGCAAGTTCGGGAAATACAGAATTTCCCATGTTTAACGCCCTATTTCTAAACAGAGCTGGACAACGATAGAGGAGGTATTTGACAGTTTCTTCCTCCTCCTCCTCCTCATTTTGTCAATTTAGAAGCAGAAGTCATTGTAAGGATGATCACTAATATACGCAGCTGCTGACGAAGAAACCCTAGTATAGCTACAAATCTAGCGAAGTTATACTGGGCTCAGATGAATCTGGAAAACTCACATGCTATTTCATTTGTCCATCTGGTTAGTGCTTCCTTAAATAGCTGCTGGAATTGTATTTTACAAATTTTCAATGGGTTCCCTACTAACCAGTCAATGTCTCTTTCTTACAAGCGGGTACCAGCCTTGGTTAGCTCATCCGCAAAAAATACTACCAAGCACATCTGCCTGCCCTGGTATCCAGGGAATCTTCAGGTTGGAATGTCTCGCCATCTCATTTAGGGATATCCAGAATTCTCTAACCAACTCCGATGTTGAGTAAACAAACACTAGATAGAGCTTGTAACGCAGCCTTACTGTCGGTACATATTCGAATCCCCTATTGTACCTTAACCAAATGACTGCTCTTTTGATTGCCGATATTTCAGATTGCATGTTGCTACATTGATTTATATATATATATATATATATATATATATATATATATATATATGAGTTCCTTTAACTCCCATTGGAGCATAGGGCGCTTTAGTGATTCGTTAGCAAATTTGGGACTTCGGAAGACGTGGGTTGCTAGCCCTCGTCCCCTAGATTGGTGATAGGGCAACTATCTCCACGTCCAATCCCACGATGAAACCAAGCTTCAGCGGTTTATCGCCTACTTTCTTCAAAACATCTCTCAGACTACATGGCTGTGGCGCCTTCTAATTCTAGCTAGCTTTGAAGCGGTTGCCATAAAGTCATTGCCCGGGGAATACTAGGTCAAAGACCAGAAGTAGTTAGCTGCTTGGGCAATTGAACAAAGGAATCGTTCTGGGCACTCCCAGGTAAGTAGCAATCAGTAACTTTCCACCTCTGAGAAGAGTCGCATTCCACATTGATTGGATAGCCCAAAAGTGTATCCTACATTAAAAGTACGGAATAAAGACCACACCACCTACTCCAATAACCATCGATACATATACTGAAATCTCCAGCAAAACCTCTCGTTGATAAACGTCATTTTGTCTCAGAGGATGTGCCCGAAAAGTCTACCTCGAATCTTTTGTCGGTCTAGAGAGCAGGCGAACAATAGTCAGTGTGGTCTAGAAGATTTAAAATGTGCTTCAATATCGTCGCATAGACAACATTACGTTGTTTCCATGCCTCCGAGTCATTGAATCTAACCGCCGCTGAGTTTAATGCACTGCCTTAGATGGTAGGTAATAGTGCCAGATGCACCCGTAGTTATCATAGCAGATGTTCGTAAAACTTTTTCGATAATCATGGAGTAGGTGACTTTGTTTAAGCAAGTCCGCCAGACAATCACTCCATACATTAATTAGAATGGGATTTACCCACCATGTCAAAAGGCTAGGAGGTACATGTGGCATTTTCACAGGTGTACAGTGCAACAGCAGCCTTGGCTGCTCTTGCTTGAAAGTTGAGATACCATGACAGCTTGGAGTCCGGTATAATACCGGGTTACTTCGCAGTAGAATATAATCTAAGGGTAAATACGTTAAGAGTCGGTAACGTGAAAGTCGGTGCCTCATACATATTTTCTCGTGAAGAGAACAAGATTACCAGTGCGGATTGAAGATGCTGAGATAGTCTAGGGATTTACCAGATACTGCCACTGTAACGTCGTCAGCATGGGCTACTGACTTCAAACCAATGGAGTCTACTATTACTCTATTAGTCAGAAGTCCCCAGATAAAGCTAACTATTGACCGATTTATGTTCAGTCTTTCAAGAGCCATAATAATGGTTTCGGGTCTTATATTGTTAAAAGCGCCATCTACATATGTATATCAAGAAAGGCCTCGAATGTATATACTTTCAACGCCATGGATTTTTCAATAAAACCAACGAGTAAATGAAGTGCCGTCTCAATTGATTCGCATTTTGTGTAGGCGTTTTGAGAAGCTGCTAGAAAACCGTGTTGCCAGTTTAATAAATTTCTGTGCCGCCAAAAATCACCAACACTGATTTTTTCTAGATATACTATTTTGATCTTCTTTATGTATGATGTACTTACCCTAATGTACTGCAAATATCTGTGAATTGAGGACCATGTACCCTTGCCAAAGACATTGTTGATGGTACTAAAAAGAGAATATATATAAAAATTTTAAATTAGTTAAATATAAATAAGGTTATTAATCAAACATGTGTATTTAATTAAAAAAAATTGATTTTGGAAGGCAATTAAGAGACTGACCTATAATTTTAAAATTAAAGTTTATTTTTAAATTGTTACACTTAATTCATTTCTTTGTACTTTTTTTCAATATATTGCGTATTAAATTAACTCAGTACATAGACAGACAAATGAAAAATGTGGTTTTAAAATTAAACTTCATTTATACAGACATAGTACATACTTATGTAAGTATTTTAAAATGAATAAGCCAACAACGTACATACATATATAAAGTATATTGACAAAATAAACCTTAATAATAAATGCTGTGTAAGTCGTTAAAAACTTTTCTTAATAAAAAGCTTATTTAGGTCAAAATAAGGTGAAAAGATGCCACATTCAAGAAAAAAACCTCAATAACATTAATTTCAACCAAAAAGAAATAAAAATATAAACATAAAAGAAAGTAAATTTTGGAGAACCTAAAAAATAAGTTAAATAACCACAAGCTTTGTATACACAGTCATAACAAAAAATTTAAAATGAATTACAAATTTCAGTTGTTACTACACCGACGATCAATCAATACAATATTAAAGGAAACGTTTGAAATTCACTTCAACATGATTGTGATTTTACGCAGAGATTTTTATTGACCTTTGAATTGAAATAAGTTTTTGTAATTGTAATTTTATTTCTAGACGTTTCGCATTTAGAATATTAATTTGCCATTACTTAAAAAAAAAAGAAAATGCAAAAAAGTCGATTACGTTTTGTAAATAATTAACTAACCAGCTCCAACCAGTTGAAATTGTCTTGCTTTATTTACTTCTTTCTGGAACTTTATGCTCTTTTTGTCTTGGTTTTAAATTTCTTTCAATATGTGGAATAATGAATCATTAGATTTAAGCTGATTGAACTGGTTTTTTTATTGAGAAAATAAATACACATCTTTTTGATTTTTGTACAGTTTATTACATTGATACAAAAAAAAGGGAAACAAACATAAAAACATTCAAAAGTTTATAGAAACTATGTTGAAATCTTTGCAAAAAAATAATAATACAAAACATGGAATTTCCATTGCAAAATTCAAAAATAAATAAAAAAACCAAGCGCTTTAACGAATTCTAATGTATTATTGTACTAAAGATTTCCTTGAATAAAAAAAAAACTAGTTTTTATTACTACATACATACATATTTGTAGAATTATCAAACACAGTAAACTCGCGTTAACGTGAACACATTTCAATGGCTCTAAAATGCGAAAAAATTCTAACAATTCTCCTAATTTTGTGAATTCCCTGATATTTTGACTAGCTCATATAAATTTTTTTGACTAATTCATAGAATTTACTGGTTCATATTATCGAAACTTCACTGTATTTGTAATAACCCAGTATGCCATTAACTTAGACATGAGTAAAAAAGTACTTTAAAGTTGACCTCACTTTTTTTAAATGCACCAGAGCATCTTTATTGTAGAACCCGAAACCGAATTTAAATTCTGCCTCCCTGGCAATAATAAGGAGTAATTCCGTGAAATTACGTAATATTGAAAGTTGCCAACGGAGTTGAACATCTTTATGTGTAGCCAAGGCGAATTGACAGCCAGGTGGCCTTTCTACGACATAACTGAAGAAAGTTTTGTCCTATTGAGTTAAATCAACAATACGTGCCAATATTGTTTTGAAATCAGGTCAGTAGTTTCAGAGTTATTGTGAAACTTGTGGCAAATTGAAAAAAAAAATAAACAAACAATGAAAATTCAGTTCTTTTTCTATAAGCATTAGGGGGAAAAATGGGGAAAAATATCGATATATCGATATTTTCCAAAAAATATATTGATAGATATCGGCGATATTTTTAATTGCAATATATCGATATTTTTTCAAAAAATGTCGACAGTATCAAATTCGATATTTTTCTAGCTTCGGTTTTGTTTTTCGTGAAGTTTTTTAAAAAATTTTCGACACAATCTTTATTAAATAGAATATTACAACAAAATCTTTTGATTTAGTTATATATAATCTTTCGTGTATAAGAAAAATTATCTTTCTTTGCGTATAATTCTTTTGATGTACATTCCATGAAATATTGGTGAAACAGTAAGGATGTTAGAAATTATGCCTGTTCGTTTACTTACTACAATTTACTATTTTTACTACAGTTTTTTTGGATTATGTATGAATAATCGTGCTTGAAAAAATATCGATATATAGCGAAATATCGACCAATATATTGAAAAATATATCGATATATTTTTTCACTTGCCCATCCTTAATAAACATAGTAGGTAATTATGTTCCAAGTAAAACGAGCCATATTTCATTACAATCGATCAACAAATTTTGATTTGATGCACTTATGTTAGTGAGAGACCTCAATTGGCAAAAATCACGATTGTCTTACAACAGTAACATTTTAGTTTGTACTTGTATGTGTGTTGTATGGAAATAACAAATTTTGTCAATTGTCAAAGTTCCCTCACTTAATTGTGAATAAAAATCAAAAATTGTGGATCGATTTCAATGAAATCAGTCTTGTGAATATTGTGTTTGAAGCCTTGATCACTTGGGTAATTTTTCCTTTATTAAAAGTTTACAACTTACTAGTTAGGTATGTGTGCTAAAAATCGCATAAATGTGTTTATACACACACATTCATACAATTTATGTAAGTTTGCCTCCATATGTGGATAAAACCAGATATTATTTGTTTATTGCAGTTTTATATTATTTATTTATTTTTCAATGGTAGGTTGAAGTTTTTTCAAATATAGGAGAGCAAAAATAGTTGCCAAAGTCTTATAATAACTAGTTTTGTTAAGAACTTGTTGAATTCATATTTAATTTTACAAGGTTTTTGCAAATCTACAACACATACAACAAACTACATGCATGTTTGTTTGTATTATTATTATTTTTTTTTTTGAAATTAAAAGTTCATTTCATACTCAAGTAAAGCAAAAACGTACATACGAGTATGTACTCACTTGTAAATATTGAGGAAATTTAAACCCACGTGTATCAAATGTATGGCAAGCCTTTTTTTAAAATGCATTTATTGCTGTGGCGGCCTTCTCTCCATTTCTTATGCAATTGTGCATAGGCTGTTTTTTTCCATCAAGACACGTACACTATGTGTGAGACTCACACAATACGATACCGCATGTTTGAGCACCACTGATTTAATGTTTTTTTTTTCTCATTTGATTCTCTTTTAAAATTTGGGAAAATGCAATTGAATGCACATACTACATATGTTCATTTTGGTGCAGACCAAAAGTCTGGCACCACTTGAAAAGCTCCAACTAGACAAAACTAAATCTAGCAAGAAAAGAACAAAATTTTATAGGAATCTATAAAAATAATTGAATTTTTTAAACCCATAATTTTTTCTGTACATGCATATGTACTAAATGTGTATATGTATGTATCTATGTATGTACATATGTATACAGTATGTGCATTGTGTATATTTTGTAGTGCATAAAAATAGATATTGTAGAAAAAATGCAATGCAAATAACAAAATAAAGAAAATCTGTTGTAGTCAGTTGACAGCAGCCAATTAACTATAGGAAGGGAAATACTATTTGACGCGACGTTTGATATACATGATTATTTTCATTTTCTTTTTTTAGATTCTATAAGGATCATGAATATAATGATATCGCAGTTTTTTTCTCAATTTGTCATTGCCATGTATGTGTTATCTGCATAGTCAAGATCTTCCAGTTTTTTTCTTGGACCAACACTCAGGGGATGACCCCTACTCATGCAATGCATTGTGCTGGAACTAGGAAAATTGGTAGTGGGAAGGAGGATAAAGGGAGTAGTATTTTTGGACATTTGATTTGAATCTTCCAACATGGAAACTGACAGGAAAGACATCTGCAGGGAGCTTGTTCCACATACGAACAGCTCGGCCAAAGAACGAGTTCTGTCTATAAAGCATAGTGTGATTCACAGGCGTATCGACCTCAAATGGATGTGCCCTTAATGAAGAACGAGTTGTTCGAAAAAAAGAGCGGGTTTCGGGAACCAGTTCCCTGATTTCATTAGAGCACATTCCATTGTAGTGACGATAAAACAGCGAAAAGCAGTAGCTTTTGCTGCGTGCCTATACCACCCATAATTACAGATTGAGCAGCAGATTCGGTCGTACGTCTGTGCGTACGCATACAGCATTGGGTCTTACGAGCGTTGAAGTCGACCCTATTCGCATTCATGTTGCGCTGCATGGCTCTAATCTCCAAATATGAATGGCAGATGCTGCTGTCGTCTGCAAAAGAGTAGATAGGATTGGATGTTTGACAGAGAAGGTCATTAAGAAAAATAAGAAATAGGATAGGAGAAACAACGGAACTTTGCGGTACCCATGAATTAGTCTTGAACTCGTTTGATGAGATCCCATCTATGACAACCTGTATAGTGCAATCGCTGAGAAAGCTGTTATGTTAATTATTACGACCTCTTTGACTTCGTCGGAAAGCTCCCAGAGTAGCTTTAATTTGTTGAACAATAATCTTGCACCAATTTTCGGAGATGCTTTCACTAATTCGCGGTGTATGTTATCCAGTCCTGGCACCTTGTAATTCTCTAGACTGTTGTCTTCAATTATTTCTGTACTCTCAGGCGGGCTAATTGATATATCAACTCTGGCGATATGACATTCGGAATCACACATAGCTGGTGTTTCTGTATCTCCATTTCTCTATTTGTTCGCTACTCGAAGTAGCAAATTCCCCACTACAGAGTTGAAATATTTCCTGATCTTAAAAAAAAGAGTTTATATTCTTTAAACTAACAATTTTTAGAACATAATCACTTTTTATCGCATAAATATTTATAATATTCATATAAAAAATTTAAAATGAATTTTAAATGTGTTTTAAAAAAATGTTTATGAAAATTTTATATTTTAAAACACGTTTAAAACCTATTTTATTTTTTATAAATTACACCGATAGTATATTAAGGAAACCTAAAATGATATAAAGTAATACATTCCTTCACGTTCTTTTTAAAGGGCATTAAAAACGTTGACCTATGAAAAAACTTACAGATATGAGAATGTAAAATATAAAAGTCATTATAAGTAACATAACTCAAATTAATATGTACTTTACTCATACGTGATTTTGAATGAAAATACAATTGACAAGCTTAGTGTACGTACAAAAATCTTGTAAGTCACAAAATAAAAATATATATATATTGAATAAATCAAATTAATTTCAAGTTTGAAATATATTTAAAACTGTATTGCATGAATATATCACTACTTTAAATACACGACACAATTACTAGAAAAATTTGTCAAAAATCTTAGCGGTAATTGAAAGGCTAAATTTTCAATTTTAATATGAATTTTCTTTTACAAATAATCCAAAACTTAGTACTGTTGCAATATGGTAAACTTCTCATCAGGATTTGGAAACGCAATAAGAAACATACCGGACATTGTAGGAAGATATATTGATTCCTCAAGTCAATACTTTGCCATAGAAGACCAATAGAGTTTTGAAAAATTTTCTCATATGATAATTAAAATAGATTCCAGTTTTATCTAAAAAATTGGATAAATTTTAAAACTATTTTAAAACAGTATTGCTTAATTTATCTTAAGCTTAATTCAAGGCTAACGCATAATAGTAAATATTACAATGTAAACTTTAAAACATTATTTAAAAATAATGATAATAGTCTTTGTAAAATGTCAAAACGTAAATTTTTAAGCTAAAAATAGTTTGACTTGGCTAGACGACGACGACAACTAACCTTGATAAAAATAAAAAAATACGTTATTAAAGATATATACTTAAGAATTACAAAATACGTTTTTATTTCTTTGTTTCTTTCATTTTATATTATTATATTTAAAGTTTAATTTTAAACTTACTTTTCAATTTTTATATTTTAATAGAGCTCTTAACCACCGTTAGTTAGTCACTTTTTTTTGTAAGCTTTTGCTGCTTTTCAAGTTATAGGTTTTTTAAACTTTTTTAAAAACTTAAAATTTTCAAAATGTTTTCTTTTTGTATTTGCTGTTGTTGTTATTAATTTCAATAAAATATTACTTTGCATTAAATTTAACAATAAATTTTGCAAAAACTTTTTTGTTTTGTCTTATTACCAGTAGACACAAGACAAGTTAAAAAAAAATTTTTTTTAATAAATTTCTGTTTTTTTTTACTCTATATTGGCAATATGAAAATACCGACAAGTTGCTTTAAACGACTTTTTCAGGTTATTTACGTACAATTTTTTGTTAAAGTTTTTTTTTCTGTTTAAATCTGTTTTAGGTTTGCTGTTCCGATTTCCGTATAGTTTGAAAATTTTTTTTATTCACTTTTTAGGAGCTCTGACAGCCACGACTAAATTCAATAAACTGAAAATGTTTCATGCGAGACATCTACTTTTATGAGCGTTTCACATTCGATATTTGCAATTTGTTTGTGCTGTTGTGTAGTAGTTGGTGTATAGGGAGGGAGATTTTGTTCATATAAAGAGGGAAAGACTATTTTCTATCTCTCGTCGTATATTGTTTTTATTGTTGGTTTCACATGCTATTGTTGTTATATTCAACACAATAAAAAAATTAATAAAGAAATTAAATAAAAAATAAAAATTTCAAGAGTATAAGTGAGATTCGAGGTATATTTTCCAATGTTGCCAATCTTTTAAAGCCAAAACGAACAGTAAAAAAAAGATTTTTGCTTGTTCAGTAATATATTAAATTTTTTTATAATAATTCTGGCAAAGAAAAAACGACTTCAATACAAAGAGCCAAACCTTGTATGCCATCGGCCCACCGATTTTCAAAAACCAATTATG
Organism: Panzeria rudis; assembly: GCA_956483635.1. Classification (NCBI taxonomy): domain Eukaryota; kingdom Metazoa; phylum Arthropoda; class Insecta; order Diptera; family Tachinidae; genus Panzeria; species Panzeria rudis. Next base: position 151,864,009 of record OY101449.1, on the reverse strand, counting down.
GGACCAAACTGCAAAGCCGTCCAAACAAAAAAAGAATTTTGAAAATCGATGATGCTTAAGTGGAGGAGTTATGCGATAGTCAATATTTGGGGGGCGGGAGGGGGGATTTCCCTCCGATTTTCGATGTATGGGACAAAACTGTAAACAAAGCCTTCCAAACAAAAAAAATTATTTTTTTTTGAAAATCGGTGCATAAATGGAGGAGTTATGCGATAATCTCGAAAAAAATTATGGGACCAGCATGCAAGCAAGCAAACAAAAAAGAATTTTGAAAATCGGTTCAAAACTGACAGAGTTAAGCGTTTACAAACATAAAAAAATAAAAAAACACATACACATGAATTAATAACATCCTTCTTTTTTGATCACTGAGGGAGGGGTATTATTAGCTAGGGCCTATTCACATATTACGTAACGCTGCAGGGGGAGGGGGTGGGGTAAAGATTTGTTACGGATTAAACAATTTATACTGAAAATTTTGTAAAAAGCGTTACGAAGGGGGGAGGGGGGTGGTATAAAAACTCCTAAAATAGCGTTACGTAATATGTGAATATCCCCCTAGTTCCTATTATTTAAATAAATAAGAAGTATTAAGAATATTAAAGCTTAAACAAGAGCTGAGTTTTGATGACTTCCTTCGTTTTAGTGCTTTTTTCTGCTTTATCTTTTTTTTCGTTTTGGAGATTTTTTCAAGTTTCTTTTTCGTTTTAGCGAGTTTTTCAATTTTCATGCGTTTTGAAGATTTGTTCTGACGACTTTTTCCCATTTTGTTGATTTATTTCTGCTTTTATATCTATATTTTTGGGTTTAGCGAATTTTTCCTGTTTTAGTGATTTTTTTCAAGTTCTGGCGATTTGTTCAGTTTTATTGATTTATTTTTGTTTTAAAATTTTTTTTTCCATTTTGGCAACTTTTTTCCGTTTTTATGAATTTTTACGATTTGGCGATTTTTTCGTTTTAGCGATTTTTTCTTTGTTTTGGCGACCTTTTCCCGTTTGTCAATTTTTTTCCATTCGGCTATTATTTTCTGTTCAGAAGATTTTGCCCCGTTTAAGGGATTTGTTTTTTGGTTTTAAAAATTTTTCCCCCCATTTTGGGGATTTTTTCGTTCGTTTTTGGGTTTTATTCCGTTTTACAAATTTTTTTCGTTTTAGCGATTTTCCTCTGTTTGTATGGTATTTCCAAATCTGGTGATTTTTATCCAGCTTTAATAATTTTTTTTGCCGTTTTTACGATTTATTTATTCAACGCTGTCGCAGAGAAGATGTTATACTCACTCTTCTTTGTCGAATCAAGTCCTGCAATGACCACCATAAGTGCGATCGCACAGCACACCCATAATGAATTCAACCTAGAGTGCAAACGACTTTTTTTTACAAATGTTAATGGTTGCTTAATTCTATCCATGGCGAATGCAATACAGGTGAACTTGTAAGCACATCTTTTTTAGCATTTTCATCGTGATCGGATGTCAAAATACACTATTTGCTTTGTGAATTTGACACCGTGTAATGATTTTAGAAAAATAGAATGCTTGCGGTTTTTGTTACGTGTTGTACTTGTTTTATTATTGCCTTCACCTGGTATGAATTCGCCTTGATTTTATCTCTATTTTGTGAGGGCCAGAGCGTCTAGCGCTCACTACTTGAAAAAATCTTATTTGACAGCTCAGCCAAGGGAATGTAAATGTCTCTTTGTGAACCGGTTATTTCTAAGGCCGAGCTTGATCAGCTATTTAATACCCTGAATGTCTTCATGTGCTGGAACCAAAACTATCCTGACATTATGTCGTTCAAGAATAGTCAGAGATTGAATGCATGGCAGTTCACACTTGGACTTCACCACCTTTGAATTAAGGGCCCTAATTGTCGTAGAATACGGAGAGGGAATCGGGCAGCCTGAGTAAGACTAAAAGATCAAGACCTTAAGAGAATATCCTCGAATTGGATCAGCGTCCATTTTGGAAACTACACTATCTCGAATTACATAGATTTTCTACCAGTTGACCCTATTGGGGATCACGACTGAAAAGGGCTTGTCAAATGACAGGAGCCATGTAATCGTTTGCCTTCCCTGGACTTTCCCTTTTACGTTTCATAGAATCGTTCCATTTTCAATACAGTCACGCCTTAAGTCGCCTGAGTCTAAGCATCGACCTGGCCGATATGTATTTGATGTAAAGTTGAGTTAAGTGAAGCATTTCCTCTAGACTGGCCAGGGGAGTTGGAGGACTGATACAATGAGGTAACAGTAATTGCGAGAATTGCTATCCTTTACACATTGCCCAGTATAGAGGGATATGTTCTCTTGACCTCTTCCCTTCACCAGATAAGCGATCGTTAAGGTCTGATCACTGCCTTGTATATCCAATGCAGGATATACAACTTAAGCCCTCATCTTTTACCAAACGAATAGAAAGCGCATAGAGCCTTCTTTATCCTGTCCTCCGCATTATGTTTCAGATTGGAGTGCAGGACGGTTAAGCCTCTTATGAGAGTTCCAGAGCATTCCGGAATTGTGTATCGATTCGGTCTTTGCAGGATTAACCTCCCATACCGTTTTTCTTGGCCCATCGAAGTAGTTTGCTGAGTGCCATTTGACCTGCGCTATTTATTTACGACAAGCTTCCATGAGTCTACATGGAACTCTATATCGAGACTGAAAATTATGGTCCGACTCAATTTAATAAAGCACACTGATTATGGAGGATCAAAATACCCGAATTCTAGGCTTCAATTAAAAAAATGGATATCAACCATGGCAGAATTAGTTTTATTGGCTGCTGCAGTAACCTCGGGAAACGCCCCCATTACTTTACAATGGAGTCTATTATTATAGAGGATAGTTATCTTCATATCCAAAGAAATTTAACTATTTTGGCTTGAGTTCGGTTTTAATTTAATTTTCCAATTAAATATTTTTATTTAGAGATAAATGTGAAGCATGTAGACAATGAAAAATTCGGAGGATCTACGCGATAAAGAACTCTGACGAGAATAGCGGGAACTATCGAAACATGTCAGTTTAACTCTCCGCACAGTAAAATTTTTCCTTGTCTAAATGCTTCACATTTATCTCTAAATAAAAATATAATTTTATTGAAAAATTAAATTAAAACCGAGCTCAAGCCGAAATATTTAAAGTTCTTTGGCTAGTTATCTTCGCTTGTGGAGAAAGAAGCCTACTTATTTTTAAAACAATGTAGATCAGTGGTGGCCATTCTCTCAATTTCCTATACTCGCGAGTTTAGGCTTTGTTTTTATCATCAAAACTGTGTGTGAGACACACATCCTATCTATTTAGCCGCGAAGCATGGCCACCACTGATGTAGATGTTTCTTGACCCGGAGGCTTGCTAAAAGCATAATATATCTTTCGTCTGTGGTTTTCGGGTTCGATTACCATTGAAGGCGCATCTCTACTACTTACTGTTTCGACTTCGTTCCAGTGATCGGTAAATTAAGTTGAATTTTAATTCTTCTTACGGCCCGTTTCACGATCATCGATTAAAAGTTAACGCTTAATCATACACTGCGTAAGGGCCCGTTAAAGGGATAAAAATGTTGAACCTTTTAGTAATAAACTTAGAAAGAAAAGAAAACGCTAATTTGTAAACTTATTTGTATTGACAGCATTTGCATTCACCTACTAATACATATCAAAATAATTACATGCATTGCATGCGTCTGTTTGTATTTATTCGCACATATACGTATCTACATACGTATGAGAGTAGCTATGTATGTTTATGTACAAGAGATAAGTAAAGTAAGTCATCGTATGACAACTCATGCAAACTCAGCAAACACATGGGTTTGATTTCAAATTTAGAATGATTTGAAATCAATTCCATCTCAAAGGAGAATCCAAACAAAGTATATTTATTAAGGTATTTAATTTTTGGCCAAATCGGACAAATCATTCTAAGCAGTTCCTCTTTGACGCCAAAGTTAAAAATTTACTAATTTAACTAAAAATTGATTAGAAAATTCGTCTCTTTTGCGCTGATTGTACTTAAAATCGATGGACTGTTGTGAATACTTTAAATTATACATATCATATTTTTTGTTTTGGAAAAATTAACCCTTTTGTGACATGTGAGTAAAAATTAAAAATTTTTTAAAGAAACCTTTCAAAAATATATTTATTTGTTGTGGGTAGCTAATCATGTTTGAAGAGCTTTCAAACTCGTATGCTTATAGAAACATGATGGTTGGAGATCTACCGATTTGTTGGCATTAGCATCCAATGCAATGCAAGCATATTGTAGATTAGCTAACCCACAACAAATAAATATATTTTTCAAACATGAATTCTTTAAAAATAGTTTATTAACGAAAGCATTAATCCTTCTAACCTTTAGCATAAAAATTACCCGATCAAAAACTTTATAGCTTTAAATTTTCGAAAAAGTTTTTGATTGGTGTATTCTGGTCCCACTTTTATAATTTCTTTTTTATTTTGTTCTTTTGAGAATAACGGTTAATATTACACTATAAAACCATTAAATTTCAAATGATTTACCTACCTTTTGTTTGCTGGGTAATAACAACAAATTTTAAAAAATAATAATAACAATAAAAGAAGCAACAACTCTGCCAATACAAGCCACAAACAACATTATGCCGCCAAATGTCGCCTCAAATCAATTTATAATGCAATATGCAGGCATATAATAAAAGACAAACAAACCCTCCACCCGACCGACATTTAGGCTAAGTAAAAAAATCAAAAGCACAAAAAGCAACAACATTACAATGATCGGATCAAAGACAAAATAATGTACGTATGTACATATGTTTGTTTGGCCATTTGCTTTTAGAAAAAAAAAAAAAGAGGAACTCCACACTCCTATATACCTTCACTTCATACAACAGCTTTTTCCATGCTTTTCTTTAGAGGGGACGGAAATATGTAGTTGAGTTTTTTTGTACACATTATGTCTGGCTAGTTTAATCACTGTTGCCAAATTTGAAAAAAAAAATCTGTTAATTTGTTGCTTTAAAAGGCCAACATTTCCTATATTTATCTTAAGTTAATTTCCCAATCTGTAAAATATATTGAACCGATTTTAACAAAATATAGATTGCGCACAACTATCAATAAATATTTTGAACATGATATAAGCTTTGTCAAAATCGGCTGTATAATGTGAGCGTAAATTGCATCACAAAAATCCTTGTCTCCTATTAATTATATAGATGTAGCATGGATTACAAAAGTAAACAGTTCAGCTTAATGCAATGAATATATTAATTTTATTAGTCGACTAGTAGCCAGACAGACGTTGTTCTGCAACAGATCGACTTAAAAAATACTAAAGGGATAGGATGGCGAAAATTAGGAATTGTATCTATTTCGGGTGGAAAATCTTAAAAATATTAAAAAAAAATTCTGTAAAAAATCCTATCAAGTTCAAAACTAGACGGAACTAACCTTACACACTGAGTAGGGATGTTAATCGGGACTGGTTTTTGAAAACTCCGGTATTCGGAATTTAGAAATAGAGTCCCGAAATCCCAAACAGAGATCCTGGGATTTCTTAATCCCGAATTATATAATTGAAAATAGGATCTTTTTATTTAACAATTAGTTTTAAATTAGGGGACAAAAAGAAACTTTATGTGTTTTGAAAGTTTACTTCTGGCAGTCACTTTTGGTGGTATTGATGTTAATCTTTTTGCAAACTGTTATAGTAAATCAGGGGGCAAGTTCCGGCATACGATATTGATAAAAATTTGTATTTAAATTGTGTTGCACCTCCGTAACGCTTTTTGTAAAATCTTCAGTATAAATTATTTAATCCGTAACAAATCCCTAACCGCCCCCTCCCCCCTAAAGTGTTACGTAGTATGTGAATAGCCCCACAGGCCAATGCGAATTAGAAACACATAATTCAAAAGCGTTTACCATATAATCGAATTAATCAAATGTACCTTCAGCACCACTTTATTAATGGGCCTTGGCAAATAATATTTGTACACTCATGAAAAAATGGCAAATTTTACTTAAGTTCTTTTGTTTACGTATCACTCTTTTATTAATAAAAAAAGGCTGATAACTAACATACAAAACATTATTTTTTACAAGAAAACGTAATTTTCTCTTCTTTCCCACAAAAAAAAATCCCAACTTTAATAAATTTTGATTTATTTTTAATTTTACTACATATTCGCTTTAAATATTCCCATCCATTCTAGTGAATGCAAATGCGAACGGTTGTCGCACCCCTAATTAGCTAAAATCCCGCAAAACCAGATTTATAATGTCTCACGTAAAATTTCAATATAACTCAAAACAAAATTGCAATTAGCCTTTGTGGTGCTGAACAGTGTTGTCAGAAAAGTTTTGCCCCTCATGTCCCCAATTTTAAGAATGTTGTCCCCAAAAATCCCAATTTCAAAAGTAAAAATCCCCAATTTTGTCCCCAGAAAATATTTTTTATAATAAGCAGCACTATCAATTAATGAAAATAAAATTATTAAACATTTGCGAATTTTATTACGTCTAAATAATAATTTAACCATATACGAACCTCGTGTTTACATAATATGTATTTAATATGCATATTATGCATTTTGCACTTCTAATTAAAAGCAAATTGTCAGTATTTTATTCCACTGTATACTAAAAACTTTGCCTACTTTGAGAATTGCTATACTTAATTCACTTTCTCTCTAGCATAAGGAAACATTTTTTCTAAAAGTAATAATAAAATATCAGAGAAACAAAATGAAATAAATGCTTTCCTTTTTTCTGCCTCAAAGTTTTAAGAAACCGGTACAGTTTTGCGATTCTGGAAAACAGAAAAACTGTTTTGTTTTTGTGTGTGTGGCACAGATGTGTACTGAAGCGGATTAAGGCTACGCTAAAGCCAATTATTCCTCTCGGTGAGAGGTTATATATGTACTTCACTTGGAGTCATCAGTACTCCTCCAAGAACCTTCATTCTGTGCGCAATTACATCCGTTAAATTTCATGGAGTCTCAGAGTTTGCAATAACAAATTGTTGTAATCTGAGATCACTATGTCCGGCTAGTGGTCTGAGGTAATTTTTTGCTCATTAACAATAAATGACTAGCAAACACCACCTTATCTCAGGAACTATTCTTCTCTTTGACGTATCCACGTGAGATGCCAAAGAAAGGAATATTTTATCTCCCCGTGCACTTTTGAAAAGTCAGTAGTTTAAGTTTGGCTCGAAACTAATTATCAAAATCGTTCGGAATTCGTCACACCTTTTCAAAACAGTCGTATTGAAATCATTTTGAAAACGATCGTTTTCCATCACCTACCTGAATATTACTTAATGCCTATTTCACGATGTCGAATGAATTCTTTCTTTCGTACAAATGCATTTAAAATAAAAACAAGTTTTAAAATTTTGTTTTTGTCTTAAATGTAATTGTAAGAAAGAAAAAACCCTTTCGAAATCGTGAAATAGGCATTTAATTTCAATTTCATTATTTTGAGGAAAGGAATGTTTTTGGCCCCATTACCGTTTACAACACGCAAATGTTGTGTTGTCTCGGCTACAACACAACATAAGTTGTTTATCGATTATGATTTACAACATCTAGCTGTTGTGTATGTTATTAACGGTTTGCAAAGAAAAATCTATATATACATATTTACAATTTGTATCCATTTTAATTTTTCATCTTGTCACGGCAACAAGACAACAGTTAATGAGCAGTTGTAAGTTTTTGACAGTTTTGACAGCAAATAAAAATACATGTTGTAAACGATAATCACACTAAATTAACATAGACAACTAAAAGTACAACACTGCCGACAAGTGCTATAAATCGTAATCGCAGTTTACAAAATACAACATTAAAATAATTAGTGTTGTGAACGGTAATCGGGGCCTTTATAACGATTTACATTATAAAATTTTCTGCGTTTCCTGATAAATAATACAAAATTAGGTACGTGATGTTAATATATCGTCCCCACCATGTCTATTTAATTCAAGCCTCATTGAGAAATTCAGCATTTTGCAGCGAAGCGTATCGTACAAATTGGAGGACTACGGTTACGAATCTAAAACGCGAATTTTGTATATTCGATAATTGGACATGGTAGGGACGATGTGACTATCGATATGTAAAAAATTTTCATTGAATCTTTGAAGCATTTCTTTTGCTAGTACAGCTAAATACATATTGAAAGCAAATTTCTTTAACTTCTTTTGATCCAAAAATGATTACAGTTCTCATTAATCTGAACATCCTATACCAACATCAATTTCATGCTAGTGTCTGCACACACGCACACGTTCAGTTTACATTGCGATGCATTCAAACAAATGAAGTTCATTAGTTCACACTATTTTGAAATAATCGACATACAAGTGGAAAAAATAATGTTTATTAAAAGTGCTTATAATGAAAAATTCCCAAATCCCTCCCCATGAAAATCTGTGCCCAAATAGAAGTTGAAATCCCCTATTTGGGGACAAATCCCTTCATCTGGCTGCCCTGGTGCTGAAACCCACCAGGGTGGGATTTTAGATTTTCAATCACGATAACTATATACATACATACACATGTATATGTATGTGTGTATGTACATACCCTGAAGGAAATGTGGATAGTAAAACTGTACTGATTCACTATTGTATTAAAAATATCTGTAATTCGATATCTTGAATATGTTTCTCTTATTCCATGACTTACAGTTTTATTTTTTTAATAATTTTGCCATGATTTTTTTAAATCAACAATATCTTCTGAAGTAACAGATGTGGCGGAAAACCCATCTTTTTTTGCTGTTAAAATTTAACTTTTTCGAACTTAATTGTACCAGAATTAATTTTTTATTGGTTATCAGTTGGAAAAAGGGAATAAAAGACCGGACTTATTCCCTTCTTCGAACTGATTCGTTTTTTTAGTCGCATGGAATTCTATTAAATATAAGTGTTACATTTTTGTCTTTAACGCCCCTTTTCACAATGTATGATTAAGAGTTAACGTGGACTTTAACGGCAAGTTTTGTATGGTGAAGTTTCCGTTAAAGTCTATGTTAACTCTTAATCGTACATTGTGAAAAAGGCCGTAACACACATAAGAGAGTTAGGTTTCAAGTCAACAAAAATGTGTATAACTCAATTTTGGAAAAAATGGCGTTTATTCCCTTCTTCCAACTGATGGCTCCATTGTACCCCAGGCAATGTTCTGTGCTATAGACATTTAGTATGTGCTTGTCATTGCGATTCAACTAGTGACCTCGGAACTATTGACTTTACTAGGCAAGGCAATTAAATTAGATTTTTTATGAAAATTTTTATTTTTGCGTGCAGCCGTATTTATTTTGAACACAACAAAATGAGACAATAAAAAATCGTTTGTAGCTGTCAATAACTTTTCTTCCCATTTAAGGCAAAATAAAAAGTGTAGACGATTCGTTGACAATGTCACCAAACTTGTCGACAAAAGTTCTGACTTGGAGACACTTGGCCCCTGGCTTTCTTCAGGGTATATATGTATTGGCTAAAAACTTGTACTAGGCTGACTTATTATGCATGGATGTGTGTATACAACAAAGAAAACGGAAAATCCGGATGTGTAAGAACATCCACAAGATCCCTAATCGGAAGGTTTTTTGCATCTCTCTTTCTTTCTCCCTCTCTCTCTCTCTTACAAGTTGTTGTTAAAAAAGGAACAAATTTGTTTTCAATAAATATTTTGTTGTTAAACTTAAAAATAAAGCAGAAAAACAAAATTAAATTCTACTGATAACAAATATAAAATCTGTTGACAAAATGATTATGATGAAATTCGTTGGATACATTTCATAGTTTTTTGTTTTAAAATAAATCCATCCTAACTTGAAAAAGAAAATACCTACGAGTATATGAACATAAAAACAGTGAACTCTAGTGATCCGGGGATGGAAATTACAATACCATTGTACTTTTTTTTGGTACGGTAGTACCATCATAACTGTTTTGCTGATAGTGAAATTTTACGAAAACAAAAAAATAATTGTAAATAAGTATGAAATTAATCCTTAAACATATTTCAAGTTTTGAATAATTTTGGAGCTTTGGTGTCTTCAAAGATTTATTAGTAAAATTTTATGACAAATATTTTTGTAGAGCATTTGAGCTCGCTACATCGCCATTGAATGGGAGTACTTTTTCGCACTTTTTTAAGGAAGTGCAAAAACGACCCATATAAGCGAAGAGTTAGAAGGTTAAAATGTTCCACAAATTTTTTCCTCGTAGTGTTTTACAAAAATGTACCGAACACGTTTCAAGTCCTAAACGTAAGGATTACCAGAATTCCTACCCCGATTTACAATAGGGGGAGTTTAATTCCCCCTAAAATTAATCCCAGATGTAAGCTTTCAAAACGCAGAAACACGTATATTTTTTCCCGGTACCCTCTAACAGAATCAGACGGTAGAACATTGTCATCTTAAAAACTTGATTTTGTTGTACAGTGTAATTTATTTCTAAAGATTTTATATTCAAATTGGAAAAAAGTTAGGACCACGTAAAAGCAAATTAGACAAAAATCGATACAAACGGATGTGATAATTTTTACGTATACAATTATGTTTTTATAAAGTTGCCAAAAAAGAAAAAAAAAAACATCACCAAAAGTATAAAAGAAAAAAGCATTTGAATTTTTCACAAGCTTTCCAGGACAAATGCTTTAGACACGTATTAAGAATGTCTTGTTTTTTCATTATAAAAATCACAAATACTCAAGTCTTGTGATATATTTTTGAAAATGATAAGATATAAAATTAGATCCGGGCGGCATTTTTAGATTTTTTAACAATACAAACCAAAAACAAAAAAATACAATTCATTTAAACGTGGAAACTAAGTTTTTATTGATTATTAAAAAATTTTTGGAATAAGATTTTACTAATTTTGTTAGTTCGCTTTTCATTGCAGTTTTTGAAGTGAAAACTTACTTCTATAGGCAATTTGTTTCTATGAATAAAATATTTTATTTGGGTAAAATATTTCATTTTGGCGTCACCGACCTGCTAAAAAAATTAAGTTGTACCATCTGAGCGGGCAGAAGGGTACTCCTCGCCAAAAAAAAAAAAAAAAATTGTGGTTATCCTCTATCTAGAAAGTTGTAATAGTTAGAGTACTCAAATTTGCTTTGGTTAGTTTGAAAATAATATGCTTAGGTAGAAATAAAACTGATGGGACAGGAGTGGAGAGAAGGGTAACCCTTATAAAAAAATTCAATTATCTCATATCTGGAGACCTGCAATAAAGAGAGTCCTCAAATTTAGTGTATGTTGCTTTGAAAATAATGTGTGTAATCAAGCAGAAAACCGGCGTTATAGGAAGGGAAATAAGGGTACCTCTCACAAAAAGTTATTCTATATCTGGAGAGCTGCAATAGTTAGTCCTTAAATTTAGTGCATGTTACTTTGAAAATAATGTGCGCAGTTAAGCAGAAGCCTGACGGGATAGCAGGGGGAATAAACTTACACCTCATATATAATTTTTTTTGACAGGTCTCAAATTTGGTGCACTCCTAGCACGAAAAGTATTAATTACCCTACGCGGGCGAAGTCGCGGGTAACAGCTAGTAGTAGTATGTGGAAAGAAGAATACAAATTGTAAAAATTTTGATTTCGTAGTTTTAAGCTTTTATTTAGTTTCTGTTCCAATGCATTAATAATTAACCTTAATTTTTTCCTTGCATATTTTAAATTTTTTAGGTGAATATTTTAAGCGCTTAAAATCAGTTTTTAGCTGCATGATCTTCCAATCCCTGGTTATAAATATTTAATTGAAGTCGAAGAAATTCAATAGATTATCCACTATAAAAATCCAAAAATAGAATTAAAAAAAATGCTCGTGTCAAGTTGTTTATTTATTTTGTTTCATTTGTGTCAACATTAGATATTAAATGACGTACTAAAAATATATTTGTTAAATAAAAAGTACTTTTTTCAAGATAAAATATTCTGAATTCATAATTACCCAGCACAAAATAAATAGGGTACTAATTTATGAACCACTTTTTAATTACTTCCAAAGTGGCTAATGCGTATTTTTAGATATAGAAGTTATTTCTAATCACATATAAAATGCAGTTTTTAATCACTACTTTGTTGTCAAACATTTCATTACTTTATTTCAGAAACAAAACAACGTGAAGTTGGTTGTAGTTGACTTATTTCCTTGTAAATAAATTAAAAAAGACACGTGAAGCTAAAAAGTGTTTTTGTAAAGTTAATTGATTTTTTAATTTGAAAGTTTTAAATAAAATAATAACAAACAAGAATAATTAAATATCGCAAAAGGAAAAGCGAAGAAAGAATGGTAAGGAAACAAAATTAGTTCGAAAAATTTTTTGAAGAGAGATGTCACCAAAGATAATCATATTTCTTGTTTAGATACTGACAAGTTGACTAAAGCAACTTTGAGGGATGTCCAAGATTGGCAAATAGTCGCTATTCTAAAGGATAGCAATTTTATTTTCGCTAAGTATGCACCTGATATTAATAAAATAAATTTCCTTTTTTAGTTTTTATATAAAAAAGAAGTCTTCCTTCATTTTCAGGTATTAAAAACCTATCCAAGTGGGATTACAAATCAGAAATTTACCTGCTTTGGAAAATTGGTCAATAACCACATCCTAAATGTAAAATGTATTGGATTTACTTCACCAATAAAAAAATCACACCTTATTTTAGAGTTTTTATAGCAAATAAAAAGTAAATTTTATTAGCTTACGGGTTGGCAAAAACAAACCACTTCGTTCCAATGAGACTCTAATGTAAAATTAACTACTTCTTGCTCGGAGCTTGAAGTGCTTCGTATAAGTAGTTGTGGTGCTTTTTCTACTTCTTTTTCATCACTTTTTTCGCTGGGTATAAGAGAAAAAGAGTTTTTTTCATCAACTTGTTTTTATTTTACTCGTATAACAGCAAACATGTTTTTTTTAAGTTTAATTTTGACGTTTATGTTTTCTGACCATCACCAACGTTGCGATCTGTTTTCCCATTATCGTTGAACAAAGTTCGACGCTTATAGAGTCAAATAAAATTAAAACCGTAAAAAGAATAAATACACAAAAACAATGAAACCGGAATATGCCCTAAAAAATGTGTTTTATGCGCATTAAATATGCACTAAAAACTTAAAAATATGCTCCAAAAATGTAAAAAATATGCCCTTAAAAGTTTATCATTTCGTTTATAATTTATATGATATTCCTTTCTGATACCACGAATTATGTACAGCGTTAATATTGAAAAATTTCATAAAGCGGCACAAAAAGGGCATCTGCAAAATAAAAGGGCGTGCGTGTTTCGTACGTGTTGGACGTCTGGTATTCGTGTTCGATACACATAAAAACACTTTTGTGCCGAATAAAAGTCGCTTAAAATCGAGGAGATCTAACAAAAAATAAGAAAGTTATGAGCCATTAAGTGAAAAAAGCCGATTTTATATCCCATACAATATTGTTTTCAATTCAAACTGAATTAAATTAATATTTGTACACAGAAAAAAATAGACAAGACTTTATATTCAATAAAACCATGTTATTAAAAAAAAATATGAATTTCAATAACATTTATCTTTAACATAATAAAATATTTCGTTGCCCGAGTTATTTCTTTTCTTTTTATACATAAGTACTTAAAACAAGTTGTATCCCATAAAAAAATAAATGGGATATGGCTCAGCTAGAGAGTGTATGCTTTACGTCCGGAAAGCCCGGGTTCGTATTCCAGCCATGTTAACATTTTTTTAATTTATATATATATATTTTTATTTTGAAATAATTTTGTTATCAATATAGGGGAATTCTTTATCACAGGAAATTTGAAAAAAAATTATTGAATACCGGGATTTTTGTTATCAAAAACGAAACTTATTTTTTTCTGTGTACGTAATTATTATTCGAACTGAAAATGTATAAAAGTCGGTAGTTACTATTTATTATTCGGCTTAAGTTCAATAATTGAATTAATGTAAATTCAAATTATTTTTAAGAGTGGAATATTAGAATATCTAATCAGACTAGCAGAACGGATTAGCACTACTAATTTCGATAGCCGCTACGCTCTCATCATCAGCGTCCTTTGTTCGCTTTTACCACGTTTGATCGTGGTAAACATCAGCTATTTAACCAAATTTTATAAGGAAATAGAATATGAGTTATCTTATTCCTTTTATCAATCTGGTGAGCCGAACATTTCACTTTCTGATTCTGTATTCCAATTTTTCCAACTATTATTTTTATTTTTGGTTTTGCTTGTACGTAAGCTCCGCCTACGATAAATCAAGCTATTGTTGTTGTACATGTTTAAACCTAATTTTTTCCAATTATACCTTAAGGATGGAGCCACAACAACAGTAGTTACTTTTTTTTAAAGAGAAGTAACACAATAAGGCAATTAATGCCTACCAGTTAATTAATTAATGTGTTACCTTCTTTGGGAAAGGGATAGTGTAGAGAGAACAGATGGTGAAGTGGAAGAGGGATAGAAAGCTTAATTCATTTACAACCCGGCTATTGCGCGTTTTTTTTCTATGTAGAGACGTGTTGCAAGCCTCTCTGGTGTCAAGTAGAGGTATTGCGTTGTTTAAGCTGTAGCCAATTTATTAGTTCTTTTACTTCGCCGACGGTGCTGCTACAATACCGACGAAGGGGAGTGCTGTGAAGTGCATTAGGATATGTTAGTATTAATAACTGCCGGTACTGCCAAAGTGATCAGTGCTATACCTTCATCACTTTAACAGTCCAACAACAACCAACACAATAACACACCAATGCACATGAGAAAAATGCATGATATTCTTGGCTTGCCTGAAACTAGTCTTGAACTCAAGAGATTAGGGTTTGCAGTCAAACGCGCTAACTACTCAGCCAACAGCACAGGAGATGAAGTAGCTCTAAGCCCGATATTAATGTCGAAAGAGCATTTATATCTATTTTATACTATCTCACAAGCCGTTTGACTTCTGTAGAAAGTGCAACCCTGATATAATGAGTATATGGAAAGTTTTAAAAAACCAATAACTATCCGCTTGTGGGATAGTCTAAAACTAGCTCTAAGTCCATTGTCCAAATACAAATGTTACTGATTCCAAAAAAACATTTTGCTGTCATACTCCTAACTTACATGGTTTTGATCAAAGGTTTCTATCTAAAACGAGCGACTGCCCGAGTTCGACCCAAGTTTACGTTGTATCCAACAAGTTTACTTGTTGCAACGTTATTGAAGGCTTAAGGCTCAGTTAGCCGACCGCAACGTTGATGTAGTTGCATGAGCTGATCGTTTCTTTCACATTGAAAAGCTATGAGACAGAAACGACCAGCACATGCAACTACATCAACGCTACGGTCGGCTAACTGAGCCTTTAATTACTGCAATACATTTGGGTCCAAATCGTTCAGTCGCTCATTTGAGACACAAATCTTTGATAAATTCCACGTAATTTAAATGGCTTTTATCGTCGGGTTGTGGTGTTTAAACTCAATGTCCAGGGAGTACTTCCCTTGGGGCAACATTGTGTACTTCAAATTGTCACTCTTATTTCAATGTTGACTCGACTGGAAATGTATATAAATAAGTTATTATGTTTTTGTTTTCATAAAAGTATTAATAATGCACAACAATGCAGTAATAGAGATGACAACACTACGTGTGTGGGTTGTTATGGATAAACATTAAACAAAACTATTTTGTGTAGAGAGAGAGAGAGAGAGCTCTTCTTGTCAGTGGAAAATTACTTAAAATTATTTTGCATTACAAGAGAAATTAAAGAAAATCTATATGGATGGTAATAACTGAATAATTGAACATGAAGCGCTAAAAACGTTAAGAAAAGTTTCACAGATTGTGATTCAACGGTTTTAAATGTAACACTTTAGTTTTTTTATAACATATCGTCACAGAAAATGCAAAAAGCTCTATCTAACATTTTAAAAGTTTAAAAAGAGAAGCATGAAAATTGTTTACATGAAAAATATATTGACAATTTCTGCAAAATTTTACAATAAATGTATAAATTTGTGGGTCCTTTTTTAAATTTATTGTAACATTTTACACTAATTGTCAATATAGTTTTCATTTAAACAAGTTTTATGCTTCTCCTGTAAAACTTTTGAAATGTTAGATAGGGCTTTTTGCATTTTCTTTGACGATATACTCACCAAACACCAGACTGTTTAACGAATTATAGAGGAAAGTTTTGACACTAATAAACAATAAATTTTAAAAATAGCAAAAAAATAAAATGTTCGCGTTATGTAGAAAAAGTTGTCAGTTCTTTTGTTTTAAGAAACGTCTGAAAAATGTTTCAAAAAGAGATTTTGACATCTGAGGAAGTTCAAGAGCATACAAGCGGCGAAAATAATCACCTGGGCTGTCGACGTCACCTGTTATTAATTCGAATTTGTGGTGTACGATGGATGTCAAACTCCATATATGAAAAGTGTTGTTTAGTTTTGTTGGCATTTTCCTTCGTACACCAAACATGTCTCTAATTGTTGTATTTGTCCGGCGCGGCGCTGCCACCTAGTAAATCAAAAAGCTTTCATGTTATTGAAAGTTAGACATGTTGTATATAATAAATAATATAAAAGTTGTTAATTTAGGTAATTGCAATATTTTGATTAAAATATTATTTAAAGTTTATATTGCGGTTTCAAATTAAGTGCTCACACACACATAAATACGTTAAGTATACAAACGTATTAAAATAGGCAAATTGATATTAAACTTATTGCATTTTAATTCAAAATAATCAATGGAAATTTCCTTCACAAATTCTAGCAAGAAAAAAAAAAGAAGTTGAAATATGAAACCGAGGGCTTATATTCAAATAGTGCTATCTGCAAAATCACAACTTTATAGGAGAGAGAAAAAACTGTTTTCTTTCCTTTACTCTAAGAGTAATAACTAAACTTTATTTTACAATGTTATTTAAAAACGACGTCTACATCCTATTCTTTTTCAATTCCTGATATTCGCGATTATATATGTTTGATAGCACTTTTTACAAATTGAATTTTCATCGATTCGAACATTGAAATAAGCAGATAGCACTATTTGAATATAAAAAAAAAACTTCATAACTACCACAGAGTTATACCCAGAGGGATAAAATGTAAGACTATTTTATAAGTTTAAAAACTCAAACATTTATGCACATTGTCTGAAGAGATAAATGAGAATTATTACGAAAACTAAAATCAGACAATGTGCAGAAGTGATAATATTTCAGAAAATGTGCAGAAACTTCGTACCAGATAACTCGGTGGTTGATGGTCTGGTAAAGTCTTAGATTTTTTTCTGAGGTTCGGCATGTCACTAAAAAAATGTTTCTGGGTAATTGAGGCTATGATTCACAATTGAGTTATGAATTTTGGTCCAACTGTATGGTTTTATCAAAACTTATTTAATTAGTTTGGCTTAAGTTCATTTTTAATTTAATCTTTCGATTAAATTATTTTTTTTTATTTAAGAAAGAAATTCTAAAGTATGTAAATGTTGAACATTCAAAGAAACATTTGGATGTACGAAAGGTTAAACTGACATCAGATGTTTCGAGACCACCACAGTCTTATCATCAGAGCCCTTTACCTACACTAATAGATTTTAAAATCGAACTTTATTGTTACTACATACTACCACTATTCATTTAAAAAATTTACTCTTTGTAACAATAATTTTCAATTGAAATCAATTAAATTGACAATAAAATGTTTGCACAATTAACATTAATATTTGCAAACAAGTGATTTGTTGTTATTTCTTTGCAATAATGATGGATGATGATTTATTTGATCACATAAAAAAGTTCGCATCGTACGTTCTAGTGATGTTACGAATATTCGTATTCGAATCGCCGAATATTCGCCTCTTTTATCACATTCGTAATCGTATCGCTAAATTCAAGCGAATATTTTGCGCATACGTTCCACAAAATAACACATAAAAATACACAGACAATTAAACAACAAATATTAATTTTTAATTATTTTTACTTAAAAAAAAACCTTTGTCTCTAACGCAAAATAATAATATTCTTTTAGGGCCTATTCACATATTACGTAACGCTGTTTTTTAGAGGTTTTATACCCCTCCCCCACCCTTCGTAACGCTTTTTACAAAATTTTCAGTACATATACAGTATCTAATCCGTAACAAATCTTTAACCCCCCTTGGAGCGTTACGTAATATGTGAATAGCCCCTTAGTAAAGAAAAAACAAACAAAATATATTTCACAACGACATAGTATTTAAAACGTAAAGTCCTGTTTGTACACATCAGGTTAAATTAAGAATCAAAGCTCAGTAGAGGAATGTACAACTTCAAAAATAAAAGTTTTGAAGTCTTTTCAACCTTCAACCCTTTTGCGATTCGTTGTGTAAATAAGCCCCGTACCACTAAACATTAGATCCCTCGGAAAACTCGCTGGTGCTGTCATCAAATATTGCCTGGCAATAGGTAAAAAAAGGTCGTATTTTTTCTTTTTTATTTTCTACCATGTCCGTGGGTCGACGTAATTTTCCACCCGTTTCCGCTAATTTTTCTCATAGGAATGTTATAATAATGTTAAATATCTATGGTATTGTGACAGTTTTTCTTAATTAATTGTTATTGACGCAAAGGGTAGATTTTTTTCAATTAAATTTGAAATACCAAGTGGCACTAAAGTTTTAGACTGAATATTCGTATTCGGCGAATATTGCAGATATTCATATTCGTATTCGCGAATATTAATAGTTGATATTCGTAACATCACTAGTACGTACAGTCTCATACACTTTTTATGTTGTTGTAGTAAAGCAATTCAATCAAAAAAGTTTGTTTGAAAGAAAACCCACTTAAAAGAATTATATTTGTATGAATTAAAATTGAAGAAACATACACACACTTTTAAATTGTGACCCGCTTTAGGGAAATCATGCCATTAAGTAGTGATTTCAAGAATTTTAACACAAAAATATAAAATCGTCTGCTATTATCGCTCTAATCATTTAAAATTTTATTTCTAATTTTATGACTGTTGTTTATAAAAAGTACAATTTTCGCATTCGTAGACGAAAAATATTAAATAATTTGTATTTGTTTTGTATGTGTTCTGTTGCCAAGAAAAATACAAATTTCTCTCTGCTATCTATTGACATAAATAGCAAAGAAAAAGAAGAATCTTTTACTACAGCAGAGGCCATCAAGATCACGTGAAATTTATTTTGAATGTTTGATGGCTATTTTTGGCTGAATTCTTCTTTTTTTTTAATAAATTTTTTTATTTGATATACATACGTACATACTTACATAACGTCACCATAAATGCAAACGGACGTAACTACACAAATATTCGAAATTTAGTTTATGAGTGATTATGGTTCGTTTGAGGGTTATCAGATCTGCTCTAAACTATTTCGCCAAATTCTTCTTTTAAAAGTCGCCAAAATATATTTGATGCAGTTTTTTAATATACTCATATAATTTATAATCAATTTGCTTTTATATAATACGTTTTTCTTTACAGAAATTTTTATAAAATAATCTCACAAAAAGTTTGCAGAAAATCGCCAAAAGTAGAAAAAAATCGCCAAGAATTATTTCTTTGAAATTTTTTTAATCTGAGTTCAAAATCCATTAATGATTACACATAAGGAAGTTACGATATTATGCATTTACGCTTCTGCAAGGCCAAAGTAACTTTCCTGAATCATAAACGTTTGGCCAAAATTATTTTGTGTTAAAAAATAGCTATAAAAATCTCCAACAAATTTATTTATCGCCAGAAAAATCGCCATGTCGCCAAATCAAACATTTGGACGCCAGACAAGGTTTAAAATCGCCACGTTTGGCGAGAAATCGCCATATCTGACAACCCTGTTTCGTTTTATCAAACTACATGTTCACACAAAATTTTAGACTCCTACGATCAAAAACGGTGACTTTCTTAAAGAAATTCAAACGGACGTAACTACATACAAATGCCTGTTGTTTTTAATGCAAAAACGCATACGAAAAACATACAAACAAATGTATTCTGTGAGCTTGTACACAAAGGTGTTAGTTAATATGTTGATTTTCGTATTTTTAATTGTCATTTACAAAATTCTAATAAACTTAACATTTTACTTTTTGCTTCTCCTGTAAAAAAAATAATAGTGTAGTTACGTCCGTTTGCATTTAAGGTGACGATATGTACATGTATTTTTATTCACACCTCTTCTTTAGGTGTGTGCTTTTTGTTCAGTGAAAATAATTTGTTAAATTTCAACCATATTACGATACAGAATCAGTGATTATTAATCACGAGCCCCTTAAATGTACATGCATACATACTTACGGATTAATAAAATATATTGTTAATAAAAACAAACAATAATAACTTGTGTCCGCCAGTACGCATCCCTGCACTTCAAGACACGCTTTCTGCTGCTTTGCCGTGTGACCCAAATAAAAATTCTATTTGTGGCTGCAGGGACCACGAGCCACCTCTTACAAAGAAGTGTTAGGGCATATCTAATATTTTGTTGCATTCTGTTGCTGTGCAACAGCACAACGAATGTATATGTAGTGCCTATTCCCATAAACTTGGGACAATCCCGCGAAAAGTAGTACATCTGGCAGCGCACAGTGGCGTGAAAAAAATGGTAATAAATCTGTAACTTCTAAACTACGAAACCGATTTGCATGAAACAAATTGCTATGCATAGAAGAAGTCATAATTTGTATTTGTAAGGCATGCTGATATAACACAGGATAGATCTAAAAGTCGTCAAAGTTGACAACTTTGTGTGTAGAAAATCTTTCGGGAGTTGAAACATTTGTAAATGGTAACCGATTTAAAATGCGCTTAAAACTGCACAACCTAAATCAGAGTATTGTTTGGACCCCCAACAGTACCAAAGCTCAATTTGTTATTAACTGTACACATTTTAAATTTCAGAAAAATTGGCGAATAATCATAGTCCATACAAAGTATACTTTAGGAGTTTAAAAGCAGTAGTTTGTATGGCAATACTGGTTTTAAGTGCTTAAAGTATACTTTGTTTACGACTATGAATATGCGCTATTGACTTTTTTCTATGATAACTATTTTCCTTTCGAAAGTGCTAATTTGTATATAAGAATAAATTCAAGGGTTAATGAATAAATTAAAGTATACTGAGGACAACTTTAAAGATGGTGCCGAAATTATGTAAATTTGATCCTCCTAAACATGGAAGTGTTAATGCTAAATATTTATTAAATTGATCTGAACATTTCCGAAGTGACAGACCTTAGTCAGTCGGTAATTACAATAAAGTAATTAATAAACATCATTCTTAGAAATCTTGTATAATACGAGTATGTATAACAGAATTGCAAAATATAAACTTTTTAATGGAATTATTGTAGATTTTTTTTAATGTATACACTCCACTCCGTAAATATTGGAAAACACTGCGTTTATATTTTCTAGAAAACAATAAAAAAAGTCCCAACAATTTATATTCACTAGAATCTGCCAATACATACATACTTACGTAAAACCAGTTTTTCTTTTAAATTTGGTCAATCTTCTATTAATAATATTCAAATCCAAACAAAAATAGAATAAAATCCCCATAATTTTAGCAAACACAAAGAAAAATCATGAATTGAATTTAAAATGAGTGAAGCTTGTTTTATACTTTTAACAAAATATCGGTGAGTGAAATAAAAATAAACTAATTATAATAAAGACAACATACCGTTCCACTGATTCACAATTAGATAATTCTACATGATGAGAAAGTTTCTAGTGGCCAGAAATACATCCATGTACACACGTTTTACATTGATCATTCATTCTCCCTCTTTCTATAGAGTCAAAGTAACGGTTAAGTGATCATATTCAATTAAATATTTTTGCATACAGAAAATATTTCTTCTCCCCTGTATTTGTTTGTTCTGCATAAATTTAACACGGGTGTTTACCCCATAAACATTTTTTGTCGCTGAAGAAAATTTTACTTTTTATAGTTTAGAAGAGGAAGTTTGAACGAAAAAATCTAAATGATTTTGATTTTCGTCAAACTCACTTCACATGAATTATGATCAAACAGTTTGATACGTTGCCAAGTAGTGCTTGCAAAGGGCGGAGAATTGCATACCGATTATCGAGTATTTGCTATTTTTTTAGGGTAATTAATACTTTCTGGAAGGACCAAAATGCAACTCTTTAAGTACTCGAGTAAGTGTTGAGTACCCAATTGAAAAGTATTGAGTAGTATTGAGTAATTAAAGTTATAAACATTTAGATGACGGCGGCTACAAGGCTACAAATGCTGTTTGCTTCAATTGTCGTCGTGTAATCAGCTACTTAATTATTTCGAATGCGGCAGCTATATCGTAAGCAGCTGACATTTTGATGTAGAAGTAAATATTTCAGTGGTGCAACTTTCAAACAGCTGACATTTTGATGTAGAAGTACATATTTCAGTGGTGCGGTGCCACCTTCAAATGTTTCACTTGTATTGGGTGTTTTTTATTGAGGTATAGAACTTTAAGTTGGCATCACTTTTTTAACTGGCGGCCATTTTGTCAGCTGTCAAGTGATTAATATTTAGTTTGGTTTGCCATTTCATCATGCACAGGTTGACAAAAGAACAACGCTTGCAAATCGTGCAAATTTATTTCGAAAATAATGGTTCAGTTCGCGAAGTTTACCGCAAGCTCCGTCCATTTTATGGTCGACATAATCGTCCATCAGAGCAATTAATTCGGTTAACCATGGATCGTTTTCGCACTACGTTTACTCTATGTGATAATACGCATCCGCAGAGACGTCGAACAGTGCGCACCGAAGAAACAATTGCCGCTGTAGAGCAAAGTGTTGAAGAGGACCCGAATGAATCGATTCGCCACCGTGCACAGCAATTGGAGCTTTGGAGACCGGTATAGAGCCATGATAACCGACTATTTTGTTCCCAAATTGGATGGCATGAATGTGGATGAGTTGTGGTTCCAACAAGACGGCGCTACATGCCACACAGCGCACGTCACAATCGATTTATTGAAGGAAACATTCGATGAGCGCATAATTTCGCGGAATGGACCTGTCAATTGGCCACCAAGATCGTGTGATTTGACACCATTGGATTATTTTCTTTGGGGATATGTGAAGTCGCTCGTCTACGCCAACAAACCAGAAACGTTAGGGGACTTGGAAGCCAACATTCGTGGCGTTATTGCCAACATACGGCCCCATATGCTCGAAAAAGTGGTTCAAAATTGGACCTGTAGAATTGGCATTATTCGAGCCAGCCGCGGCGGCCACATGCCCGAAATCATATTTAAACATTAATGGCATAAAATTATCCTTGCAATAAAGCCAAATTGATGGACATTAAAACGATTTTCTTGTGTTTTATTTCAATTCGAAGTTCTATACCTCTAAAAAAAACACCCTGTATAAAAATAAAATCACTAATTCAAAATATACTTAGATCCCGCAAAATGTAAAAACGCATCAATTGATTTCTTTAAACCCTCTTGATTGTTATTGGACTCTTAATACCTAAATTTTTTTATGTTCTTCTCTGTTAAATAAAATAGAACATTGACTTATGTCAAGAATATCAGCATCGTTAAAAATTAAAAAAAATCAAAAGGCAGAGAGAGTAGTGTAATTTTTTTTTGGGGGATTCACAACTTTTATTTTCTATTGGTTATAATTCCTAGCATATAGAAGACATATAAACGATATGGGTATCATTTCAAAGTTCTCTAAAAGAATTTTCTATTGGTATATAAATTTGTAAAATCTATTAATCCATTGCGAGTGAAATGCAATTTTAAAATGTGTTTATCTGACTTTTCGCGTAAAAACACCATTATCTTAAAAAGCGGCCGATACAACGATCCTTAAGCTTCTATACAGTTTTATAGAGTACCTTCTAAGCTTTCATTTTGTGTTTAATTGAAAGCTGTTACCGATGAAATACGTAAGTTATTAACTATCAATCACTAAAATTAAAAAAAACTGCCAACATATTTATTTAATTTGCGTGTTAAGCAAAAAAAAATATATATATCCTTAACGACTGCCAAAAAATTTAAAAGTCCAAATGCTTACTTGGTCGTATGATTTTGGAATTATTATTTTATTCTACAAATTTGAAAAGACATTTATTTGACAGATGAATGACAGATAAAACAAAATCACACCAGCGAATAAAATACAATGACCTTGTTTTTATTTAAAATAATGTTTAGGTAAATGTACTCTCTTAACTTAAAATGCTTAAGTACCAAGCAGTTCTGATGATTATGTCAAAGCAGAAAGTAAAACATCGCTGACACATACATGTATCATATGTGTATGACTGCACGAAATTTTGATCATGCATACACGTAAAAATACAGTACATACTTGAATCATTCTTATTCTTTTTGATTTTGTAATACTCGTAGATATAAAGAAAATGTTGGTAAGTAATTTTAAATATATTTTGTTGTGTGTCTGTGGCACCGTAGCTCAGAAACAGCTAGATCGGTTTTAATATAGTTTTTTGTTTTGTTTGAAAGGTGACTTGATCTACAATTTTTTAATCTATGTTTGAAGAAATTCGGTCCAGGCGTTTTGAAGTTATCTTCCATTTTCTTCCGTTTTTTTTTTAAATTTAATTATTAGATTCTAATAATTAGAACAACATATGTATTTAGTGCTGTGGGGAGTAACCAAAATAAGTTGGCAACCGGTTCATCTAAAAAAATGTATAATTTATTGCATAAATAAATGAAAAAAAATAAAATAATAAGAAAGTGATATGTTGGAGTAAGGGCCTATTCACATATTACGTAACACTATTTTCGGAGGTATATACTCCCCCCACCCCCCTCCGTAAAGCTTTTTACAACATTTTCAGTATAAAGTATCTAATCCGTAAAGGGCAAAATACACCATCAATCTGCTTGATGTCAGATTCGTGTGCGTGTGTTTGACGAAAAATCAAAACCAAGTAGATTTTCCATCAAGCGTCGCCGGTGTCACTAAAACTAACGAAATTTCACACATAATATTACCACGCTTGACAAGCATGTTGATGGTGTATATTGCCCTTAAAAAATCTTTAACCCCCCCCCCCCCCCCCTTTAAGCGTTACGTAATATGTGAATGGCCACTAAGTATGAATCGTATTCAAAATATACCAAAATATTTCAAATGCAAAGTGTGAATCGAAATCAAGCAAATGCCATTTAGAAATTGTATGAACAGGTTTAATTTCATAGTAATTGCATGGAATACGCTATTCTCTACACTAAAAGAATTTCCTTCAGAAATTCTGTTAATTTCTACATTAGTTCAATTTAATTTTAAAACTCAACCTATTTCACGCTTCGTTGGATTAATGAAGCAAATTTCGTTAAAACTATTTTATTGAAAATTTCACCAAATATATGAAATAATTTCGTTGATTCAATGTAATAGTTTCGATAAAGTAATGAAAATATTTCATTATTTTGACGAAATTATTTCATCATTTTAAAGAAATTATTTCACTATTTCAATGAAATCATTTCATAGTCTTAATGAACTATTTCATTATTTTAATGAAATTATTTCATTATTTTAATGAAACTATTTCCTTATTTTAATAAATTTTTTTCATTATTTTAAAGAAATTATTTCATTATTTTAATGATATTTCTTCATTATTTTAATGAAATTATGTCATTCTTTTAATGAATTTATACAATTGCTTTAATGAAACTATTGCATTATTAAGTAGGCTCATTAGATTAAACTCTTTTCTTGACAATTTTAATTTATCGACATTTCAGCGCTCCAAATACGGACGATAGACATTAAAGCCCATCAGAAAAATATGTAATGTTGATGACCAATGAAATTCTTTCACAATAAGTATTCGTGAAATTTCACTTACCTAAAGATTTTCGGGATTTATGAAGCGAAACTCTTTCAGAAAATGTCAAGTAGCTATCATCAGTAGTGCTGCTAAAGTGTTAAATAGTGGGTACCGAGTATTTCCTAAAAGTATCGAGTACCCAAGTGAAAATTATTTATAGAAATTAAAAGGTTGATGACCAATGAAATTCTTTCACAATAAGTATTCGTGAAATTTCACTTACCTAAAGATTTTCGGAATTTATGAAGCGAAATTCTTTCAGAAAATGGCAATTAGCTATCATCAGTAGTGCTGCTAAAGTGTTGAGTAGTGGGTACCGAGTATTTCCTAAAAGTATCGAGTACCCAAGTGAAAATTATTTATAGAAATTGAAAGGTCAATTCTTGCCAACAATGAGTAAGTACGAAAATGCAAATTTTTTGCTGTTGGGTTGACGTGACGTCGAATTATACTTACATAATAAGGGGAAAGTGTTTAGATACTCTATTACATCGTAGTATGCCTTTGAAAAGCAAAAGTGACAATAAAAACAACTAGATATGGACAAAAATCGCATGACATATAAACTTTGCCATTTAAAAAAACACTTTCTTTACTTTTTAGAACAGAAGAATATTTTTGTTGTACTACCAACAAACAACTCTGTTATATTTTAATAAATGCAAATTAATTTTTCTGGTTTTTTTTATTTTTATTATTACGTACTTTTTTTCAAATAATAAAATGAGCAAAGTTGCGTCAACAAGCTTTTGACGAACTAACATGTATCCATCCATTCATATACAATATGTGTTTGTACGTAAATAATTTTATAAAAAATGTGAGAACTTGCACAGCACATCTATTTTAAGGAATAAATTGTTTATTAT
This sequence comes from Panzeria rudis, assembly GCA_956483635.1. Taxonomy (NCBI): domain Eukaryota; kingdom Metazoa; phylum Arthropoda; class Insecta; order Diptera; family Tachinidae; genus Panzeria; species Panzeria rudis. The sequence continues at coordinate 151,837,272 of OY101449.1, read as the reverse complement.
TCTTTTCAAGTCGTGACGTTTATTTAACTTTATAAATTGCAAAAGAAGAAGAAAATAAATGATAAATTAATTCTGAAGCACAAGTTGTTGACCAACGGACAAGTGAAAACAGTAAAGCTTGATATAACAGAAATCGCGACAAACCTTCAAAACTATATTGAATGTACGCTAGCACTGTTGTTAATGTCCAAGAATGCCCAAATTAAACTAGAAGGACCATTATAACAACTTGGGCGGTAGGTAAAGTAGTCTTAAATTAAAGTTACCTTTAGCAAATGTGAGCGCTAAACTGATCTTTAGGATCTTTTTCAAAGTATAGCTGCACCAGAACATTAACCGACTATTGTGAATATATGAAACTAAACAAGACATAAATTAAAAAAATCAAAAAACCCGACTTTAAACCGTCACAGATCCTAAATGGTCATTCGAAATTAAAAATCATAAGAGAAACCTAAAGATGATTTTCAAATACCTGTCGATTGATACCCGTTTTGATATAGTTGGCCGACTTTTTATTTTTTTCGTATAAACAAAATGGCGTCTGTTGGCCGCCATATTGAATTTTGACTATTTATATAGTGCCGCAAAGGAACACACATACATACATACATACATACATAGGCTGATAAACACAATTCCCTTCTTTGCGTCGCGCAGTCGGGTAAAAAGTCTCCACCCTTCTAAGAGAATATCTTTTTTAGAGAGAGTTGAGGCCTTCTAAAAGAAGATGTAAGTAGGCCTTCTAGAAGACATGAATTGAGAAGGCCTTCTTCGTTTTACCGCTGGGAAGTTATCTTAATTTAGCGTTACATTTTTTACGTTTTCTTAATTATAATTAAATTCTACGTTTTCATTTTCTGTCTACTTTTTTTATATTACTTTTACAAATAATTTTATAGTAAAATATATTGATGAACATGATTTACAAATGACGTTAGTTTTATTATTTACATATCTATTACATACATACAAATATGTACATATATAATAGATGATCATAGACAGATATTTTACAATTGTATACATTTATTTTTAATAATTTTTCAATCGGGAAAAACTGATGAAAAACTACGCAGTTCAAAAAAAAGTTAACTTGTTCATAACTACCATACACCAAAAACAACTAGTAATAACTAGCAAAGAGTACAGTGCGGTAAAAAATTTATAATCATATTGAAAATGTGCGCGAGTGAAGAATACCTTTTTGTTCACGATCATGGAAACTTTCGAGTTATACTACAAGTATTTTCTTGACTTAATTTATACTAAATGTTATTTAATACAAATTTTTTATGATTGTGACATTTTTATTAAAAGGCATACATATAACCAAATGTTATGAAATCGTGATTTCTTTTTTAATGTCGGAGATGTTAATAAATAAATTTATTATGATTGCTATTTTTTTCTCTCACATGTGCCTGCTGCATTTTACTGTACAACTGTAGAAATCACTTTTTATCTGCGAATATTTTCTTCATTATTGGAATATAATTGATGGCTAAAAATGGTACATTTGCAAATAAATTAAAAGGGGAAATAAAGAAGAAATTAATATCTGTAGTAAAATTTTTCAGAATATTTACAGTCATATACAGACGACAGACCTTATTCAGACATGCCAGTTTACATATTTGTCTATTTCTTTATAGTGATGAATTTTTTTTTGCACATAAATTATTTTAACCTTCGCAAATGACGTTAAACTTTAACGCTTTTTTATCAATATAAAAATTTTAATATTTCTCTACTCCTTAGCACGGAAGGTTTGTTCATTAAATCAAAACGTTTGTAACTTGGCAGTAAAAAAAAGGTATATGAAAAATTTTAAAGCAACAAGTTTTTAATAACGATGAAGACATAAAAGCTTAGAAAAATTTTAATTACAGATCCATTAAAATTAATGCCATAAATAATCTGGTATGTGATGGAAATCGGTCGATTTGATTCGCGCCGATTTCAAAAACAAATTATACTGAAAGGTGACTTGTTTACGCCTTTTATTGTTTTGTATCAAAAAAAAAATATATATATTCGAATACAATTTTCTAAGCTTTGAAAACAATAAAAGTGATAAATATGTAATTTTTTAGTAGAATTTGTTTTTGAAATCGGAGCCGATTCAAATCGACCAGATTAATTTTTTTTTAAATTTTCAACTTATTTATTTACTCCCCACAGTTGTAGATCTGTTGGTCTAAAACAGGAACCAAGGCATTTTCGGTGTAAAAAACACATATGGGTGATTCCATGTCAAATCGACCATCAATTAGACACGACCCCTTTCAATTTTAATGAAATTTGGTCAGATGTTTGCTTTCATACGATAACAAACTTATGCCAAAAGAAAAGAATTAAAAATGTTTATTTCAAAAGTTATGACATATTCAAAATGTCATAATTTCGCCAAATTTACCGAATATTTTGAGTTTAGTTTTTAAATTTCTCGAAAACTATTTTCTATACAAGAATGATTTGTATGCCATTTTAAAGAGAATATTTGGGGCTACAAAGTATACATATAAGTATGCATACATAGCACGAAAAATTCTCACAAGTTAGAGAAACCAGACACTGAACGGGCTATAAAGTGCGCAAATTAATTCGTTTACTACAACATAATTTCGTATTAAATAATTCTTGTAGAATTCTATACGTGTGTAAACACTCCTTCACTTTTTGTTTTCAATGCGATATTTTGTTTTTGTTTGCTTTTGTTAAAAATTAAATTTTGTATTTAAGATAAAAATTAAGTACGACTTAACATGTGTGCTGGCTGCACTTAAGAAAAGAGCATTCATTTACTTGCCGTTTTTTTAATATATTTTTTCATTATTACCCAGTAAAAACTTCGCTTACTGGTAGGCACAAAAGTATATGAGGATTTAAGTCGTAACTACTTACAATTTGACTCGATAACTACTTATTTTTGTTTGAGAAGTCCAAAAAAATAAGGGGTACCCCTTACAAATGTATATACATTGTCATAGCAATTAACTACTTATTATTTGGCTTACCTGAAGCTAAGAAATAAGTAGTTAAATAAACAAATTAAAATTAAAAAAAATTATACGCATTATGTTTTATTTATATTATTTCAATTTAATTTAATTTTTTTGACCCAGCTGGGATACGAACCTGTGCTCGTTCAGATATGAAGACAAGAATTTTACCCACTCAGCTATTGTTGACTTTAAGTAAGTTTAAGCGACAAAAATTTGTTTTCATATAGTATATATGACATATACAAACACATGTTGTCTAAAAAAGTGGTTGTCTACTTATTTTTTTAATACATATCAACAAATTGTAACTACTTTCAGATAATAATAAAAATACGTACTAATTTTATTAAAAACTAAGTAGTAGTTCTAATTTGAAGCATTGTAATAAGATAAATAAGTACCACTCATTACTTTGTAACCCATTAATATTACAAAAATGACAAAAAAGTAAGAATAGATGAAATGTTTATTTGTCTTTAACGGGGGAGGAAGTAAACTTAAAAAAATGCAAACAAAGAAAACATTACTGTTTTTTTTATATTTTTATACTTCACTTAATAATATTTAAAATAATTGAAGAAAAAAAATTAACGATATTGAAATTGATATTGAAAAATAAAAGGCAAATATTAATAACTAATCAAACAAACAGTACTTTACTTCTTTATTTCCAATTGTTTTAAGGCCAGATTTTGTAAATACACACGCTTTTTGCGTTTTGAAAATTGTATGAACAAAAAATTTTTTTGAAACGTATTTGCGTTATTTTTCATACAAATTTTAAATATTTTACAAAATCTGCCTATTAGGTTTATACTCGTATTGCAGCAAATTAATAAAATTGTTCAGGAAACAAATAAAACAAATTTTTAGCTTCCCGCAATCAAAGATAGGAAGTTACTGAGTTCACGGTAGTCTATTCTGACTATTTTTGTGATGAGTTCCGTGTGTGTATGTATGGAAACCTATCATAGCTTAAGAACAGCTTAAACGATCCGAACCAAGTTCAAAAGGCATTGACTTCACTTAGATTTTGTTATATACTAAATCGATTCAATTCGTTAGATGTTGAGAAGTTTCGAAGATAGTTTCCGAAAAAATTTTTTTTTTTTTTCAAATAATTCTAAACTACTAAACGGATCGAATCCAAAATCTAATCAGCTTTTAAACTCATAAAACAACGCCGAATGCTGCAAATTTGATTGAAATAGGTTGAATGGTTCGTTGTCGAAAAATTTCGAAAAAAGCGCTTTATTTTAACAACTTTAAAATTTCGTGCCAAATCGATTTTTATTGTGCATTTACTTCTTTGGACTTAAAAAACTGCGCCGAATACCGCAAATTTTGCCTAAATCGGGTTATTTTTTTAAAATATTTTTCAATTATTCTAAAATATGGAGTTGCCAGCGCTTTGAGCTTGAAATTTGCGAGAAGTTTCAGGGATGAACTGCAAACTTTGCTTACTGGTAGGAAAAAAAGTATATGATGATTTAAGTCGTAACTACTTACAATTTGACTCGATAACTACTTATTTTTGTTTAAAAAGTCAAAAAATAAGGGGTACCCCTTACAAATATATTTACATTGTCACAGCAATTAACTAGTTATTACTCGGCTTACTTGAAGCTAAAAAATAAGTAGTCAAAGAAACAAGTTAAAACTAAAAAAAATTTATACACATTAGCCCAATTCACAATCTTGTGCAAATGATCTTGCATCGTTGCATTTGCAAAATGGTATATTATATTGATACCAGTGATGTTATATACTTTTTTGAAAAGTCTTTACGCAGCCCGAAAAAATCCCTACTTTTCCTTCCCTACGCGCCCAAAAAATTATCTTTACAAAAATCCCTACAACTTTTAAATGATAATATATGAATGCAAATAAGCCCCTTGGTGTTTAATGAAGATATGAGTACATGGCTTAATACGAAAAAAGCTTGATTCGAATTTTCGATATTTTTCAGGAGAAGGAAACAACTGAGCTGCAACTTTCTTAGTTCTTTAAGAAGGATGTAATAATGACACGTTGACTACTAGAAAACGTTAAAAACGCGATTTCCAAAAATCGAGATACGCTTTTTCATGTTATTGATATATAAAATTTATTTAAAGTTTTTATACAAATTTTTAAAATTTCGAGGTAAAAATGTTGCACTATTTTCAGAATTTTATCTAGTTTTAAGAAATGTATCTAACTTTCGATCTACGGATCATCACATATAAAGATATACACTTTTATATGAATTGCACTGTTTTACAAACTTTTATTTTTGGAAAGTTTAAAATTTTCTAATGCATTTTTTAAAGGTATTACTAATTAGGATGTGTAAACACGAAAAAATCTTTTCGGCCATTTTCCAGATAACGACGGTACATTATTGTTTTTCGATGCACACTGGTCTTTAAAGCGCCACACAGACTCAAAGGCTTCTTAGAATAAAATGAGTTATATATCTACTAAATTACGCGCCGAATATTGGCTAATTGGCTTTGATCGGATAAAAAGTTACGGAGTTATAATGGATCAAAATAAAAATTTTATAAAATGTTTAACTTTTTTAACCAATTTTTGTCATTTCGGAAGCTGTTATGCACCAAAAATAATAAAACAAATCCATAGTTTTATAATTTTATTGAATAGTTCAAGCAATTACAAAAATTGTAAGCCATAATGGACCGAAATCGGCCAAAATCTAAAGATCCTGTAATAAAATAACGAAAAAAGTAGTATTTTTAAAAAATCTGTACATATTAAAGATTTTAAAATATCTGTCCTTTTTTCCCTACGGTAATTTTTCTTAGATAAAATTCCCTACGAATACGGATTTTTCCCTACATATAACATCACTGATTGATACTCACCACTAACAGTTAGTTGTTAATTGGTGAGTATCAATATACTATACCAATTTGCTAAGATGCAAGACCATTTGCACAGTATTGTGAATTGGGCCATTATGATTTATTTATATTTTTAAATTTTATTTTATTTTTTGACCTAGCTTGGATACGAACCCAGCAAAAACTTTTGTAATTTTTGTAATCGGTAGTAGTTTATTAATGGGTTACAAAGTAATGAGTGGTACTATTTTATCTTATTACTATGCTTCAAATTAGAAATACTACTTAGTTTTTAATAAAATTAGTATGTATTTTTCTCATTATCTGAAAGTAGTCCAATTTGGTGATATGTATTAATAAAATAAGTAGACAACCCACTTTTTGAATCAACATGTGTTTGTATATGAAAACTAATTTTTGTCGCTTAAACATATAAGTCAACAACAGCTGAATGGGTAAAGTTCTTGTCTTGATATCAGAACGAGCACAGGTTCACAGCAAAAACTTAAAAACTAAGTAGTAGTTCTAATTTGAAGCATAGTAATAAGATAAATAAGTACCACTCATTACTTTGTAACCCATTAATAAAGTACTACCGATTACAAAAATTACAAAAGTTTTTGCTGGGATCCCATACTTTTTTACAGCAGCACTGATATATGAAAATTTTAATGGGAATTAGGCAAATATTGTATGAACAAATTAAATTTTCTAGATATTAATACCAAATCATGTGCGTTAGCTAGACTCTACAAACCTAAAAATGCCAAAAAAAATAGATAACGACAAATTTATGACTTACTGGGTGGTTTTGAAATTGTGCAGCCGCTAAGTCGTACTAAATATCAAATATCTGCCCTCAATACGTGTTCTGTTTTTGAGATAAAGAGCTTTATTATTAAGTATGTATGTAAAGGCCATAAGCAACGCGACGCGAAGGATCTTTTGTGCAGCACAAATGTTCACTGAAGCAGATTAAGGCTACAAATAAAGCCAATTATTTTACATGGTGATAGATTCTATAATTCACCTGGAGTCATCATTGTCAAGATGCCAAACAAACTCCATATATGTATAAACAATTTTGTTTAGGGGTTTTATATGAAGTTTCACATCTTTACGATGCTAAACAATAAACAGCTGTAGAGTTGCATAGATCCCTGATTAATGGATCAGGAAACATGGCAATAAATTTTTTTTTGTTTGGATGCAAAATACAATAAATATTTTTTACACAAACCAGAGAGTTCGATCCAATTAGTAGTGTCAAAATTTACATTAAAATGTTATAAATAAATCTTTTCTAAATAAAAAGGTCAATTCAACAGATTAAACATTTTTGAACTTGATAAATATGTTTTTTGTTGTTTTGAAATGTGTGTGTTTTTTTTTTTAATTAATTAATTTATTATTTTTCACGAGGTCCCCAATCTTTCACTTTGTTCAATATAATGCCAAATAAATAATATTGAACTTTTCCAATACACAAACACACACTTTAACAAAATTCTCATAACTCACAATACAAACATGTGTGCGATATGCACGAGTATGTATTTTTTGTAAATTAAACTTTATTAGACTGCAGCAATTTTTGGAATTATCAATTTTATGGAAAGGAAACATTCGAATTCCACTGTAACAGTTTCACTTTCGCATCAAATTATAGAGTAACTCGTGAGATCTGAGATCGATCATATTTGGAAATGTCAATCCGGATGAAGATGACGAGATGTCAGTCATTCCAATTTTATTACAAAAATCATTAAAAAACTTAAAATAAAAGAGAGCGTGCAAAATCATTAGTGAAATCACCGATGAATTGAAATCAAATTAATTTTATTTATGATCATTCAACAATGATTTTAACACGTGGCACAGTGTTTCGCCTAGAACATGCTAGGTGGACAAAATTCATGTTATCATTTCCAGGAAATCTTATTTGCAAAACGTAAACAAAACCCCGAAACGCCGAATTCCGAGAAAAGGTTATTTGTCAAATTCGCAATTGGCGAGTCATAAGGGTCAGAAGTCAGGTAATGAGTTTAATGCAACGCTTTCAATCAATCAGTTGCAATTTAGCGACACTTTCGTGCACATCTTATAGTGGCATATTTGTAATATTGTGAAAGTTTTTGTGATGGATATTAATACTGAGAGTAAGTACTATTTTTTAATGTATTTTTTTAATCAGAACCTATTAATTTGAATTTTTATTTTTTTAAATAGCCTATACATTATTAGCGTGTTTTTTTTTATAAAAAAAAAAAACTTTGAAAGTTCAGAATATACGGACACATTCACTTTTATCCGGGCTAGTTTTTAGATAATGCGCAGAAATAACTTTATTCTTCGTAAAAATACACATATTGTTTAGCACACTTCAGTACAAAATGTTTTTTTTTTTCTTTTTTCAGAACACATTTAATCTATTTCAAGGGTAGCGTTTTTTTAGGAATGGTTGAAACACACGAAGAATGAAAAAAAACTCGCGTGTATATGACTATCTTTCTTCAAAATTTCACTTTGGTGGCATTACTGAAAGCAGTCAAAAAGAAATAAGATAAGATTGGTGCCAAGTAGTTGGCTTCATGAAAGTCGAAGGAGCGTTTTTTAATTAAAAATAAGACTTGGTTGGATGAAGCATACATACAGTTTACTGCGAGTTCTTTTGTGCCACAACCTTCGACATCAAGTGAGGCTGTGACTCCTGCAGGAAGGCCTCGCAAAGATGTCGAGGAATCGTCGTTTAAGAGGAAGAAACGTCGCGTCGTGGATCTCGTAGAATCTTGAAGTGTCAACGAATTGGTGACTGCTGCCGAAATTGCTGTGCGTTCAGCAGGGCAAAGGAAAATTGCCAAGGTGATTAGAGACATTAGTCAGAGCCCAGACAATATTATTAAGTCTAAAAATACCAGTTCCGTTAATCTTAGGCAAATTCTAAGTCAACAACGCATTCTTACAAACAAACTAGGAAGTGGTTCATGAAGACTGAGGCATAATGTGTTTCCGTCATATTTTAGTTTAAAAAAAGTCCAAAAAGAAAAGTGCTTATTGTTTGATGTAAACATCCAAAATGTAATGGCTTCGTTTTTGAACTTCAAGAACAAAAATAAGTACTTTTTCTAGTAGAGTTGTAATGAGTTTTAAAAATTTTTTCGAATTATATTTTGGTGATTTGGTAACTGAATTTTTGTTAGGAACTATGTATAAATCTACGTAAAAAATTAATAATTTATAATCATATTTTAATTGTACATATTATATGTATAATAGCAACAAGAAATGCTAAATAATAAATGCAATCAATCAATAATAATAAAAAAAGAAGTGCATAAAAATTTGCTGCATATCTATATACGCTTTAAGCCCCCGGTGGTTTCTTTCCCCTTCGATAGCTATTATTTCATAATGAACGACAAGAATTTAAAGAAACAAGAAAATTTTTTGTACGCTGCAAATAGTACTCTTTTATGTATATAAATAGATTTTTAATCCCGGGAATTCCCGCATAAAATTCCCGGGAAAGCGAGAAACAAAAATAAGCAAAAAAAAACCCTGGCTAATAGGTGTTAACGATTTGGCACAATCTGCATTTTTTTCAATTATAAATCTCATACATATTTCAAAAAATATTTAACAAATTCGGTATTTTATTTGCTCAAGTCAATGAGCCTTCCAAAATAATAAAAATATTTTATTTCGTGTGCATATTTATTTTTATAAAACTGATTCTAAAGAAGAAAAAAATTTCATTTTGCAATTTGAATAAATATTAACTTTTAGCTTATCAACAAAGCGCTCTAATTTTTAAATTGTTAAATATACACACACAACAAGAAGTGTTTTATTTTGAAAAAAAAAAATCTATATGTACTTACACACAGAAAAAAAGGGAATGGAAAATCAACATGACGCAATTTTGATTTGAAATTATATTAAATTTACAAGAAATAATTTGTCGTTTAAGTGAGTTAGTGTTTATGTTATTTGTTCATTGCTACAGTTCACTGTTGTGCTTAGTTGTGCGACTTGTTGTTGTTTATTCTTACATGTGTCGGCCATGTAGACGACAAAAAACGAATTACCAGCGAAAATTTACTGCTGCTGGTTTGAAATTACCATTGTTTCATATTAATTTTAAATGAAAAACTATTAATCTAACCTTAAATCTCTTTCATTTACAATTTTTCGCTGTTAAAAGAACTTTGTTATAAACGTTGCATTTCATTTTAAATCAAAATGACTATAACTTTAATTTCAAATAAGTTTTTATGTTAAACAAATCATTTAAATCATGTGGACTTAAAATTAAATTCATTTTACATACGATGGGTATTTATTTACTGTATAGCTAATAGGCTTTTCACACTCAACAACATCTAACATCTACCATCAATTTGCGAATTTTCCCATAAGAATTATACAGGGCTGAACGGCCAACATATTTCAACATCATTATAAAATGTTCCTATCTCAATTTGTTCCACCCACCATCATTCGATAAATTTAGTGTCATCACTAAAAATCGGCATAATAAAGTGTACAGGTAGGTGGCAGCGTTACGTCTGATACTTATTTTTTGCCCTGGTAGTTTTGTGTATAATTACATCAAACACGTGTATTTTTTTGACAAGCATAATCTAGGTTTTGTTGTATTTGTTGCCCTCATATGACCATCTGTACATTAGCGCAAATTGATGGTAAATGTTAGATCTTGTTGAGTGTGCAAAGCCTATAAAGTAAAGTTTGAAGCTGTTGTGGCTGCAGTGGTTAGCGCGTGGACGAGGGATGGGCAAGTGAAAAAGATATATAGATATCGATATATTTTTTAAAAATCGATCGGCATCGATATATATCGAATAAAAAATATCGATATTTCTTCAAGCATGAATATTTATACATAACATCATAACTTTCTCTAATAATTTCTAGCTTCCTTACTGTTTCAACAATATTTCATGGAACGTACATCAAGAAAATCATGCTGAATGAAAGAAAATTTTTCGAATACACAAAAGATTATAAGTAAAAAAAAAATTTTTTTAAGAATATTCTATTCAATGAAGATTGTGTAGAATTTTTTTAAATAACTGAACGAAAAACGTAAGCAAAGCTAAAAAATATCGAAATTGATACTGTCAATATATTTAGAAAAATATATCGATAAATTGTAATTAAAAATATCGACGATATCGTGCTATAACCGCCAAAAAAGCTTAAGCGCCATAAAGTAAATTTTACAGGAGAAGTATTTTTTAGTTATCCTTGGTTTAAATCGAAGTAGAGCCTTTATATTGGCTATATAGGATTGTAGTGGACTGTTATATGTAATGTTAATAGTTTTAATAAAATTCCTATAAGACAACGCATATTTGTAGGGGTTAAGATATTTTAAGATATTATTGACGCCATGAAAAATCAATTAACTTAATCAAATTTTTTTAAAACTAGTAATTATTATTCTTATCAAGCTGTTGTTTAACCGTTTCATTGATATCCTTGCAGCTTTTGACACTAGTTTTGCTCTACTTGCAAAAGAGAATTTTAACTTAAGCGACACTTTGCAGTTACAAAAAAATGTAAACAAATTAAAAATTTAAAGGGAAAATGCACTTAAGCTAAAATTTCTTTTGCTGTATTTCCGTAACGGTACATGGCAGGACTTTGAAACTTTGACAGATAGTCCGATTTATCGTAAATAATCAATTTTCGTCCAAAACCGATTTTCAAAAAGCAAGTTCCTTGAGCTTTTTTGGCGGTTATGGCTCGATATATATCGATATATTTTTGAGAAAATAGAGAAAATATCGATATATCGATATTTTTACCCATCCCTAGCGTGGACTATCATGCAAGTGGTACGAGTTCAAATCTTGGCTGGGGCAGCCAACTACAACATAAAGTTTTCCGGTAATAAAAAAAGCAACATTAAAGTCATGTTGTTTCAGCTTGATATAATTATAATTCAACATGATTCTTAGTGTTGTTTAAATATCAAATTCGCGTTGTTTCAACTTGAAATAACTTTAATTCAACATGATTCTTTGTGTTGTTCCAATATAAAATTCACATTGTTTCAACTCGAAACAACTTCGATTCCACATGATTTTTCGTATTATTTCAGTATCAACTTCATTTTGATTTAACTGTACTGCAATATTAAATCAACATGAAATATAGTTAATTCAAAAGAATAAATGTTCCTACAAGATTATTGTAAATCATGTTGAATTAACAGGAAACGCCTATGAAGCAAAATCACTACCAAAAAATGTTAAATTAACCTGGTTTTCGACGATTTTACATTGAAATTTTTCTGATTGTAGATATTTGTTATTATTTATAATTGAATTTGATAAGAAATCTTCGTGGTTGGTCGTCATTAATGTCAATCTGTGTCACTTTTTTGCGATTAATTAAAATCAACAACAATAATAATATAATCTGACCGAGCGTAATTTTTTTTAAGCCGAACCTGAACTGACTGATTCAGAGTTTTAAAAGTTTGCCTGAGTTCGAACTTGTGTCCGTCCACACATTTGCTTACTTAAACAATAGAATTCATGTTTTTAGATTTTTTCATTTTATGCTGCTTATTTGGGCTTTGTTGGCGCAACTTGTACTTAAATGATGCTGAAAAAAACACGTTTTTTTCAATGAAATTGTTGAGATATTTTTGTCTATATTTACAAATTTGTTTTATAGGTCCCGTCCGTTCCTAGACAAAATATTTACTATTTCATTGAATTTCTTTACAGAAAATGAAACTTAGTTTTTTCTGTGCATGTTTGGATATGTCAAAAAAATATATATATAGCGTTCCGTACACCAAAAGTGTAAAGGAACCCTATTGTTTTTGCTACGCTGTCCGTCTGTCCTTCTGTCACAGGCTGTTTTCTCGGGGACCGTAAGAGCTACGGACCTGAAAGTTTCACAGAATATGTAAAACTTTGGCCGCTACAACAACAAATATATACCATTTAAAAATTAAAGGGTGTTCTAAAGCGAGCAACGAAAAATGTTGAAATACTAATGTACAGACACTTATACAGGGTGTCCGCCGGGAAGGCATACTACTTTGTTTGTTTATAATTTTTGATTAAATGAAAGAGAATGGATCTTATATTGATAAATGTTTTATTTAATGTCGGCAATTATGTATGGAATACAGTATCAGATAAATGTCCGCCTCTGTTAACCTCACAAATGCGACCCCTTTTAAGCACATTTTTCATTACATTCTCACACATTTCACGCGTTATTTCATTAATTTCAACACGAATATTTTGTTTGAGTTGCTCAAGCGTTTCTGGTTTGTTTGCATAAACCTTGCTTTTCAGATATACCCACAAAAAGAAGTCCGGAGCAGTCAAATCAGGCGACCGTGGGGGCCAATCAACATCACCATTTCTTGAAATAACTTTTTGTGAAAAGAGGTCTCGCAGTAATTCCATTGTAATGCTGGCTGTATGCAATGTAGCACCGAATATTTTTCCGTAATAAATTTGCCACGTGTCTACTTCACCACTGCCAAATATGAACTGTCAAGACTAATATTTAGCAAAATGGCGGCAAAACAAAGTAGTATACCTTCCCGGCGGACACCCTGTATATAGACACTTTAAAATTTGAAAGTAAGTGTTAATTGATGTAATCTGTAGAATAGACTACACCAATTAACACCGATATTTAAAACAATAAAAATTAAAGGGTGTTCTATCAGTTAATGTAATTTTGTCTATGTAATTTATACAATTTGCTGTATCTTGGAAACTCTAAGGGGTAAAATCTTCAAATTTTAAAAAACGCTAAAACTAAAAAAATTCCACAATTAAAAAAATTTTAAAACGAAAAAACGCCAAAATGAAAAAAGCGCTTAAAGAAAAAAAACACCAATATTAAAAAAAATCGCTAAAACACAAAAAAATTACCAAAACTAAAAAGATCGCCAAAAAGCAAAAAAAAAACGAAAAAAGCACTAAAACCTAAAAAAATCGCTAAAACTAGAAAAACGAAAAAAATTGCCAAAAAATGGAAAAAATCACCAAAACGATAAAAAACGTCTAAACAAAAAAAACCGGCCGAAAACCAAAAAATCGCCAAATAAAAAAAAAGCGTCAGAACAAAAAAAAAACGCTAAAACTAAAAATAATCACCAAAAACTAAAAAAGTGCCAAAACCGACAAAAAGCACCAACACTAAAATAAATCGCTAAAACTAAATATATCGTCAAAAAGCGAAAAAACGTTAAAACAAAAAAGCCTAAACGAAAAAATCAAAAAAATTATAAAGAAAAATCGTCAAAAAACAAAAAAAAATTGTAAAAAAGGAAAAATCGCAAAAAAAACACCCAAATGAAAAAAATCGCTAAATCAACAATAAAAAAAGTTTAAAAAACTAAAATTAAACGAAAAAGCAAATGAAAAGGGAAATATGTGTATTCGTACGGAACCCTTCGTCTGCCAGCTAAAGGCGCACTTTACTTAATTTATTTATAATTCACTACTGAGTTTCTAAGAAAAGTTATATAACATAAAGAGGAAACTACATTCAATAATAATCTTGCGATATATAAAATATTACTTCGTAGATCTTTTCTGTTAATTACGTTTGATTAATATAAAATTTATTGTGAACTTGACTAAATTCAATGAACTTTTATTTAATGATTTAACTTTAAATTAAATATTTGCATTTTTTATTATCAATACTAGGGAGAGAGAGAGAGAGAGGGAGAGAGAGAGGGAGAGAGAGAGGGATATCGACACCCAGAGTAAATGGTTTAACATAATATTATTATTGTGATGATAAATTTGTTTAAAAATTAAAAAAAATGTACACAAAAAAAGCATTTTACCTTAAATTACTGTTTGTTTATAAAAGTTCATTTGCATTTAATTTATTTAAATGATAAGAAAAACCCAAAATATAATTAAATTCGCATTACATTTTTTTCAACTGCCTTCAACATATAATTGAAAAATATGTCTCCCATTTGTTTCATTAAATGTTAAAATTGCATATTTATGTATATCGCTTGAGTGAATATGTTTACACGATTCATGTTTCAATTTTAATTATACTTATGTATGTTCGTATATAAATTTTAGCTGGAAAATTGAAACATTAAAGATGAATCTCATATTCTGAAATGAGCATTAATTCTGCTAAGATTTGCAGTTTTGTATGAAATCTTATGATATACAAACACAATGATCATGGCATATTTATGTATATATGTATTTTATCCAAAAATAATTATACATACAAATAATGTACATTTCAATTTTTAAATGTTTTTTTTATAAACATTTTAGCCACGCGCAGACGAAATTCAATACTGAAGTGCCACCAACGCTAGAATAACGAAAAAAAATTCTAAATCAGCAAAAATTATTATTTATAGATTAATCTTATTAAGTTGCCATATTGAGTTGTGAAAAAACAAAACAAAGGAATTTAAAAAATTGGTAATTTCTAACAGATTAACCAGTTAACACATTGCAATAAGCTGATTACATTGTACTTAATTGCCAAAATATGCAACTGATGTGAAACGGCTTCTGGGTCTCTGACGGACTACACCATCGGAACTGCGTATTTATTAAAAATATTAAAGCCGCAATTAACTGATTTAGGGCTAATAAATTAGTGGGAAATAATCTCTCGCTTTTTATTTAAAATATTCGTATGTTTAAGCTATCAAATCTATAAATCCATAAACTTGAGCATTTAAACCACGGATATGCAACATTTTGACTGTTAAAAAGGCTGTTATAATGTGTTATGCACTTTTACATGCAGTATTACTAAGATAATATTCAGATTAGAAGCCACATTAGAAAATAAGATTTGCTATCTTTCATATAATCTTCGTAATGTTGTTGTAAGCTGTCGGGTATAGTTAGCAGTCTATGACTTAAACTACCAATACAGACCATATGATTTTGATCGATAACCCGCCGCAAAGCCAGCTCTTTTTTGACATTTGTCATAGTGCTGCCATATTATTATTGTTTAAACTAGCATAATATAAGGGACAGTGATTTTTACTGCTGTTTAGTTTAAATAACATTTAGTTTATTGATCCAAATCAATTGATTTATTGATTGATGAAATGCTCACATTAAAAAATACATGGCGTGGTTATATGCCAACCGATTGCTAAGGTTTACACCAGACAGGAATCTCCAGCAAGAAACTGAAACTACCTATACACTCACAGTAACGGAATGTACTTTATTCAAGAAGTATTCCATGCAGTAATTTTTAAATGAATAAACATTTAAAATTCCAATTAATTTTATTTTTAACTGATTCTAACATTCATTCAAAAAACTAGGCACACATTAATACTGTTTACTGTTTTACGTTGTTTATGTTATAAGCGAGGCAACTTTTTTATGACATATGCCATTTGCTATGGTATTTGTAATTTTTTCAATTATTTCGTAAAAAAAACAGAAATGTATTTTTTCATAGTCTGGCAATAAATTTATAATAGCATTTTGAAAATTTATTCAGTATAAATTATTTAATACGTAACAAATTTTCATATTTGGTTTGTTGGAAGAAGATGAAAAGAGGGTTTCATATCTTTTAAAGCTTGTTCACATTAAAAAAGTGAATGCCAGTTCTTTGCAAAATTCCATCTTTGTCGTTATAGTTTCTTTTGTTCTCTTTAAAGTTTTCATATAGCTGGCAACTCTATCATAAGACAACCGTTAATTATACGAGTCACAACAAATATAGAACACAACTAGAAATTTTTAATGCTTAAGTAAACAAATTTTGCATTTCTGTTCTGATTTCTGTTAACGAATGTGTCTGTGTTTAGATTTTTCAAATGCAAATTTAAAACATAGTAGAGCTACTTAATTACCATGACGCAGCGGCTAGCTTTAAATTAGGGATGTAACGAATACCGATACCGATACCGATATATCGGCGATACTTCAGATTTTCCGATACATCGGTATCGGCGATATTTTACTGTCGATACGCCGATACTTTAAAAAAAATTTTTCAGAGTTTTTTTTAACAAATAATTTATTTTCGTTCGATTTTACCATGAATTAAATTCACTTCGTTATTTTTTAAATCCTATTAATATCAATTTTAAAAATTAATAATATTTTATGCTGTTATTTTGTAAAAAAAATTTTTTTTTGTTAATTTTACCATGAATTCAAATTCAAGTCGTTGTTTTTAAATCTTATTCCAGCAAAAAAAAAAGATACTCCAAAGAAGACATGAAAATGTAGAATTCGCGATCTGGAAGTATTGCAAATTTTGATAATTTCTAATTAGTTTTACATATCCTTGCCATTGCAAGAAGTTCTGTTTTTCGGCTACCAATCATCGAATTGAAAGCGATGCTAGGACAATTTCTTTTTCGGTATTCTATAATGATTTTTCCTCAAGGAAAAAGGATAAAAAATTACCCATTTTCAAAATTTTTTTATGTAAATTTAAGTGAATATATATAATCTTAGAAGTCTTTTAATAAATAAACTATTAAGTTATAGAAGAATATTAGTTGATAAGTGTCCTTTAAAAAAATCAATTTTTGAAAAAGCATGGCGAGTATTTTTTATAAAGAAATTAAACATTTTTTCTTGCTTTTCTACTAATTATCTGCATATTTTTAATATAAATTTTTTGGAAGCAAAGAAAATGTAGCTCCTTAAAAATTACTTCCAATGTTTTATCAATTTTAAATATTCTCTCTTATAATGTAATTTTTTATAATAAAAAATTGCACTTGAGTTTTGTTAATCTAAACTTGAACTCAATTTCAATATTCGTATCGGTATCGGAATCGGTATCGGCGATATTTAATTTTAAATATCGGTATCGGTATCGGATCGGCAAAACGGCGTATCGTTACGTCCCTACTTTAAATTACATAACAACCTACGAATAGAATGAAGCGATAAAGTGAAAAACTCTACTGTTAATGCCAAACTGCACAGTGGGCTAAAAAATATATTACTGAATGAATATCCCATTATCTGCAAGGGAGTAAATAGGATTAGAAGTTCAACAGAAGGTAAGAGTGCTATAACGCTTTTCTACTAATTATCTGCATATTTTTAATATTGATTCTTTGGAAGAAATAAAAATGTAGTTCTTTAAAATACCTTCCATTTATTTTTACTAAGTTATAAAGCAAATGATGAAAATGAAGAATCATTGGAACAATAAAATAGTTCCATTGAAATAATTTCATTAAAAAAATTAAAGTTTCATTGAAATAATGAAATAAGTTCTATACAATGATCAAATAATTTCCGCAAAATAATGCCCTTATTACGGTTCTCGTAGTCGTAGTCAAAATTAAACAGCTCCAATGTAAAACATGTAGCGAGCGTGCCACATTTTATCGATTTCGTTACATTGAATCAATGAAATTATTTTATACTAGCTTTTTTCGACCCGGCGATGCACGGGCTTTAAACATATTGAGAAGAAGTCCTTAAGGCGTTATTTATCGTCTATCTGGTCTAGCAATGTGGATGAAATAACTCTGCGAAAAAACAGACTTCAATGCAAAGATCCCATTTTTTAGGTTAGGTCGGTCAAATGGTGTATACTTCTACTAATTGTGTGTTCGTCCGCAATTTTTTATAATACCAAATCTTTCATGTCCTTTCAAATAAAAAATTTTGGAATCGGTGAAGAAATGGCGGAACTATGCGATGATCAACATATCGGGCTGCCACTTTTTCCGCCCCATTTCCACTTCTAGGGGACCAAACTTCAAGCAAATCCTTTCAAAAAAAAAATAATTTGAAATTCGGTTCAAAAATGACAGAGTTAATCATGGTGGAGCAAACTTTCCCACCGACTTTCGAAAAAAAAAATATGGAACCGTTTCAAAAAAAAAAGAAGGGGGTGGCAGTTTCCCCACCGATTTTGAAAAATTATGGAACCTAAGTGCAAGCAAACTCTTTCAAACCAAAAAAGAATTTTAAAAATCGGTTAACAAATGACAAGGTTATACTATACGTATGGGGGACTAAACTTCCCCCCATCCCCACCCTCACCCATTTTTCATACACAGGCTAAATAATGCATTTACACGAAACAAACACGTGAAACATAAATACTTACATTTACGAGTATAAATATTTTAATCGGGTTTTTATTAAATTCATTCACTAATATAAACAAGAGTGATTCTATTGAATTATTTATAATTTAAATCAAATAGAAAAAAGTAAATGTCTAGTGTCTGATATATTATTTATAGATCAGTAGTAATTAATTAGTAATTTAAATCAAATCTCGGCTGATTATAAAATCACATTACAGTTAAACATGCTAAATTACATTGTAAGCAACCAAGCAACCAACCAACCAACAATTCCGATAAATATCTTCTCGTGAATGTAGAACAGATGATGTCAACTAGTGATCGAAATTGCGTTGTGGCTGGCTGGCGTTTGGGGGAATTACATACAAATCAATGCCGGTGTTGTTCTTCTTACCAATTTTCAAATGAAACAATAAAAATCAATTTATTTATATAATTTCTTTGCAAAAGTTAATTTTGTTTTTGCAATACAATTTAAATTTTATAAGATTGATATTAAATGAAATTGTGTGTTCTTTTCTTTTAAACAAGTTTATATTAATTTCTTGAGAATTCCAGTATCAGTTATTATCATCACCTTAACTGTTGTGTATGTCGCCTACCAGCAATGCGGTTATTTGTTTTATTTTACAATACTGAGAAGAATTTTATGCCATAATTTATTTATTCATTATTTGGCATGAGTTTAAAAATTATTTTTGATATCAAACTGAAATAAATTAGTTGCCATTTTTATTTATTTTTTTTTGATGACATAGAGAGAAATAATGTCAGTTTAAAATGTCATTCTTGTTATAAAAAAAAACATTTATAACAAAATGTTGATGGCAAATCCACACTATTCTCATTTCAAGTGAAACACGAAAAAAAACAGTCCCAATTATCCGTCTTTTATTTGTGTGGAAGATGTAGGTTTGGTCATATCACTGGTACGTTAATTTAAATAAAATTTCAAAGATAATTGCCAATACAAATTGTAAAAATTGTAAAAATAAACAATCATACAAACAAATCCACTTGTATACTTCAATTCATTCATTCATTTTAGTTTCTTCTTACAAATCGTTAAATTTATATCGGGTATGAATTGGTTTTAACTAGAATTTTGTTGTACGAGGAAGATTTAATTAATTTGAATCTTGAATTTTATTTACATTAAATTTTATTAACAATTTTTTTGTTTAATTTAAGTAAGCATTTAAGTATATAAATTTGTTTAAATAATTTACATGTCAACCAACATGTTAATAGTGAATGACTAGAGAGAACAGTTGTCTGGTTTCTTAAGCAAACATTTATTTAGTGATGATGAACTTTTTAGAGATGTTTTTGCATCATTATTTATTTAGTAAATTTTAGGAAATATTTAATGTTTCCTTACACGGAAAATCAACGTGCAAAAAAATTTTGTCTGACTGTCAAAAAATCGTAAGGACAATTTTCTCACTCCATTTTGTTTCTACACAATCACATTCCAAATAAAATGTAAAGGGCAAAATACACCATCAATCAGCTTGATGTCAGATTCGTGTACGTGTGCTTGACGAAAAATCAAAACCAAGTAGATTTTCCATCAAGCGTTGTCGGTGTCACTAATACTAACGAAATTTCACACATACTATTACCACGCTTGTCAGCATGTTGATGGTGTATATTAACCTAACGATTAATCGCGTATGTATCTTCGCAAACTACGGATTACTTCTTACGCAGTTAAACTTTATTAATTTCTTCAAAATGTGTATATTTTCCTTTTAGAAGAATGTACACAAATTATTTATAAAGCACTGATACATAAATCACAATAGAAACTATTACTCCCATATAATTCACAATAGACACTTTTTACTCCCAAAATATTCGCGATACTGGTTTGTTGGGAATGGGAATATAGGTTTGCTCCCAAACAACATATTCCCATAACATTCGCGATAGGGGTGAATGTTTTTTACTGTACCAGTAAATTTTTGACTTGAATTTTATTTAGAACACAAACACTGTTGATAATTTGCTAAAAGATTTCTGCAGGATGTTTATTTCATCACATACGGACTGTTCGGTTAAAAATTAATTTGCTCTGTAATCACCCCTATCGCGAATGTTATGGGAATAAGTTGTTTAGGAGTAAACGTGTATTCCCATCCCCAACAAATTGGTATCGCGAATTTTTTGGGAGTAAAAAGTCTATTGTGAATATCATGGGAGTAAAAATTTCTATTTTGAATTGTTTGTTTTGATTTATAAATAGTTTGCGTGCTTATAAAAGAAAAGTCTATTTTGTGAAAAAAAGTGTTAATTTAAAATGAATAGTGTTTATTTGCGTTTCCTGATTTTGGAAGAAGAAAATCAATCCACGGAACGATTGCAGCGAAGACATATACGCGATGAATAAGATCCGCTATCGTTAACGGAGACAAGGTAAAAGTCCTAAAGATTTAAATGTGTTTGTCTCCAAATCAAATGTTTTTGACAGGTTTCAGGAATATTATAGAATTAACAAAGATGCTTTCCAATTCCTACTGAACGTGTTGGAAGAAAACTTGCCTCCTAGAGGTAAAATGTTCGCGGTACCCACCGTAGTGAAATTGGCTAGCACCTTAAGATTTTTGTCGGAAGGCAGCTACCAAAAGGGGGTGGGCAGACAAATCGATGTCTCCGAATACTCCTTCAATAAAATAAGTTTAATAAAGTTGGACATTTAAAAACAAATATGTAGCAACTTACATGTGTACTTCTTGTTCCCAATAACAATTTTTGTGAATTAAATTTGTAAAATAGTTGTTGGGAGTAAATAATCGCGATGCCATATTTTTTATGTTTGTGAACGCATTCACAAAAAATTTCTATGGGAACATTCACGATAACAAATCATAAAATTTGGGAGTTTTGTCTTGGGAACGTCCATTCGCGATAGGGGTGAATGCCTATTGAGGTTCACTGGCAGATCGGATCGACCACAAATGGATTTGTTGTTCTTCGCCCTCTCCTGGTATAAATATTAAGAAGTTAAGATGGAGTGAAGAATCACTTACGCCGTCTCAAGAAATCAAGACAGTTGAATGCTGCTTTTGGGGCTTGCAAATGTGATCATTCCATGGAACATCTCGCCCGCCAAACACCAATTTCAGTGTTCACTTCTAATTTGTGCACCCACAACGGTGAGAATGTATTATTTTGATAGTTATAATGAACACTAGAGCCTAAATTTTTTCGCTGGAAAAAGTGCGCGGTGAATTTTTGTTTTTAAGTGTTCACTGGTAAAAAATTCATCGTTGCGGAATCCAGCCCCAGGACTCTTTCGTTTCTTTAAATACATTTATGTACCAAGGACTAACTGTGGCAGTTTTCAAAACTTCGGGAATTATTTCTTTTGATTTGTCTAATTTGACTGGGCTACTTCCGAATTGGGTTATATATTTTTAATTTCAAATTCAAAAGTGTACCTTTCTAGTATATCTTAAACCTTTTTAGTATATCTTAAAGACTTTCAAGAAACTTTTGGAAATTAATAAACTTTTTTACGCCCCTATTCACATTGTATGACTAAGAGTTAACGTGGACTTTAACGGCAAGTTTTGTATGGCGAAGTTTCCGTTAAAGTCCATGTTAACTCTTAGTCGTACATTGTGAAAAGGGCCGTTAATAGTATTGATTAACGGTGAGTATTACACAGAAAAAATGATCATAGGTTTTTATTTTAACACACATGTGTTTTAATTTTTATTTTATTTTATTATTTTTCTGTTTGATTTTCAAATATTCCAATACAAAATTTCAGGGACCGAAAATAACAGTTATTATCAAAATTTCAGTTCAAAAAGTCAGACAGAAATAATTTGTCTATACGATATTTAAGTATAGCAATGTGATGGTCGTGAGCTAAGGATTGCAAATCTAAAAATACTTTTATTTTGTTACTTTTTTCAAAAAAGTCAAAATATAACTATTATTTTTTCACTCATACTTTTTCGGTCAAAAATAGAAGTTAAAATTTGACCGATATTTTTTTGGTCAAAAATAAAATTTAAAATTTGACCGATATTTTGTTGGTCAAAAATAAAAGTTAAAATGTGACTGATATTTTTTTAGTAAAAAATAAAAGTTAAAATTTTACCGATATTTTTTGGTAAAAAAAAAGTTAAAATTTGACTGATATTTTTTTGGTCAAAAATAAAAGTTAAAATTCAATCGGATTTAGAAGTCGCTACCCCAGCTTTCTTTGGTTATTTTAACCTCTTGCCATGCTTGATTATTAGTGAGCAGGAGCATCAACTATTGAACCAATTTATTTAACGAAGTTGTATATAAGATCTATTGATGCTCCTTATATTCACTTACAACTTAAATCGATGTTGATTAGTAGGATATTCAACATGTGAGATTATTAGCTTCAAATATTACTTGCTTTTTTGTTTTTTAATTTTAACTTTTATTTTTGACCGAAAAAATATCGGTCAAAATTTTAACTTTTATTTTTGACCAAAAAATATCGGTCAAATTTTAACTTTTATTTTTGATCAAAAAAATATCAGTCAAATTTTAACTTTTATTTTAGACTTAAAAAATAATAGTAAAAAAATAACCATTATATTTTGACCGAAAACATATTGCTCAAAAAATAACTGTTATTATTTGACTTTTTCGAAAAAAGTCATAGCAGTTACGGTTCCTGCAAAATTTTGATAGAAAAAAATTCGATTTTTCTTTTATTAAATATTTACGAATTTCAGTTTTTTATTTTACGAATTTTGTGGTAGGTCCCATTTCCGTAAAAAAAAGTATTTGTATTTATGAATTTAGTAATAGAAATCGAATTATAGATTTTTCTGTGTCGGTGTGCTAAAAATTGTCGGGATAGGGACAATGTGCATACTTCAGATCTTTTCTTTGTAATCGTTTAAATATTTCAAACGTGAGAGCTATTAATGCAATTAAAAGGACTCTTGTAATAAAAAACTAAATATTGTGTTTACTTAACACACTTGAAATTTTGTCGTTTTGCAAAATTAAGTGGCTCAACTAGTTGAAATCTTATTGTGTTCAAGAGGACCCTTACAATAATAGTGTTTTCTTTATTAAATTTATCTCAATTGTAACGATTTTTTTAAAATTGGAATTTGTACTTTTAATTTGATTTTTTTTTTCAAACAATAATGAGCTTTTAACAATGGAATGTAATGATTGATATAATTTTTATAATAGAACAGTTCCGCCTTACGATAAATTTCATCAGACAGGAACGGCCTTCGATAAACTTTACTACTGTTTCATTTTACAAAACCTCCAAATAAATTTTATTATAATGAATAACAAAAAAATGTATTTGTTAATTGAAATATTGGATTAAATAATTAACTAATAATTTGATTAATTATTTTTTTTAAATTAAAAAAAAAGAAACACACCAAAGGTAATAAAATATTTAAAAGGTATCAAGCCAATAAGATAGCAAGCAGTGAAGTCAATTAGTTTTAATGGATTTGTCTATAAATGGCTTCTTGTTAAACTCTTTGGGCTTTTCTCATAAAAATTTATCAAAGGTTTATGAAAGGCAGATTTCCATATAAAATTTTTTTTATAAACCTATTATAAAACTTTGATAAGTATTATGAATAAGGCAGTATGTATATAAAAAAAAAAAATAAAACAAGATGCTGCTATTTGAATAATGAGTTCGCCTCGCCACTGCTTCCATTTTTTTAAAAGAGAAGTAACACAATCAGGCAATTAATGCCTACCAGTTAATTAATTAATGTGTTACCTTCTTTGGAAAAGGGATATTGTAGAGAGAACAGGTGGTGAAGTGGGAGAGACATAGAAAGCTTAATTCAACTCTGCTATTGCGTGTTTTTTTTTTGTAGAGCAGTGTTGCAAGCCCCTCTGGTGTTAAGTAGTGGCATTGAGTTGTTTAAGCTGTGTAGCCATTTTATTAGTTCTTTTACTTCGCCAACGGTTCTGCTACAATACCGACAAAGGAGGATGCTGTGAAGTGCATTAGGATATGTTAGTACTACTCGCTGCCGGTACTGCCAAAGTGATTAGTGCTATGCCTTCATCACTTTAACAGTCCAACAACAACCAACACAATAACACACCAATGCACATGAGAAAAATGCATGATGTTCTTGGCTTGCCTGAAACTAGTCTTGAACTCAAGACCTCAGGGTTTGTAGTCAAACGCGCTAACTACTCAGCCAACAGCACCCTTTGCTTCGAAAGACAATTAGGGTGTTCTTTTTAATCGACTTTTTAATTGTTCGATTAATCAATTAATCGAAATTGAGGGCTTTAAATTAATCGAGAAAAACTTTTATTTCGTTCGAGTTATTCGAGTAAGCTTTACTGCTAAAAATTATTCGAGATAATCGGAAAATGTTTGAATTTAATCGGTTTTTGTACATTTTTGTGGACAAAAATAAAACAAAACAAGTTTTTTCGCGTTTGTATATTTACATTTTTTGTTTGATCGAACATTATTTGACTTCAATTATTCGATTAATCGAGCAAACATTATTCGAGTGAATACCCTAAAGACAATCGAATGTTATTTTGTATTTTAAAATCTTGTACCTTTTTTTTAGAGCTCAAAATTTTTCAAAATTAAAAACTTAACGGAGCGTTACAACAAACGAAATATCTCATCAATAAAAATGCACAATATGTAAATCTATTCTGGCGATAATGATGTGAACTCTGATTTTAATTGTTTAAATTGATGAATCCAATTAAAATGTTGAATGCAAATATATTTTGCTTATGAAACAAAAACTTTTTTTTAATATAAATTACTAGAAATATATAATTGCATTCAAATGTTGTGAGAAAGAATGACTTTTATCTCAACACAATTTCTCATGTTTTGTAACATGTGAAATAATTAAATTTCCTCACGTGCATCTTATACAATTCACTCATTTTAACTAAATTATTAAAATTATTGTTACTTATAATTCATTTATAATGGCTTAAGACAGACAGACAGACAGACAGACAGACGACTGTATTTAAACAAAAAGCCAAAAGTTATTAACTGTTTAATATTTAAACAAACATATATAAAATTATAAATGATCGATTGTAGGTTTATTGTACTCGTGGCTGGCTTTTTTTAATTAATTAATATTGTTGTGACAATTAATTTTATTATAAAGACAGTCATATGGACAATTTAAGACATTTGTGTTAATTTTTGAAATTTTTTTATTTCTTTTTTAAACACCGTTTCCAACCATATAAACAGCTATAAAGACAATTTAAATTAACTTTTTTTAAAAAGCGGAAGTCGATAGATTGAAATCTCCTTGACATGAAGTGGAGTGGAGTGGAGTGATTCATTTGGAGATATATTTTAATAATAATAATAATTTAAATCTTAGCTGACAAGAGTTTATTTAACCTATAGTTTGAATTTATTTAATTATTGTACATTGTTATCTTGCGTCAAGGCCATAATAAATCACAAAAAACGACCAGAAACAAAATGCATACTTTTGTGTTGTTTTTAGAACCCAAACAATCGAACTGAGTGAACAATTTGTATGAAAAGCACTCAGTCTTTCGAGTGGTTTTCATACAAATTTCAAATTTTCTACTCAAGTCGATTGCTTGGGTTCTAAAAACAACAAATTAATAATAAAATAATAATGAATATAATATATATTAAATTTCTTTTGGGATAAAAATTGTCATTTGTTGTGGTTTAAAAAGCTAGTCTATATACCAATTCATCGGTAGACCTTTAACCATCAGGTTTATTTTGCATTTACACTTTTGCAAGACCATTTGCATCAAACAATGAACTTTGCTACTGTATCTTCCAAAAGAGTTTCGTCTGGCGTTTAAAAAAATCGCCCCTTTTTGCACATTGTTATATAGTGATTCGGCATAGGAAATCATTGCTAAAGTTTAAACGAAACTCAGACAACCGAATGAATGCTCAGACACCCGAACGAATGCTCAGACACAGAAAATAGGTATACCTACATATAACTTAAACGTAAGCCGAGTCAGTATAACTATGTGCAAAAGGTTGCAAATATAACTCCCCCTAAAATAAATTCCAGATGTAAACTTTCAAAGCGCCGATGAGCAATTCCATTTAGCCGGGTGTGACCACCTTACACATATTTTTTGTTATAAATAAAGAATATAAAATTTTTTACTTAAAAAAAGGTTGCGACTCGTGAGGCCATTAAGCTTAAAGTCGTTGAATAACGCGTAGACACTGAAATAGCACGATTCCTGCTCAGAATGGTCGTCAGAAAGCGTCAGAAGGCTACGACGAGTGTGACCTTACAAATCTTAGTTTTAAGGAATTATGACAGCATAAATTCTCTAAAATTTTTACTATAACGTACACAATAATTTTGGTATAGCTGTCTGTTCAAAGTGTTTTTAGCTCTATTACGAATTTACTGTTTGACAAAAAATCAGGTTTCTTAACAAAAAAAACAATTTTTAAAATGTGACGGGTGTGACCTAATACGAAAATTTAAAAAATTCGAAGAAATAAAACTTTTTATTGATTTCATTAATATAAATAATATAAAAATAAATCATAAGAAAATTAGAACATATCAAATTATTTGCTATCCGTTCTATTATAGACAGCAGAATACTCTAGCTGAGCATTTTTTTAAATTCAATAAAAAGCGAAAAAAGTATATGCTTTTCAGAGATAACGGTTTCTATTAATAATGAGAAAGGGAAGAAAAGAAAGTCTGAAATAAATATTAAACATACAAAGAGGGAGAGCAAAATGTTTCGTGGATGATCATTTAAAAGTGCCTCAAATTGCTTAAAAAATATTAAATAGTGGATTTTTTTATTTTTTCTTTAATTGTCATGCTCTAAAAAACATCAATTGAGAGATTTTTATTAAAAATAAGAATATTATTTTTTCCTTGCATAGGGCCGTTTTACGTGGAATCACACGTATGTATTTTTTTTTTTGGTGGTCTCTACTAGAATCAAATGTTAGAACTAGGGATGTAACGAATACCGATACCGATACCGATATATCGGCGATACTTCAGATTTTCCGATACATCGGTATCGGCGATATTTTACTGTCGATACGACGATACTTTTAAAAAAAATTTCAGTGTTTTTTCTGACAAATTATTTATCTTTTGTTAATTTTACCATGAACTAAATTCATTTCGTTATTTTTTAAATCTTATTAATATCAATTTTAAAAATTAATAATATTTTATGCTGTTATTTTGTAAAAAATTTATTTATTTTTGTTAATTTGACCATGAATTCAAATTCAATTCGTTGTTTTTAAAATCTTATTCCAGCAAAAAAATACACTCCAAAGAAGTCATGAAAATGTAGAATTCGCGATCCGGAAATTATTTATTTTTCGTTAATTTTACCATGAATTCAAATTCAATTCGTTGTTTTTTAAATCTTATTCCAGCAAAAAAAAGACACTCCAAAGAAGTCATGAAAATGTAGAATACACGATCCGAAAGTTTTGCGAATTTGGACAATTTCTAATTAGTTTTACATATCCTTGCCATTGCAAGAAGTTCTGTTTTTCGATTACCAATCACCCAATTGGAAGGACAAATTTCTTTTTCCGTGTTCTATAATGATTTTTCCTCAAGGAAAAAGGATAAAAAATTACCCATTTTCACAATTTTTTAATGCGAATTTAAATTGAAAATTGTATTTTCATGTAAATTTAAGTGAATAAATATAAACTTTTAGAAGACTTTTATTAATTAAGCCATTAAGTTATTTAGAAAACTATTAGTTGATAAATGTCCTTTAAAAATCGATTTTTTAAAAAGCATGGAGATTATTTTTTTAAATTATAAAGGAATTAAAAATTTTTTCTTGCTTTTTTACTAATTATCTGCATATTTTTAATACAGATTTTTTGGAAGCAAAGAAAATGTAGCTCCTTAAAAATTACTTCCAATTTTTTATACTGGGTTAATATCAATTTTAAATATTAATAATCTCTTACACTGTAGTTTTGTTTAAGAAAAAAAATTGCACTTGAGTTTTGTTAATCTAAACTTGAACTCAATTTCAATATTCGTATCGGTATCGGAATCGGTATCGGCGATATTTATTTTTAAATATCGGTATCGGTATCGGATCGGCAAAACGGTGTATCGTTACATCCCTAGTTAGAACCTTATTTGAAGAAAAAAAATTGATTTTGTTGTACAGTGTAAATATTTGCAATTATTGCAAAAATTAAGTGACTTCACTTTATCAAGAATAAAATCAAAATTTATCAATCGATTTTCATAAAATTATTTTATTTGTAGTATATGAATAAATTATGAATAAATAATAAAAATGATAAGGTTTTGCCATTTTAGATTTTTTATACATTTTTGTATAATAGCAGTATTCGATGTTTGGTGCGTTTGGGCATTTTTGATAAAATTGGATGTAGATTTCCCAAGTTATGATAAAATCGGTGGAGCAGCAGCCACTTCAAAACTCGACTGTATGAAAAAATCAGGTATTTTCAATTCATTGTGAATAAAATCAATATTTATCCAAGGGTTTTCAAAAAATAATGCATATTTTATTTATAGTATATGGGTATTTCCACAGGAAAGTCAACTTTCTGTCAGGTTCGACGCCAAGCAATTATGTTGATTTTTTTAAAGCAGAGTAAGTTTTTTTTTACTTCTTCATATATTTGTGTAGCCGATAAGGAGCTCTACAGTTACTAAAAGTTTTGGAAAAATTGAACCACTTGATTCTGAAAAACAAGCTTACTTTCTTGGTGTCGAACGTGACAGAAAGTGGACTTTCCTGTGGAAATGCCAATATGCGGTTTCGTGGTTAGCTAGAAAATCGTAATTTTTGCCATTTTCTATTTTTTTAATAAATTTTTAATAAATAAAATTTTTCCAATTTTGCATAAAAAACATATTTTTCATTATTGTGGAATAAATAATTCCGAAAACGGGCAGTATATATAAAAAAAAATAATCTTAAATCTGCTAAAAGGTAATTTAGATTTAAGTTTTCTAGTGATTTTTTAAATAAAATTGTACAATTCACTGCCAAGTTATGATAAAATCGGTGGAGCAACCTTTTCAAGAAATCCAAATTTTGAAAAAAAAAATTATCCATAGAATTTTAAATTTCAACTATTTTTGTAGTTAGGGGACCATACATAACATATTAAAAAAATATAGTAGTAGTCCTTGGCATTTTTCTTGTTCCATAGTGTTATTAATACATATACTTTCGGTTTCTTAAGAATTTTATTAACAACATCCAGATCTTTAAATAAAAAGCGTGGTCATGTTATGTACGATCGAATTCTCACTTGGTTAATATTTAAATTAATATAAATATTTAAAGTTTACTGACGTTTAACGATTCTTGCAATATAATTGTGCAATTTTTGATATTGTACAATATAATATCGCTCGTGTGTATGTCATATTAAAAGGTTGCACAATATATTGGCCAAAATCAAAAGGTTCTTGAATTTTATTCCACAATCAAGAAAACTGTGTAATGTGTTGGCAAGATTATTAATTTTTATTGGGCAATATTTTGTTTGAAATTATTGTTCCATTTATTGCATAGTATAGGTAAAAACGACAATAATATGTACAATAACATGTGCAATAATATTGTATAATGGATAGGCCGCTTTAAGATTGGAAGTTAATACACTGATTCCTGAGTGTTATTATTATTTTTCAAACCAACCTTTTACTTAACTTGCAATCTTAGTATGTTTTTGAAGGGCAAATCTTGCGACACGTTTTTCTATTAGGTCTACCATACCGATTTTTATGAAACCTTGCATCAAACATTGGGTTCCCGTAACCATACAAAATCATGAGTAGAAAAGTGGGCAGGGCCACGCCCATACAAAGTAAACCTTCTCTTACAATTATGTATGTAACTTATATTTAAGCGATTCTTACGAAACTTTGTACACATTTGAGATACCGTCACAATACAAAATTATAATTAAAAAAAAAATTGAGCAGTACACGCTTACATCGTCATATAAAATGCCCTATCTACATTTTTAAAAAATTTAACAAAAAGCAAACAATTTTTGTTTACCTAAACTAAACTTATGGTTGATTGTCATTTGAAAATTTGTGAACATTTTCAAATACTTTCCTATAAACAAACTGTTGTATAAACATTCAATTAAATTTTGCAAACATGTGTGTGTGTCTACCAATAATTCCAAATAATTCACTTATTCTCCCATTTAAGTATATTTATCTAACATTTTAAATTATAATTTGTTTATTAAATTTGAAAAAGTTAATATTTATCACAAAATCATTGAAGCGCAAAGTTATTTTCAAATTTGTAAACGCTAAAAATTAAAATACACAGAATATTTGATATGACCACACACACACACACACAAGCCGGCATAATTGGGGGAACAAAACACAAGTCCAATTTTTGGCAGTTACTTTGTGTTGTTAAAATTTTACTCGTATTACTAATATTTTTAATAATAAAGAAATATTTGTTTTGAAATTTTTAACAAAGAACTAGTTTTAATTAAATGTGTAAATACATGTTGCTGTATTGTTATACACATTTTCTAATTTAATTCACATATTTTTTGCAATTTCTTTTATTAACAATACATACAATTTATTTATTTATTAATATTTGTTTATGACACTCGTAGATGGATGGTATTTTGGGCAAACATTTTTTGACATTCACGCGATTTCTTTTGTGCCCCGATAATGAAGTCATGTGATGTTTCATTATCATAAAAGCACGATAAATTGCCACTGTGCTTACAGTCAATTAGAGCATTATAATATTTTATAATATGGTGTTATGAAAGTAGCTTAAAATAAAGATATTTAAGTATGCAGAGCTTATCAATAAAACGTTGTTCATGCAAAAAGATGGACATCCGAACAAGTCCAAAATGAAAAAAGATATTGAAACAGGACAAACCTGACAGCATATCATTTCATGTGAGCCAAAAAAATTTCAAAATCGGTCTACAAATAGCCGAGTTCTGAAGAAATTCGCCTTGAAAAAAAAAGATAGAATTGATAACCTTCTCCTTTTTTGAAGTTGGTTTAAAAAAATCGTCCAGCGAGGTGGTGAAAAGCCAACACCTTATTCCAGCTGTCATTGACAGAAGTGGCGCAGTGCAAACTCTTCAATGACCTTCGCCACGTGGGACATGATACGGAAGAAACTGATAGGGGTGTTCTGGAAAGTCCTCAAGGACAATCCATTATTCTCCCTTCAATGTGAAGATGCCGGATGGAATCGGAGGTGGCGCACTAAACTCATGAGGTATAGCGCATGCTGTACAAGTAGTTTGTAGCTCTTTTGGCAGATATTTGGGAAGGGGCTAGAGGCGCATTCCTCTTGTTCCACGTTGACCACATTCACGACGAGCCATCCCATCCCGAGGAGATACCGGCCTGTAACAGCGACAAAAATGATAAACGGGTTCCGAGGTGACGAACCAAATCCGGGACGCAATGTTGGTCCATGAGGCTGGCAATTAAGTCTCTCAAAAATACACTATATCCAAGTTAGGCTGAGTTTGTACATTCTTTGACTAACTAGAGAGGCAGTTGACGAGCATGATCTCGTGGACTTGGACCGGGAGATCATCAATAATGACACCATTCTAAAGCAGCATCTGGTGCAATGCTCCTTCGGATAGCAGAGAGGGGGCAGAAGCTCTTTTAGTCCAAGATCCCCGGCTTACAAAGATAGGGTTTAGGGAATAGGGATCAAAGGCTTGCGAGCAAAAACTTTTGTAATTTTTGTAATCGGTAGTACTTTATTAATGGGTTATAAAGTAATGAGTGGTACTTATTTATCTTCTTACTATGCTTCAAATTAGAACTACTGCTTAGTTTTTAATAGAATTAGTACGTAGAACTAGTTACAATTTGTTGATATGTATTCATAAAATAAGTAGACAAACACTTTTTAAGTCAACATATGTTTGTATATTAAAACAAATTTTTGTCGCGCCTGTGGGTGCCCCTGTGGCTGAGTGGTGCCCCTGTGGCTGAGTGGTCCAGAGGTCGTGGGTTCGATTCCCGCCATAGACCCTGGATGGTTTCCGCAGAAATGCTAATCGCTTCGCGGGTTGTGTTTGTTATTAAAATAAACTTATAAGTCAACAATAGCTAAGTGGGTAAAGTACTTGTCTTCATATCTGAACGAGCACAGGTTCGTATCCCAGCTGGGTCAAAAAAAAAACATAATTTAAATTAAAAAAATATAAATAAAACATGTGCATAAATTTTTTTTAAATTTTAATTTATTTATTTGACTACTTATTTTTTAGCTTCAAGTAAGCCAAATAATAACTAGTTAATTGCTGTGGCAATGTAAATACATTTGTATTTGTATTTTTTAAATTTTAATTTATATTTTTTTGCTCGTTCAGATATGAAGACAAGTACTTTATCCGGTCAGCTATTGTTGACTTATAAGTTTATTTTAATAACAAACACAACCCGCGAAGCGATTAGCTTGTCTGCGGAAAACACCCAGGGTCTATGGCGGGAATCGAACCCACGACCTCTGGACTGACAGGCTAACATCGCTAGCATAGTATCCCAAACTTTAACACTGACTGACTGCACTATATTTTGATCAAACTGTACGAATTTAAACTCTTGTTACTATGAAAGATAAGCTAAATGAGGCGCTTAAGATATTAGTTCGTGACTTAGTTATTTATTACAATTTAATGATAATAATAAGAAGCGAAATTAAGTTAAATAAATATTTGTTTATAAAAATGTCCATTATTATTATTTTTCTTTATTCTTTTCGAAGATAATAAAATGAAGTAATTTCTGTTGTCAACAAAACCAACCGTCGTCGGTCGCCCACCAAAGTGCAAATTGACAGGTGTTTTTAATTATCTTCTTCGACAATTTGTATTTTTATTATTTATTTAGCTGATATTAAGTGTTAATTAAAAAGTATTGATTGCTACAGATTGTAAAGTTGTGTTAATTCATTTTATTTACATTTTATTTTTGCCATTTTTATATAATTTTATACACTTTGTTTTTTGTTTTTTTCTTCTTACTCTATTTATTATAAAGTATTGCTATTTCATGCGAAATTCACTTTCGAAACCATTCTTTACGGAAACACGACATTTATTTAGCAATATTAAACTGAATACTGTAAATTGACCGAAAGAAGGAAGGCAGAAAACAAAAGGACGAACTTGTGATTTTTAAATAAATTTTTGTACCAGAGCAAAAACTAATCATTTGTCGTTATACTGCCATCTGTATAATTATTACACCATGGGCTTGCCACTGTATACAATTTTTGCTTCTCACTGAACATACTTCGCAGTAAACATACTTGTCACAAAGGGTTGCATTTCGAACTCTACTCAATTTATGAAACTAAGTACTTATTAAGTACTAATTAAGTAATTAAGAAAGTAATTAAGAAATTAAGTACTAATTGCTCAATTTATTAATTGAAGCCTTGTATAGTAAATTGAGCTCAATTAAGGCCTTAAGGCGTATTTCTGAACCGGGTCATGGTAGAATAATATACAAGGTAGCCCTGGAACGTCAGCTGATTATTTTTTTAATTGCTTTTTTCATGGTACGAACTGTCAAATGTTGTGTATATGTGAAATAACTCGTTGCACACCCAATACCACACGTATGTTTGCTGCTTCTGTTATACAAACACACACATACCCTCTCTATTAATGTTTGACATTTTCTATCCCAAAATGTACATTTGTATTAGTTATGCGGCTACCTGTTATATTATTCTACCATGAACAGGGTATAATATCATTCATTCTTTGCATTGATCAAAAATGTAACATGTAATAAGTCAAATACTGAACTCTGCTATTATTAAACAAATTTTCAGTTAAATGCAAATTACAATTTTTGCATTTTCATAACTATCAGACGGACAGTTTTCATTCATTTGAGAGCACTGATTAAATACAGCCAAACAGTCGATGGTGACGTGAACTATTCGCACACAATCACTTGTACATTATTGCGAAATGCATTTTTTTTTACACAGAATACTTTACAATTACAAACTGATAATGAAAATAAAGTTAAATTGTTCCAACCAACTAATGTTGTTTATTTTATTACTTAATTTCTTTTTTATCTTATCGCTTGTTCCAAATAAAATAAATTCTTTCTGTCTGGCTGCAATTAATGATGTGCATAAATTTAAGGGAAATTCCATTTGCGGAATAAATATTCCACGCTATTTTATAAGAACTCAATATGCGATTGTATTTAATTTATATGAAAAAAAAAATAATTTATAAAAATTAACACATTCTTGAAATAAGAATACGACCACAAATCGAATACTAATTTTGAAATATGTGCATAATTATTACACTCTGAATATATTCAATACCAAATTGTTGTAATATTAGAATTAATTTTTTTTTTATTGAATAATGAGCCAATTTGGTAGATATGTGATCCATTTGACATTATTGAAGGGAACAAAAGCAAAAACTTTAGTAGAAAGCAATGAAAGTTTATACGCATGTTTTAATACAAAGGTGGATTTTATAGTACATACATATATGTACATGTATACAACTATACATACTAGAGTGTAGTGGTACCCAGCAGATAAGGCAACTTGTCCAAACACGCATGTAAAGTATACTCCATAGAACACTAGGACTACTCCAAAGGTAACCCAAATGTATAGAGAAAACATGGTCGATTTAACATTACGATGTCCTAGGGATGGACCATATAATCTAACTCTGCACTACTCCATGTCAACACTTGATGGAGCACTCAAGGGCTCGTGTTGAAATTGTTAAAACACGAGCACTTGTCGCTTAACTA
The DNA here is from genome assembly GCA_956483635.1 of Panzeria rudis. Taxonomy (NCBI): domain Eukaryota; kingdom Metazoa; phylum Arthropoda; class Insecta; order Diptera; family Tachinidae; genus Panzeria; species Panzeria rudis. Next base: position 151,801,469 of record OY101449.1, on the reverse strand, counting down.
CAAACTCTTGTTTGCAAATGATATGGTCCATGTTTTCATTACATCGGACTAGTATAAAAAACTACTCTATGTCACTATTAGATGGAGCACTCAAGTGTTCGTACGATTACACTCGTTAAAACGCAAGCACTTGTCGGTTAACTAGAAGCTATTGTTTGCAAATGATATGGTCCATGACTGCATTACATAGGACCATGTTATAACTAGTCCATTTCAGCTAAAATGGACCACGTAGTCCAATATTATCTGTAGGGTAGCAGTGATAGTCCCCTACAGATAATTTTGAACTACGGGGTTCACTTTTGCTGAAATGGACTAGTTACAACATGGTCCTATGTAATGCAGTCATGGACCATGTCATATGCAAACAAGAGTTTGTAGTTAACCGACAAGTGTTCGCGTTTTAAAGATTAAATATAGCGCTATAAAATAGTGGCATAGAGTAGTTTTAAGACTACTCCAATGTAATGCAAGCACGAACCATGTCATTTGCAAAGAAGAGTTTGTAGTTAAGCGACAAGTGTTTGTGTTTTAACGATTGCAAATTTATATGTAATCGTTAAAAAAACGAGCACTTGGGTTCTTCATTAAGAAGTTACATAGTGTAGTTTTGCGACTACTTCGATGTAATGCAAAGCTGGGTTATATAGTCCACCACTCGGACTTCGTAATGTTAAATCGACCATGTTTTCTCCATACATTTGGGTTACCTTTGGACTAGTCCTAGTCCTCTATGGAGTATATGTACTTTACATGCGTGTTTGGAGTAGTCAAGTTATCTGCAGGGTAATTAATTAATTAATTTACTATTAATAATTTAAACATGTAAAATTTATTTAAATTTTTGGTTCAAGTTAACAGCAAAGTTCGCGCAGTAAGTTTACGTAAAATTTCAATAGGGTTGATTTAAACTGATCGATTGATTACTTAAGCCTAAAGTTTGTAGTATGATCTGCGCAATAGTTTTTTATTTGTAATTAATTCTTTTAATTTGCACTTTTTATGATGGTGTTGGGAACAAAAAAAAAATGATTGATTTCCATTTTTTCAAATTTGTTAATTATAATAAGTGAAGTTAACTATTCAATTGGGATTTCTTGACACATAAAACGCAAACCTTACACGCTATGTAATATCCCAGCAAAAACTTTTGTCATTTTTATAATCGGTAGTACTTTATTAATGGGTTACAAATTAATGAGTGGTACTTATTTATCTTATTACTATGTACTTTTTTGCCTACCAGTAAGCAAAGTTTTTGCTGGGATGTATAAGTATTGTATGGTAAATATTTTATAACGGCTACACAGCCTACAAAAACCTGCCTTCACGGATAGAACAATTTGATTAATTCATGTAATGGGCGTGAAGAGGCGGAACCAGGAAGAACGGAAAAAGGGTTATAGTTGAAAATATCTAGTATTTACATCTGCTAAAAATATATCCTTAAAATTCGATATGGGTTACATCCCTAGTTTGAATCCTCTAACTCTTAATTGTATGGGTAGAAGGGGACAATTCTCCCTTTCAGCGGCGATATGGCAGCCTTAAATGTTCTACAAAAATGTTAACCGTGGTGCTTTCTATAAAAGTGCTGAAGACATGTTATACCTAAAACGTAAGGCTTACAAGTGTGCCGAGTACTAAGTGCAGGGACTGAAAGCTAACACGAACCTGAGCCCAAACGGGTTCAGGTACGCTGTTTATAAAGACTTTGAACCCGAACCCGTTGAACCCAACAATTCAGCAAGGTTCGGGTTCAAAAATAAAAAAAATTATTTAATAGAAGAATAATAAAAAACATTACATTTCTTGCATGCAAAAAAAAATTAACAAAATCAAAATAAAATAACGACCAAAGCAAATTCATACCAGGTGGCAACACCCCGAAAGCTGACTGTTTTTTGCAACTTTTAAAAGTGACGAATAGTTGTTCTGGGTATTTCTAATAATTTCTTATTTGAAGTATATTTTCCTATGTCAATGCGGTACGTACGCTACAAAGTTGAAAAAAGTTTTTTTGAAAGCTAAATAAGTTAAATTTAATTAAATTAAAAAAATAATATACGGCGCTGTTGGTAAACCGATTCCGAGTAAATTTCTAGGTTTCCCAAAATAAATAATAATAATAAAGCCTTGTCTGAAAACTCAGCGTCTAAGTCCCCTATTACATCTTAAACGTGAGGCTTACTAGATTTTTTATGCCGAGTCACTATAACTGGGTGCAAAATGGAAGGAACTTTATTAAACCTTAAATTAGTACCAAAAGTAAACTTTCAAAACGCCGATACACGTATATATATTTTTGTTGCCCTCTGATAGAATCAATCGTTAGAACCATGTTGGTTTTTTGCTTTGTACAGTGTAATTTGTAAATGCAATGTACATATATTGAAAATGCCGTATAAACAATTTGTAATGCCTGTTTTGCACTATCTCACAAGCCGTTCGACTTCTGTAGAAAATGCAACCCTGGTCTAATGAGTTTATGGAAAGTTTTAAAAAAGCAAAAACAACACATTATATCAGAGTTTCATTTTCTTGTATAGTAATCTAAAAAAGCTTAAAAGCTGTTCTACACTATCTCACAAGCCGTTTGACTTCCCCTGGTTTAATGAGTTTATGGAAATTAAAAACAAAAACAATAACAACACATTATAACAGGGTTGCATTTTGTCAAACAGCTTGTGGAAATCTGTAAAAACAGCTTAAATGACTTCTAAGTAAACCAAAAGGATGTTCGTTCTTTTATAAATTATATATGGATTGGAAAGCCTTGTAGTGGTTTCACATTTATGCAACAGTTGTTGTATAGATTTCCTTGCCTTCTTCCAAATTATCCTCCATTTTTCTATATCTTATGCAAGCATATGTCTTATGCAAGCATATGTCTTATGCAAGCTAAGTTCGTAATACCAAAAACTATTAAGGAAAATTTTGTTTCGTCTTGTGAATCTAAATTGATTATTAGGCTAATGTTCGTAACGTTATATTCCGAAAGAATTGGGCATGATTAATATTCCAATGAACAAGGGAAAAATTAACATCAACTTAATTTTTCAACGTACATAGCAGAACAGAGTAGCGCCACTTTCGGAAACCGCTACACTTCCATCGTCAGTGCTCACGTGAATTTGCTTATCACCACCTGTCAGGTGGCTCTGTTGAATGTGATTTTAATTCTTATATATACAACTTTTTAGGGAAAATTTAATACGAGAATCAAATCTCTCTCAAGCTGATATTAAAGTGCACTTTCCTAGCGTTGCCATCGGTTTATTTTTCTTCATTCCCATTCTTCTGATTTTTGTTCTACTCCAGACAAACTTTTTTGGTTTGATTTTTATACTTAAGTATATATGAACATGCAAACATGTGAAAAGCTAATTGTTTATTAATATGATTATTTCGTCTTATTTTTTGGGCAATTACAGAAAAATTATCCACAATGTATGTTTATATATTTTATAACATACACACAACTAGTCTCCTAAATACATATACACATGTATGAGTAAAGATTCCAAATATCATACTGACCTCATTTAAATATTCGTCATCATCTTTGTTTTGTTGTGGTAAAAAAGCAATAATTTTGCAACTTTTTTTTTCGTACAAATGCATTTAAAAGTATTTCCTCCCTCAAAATAAAATTGAACGAACGCCCACTTTATTAGAAATTAAAATTAATGGATATAAATTTATTCCAATTTTTTTTTTCGGGGAAAAATCATCTTGTTTACAAACAAATACATTTTTTGCAAGAAAAGCAACAAATATCACTTGTGGTTTTCTAATTGACATCACAAATTAAAAATAGGGCAGTGAGTTGAAACATGTTATTCCGGAGGCTCATCATCATAATTTTGTTTTTAATAAATATTTTTGTATTTATGAAAAAGTGATAAAAAAAATATGTAACTACGTGTCTATTAAATGGAACTACGATTATATTTATAATATTATTAATTAATTAAATAATATAGCAATAAAACACGAGTGTTATTACATGGTGGGGTTTTTAAATAAAAATATGATGATGATATTTTTCAAAATTAATTACAAATTTCATCAGCTCTGGAATGTAATAAAGATGAAAATGTATGTTTGTATGTAAGTAAATTAAATACAAATTATCTCTCTGAGATGTTTAATGACGCATTATTATTGTATTTTAAAAAATAAATAAAAATACGAATAAATTAGTATTAAGTAAGCAGACTTTTTTTTGTTGCAAAAGTTAAAACAAAAGTAAGCAAAATTTCATGGTAATTGATTTTATATTATTCGTGGTGTAGAACTAGTAGATATAAAATAATTCGGCGAATTGGAAAAATACTAAAATCAGATTGTGTGTACCGACAAGAATTGTAAATATTTGAGTCCAATTATATACGAGGGAGGTGCTAGAATTAAAACTGCTGCTTTTTTTTTAACTATACATATGTCGTACTCACTTAAAATCTCTGACTCTTCTTACGCCATGCATTTTTCACTAGTACACATGCCAGCTTATTAGGAAACATTAACTCATATTTTATAAAAGTTAAAAATGTTTAAAAAAACTCTCAAGCAGTTAATGAGAATTACTACAAGCATAAAAAGTAACGGCTGTATGTAAAAAAATTTTTACTTTACCTTTAAAGTTCATAGTAGTTACCAAGCACTTTAAGGCTAACATACATAACTTTGTTAAGAAATTATATGCAAAAAACCACTTTAATTATTTTGTGATTTAATAATAAATACTGGTAACTCCACTAAGCTTGCCACCCGTACTTTATAATAAAGTATTGTACGTTATTTCGGGTAATTGTACTCTATACTTTATGAGAACAATAAAATTCGCGAAAATACTTTATTTCGCATGATTTGATTTATCAGGAATTCAAAATAGATTTATGTTATATTAGTCAGTCAGGATATATAGATCACTTTAATCGAATCAGCTTTTGACTCTGGGAAGTAAGTTACATCGAAGAAACACTAATGTTACCGTTATCTGGAAATGACCGAAATGTTTTTTTTAATTTTTCTCCTGTTAAGCATATCCTAATCACTCTAAAAAATGCATTAGAAACTTTATACATTTTTCTTGTAAAGCAGTCTAATGTAAAGCAGTGTAATGTTGTTGGCTTGCCTGAAACTAGTGTTGAACTTAAGACTTCAGGGTTTGTAGTCAAACGCGCAACCATTCAGCCAATAGAAACATGTTATTTACAATTAGCAATATATAGCCCAATAGAAATTTCTTTACCACGGAAAACACTTTTCTCGAGAATAAATTCCTCTAATCGTAAATTCCGAGGGAACAAAGATATGAAACAGTGGCATCATTGATTATAAATGGCGGTTGTTTCGCTTGTTGACTAGGGTATTCATTTTAATCGACTTTTCAATTGTTCGATTAATCAATTAATCGAAATTGACGTTTTTAAATTACTCGAACAATCGAGTAAAACTTTTATTTCGTTCGAGTTATTCGAGTCATTTTTACTGCTAAAAATTATTCGAGATAATCGGAAAATTTTTGAAATACTCGGTTTTTGGTAAATTTTTGTGGACAAAAATAAAACAAATCAAGTTTTTTCGCGTTTTTATATATTTTAATAATAAAAACAAAAGAAAAATAATATTTCTACATAAATTAAATGATAAACTGGTAATTTAAAATGTTTTTTTTACTATTCAAATGTTTCGGTTTGAGAACATTTTGCGCCAGGAATTATTTAATAATATTCAGAACTGTTTTGTATTCAATGCGGAATAAAAATAATCAGAATTGGCATAGCATTGTTGTTATAAATATTAACTTGTAGCAACAAAGTATAATTCCGAACATTTTCATTCCGCATAGAGAACGGAACAGGACAATTCGTTAAATAATAGAACAAAATAGATACATTTAGTCCTAAAAAAATAATGCTTTTTATTAATTTCATAGAAGATATTTTTTCGATTGAACATTGCTCCTATTATTAAGAGTGATCTTTCACTAATCGTTGACGCTGGAGAAATTGAGAAAAGGTGAATTAAAAGGCATTTCCAATTTATCGGATCAATTCTTTGTTTTTCTCTAGATCCATAAAATAATTAGTATTTTCTATGACAAAAGTATTTTTTGCTCTTTGATTTCGTGAATGCTTTTAATTTTTCCTTTAATTTCGCCGTTAGATTACTTTCGATACATATTTTATTTAATACGAAAAATCTAGTTAACTAACTGCTCTCTCCAAATCTCTTCTTTACTTAAAATAATTTTTGTTTGATGGTTATATTTCTGAATTTAAGTTGGCTTCTTTCTCCCTATTATTGTTACATACTTCATTATTAAACTTAATTCTTTGATCATGCGACCTCTTATTATGAAATAACGTTCGATTGCATGGCAAATTTCATGTAATTTAAAAAATGTTGCCAGCTTTTATTAAGAAATCTGCAAAAACTCATTCAAAAAAAGAAACTTTGCATACATTTTTTTAGTCGAGTTATTCGATTAATCGACCTAGATTAATCGAAGAAATTTTTACTCGAAATTGAAATTTTTTGTTTGGTCGAACATTATTTGACTTCAATTATTCGATTAATCGAGCAAACATTATTCGAGTGAATACCCTATTGTTGACATTTATTTATTCAGTGTTTTTGTGTGCAAAAATAAAAAACATTTATGTTTTAATTAAATTTAAAGTAAAATTAAACAAATAAGTGAAAAAAATTAATAAAATATCTGTGCGAGCGAGAAGAAAAAAATCGTGCAAGTTACTCTTTGCTGCATTTGCAACGGATCTATTAAAGTTAAAAAATGTTGTGTTTGTGCTTTATTTGTGGTATTCGACCTAAAAAAACAATAAAATATCTTTTTATTGATAGAAATTTTGTTTTATTTAATTTTTACTTCGATTTTTATGCAAACTCCATTTTGTTTTTCAAGTGAAAAGTTTCGGGGAAAAAACGAAGTTCAAATGCATTGAGAATAGCTACTTTTTTTATCCATTGAATTTTTTCCGAGGGAATTTTTATTCCTAATAGGAGAAGACGGAGAAGTGAAAAAACTCGCACGGAATTTTTGTTTGTGATTGGGCTGATAAATTTAAAGAGCAATGTTGGATTTGACAATATTGTTAACACAATCGAAAATTTAAATCTGAAAAAAAACGTGGCATAAAAAATTAGATGATCTTTATGGAGAAATTGCGTTATTAAACAAACTTTATGAGCAATTTATGCGCCACATGTAAAGCACCCCATACACGTTTCAATTCAATTGTCAATTGAGTCTTTCAATTGAAATGATTCTTGGGCACACACCATAATAAACTGAATTGAAAGATTTTCATTCAACTATGAATTCAATGAAATTAAAGCCAATTTTAAAAATACTTAACTTTTTATTTGTAAAAGAAAACTACAAACATAAATTTTGACAGCTGATCAAGAGACTCGAACACACACAGCACACTCGAATTGAAAGACTTACTAGCCAGCCAACTTGATAAAATCAAAATCTTTTGATTTTTCTTCAACGAACTCGACAATTGCCAAATTGACAGAGCCATTCACGCCTTGATTTGGACAACAACCGACTCAGTTGGCAATTGGATTGAAACGTGTATTTGGTGCATAATGTGAAAGTATTGTGCAACTTATTGAGTAGTATAGGGCAAAACAACAATAATATGAACAAGAACATATTTAATAATATTATACAATGTATGGGGTGCATTAATGGGGTCCGGTAATTTTAATACTGCCTTCATTTAAACAGAAATTTGATATGGGCATTGCATTTGTAGGGAAACAAGCATTTTGAAAACACAACAATTTCAAATGAAGTAATCAAGGTGAACAGTTTCAAAATGATTTCAAACCTGTCAAAAATTTCTGTTAAAACTAAAATATTGCTATTTTTTAAGAAGTTGTTAATAAACAAAAATAATTTATTGTTTACAATTAATTGCTGCAGTTTGACGTCAATTACGTTCTAAACGTACAGACATACATACTAATGTGTCAGTTTACTTTTAGTACCGCATATTCCTAAGGTACCTAAATAAATATACGTAAATATGAACAAACACACATGAAGATGAAGTGTGTATATGAACGTTTGGTAAACATCTTTTTTTTTTGTTTAAAACAAGTCGGCTATACATCTAGAAAAAAACTTAAATATTTAAAAAATATGTAATAACAATAATAATAAACAAACTACAATAAATAATGGCCTATACTCATAGTCACAAGCTAAACACGGTTTCTTTTTGAATTGACTTTAAATTAAAACCCTCTTAAGTATTTTGTTACTATAGTCAAATAATAAGTATGTTTTAACTTGAACCAGCTGTCCAATGTGAGGAACATAGCGAATTTTACAGTCGGGAAGCATTAAAAAACGCATCTTAAAATCTTGGCAATAATGGTTTCCGGATGTAAAAGTCGCTATGTTTCGCACAATGGACTTGTTTTTTACCCGACTGCGCGACGCAAAGAAGGGTATTGTGTTTATCAGCCTATGTATGTATGTATGTGTGTTCCTTTGCGGCACTATATACACCGAACGCATAGACCGATTTTGACGATTCTTACGTCAATCGATTCTTACGTCAATCGATTCGTCTTAATATGACAGTAGTTAAAATTCAACAACAGACGCCATTTTATTTATACGAAAAAAAAATAAAAAGTCGGCGAACTATATCAAAATGGGTATCAATCGACAGCTATTGAAATTCTCTTATGATTTTTAATTTTCAATAACCATTTAGGATCTGCGACGGTTTAAAATTGTTTTCTTCTATTTTTTACGCAGTCGGGCTTTTTTGATTTTTTAAATTTATTTTTTCTTTTAGTTTTTTTACGCAGACGCGCTTTTTTGTTTTTGTTTTTATTTTTAAATTTATTTTTTATTTATCTTATTTGACTATCCCACTTTCTAGTACCTGTACCAAAAACTTCTAGCCGAGAAAAACAAAAGAATTTTTTAAGAAATTAAAAATTTTAATTTTTTGTTCAGTTCAGGGTTCTGCATTCAGAAAAATTATGACACAACAACGAACGAACCACGATGTGGCTTTTGCTGTAATCTTGTTAAAAGTAAAAATTGTGTAGAAATAAATATTTTCTTTAAATTACACTATTCTACAAAAGTTGAGAAAAAATTTTATTCAGGGGTTCTCATGCACCAATTCTATTTGGTTGGAGTCCATAGAGAAAGAAAATACCTATGATTTTTTTAGGTCACTTCGTAGTGATTTTATAACGGTAAATGTAGTGAATAAACGGGTTTCTTAAAGTTTGAAATTTAAACAGCCATAACTTCTTTGTTTCAAATCCGATATTTATGATCCTTTTCAAATTTGAAATATATGATCCTCATCTTTCAAATAAGATATTATTTTTGGAAGTAAGTTATTAAATGGCTAAGTATAAAAAAGACAAATTTTTCAACAGCATTTTACTTTCCGTCAGCTCTAAGTTGCTTATGAGATACTAAACCACTATACGAATTAGCTTTTGTGAAAAGTGGCATTAAAATAGTTTTCCAAAATGTGTATGTAATTACATTAAAATCGGTTAAAAAATAAATGAGTTATCGTATTTTTTCTCTTTTGACTTTTTTGCTTCTTATTTAAAAATAGGGCAGTCACGCTAATCTATTTCATCATAACTTGAGAACGATTAACCCGATTTTGATATTATAAACAGGAAAAGATGCCGAATAAAATTATCTTTAAATCAACTGTAAACAATTTTTTTTTAATTTTCAATTGTTTCGGAGTTATGCAGAAATCAAAAGCGAAAAACAGTTTTTTCATGTTATTACAGATTTTTTTTTTCAAAAGCTCATAATAAAATTTAAAATTCTTATCAATAATACGAAAGCTGGGCGTATTTGGAATAAATTAAGCCATACATCATTAAAATCGCTCGAAAAATTTCGATTTTATTAAAAATTAAGTGAAATAACTCAGTTGATAAAAATCACAATTTCCATATAACAGACAAATTTGAATATGTGTGTTGTATGAATGGCGCAGTTTTTGTCAATTGAGTTACTTCGCTTAATTTTTAATCAAATTGACATTTGTAGAGAGATTTTAATGATTTATGGCTTATTTTATTTCAAATAAACCCAGCTTTCGAATTATTGATAAATAATATTTTATTATAAGCTTTTGAAAATGAAAAAATCTGTAATTGCATGAAAAAACTAGTTTTTCTCCGTTCATTTCTGAATAACTTCGAAACAGTTGAAAGTTCAAAAAAACTTGTGTATAGTCGACTTAAAGATAATTTTATTCTGCATCTTTTCCTGTTTATAATATTAAAATCGGGGTAATCGTTCTCGAGTTATGATAAAATAGATTAGCGTGACTGCCCTATTTAGAAATAAGAAGCAAAAAATTCAAAACTGAAAACATACCATAACTCATTTATTTTTTAACCGATTTTAACGTAATTATACATTTTTGAAAGCTTTTGTAATGTTGCCTTTCACAAAAGTTAATTCGTATAGTGGTTTAGTATCTCATAAGCAACTTAAAGCTGGCGTAAAGTAAAATGTTGTTGAAAAATTTGTCTTTTTATACTTAAACCACCATAACTTAGCCATTTAATAACTGATTTCCAAAAATCATATCTTGTTTGAAAGATAAGAATCATATTTTTCAAATTTGAAAAGGGTCATACAAATCCGTTTTGAAACAAAGAAGTTATGACTGTTTAAATTTCAAACTTTAAGAAAGCCGTTTTTTCACTACATTTACCGTTATAAAATCACTTTACCAAGTGACCTAGAAAAACCATAGGTATTTTCTTTCTCTATGGGCTCCATCCAACCAAACAGAATTGGTGCATGAGAACACCTGAATAGTTTTAGTGTAGCACAGTGTTATTAAGTCCATATTTAACTGAATTTCAAAACATATTTATACTTTTTAAGCGATTTAAACGGCACCATCTTATAATAATGTTGAAATTTATTTATTCTTTTTTATAACTTGTGCATATAAAATTTCAAAGATAAATAACAATAATTGATCAATTATATAATTATTGTATAATAATAGAACTTAGTTTATTAATAAACTTTCATGTTAGTTAACAACTCGTCTGTTTTTATTTATTATAAATATTTGATTAACATTTAATTTTGTATTTTTAAGGCCAACAAAAACGTAATCCGCTTTTTTATTTTTTACTAAAATTCCTCTTTCCGTTTTTTGATAAAAATTCAAATGAATTAAACACACAATGCAAGGCGAAACAAAAATGATGAACTCGTGTACACGTAAAACTATCAATCATTTTTTCATTCATAAAAATTAAGATAATATCATTATTAACAAACAAAAACAATACGTATTTTGCATATATAAATAAATAAAGTATATAAATAAATAAAGTATATAAATAAATATGTATATAAAAAAATAAGAACAACAAAAAAGTGCATAATAAATTTTAAATTGATAAAAAAAAATCGTGGAAAAACCTTTGATGTAGAAAGAAAGTACAAAAGCAATAAATAAATTGAAATATATTATAAGATTATAGTCAAACATGATAAAATTAATAAAAGTTTCAGTATTAAAACAAGGGAAATGATATCGCAGTTATTCTTTTTTTTTTCCAACTACAGTTAAGAAGTACTTGTACGATTTGAGTTCGATAAGCAAATTATCTTAAATGTATGGCAGGCAATAAATATTTATGAATTCTAAATATTTGGTTTTTTTCTAGCCAATGACAAAGAAACACAAAGGAATTAATAGTTAAATTGTAAAGGTAATTGATTGACAAATACCACCACCAACTGACAAATGAAATGAAAAGAATACATACTGATAAAATTACAAAGGAGTGCAATTAATCTAAAATCAATTAATTGCAGTAGAATACCGATATGGTGAATTTTACTAGGTGAGAGTAACAAACAATACAAAAAAGCAAAAGGAATTTTTTGGTGTAAAAATAATTCCCCTTGGTTGACTTCTTTGTGGGAGGGAGTCTTTTTAATCAATTCGATAAAAACTTCTCTGTTCAATCAAAATTTTGCTGAACACCGTAGCAGGAGACGAACGTGAATACCGCTTTACAAAAAAAAATATATATTCAATTAAACCGCTCTATATTTCTTTAAGCCAGGATATCTACAAGGTTCTAGTCGTTATCGACAGCCTGTACTGCACGCACCCCTAAGGAAGAAAGTCACAAGCGTTAAAGTTCCAAAACTGAGATAAGGGCAGATTCGGAACCGTGAATGTGTCTCTGATTTTTGAATTTTGCTTAAGACAAATTTTGAACTGTAAATGACTAAAAAACGTTAAGCAAAATGGTCACATCTACCAATTCTAGCGTGTTTCCTAGTTTAAAAAAATCATATCTGCCACTTACTATTAAGGTGGAGGTACATACTACGCGTTACGCGGCAACGCTTTTCTTACTTTTCGGACTTTTAACGCTTTAAGAATGGCAAGTTACACACCACGCTTTTGATGCTCTTCTGCTTATACAATTTCAAGCCTTTGCCGGCTATATTTTGTCTTGCCTTTAAGTTTTATTTTTCTTTATATATTTAATGCAGTTTTCATCCATTTTTTAATAAAAAAATCAATTTCTAATAATTTATTTCCATTAAATAAACATTTTAGCATATGAATCTGGCAGCACTACCTGTCATTTTGTATACGACGCGTGAAAGTTGAAGAATGTTCAACTTTTTGCGAGTTACGCGCGTCGCAAACTTCGCTTTGTATCTTGCCTTATGGAAACACACCATTTCAACTTTTTTGACAGAAGTCTGTAACGCATTAGCGTATTTAACGCATGTTATGTACCTTCACCTTTAGGGTTTGCAAATAATCGCGATTACGATTAAAAAATATGCGATTAATCACGATTATCGGTTAATCGCGATTAAGCAATAAAACATACTATCATAATTTCTATTAAAACAAAAATAAATGACGTTACTAGTTTAAGTCGAACTGTATGGGTTTAATCCAAAGAAATTTAATTATTTTGAGTTGAGTTCGGGCAAAGCCAATTCATACTAGGTGGCCGCAAGAGCCCTGCTGTTTACGTAAATGCTTACACATTTGGCCTGTCAGCAGTGTTAATGTATCAACTTTTTTGACAGCCCAAATGTAAATTCTCCACGGCGAGTTCTCTTGCGACTACCTGGTGTTGATATATCTTGAGTTCGGGTTTTTATTTAATTTTTCAATTGAAATATATTTTTATTTAGGAAGAATTGTGAAGTATGTAAAATAAAGTTCGTAAATCACAACTTATAAGTATCAAAAACAATACTATGGGAAATCTCTCTCTCTCTCTCTTCATCTCTTGATAGGAAACTTTTTCTAGAACGAAATATATTTCTATCAAAGAGTCAAAGTATTGTTTCACCATTTCTTTGATTTTTTTATTTTTATTGATTCCATTATATAAATTTTTTATATTTTCTATGTTTTTGTTGTTGTAATAATGCGAGATCTCAAGATGACAAACTGCATCTACCTGCCAACCGAATGAAAAATATTTTTATCAATCGTTATGCAATTTTTCAGATATTACGATGTTGCATTAAATGAGCGTTATGTATACATTATCAGCCATATTTATAAATATTTGAAACAGGGTAATAAACTACTTTTAAGCAAAATTTTATAAAATTGCATTCATAAATGTATATTACATGAAAATTTTAAAATAGGTTTAAAGATGGTATGCACTTACTAAAAACCTTTAATAAATTCATATCATCGAAATATCAATTTTAACTTCAAATATCTTTGCAAATTTAGCACACAGGTATACATCATATACTTTAAATTAAAGCTTGAAGTCTTTGCTATAAGCGTTTAAGTATGTTTTTTTAATTTGATAGAATATGCCACTAAATTATTTAAGTTAAACAAAATTCCCCGCAAAATTAGCAAAAAAAACACAATCAAAACACATAAAAGCAAAAAAGAAATGTTAGTGATGTAGAAACAATCAACCCAAATAAAAATAGGCTCGTTATTCGAGTACCTTTTTCATATATGATGTAAAGAGTCGTGTGAGTTCTTTTGTAATCATTTCACATATTTGATTTTACTTCATAGAAAACTTGTATTAAATAAGTTGAGAAATATATGTGTCGTTTATTGTAAAAGTGGAATAACTCCATATATTTAATAAATACATATTTTTGTAGAATAGTATCACATTTAGTCATATCTATCGTAGTTACAGTGAAGCAACTCCAATATTTGCACAAAAACCCCATAGATTGCGTTACTTGTTTACTCGCGGAAGTAAAACTGCAAAATATTCACTATAAAAGGCTCGTTTTCTCGAAATTTAATTACAAGGAGACAATTCACTGTTACAATGAACGACACATATTATAAAGAGAGTTCAAAAAACTTAACTTCACGAAAACAATAAAATGCTATTCATTTATTTCAATATCCGAATGAAATCATATTCATTTTATTGCAACACTAACAAAAAAAAAACATGGTGGCGTTGTCAGTATCGAAACCTAAAATTCCTTAAAGCACACAATGTCTATTTTAGTGTTTATGAATGCAATTTTATATTAAACAGTTTTTAGTATGAAAATTTTCCATAACAATTGTGAGTCTTAAACCTGAAATAAATTTTTTTTATGCATGTGGCTGTATGTATCTCTAAGAAGATTTATAGTATCAACCCACCTACATATTTAAAATATGTGAAACGCTTTAGAAGTGACCGGCAAAATAGATAAACCAACGTTATATTCATTCCTTATGATATGATTTTGTTTGGTTACCAAATGAGTGCAAAGTTTAAAATAAGTTCGCCACAAAACCTCCAATTAAGTATCTACGGCACTTTTCAAAATGTACGATTAAGAGTTAACGCGGACTTTAACGGCAATTTCGGCATATAAAACTTTCCGTTAAAGTTCACGTTAACTTTTATCGTAAATTGCGCAAAGCACCGCTAATTGTATTAGATCGTTTTTTTTATGAGTGCCACAAAGGATGTTTTGTGCGGTTTGCAGGTGGTGGAACTTTTTCTTACGTGGGATCGATCTTAGCCTGAACGTTTAGAAAATATGTATTTTTTTTCAGCCATATTCATAAATATTTAAAACAGGGCAATAAACTACTTTTAAGCAACATTTCATAAAACTGCATTCATAAATCTTTATTACATGAAAATTTTAAAATAGGTTTAAAGATGGTATGCACCTTCTATAAACCTTCAATAAGTTCATATCATCGAAATATCAATTTTAACTTCAAATATCTTTGCAAATTTAGGACACAGGAATACATGATATTCTTTAAATTAAAGCTTGAAGTCTTGGCTATAAGCATTTAAGTATGTTTTTTAAAATTGAATAGAATATGCCACTAAATTATTTAAGTTAAACAAAATTCGCAACAAAATTAGCAAAAAAGCACTATCAAAACACAAAAAAGCAAAAAGAAATGTTAGTGATGCAGAAACAATCAACACAAATACAAACAGGCTCGTTATTCGAGTACCTTTTGCATACATGATTTAGACAATCGTGTGAATTCTTTTGTAATCATTTCTCTTTTTTGCTTTCACTTCATAGAAAACTCGTATCAAATAAGTTGAGAAATATATTATTAAGAGAGTTGAAAAAAATCTTAACTTACATGAAAATGATAAAAAGCTATTCGTTTATTTCAATATCCGGATGAAATCATATTGTTTTTATTGCAACACTAACTACAAAACATGGTGGTGTTGCCAGTATCGAAATCTAAAATTCCTTAAAACACACAATGTCTATTGTAGTGTTTATGAATGCAATTTTATATTAAACAGTTTTTAGCGTGAAACTGTTCAATAACAATTGTGAGTCTTAAACCTAAAATAAGAATTTTTTATGAATGTGGCTGTTTATCTTTAAATTTAATATTTTTATGAGTTAAACTTGCCCTGTATGCAAATCGAAACAGTTTAAATGAATCTTAAATTAGAAAAAAGTTCAGTGGCCAAGGCGTTTGACATAAATTCTTTCTTTAAAAACATTTTTTTACGATTAAAAGGTGAGATTAATCGCGATTTCGATTACGATTATAATCGCTGTGCAAACCCTACTTACTATGATAAAAAGTCACATTGACCAAAATTGTAGGCTTTTAAGACTTTTTTCCTTAATATCGATGATTTTTTTTTTGATAGTATGACTTTTATTCTTTGTATGTGCAATATCACGCACAAGTTCATGCATAAACCGACAAGTTCGAATAAGTTTAAGAAACCAGAGAATTTTGTTCTTGGATCTGGAGATGTGACTTTTTTTCTAAGGAGATCTAATTTAGACTTTGCTAACTTTCCGATATTGGCCAGTTTTTGCGAATATCCGAATTTTTCGTAATTCCTTCCAAGTTTTCGACATTCTTTACAATTTTAACAAATTTTAATCCATTTTAAAGCTGTTTGGCTATATTGAAATTTTTGCGAATTTTCGCTGTTTCCCAATAAAAGCGTTTTTTGCGAGTTAACACAGTTTATATCTTCATTTGAGCGATTTTTTTTAAGATTTTGCCGTTAGTTGCGGTTTTAACGCTTTGTAATCAATTTTAGAGCTTGTTCATAATTTTACAATTTTTCGCAAATTTTCCCCATTTTCGCAACAAAAGCAGTTTAGTACGAGTTTAATATATTGGACAAAATTAACTCATTAACAAATGCAAGGCCATTTTGAACTTATTTGTATAATTTGTTTATCATAAGATTTTTTGGGTGCCTATACAAGGCAAAAAAGTCATAAGTGCCTTTCTCTTCTTTATAATCAAAATTTAATAAAATAATATACATATTTTTAAATCATGTTTGAAATTTTGCAAAAATATTTAATTTTAAGGCGCGAAAGATAAAAAACGTAAAAGCCAAATATCTCAAAACTATTAAAATGGATATATGACGTTCTTTCTTAGGAGGGCAGTATAGCTAATCGTGTATTTCAACAGGGTGATAAAAATTTACTTTATTGAAAGCTGACGTCCTCCGCTATGACTTTTTCTTATATCGTTTTCTCATCGGACCAATATTTTCAAAGATACCATTTATTTATTACCATTATTTTTCCGTCCGTCCCCTCTATGTGGTGGTAGTCAATTCGCCTTGATTTAAGACAAAAATTCGATTTTGCCAAGTTTTGTGTTGTACATACCACTTTTGTATTTAGTGTTCGTTCGATATGTTCTTCTCTAGTTGGTTAAAACCGCGTTGTACTGTATAAATAATTTAGAAAGGTTTAAATATCTTCATGCATAGTTGTAACCATATTTATCTATTGTTGTAAAAACACTCAATGTCTACTTGAAATGAATGTTAAAATAAAAACTACATTCATTATATTTATTGTTAATTTCAAATCGTTTCTATTTGACAGAAATTAAAGTGGCGACATTAAAAACTTTTTAAAACATTTACATTGCACTTTTACATATTTATGGTGTGAAGGTAAGATAAAGTATTAAATTCATTATTGCAATAAAAGAAATGTTTTTTTTTTGTGTACGAGTATTAGAAGGTTAGTGAACAAATTTAAACTCATCGAAACATGGTGATTAATGTTTGAATTGCAGTCAGAACTTTTAAATGAAATGTAAGTATGAAAGTTTTAAAAATTCTTAGTTATACATACAAGGATTTCCCACAACTCGTATGCAGAAAAAAATCGCCTTTGAACTACACAGAAAATAACATATGCAACATTTTACAAAAAAAAACTTTCGTAGTTACTTTTTTCGTAGAATATACGTATATACGACATTTTCGTACATATATGTATATTAGGAAAAAAATTAGGCAATATTTTTTGAATTTACGAAAGTAACGAAAATCTTTTGTAAACATTTTTCCTTGTTAAAAAAAAATATGTATATTTGAAATAAAAAAATAAATTAAAACTATAAAAATATATATTTTTATAAGCAAAAGGACATATTTTTCCAATTGTAACTAAATAAAACAAATTTTTACCACTTATAGAATAAGTAGAAAGTGGGTAGAGTACGTGCCTTGAAATACGATGATTACGAGTTCGTGGCGCGGTTGAGCAAAACTTTTTTTTTAGTTTAATTTTTTAATTATTTTCGTACATTTCATATATTTTACGAAAGAATTTCGTGGTGCGAAATTACGAAATATTTCGTAATAAGTACGAATATTTTCGTGCAGAGTAATAAAAATGCCACACGGTTTGTGTGTTTCACCACTAGTTTGTGCAATTCTTAGACTGTACTCGTATTGATAATTTTTATTAAAAGATTTGACTAATGCTGCAGTATTAGTATTAACCCACTTAACAATTTTTTAATGGTAAACTATGGCATATTTTAAGGCTTAAACCAATTAAACTTGTACCTGCGTTGGTCAGCTTGTCAAATTCAAACAAAGATAATAAATACATACATATGTACATACATATGTTAACATAAATGCAAAACCATGTAACTAACGTTTATTGACTTTTAGAGGAATATAAATTAGTTTACGTAGTTGCAGTTAGTTTACATCTTCTTTATATTCTTTCATAATATCGCCTTTATTTATAGCAAGAGTTTAAACATTTTTTAATGCAATGGATTTGAATATACATATATATGTACACACAATAATTAGTAGTTTTATTGTCACTTACATACATGCTTTTGCATTTCAGCTAATGTTTATTGCCTTTTCCGGCAGATTTTAAGCAATTTCTAATAATTGTTAAATATTTACAATCCTTTTACTTTTTGTTATTTTTTTGCATTTTAAATTAAAAAAAAATAACAGAATTCAGTCAAATTTAAAGTGCAAATGTTTAAACAAGTTGTTTGTATTTTATACGAATTTGACGTCAAAAGTCAGAGACAGACGTTTATTAAGTAATTTTTATATTAGAAAAAAAAAGTAATTAGTATTTTAAAAACTTAAGTGAACTTAAATATTACTAGTTTAATCTCACTTAGAGCATCACAATATTAAAAGCGTTCATTTACTTGATAAAGTGTAATAATTTTTACAAACTGCAACTGGATTTAACTGCAAAACGTTCGTATTCTTTAATTTTTGCTTTTAACCTGATATCAGCAGAGAAAATAATATGATAGATAATACAAGGAGAATATGCTGGTTTACACTGGACCCAGCAGAGTAGATATTAACATGCACATACATATGGGACATACCACGCCAAATCGGATGGTTTAAAACACTTTTTAGTTCCTCAATTTTTATGATATTTTTTAGTACCCCTCAAAAGAGCCTTTCTGGTAAGTTTTGAGATTTTTTTGACTACACCTTCAAAAGATATTAAATTTTGAGAAAAAAAAAATTTTTTTTTTTCGTTTTTTGCTCATAATTTTCTTAATAATGGTAAGATATGGTCAGCACTTTTGTGCAAAACACCACAAGCATCATTTTTGTGGACTATTTTAACCCTCGTCTGTAGATATATCGCGACCTCAGTCCTGTTTTGGCCCACAGACCATTTAAAAATTTTTTGTTAATATGGGGTATATATTTTGAATACCCTCTTTCAGAATCCGAAAACTGTTTCGCAAAATTGGTTTCTGAGATATCAAGCATTCATTGTGCTCGTATCACCAATTTTGATGATTTTTTTGTAAAAAAAAATTTTTTTAAATAAAAAATAAAAATCCGAAATCAAGTAATATACCAAGTTTCATCAATATTAACTTTTTTCCATGTAAATATATTTTCTAATAACATTTATACGCTTATTTTCAATAAAAAGTAGAAAATTTCATCTCAATAACAAGTTACTCAATACACAGCAGTTAGTATACACATGGAGCACAAAAAGCAATTTTTTTACAAATAAAATATAAAAAGTGGCTACTGGAGCACAAATTTCTAACTTCATGTAAATCTTCTTTGTTGTTTTTCACCATTACGACTTTTTGGTATATGAGCTAAACCAATACTGAGGTCGCGATATAGCTTAAAATGATTTTCTATGCTTTATAGAAAATTTGTTTTCCTAATTTTTAAAAATCGAAAAAACAGTAGTTATGGAAGAAACACTACTACCGGACCGGGCTTAAAAGTCGTTGAAAATTACAAAAAAAAATTTAAATCATTTTCAAAAACACGATTTAAAATTTTAAATCCAAAAATCTTAATCAAAACCATATCTAAAAAAATGTTTAATTTGGGCTATTATTAAGAAAGTTATGAACAAAAAACTAAAACCAGAAATTTTTTTAAGTTAAGATCTTCTGGACGAGTGATCAAAAAAAAAAAATTCAAAATTTACCAAGAAGGCTTTTCTGGGGGGCACTAAAATTGGGGAAATACAAAACAAAAAAAATGAAACCGTGCGATTTGGCGTGAAATGCCCGATATATTAGTTTTATACGGTTTATTTGTTCATTTATTTTTTGCCCTTTGAATTTAATATTCATCTTCATTAAATTAAAAAAAAGAAGAAAAAAACATATATGTATGTAGTTAACATCCGAAAAATGAGTTGTTATAATAAGTTTGTATGTATTAGAATATGATAGTTTGTATGCTACAGGTGCATATGTGCTACCAAGAGTGAATTCCGCTAACAAAAGCATTATTTCAAAATCACTAACTACGTCAAATGATATTATATTTTCATGACTTTAATAGATTATGAAAACCGCCCAACTTAATGGAATATTGCATTCAGATTTCTTTTATTATCATTTATCATTTTCTACTAAAAGCCTCATTTTACAGCACCTTGAAAATATATAAAAACCAGAAGAGAGAAAATACTTGAATAAATTCGTTTAAAACCATTAATGGACAGCTCTTTTTGTGCGAAATTTAAAAATAAAAATTTGAAATAAACTTGTATTGTTTTTCTGCTGAACTCTTTTTCTTTTTTTAACTTTATTTTAACAATGAAACAGCTTGGATTTTGGTGTAACGGATACCTTTCCTTATGCACACTGAATGTGGTGAACAGTGGACGTTGACCTATTACCAAAGCATATAATTAATTGCTGATTTTCTTTTTTGAAAATCTGTTTAGTTTGGGGTTTTTTTCTGCGAATAATGCAATATTAAATAAAAAGCAGACGATAATTGAAACTTTTTTAAAATTCACACACTACTTTAACACACTTATGGTATCGTGTATAGCTGATGACGTGGGTATTTTTATATCAAAATGACGAGAAAATAATTAACTTGCAAAAAACTTACCTTTGAAATTAAAAGATCCAGCCGATATGGCATCTAAAATAGGAGGTGGTGGCATAAAAATGCTTGTAGATGACGTATTGGCACTATCAACAACATCAACATTGTTTAAAATACTAGTTTCACTTGAATTAATGTTACAGAAATCGGGATCATCAGCATCGAAAATGACACTATCCTCCCATTCGGTAACAATATTCGATGTAGATGGACGATTTTTCATTTTAAAAGAGTTTTACCTAAAATTTAAAACAAAATACATAAATTACTTAATTTTATAATTACATATATTCCATGTTTTTCATATTTGAGTGTTCGTTGTATAAATCTATACATATGTACAATGTACATTGCACATAAGTATGTGCATCGCTACATGCCATCATACATCCATTAGAAATTATTTACTTCAAATGGTACTCGAAAAGGTAAAAGTTCGTAGTATGAAATTTAAAATGTCAACATTATAAATGAACATGCATGTCAAATATGATTGGCAGTAACGACTTTTGAAAGATACTTCTTTCACTAAAAATATATGTACATAAATGCATTGCATCGAATATCGAACGCTTGCTAACCTTGCTAGAGATTCCACTATACGAATACATATTTTATATCTATCTTTAACAAACTATTCTCCAAGTTTAAATGATTAACTATAGTGTAACAACTTAAAATATTGAAACGCAGGCGCTTCTAAAAGTTCATTGTTTGTTTGGTGGTTCGTTCATTCACTTAATAAAAGTTGCATTTAAAATAGAAAATCAATAAAATGTTTTGAAAAGAAAAAATATACTTTTTGCATTGCACGTTTATAAAAAAAGGCATTAGTTATAAAAATGTATACCTACATGCTTATTATAATAAATACATACTAGGTATACAACTTATATACTACACAGCCTTATGTGCATATGCATGTATGTATGTGCATACATATGTGCAACATATTTATTTCTATGTATGTGAATATGAATATGTTTTTTTTTGTACAATATACATAATTTCATTTATTTGTACACTTAGACTTCGCCTAGTTGCTCTTCAAAACCATTTAATGTTGGTCATGGTTAAATAGTGCAACGAGCTAAAGTATGTATGAATGAATATATGTATGTAACATTTTATACACTTGTAAGCTAAAAGCAAATATTCTTGCTTAAAACTGGGTCATTTTGCTTATTATTGTATAAATGTAAGAAAGCTTAAGACTACAGCTTTTCCGAGTGAATGATAAAAAAAAAAGAGTTAATCTAGCATCTTAAACAACCAGAACTTTTTCGTTCAATATAAAAGTAAGATCAAATTTATTTATATCAAAATAGTGAAATAGGCTGCTTTTATTTAAGTCAATGTTCAAATTTGAGAATTAGACTTATAAACAAAAACGGATATAAATTAAAAATTACTACATTTTTGTACTCCATAACTACAGGAATAAATGCGCGGTTTGTGTTTGTTTAAAAAAATCTTTATATAAAGAATTATCGTTTTTCGAATGTACTTAAAATTTTTTTATCGAAATTAGGTATTTACATCTTTTTTAAAATTTAGACTAAATTTGCACGATGAAATATTTCATGAAATTTTATTTAAGGAAACTTTTTTTATTTGCTTATTGCTGGTGTGAAGGAGCAAATGGAACAAAGAAAATTGACAAAAAACTATCCGAAAATTTATTGCATACCGTTTTTTCACCCAACTTGCTCGATTGTCCATCCTATTGGCAAATAAAAAAGTTTAATGCCACAAATTTCATAAAAACATTTCATCACGATGAAATATTTCGTGAAATTTTCTATATGAAACTTTTTTTTTGTATTTGCTTATTGCTGGTGATACCATTTTTTCCACCCAACTTGCTGTCGCCTACCCATCCTATTGGCAAACAAAGAAGTTGAATGCCACAATTTTAAGGAAACATTTGTTTTTATTAGCGTTAGAAAACACAAAACCATAACTCACTTATTTTTTAACCGATTTAATTTTGGAGCTATTTTAGTTTTACTTTTCACTATTTTGGGTCTCTAATTTCAACAATTCTTCAATAAATACATATTAGCACATCTTATACCACATAATTAAATCTTGTTTTCGAACGAATCTTCTAAAACTTCATCAATATACAATATTTTTTTTTTGCGAATATGTATGTATGTTGTAATCCAATTTTGCTTTCATCTAACATCAATCTGTTAAAATACAAATGCTGCATTAAGCTTTAATAGAGTGTAAAGGTCCAGACAAACCAACATAAAACCCCTCTTAAAAAACAATAAACAGGAAACAAGCCAGAACGAATGTAGTGAGCCATTGTGAAGGCATGCGTGGTTGTGGCAACTTAATAGAAGTTGTACTATATGTCAAAAGAAGCCCCCATCAGCGTTACCATTGGTGCTACTAAGGTAGCAATTTGCCACTTTCGAATGCTTGGATACTATTTGGCTACTTTTACTAAATCCACCCAAATGTGATACTTTTTGTAATTCTTACCACTTTTTTTATACTTTTTACTAAATGAAGACATACTTGAGACAATTTTCCTTACGCGGTGAACTAAGTGGTGTTTATTTTTTTTGCAAAATCAATCTTTTACACTGCTTTACAAGCAAAATTTATAAAGTTTCTAATGCATTTTTTATTGTGATTAGGATATGCTTAACCCGAGAAATATGAAAAAAAAAACAAAATGTTATTTTCGGACATTTCCAGATAACGGTACATTTGTGTTTTTTCGACGTATACTTCCCATAGGCAAAAGCTGGTTCGATTAAAGTGATCTTATATATTGTTTGAAAGGCTGCAAAATTACGCATTGAATAGTAGATAATTGGCTTTGATCGGATAAAAAATTACTGAGTTATAGATGATCAAAGTTACAATTTTATAAAATGTTCAATGTTATGCACCAAATGTTGTCTCCTCGGAAGCTGTTTTGTACCACAAATAATAACAAAAACTTTTATTGAATAGTCTATTCGACTTAAAAACATTCAAACCATAATGAACCGAAATTGGATAAAAACTAGAAATGCTATAATAAAAAAAACCAAAACACTAACATTTAAATTTACTAAAAATGCACTAGAATAAAACAAACTAAAACAAAACAAAACTACGAAATAAACGATTTGCTAGTAAATTGAAATGTTAGTGTGTTCGTTTTTTCCTTCTAGCATTTTTAATTTTTCCGATTTCTGTCTATTATTGCTTGCTTAACAGTTTTTAAATCGAATATACTATTCAATAAAAATTTTTAGCTGGGTATTTTTTAATTATTTGTGGTACAAAACAGCTTCGTTATATATTTAAATAAAAGTTTATCTTGATCCTCTATAACTCAGTAATTTCTTATCCGATCAAAGTGAATTATCCACTATTCGATGCGTAATTTTGTAGCCTTTCAAACGGTTTTAGTTAGCGAAGCCGGTTTTTATTATACATACCACAGAGAAAAGTTAGCGAAGCCGGTGTTTGTTATACCACAGAGAAGAAAATCCTTCCGCCCTTTAACTTTAGTTAGCGAAGCCGGTGTTTGTTATTTAATTAAATTTTTATTATACTTACATATTTATCTAGTGCACTTCCGTAACATTTGACGTAAAATTTTGTAAAAGCTGTATTGGCAGTTAAAGAGTTCAAACTTTTTAAATACATTTTGCATATCCAGAAAATCTATTCAAAAGCTTTCAATTGATATCAATATTGCCCATATACGTTCAGAAATGTAGTGGAAAATTGCATTTATATATGAAAACTTCAGAGATCTATAACTCGAAAACTATGCGTTTCCGGCACTTTTTCCATTTAATATTTTCTTCTTATTTTTCAATTTCCTATAACGCTATGTTTTTATTTTATTTGGAGGTGAGTTGGTAAACTAGATTTCTTACAAAATTTGTTATGCAGCAATTATTTTGCACAGATTTCACGTAATGCATATTATTTATTAATAAGTCCAATTTTATTAGTATCATTGGCGTAGCTAGGCTCTAGGTGCTAAGCCAGAAACGCTCTAGCCCCCCTAGAAATTCAAAATATTAGAGTAATTTTGACATATATGCGAAAGTTACCGTCAAATATGGGTTTTAGCCCTCCCCCCAAAAAAAATTCCAGCTACGCCAATGATTAGTATGTAGTTTAAGCAAGTTTTTGATAGAACTGGGAAAAAGTATTGCTAATATGTTGAATTTTTATCCCGGCGTCGGGAGGGATGGGTCAAAATTACCCAGCTCATTTTTAATTGCTTGTGGTTTTATAACTACATGTGCGACTATGCCGCTTTCCTCAGTGGCTGGAGATATTGAATCGCTCTAAACGGTTTTACTTTGAAATCAGTATAACGGCGATAGCATTTCGAGTTATACGCATTGAAAGTTAACAAAGGTAAATATGACCCATTCCCGCAATTAATGTAGCTATTTTGCGCCAGGTGTGTTTTACGTATTTTGTCTATGTGAAATTATTGTTTGTTGCTAATATCTAATCCCTTGACATTTTCATGTGGAAAACTTTAATTTATTGTCCCAAAATCATGAGCCATTTAAATTGAAAGACTGCTAAAAAAGAAGTGTTTTTTATATTTAAGCTAGATTAAGCTACTTTTGTTAGCGTTTTTATTGTGAAACAGTTTTTTTGTTATAAAATAGAAACAAATATGCTTCCGTCAATAAAATCATGTTTTATTTCCTTAATAAAATCAAGTCAAAATTTTTCTCATATATATTATGAAATAAATGGTGTTTAAAAAGTGCGTCATTATGGCCCAACCACCATGAACATGCACCTAAAAAACATTTTTCTTGTTATAAAGTTGCCCCTTTTTTCTCAGAAATCCCCTTTTTGAGCCTCTTTTCTTTTAAAATCCCTTTTTCGAAAAATTTTAACGGTAACGCTGGCTTCCATGCACACAAAATATGTAACTGATGCAAAATATATATGTATATCTATGTATCTACATGTGTATGTACATATATAACTATGCATGTAAACGTCACAGGGAAAGTTTGGTGGAAACTTTGCAATATGTTAATAAAAATGAAATATGTACTTACTTTGTTTAATAAATTTAAAATATTGCGTTTAAAAATAAAGCAACGACTTGTGCAAAAATATAATTAATGAAAATTTCACGAAAGAAAGCGGCAGACAATTTTTTACAGCAAACAAAACCACTCGAACCAAAACAATTAAATTCGCAGTATTATTTTATATTCTAAGTTTTAATAACACCTTAATTGCTTCGTTGTGAAACGTTGTCGAATATTTACAAATTTTGTAAAAATTTTCAAGAATATGTACTAATTACAATTGTGCAAAAATTTACTTGGAAAGCAAAACGATACACACAAACAAACACGTTTAAAATTATTGCTTTTTCAATACAATGCAACTTTTAGTTTTGAAGTGACATTCACCGCAAATTTTGCAAAAATTTAGACGTCTTTTCGACGGGAAGCTTTAGCCCTAATTTTAGTACTGGCAACAATGGAATTAACCAATAGCTCGTTAGCTACTTCAACAACCCGTGACATATACAAAGTTTTATAAAATTGTTCATACTGTAAAGAGTAAACGTGAAAGGAGAGCAAACTTGTAAAAGCCAAGGCGATTTAGTACCAGGTAGCCCTATCATCACAGATGATCATCAGCTGATTACACCCAATCAGTCAAACTCTATATAAGAAAAGAGAAAAACTTTAACCCGAACTGTCAAAGCACAAATCAAAATAGTCCTACACCTACTTTATCTGTGTGTTGTTTTGATGATAAGGCCACTTGATATTAATTCGCTTTGGTTAAAGCCCTCAATTTTTTGGTGGCAAATTTCGGACATTTGCAATTTTGAGCTCTTTCAACAAATGCCGTTGTTAATGTTGTCTGGCAACTATGAATGCATCTGTTTTTAGGTATCATTCACGCGCAACTATTAGCACAAGTTGGTACAAGCAACGTTGCCATAGTTGTGTTAACATCTGACATTTTACGTCAAACTATATTCTTATAAGAAAAAAAAAAAACAAATACGACGAAGACGAATAAGAAAATTTTAAGTAATCTTATTAATGTTTTCGGAAATTTTAACCATTGTTGTTTGATCAAAACAATTTTAATAAAATAATTAAAATTTTTGAGTAAATGGTGTATTGTTTGATAATATTATAAAGAAATACAACACTAAAAATATTATTGCCCCTAAAAATGGACGATAATTTGTGGTAAGATGAAGAAATTAGATGAAAACGTTGGAAAAAAATTAACAATTTGATATAATCTTATCTCTGCCAACTTGTTTGTGTGTAGAAATTTTAGTTGAAATAAGAATGAATGTAACTAATATGTATAGCTTCCTTGGCCTATAAACTTTTAGATATTCATTTTGCTAATTATGAGTCATTTTTAAACTTTTCTATATTCTTCTTTGCTGTAGGCTTATTGAACTAGAATCAGCTCTTTTGGACGACTGCAACGTCAATGATATTTATGCGATTTGCCAAGGTAAAGCCATACCAGAAGCTTTACGGCCTGATGTTTGGCAAGTATGTCTTGATGTACGACACAAAAGTGATCAGATGTCGCTGTTCAACGAGATCTATGATTTGCCATTTCAAAACAAATTGCGCGAGGACTGCCACAGAATGGTAGAGCGAATAGGCAATGACGACGAGGATAAAGTCTCAGTTTTATCGGATTTGGAATCAATCTTGACATTTTATTGTAAAAATCGCAACCTTCAGTATGAAAGTGATAATGGCTGGATCGAATTGCTGTTGCCATTGATGGCACTTAAACTAAATCGGTCCGACACCTACAATCTATTTGAAGCCATACGTGATACCTATATACCCAATGGCTGCAAACCTAAGGGGAATGTATTCCATGTATTTCGTTTATTAATACTTTATCATGATCCAGAGTTGTGCACTATGCTGGATACTAAAAAAATTTCACCGGACTTGTATTCTCAACAATGGTTCCAATGCATATTCGCCTCTAGCTGCGGCTTGTCAGTGATTCTTTCAATGTGGGATTTATATTTCCAACATGCTGACCCATTTTTGGTTTTTTTCTTGGGCTTAATTATTTTGATCAATGGACGTGATCAAATTTTGGCCATGAAAGATGCACCTAAAGAAAGTATTATAAAATTTTTATCAAATATGCCTTGTGCTTTGGACACCGAGGATGTAGTTGACTTTTGCTCATTAGCTCAGTACTATTCGATAAAAACACCAGGCTCATTTAAGACAGATTTTCTAAAGGCTCTGTATGGAAAACAAAATGAAAAACGTAGCCAAGAGGAACCCTGTCTAGTATCTCAGGTATAAATTGAATAATAATTAATTATATGTCTAGGCATAAAAAGTTTTTAATTCTCCAAATTCAAATACATACATATGATGAACAGCTGACCTTATAGCCCAACCCCGGAACTTCCTGCTGATTTCAAAATCTATAGAATTTTAGTTTAATAACAAAACTTCGAAAAACTTCAATAACTTTTGAACGACTTATCGCGAATTTTCTCTACTAGAGACAATTTTCAAACTTCTAAAAATTTACTAGATGTTGTAATCAATTTGACAAAAATTTTTGCAATAGCTAAAATGTTTTTTTTTCGAATTTTTTCGACGATATCTTTCATACGGATCTATAGATTTTAATGAAAATTGCGGCCGTTGACATTTTTTATGTTAAGATCTGATTGGATATTGGTTTCGATCGGAACTAGCCTTGAAGGCCATCCTTGAAACTTCCAACTTATTAACAAGTTCAAAGCACTAGAAAATTAAAAAAAATTTCAACATCATTTGATAAATTTTCTGCAACGATATCACTTACACCACCAAAGGCTCGTTTGCCCGTATACCGTAATCATCGACCAAAACGAAATTCCGTAGATTAGCAACGAAAAAAATAAATAAAAAGTTAACGGCATTGGTCAAAAACTTGTTTCAAAAAAATTTTAATTTTTCCACTTTTTTCAAAGACTCGATTTATAATATAGAATTGTAAAAATCGCGATTTGTTTTGACTACTCTTTTACGACAAAAAATTAAGTTGTGATCTCGATCTTAAAATGTTTCTAAATTGGTATGGAACGATTTTGTTTTGAAACGAATTTTCGCTATAAAATCTGCCTATTAAACTCAAAAAAGGAAAGTTCCATCCCTGGAACTTTCCCATAACCACAGTCTAACCAGACACGTCCACTTTAACAGTTGAAAATTGCCCAAATCAGCTTTTTATTCCGGCTAGTTGAGAAAGAGACAACAATTAAAACCACCCTTTTTGAAAAATGTTCGATAATGTTATATATCGAACGTATCAATCGCTTTTGGGAGGATTGGTTACGATTGTAATAATAATTAAAACAATTTTAAATTCTTATTTTCGAACATTCTCGAAATCTACCAACAAAATCTGTTCACATTACGGAAATTCGATTTTCGAAAATCGGGAAGAAATCAGTAACTAACTACCGTGCTTTTGATACACTTGACTAATTAAATTGTTTATATGCATACATATTTTCAGGCGCTTTGTCTTCCTGTCTCGGTGTATGAATTGGTTGAAAATTCATCTATTGAATTGACCTCACCGGATGCTGTACGATTCTTCTTAGTCGATTGCCGACCGGCAGATCAATATAATGCCGGCCATCTTTCTACAGCTTTTCATTTGGATTGCAATTTAATGCTACAAGAACCTATAGCTTTTGCTACAGCCGTCCAAGGTTTGCTCTCAGCTCAACGCCAATCTATTGAAGCAAATTCAAATGCAGGCGGAGAACATTTGTGCTTTATGGGTAGCGGCCGTGTTGAAGAAGATCAATACACACATATGGTGGTAGCCTCTTTTCTACAAAAGAACACACAATATGTTTCTCTATTGAGTGGTGGCTACAATGCCATACATGACTATTTTGGTGATCATATGGCTGATTGTCTAGAGGATCATGACCCTAGAAAATGTATGGTATGCAGTAAGAGTGGCTCTGCAGAAGTACATGGTGTACAAATGCGATCAAAGGCAGGACAGACAAAAAGAGATGCCGCTAGCAAACAAGGTTCTTCGTCTGATTTCTTTAACCGTTTCTCTCAAGTTATGAAATTGAAATCGGCTGAAGTGAAAGGTAAACTAATGGACATTATTGTCAATCCAACAAATGGTGCCAATGCAACTGGGACAGGTACAGGAGGAGAGCACGCAGCTATACAACAACGTCACGTCTCGGCAGCCGATAGAAATGGAAAACGTTATCGCAATGTAGCTCCAGTTTTCAGTATTGATGATGATCATGATGGCGACTTGGAAGGTGGACATGCCATTCAGGATGAAAGCAGAGATTCTCCGGCAAATGCAGCAACAAAATTGTCAGGCGATGCTAAAGAAATCGTTAATTTAACAAACTATTTAAAGTCACCGGATATAATGAATGCTTTCAGATGTCAAGAGGTTCACATTAACGGCTACATGTATGATTCGCATTTAATTGTAACACCCACACACTTGATTGTTTTGCGTGAATTGGGCAAAGGACAAGCTCAGATTATAGTACGACGGCCTTTGGCGAGCATTGTTAAAATTACGGCCAAAAAGCGGCATCGTGATTTAATAACATTTAAATATGGTTTCCCCGATGGTGATGGTCTTCTAATTACCGATATGGATCGTTTTCTAATACCAAACGCTAATGAAGCAACAGCTATAGTTTCTAAGCATATTGTTCAGACTTTAGATGGTTCTAAATTAACGTAATTGTTATGTAATTGTACGTAGAATTTAGAATAAAAATATAAAACAAAAATATGGCGCAAGAAAACCCAATTTTGCTTAATTTATGTATAAATTACAACTTTTTGTGAAAATATTTTTTTTATAAGCTGGATAATAACCTTTTTGTTTTGTGTCAATTTGTTAATTTTTTGTTAAACTTGTATTCAACAGGAGAACAGCGGGTACTTATTATGTATTTAAAAGTTATTTTTAACAGTATAGATTTTAAAATTTTCTCTTGGTTTTCTTTTTTTTAATAGCAAATTCTTAAATGCTTTAAGTTATTAATTTGTTATTATTGAATTGTTTTAAAATTATTTAACTTAACTTTTAAAACTTGAAAATATATGTAAGAAAATTTTTAATTGGTCTAAATTTTTTTCAAAAATTTATTTCTACAGATATTTTTTATAGACACAAAATCATAAAAATTATTTTTGATTTAACGTATTTGCTACGAAACGATTATATTTAAACGAAATAAAAATTAGCATTACAATCATATGTTGTGCAAAAAACCCGTATCTATGTATATGCTTATTGGCTTAAATTACTTATGCTGACTTTAGACGACATATTTTTACTTATGGATTATCAGGTGTGTTAGACATATGTAACTTCGCATGTTTGTCAAAATTGTCAATTTACATACGGTTTATAATATTTGCTTTCACACGTACATGTGCAATTACATCTGGCATAACCTCTGAGTGTTCACAACAGCTGAGTTTGTACACAATTTTCATAAATATATAAAGCGCTCTATGCTTTTTAATGTTTTTTTCAGCCAAACCACACTTTTGAAAATAGAACACGCTCTAATTGCAAATTTTTCATATGACTGCTTCTGTAAATGGCATATGACGATGTGTTTCACACGGCATTTATAAATTTTGCAGTGGGAAATTTGACAAGTCAGATGTAAAATACATGTCGTCTAAAGTCAGCGTTAAATGGACATATACATACAACCTGTTTTGGTCTTCGGTCGAGCGTAAAAAAGGTTTCCAAGCGCTTGGATCTTTTGCGCAGCCTTGGAAACTTAGACTCAGAGAGTTAGGCGATTTAAGGCATGGCCGTATTGGACATAACACAATTTTATTAAATATAGGAAGGCATGTCCTGGGGAGACAAACGGACTACATGATGATTCCTGTCATGAACTTTGACTTTAAAATTGTGTAACTCGAAACAATACAGTTTGGGCTTTACTGAGGCCCTTAAATTAAACACCGGAGCATCTTGAACTGTCGGTCTCTCTCAGGTTACCCGACACTTCTACCGTATGCCAGGTAGAGATTTATGCCATAACCGAAGGTAAGGTTAGTTTGCGAGTGCAGTCACGACTCAAGAAGTGACTCACTTGGGTCTGTTAATTCGGTCCCTTTGTGATACCCTAGAGCAGACGGGGCAGACGATAGTCCTGTCGTCGTGTCAAACCATCGCGATTGAACTAAGTATGAGGATAGCTTGACTAGCCCTACATTTGCCAGACAGTCTAAGTCGGGAAGTACATATGTAACCGAAGAAAATTCTTGTCCTTAAGCTGTCTAGAGCCGGACATTGGCATAGAATATGAAGAACCTCCCATTCCTCATCAAAATTCTTGTCCTTAAGCTGTCTAGAGCCGGACATTGGCATGGAATATGAAGAACTTCCACTTCCTCATCATTACAACTTCTGCAATAGTCGTTATAATTTAGACCCATCCTTCTGGCATGGTTGCCAACATTCCAGTGCCCTGTGCACAGTGTAACTAATATTTTCGTTCATCGTTTAACAAGCCTGAGCAGATCACGTGTCCTGCTGAGGTCGTAGTGGGGTCACGTGGACCTAGTCACACGACAGGTGCCTTCGCGTTCCCACCTAAGTTGTGTCAGCTTGTGTGCTTCAAGCTGTATGTATCAGTAGCTTACAGTGAGATAGAGGGATGCCAACGAAGTGGCACATCATTGAGTTGCTCAATGTCACACCCTGTTCAGAAATTCTGTCCGCAATATTGGGTACATTCGTAAATTCAATAATTGCGAAATATTCAAAGTTCTGCGTTCGAAAACTAGCACATAGAAATTTATTTTCTGCGTTAAAAGTTTCGTTATGCATACAATTGACTGTGCTGCCGCATATTGCTGCAACTACGACATCAGTTTTATTACTGTTACAATAGTTTGCATACCTGTTGCACAAATTTACTGCATTTACGAATACAATCATTGGGGCAATCCAAGTGTCTCGGAACACAAGCCAGTGTTACTCTCGAATGTGTCGATATCTCGTTTAGAGATGCTCGGCATTCGACAACCGCCAGGGATGTATTGTATACTCCACTTAAAGCGGCGATGGCCGATTTGCTGTCGACGGAAGCCATCTTGCCGCCTTGGTGATAGCGGAGATTTCTGCTTGCAAAAGTTTTGAAAAGGGTCGTAAGTCTAAAAATAACAAAAATTAAAATATATGTGCAAAATATAGCCTACGAAAAACTGTTACGCCAATAGTCACGTCAGTTTCGCAGACCAATTATATATTGCTACGTACGCACACACATCTTAAAGGCACAAACTTTGTAACGGCACTAAATTGAAGATTATTGAGAATGATGAAGCTAACAGAAATTCATAAGAAAAAAATTAAAATACTACAGGCCATCCACCCCCAGAAGGGCCTAGCCTAGGGCGCCCCTGCCCCATAGAAGGGCCTAGCTACGCCAATGGATATTGTTTAAAGCAAAGGGAGAAAGTACTAAGCCAAAAACCATTTTGTGTGAAAAAGCTTTCAGTGTTTCCTTTTTTCTCAGCGTCGTATAACGCTTGCACTACGCATGAACCTAAATAAATAATCAAAGTTCTGAGAGACTTTTATTTCTCTCTGTTTCCTTTTAATCAGACAAAGTACGTAACCCCACACATGAAATGATGAAATAAAAGTTGCGGTTTAAAGCCACATACACAATCATTAGGTGATTTTCAGTATCAATGACGTACATAAATAAATAGGTAAACAGCGGAGAAAACAAGGCAGATTTATCTTTTTCGTCAGTGTTATTGTTGCTGTTGTTCGAGCAGACAGAGTTGACAAGTTATTTAAAAAAAATACTAAAAAGAAATGCATTTTTATATACATATGTAAATAAGAGACCAAAGGATTTGATGTAGCGCTGACAAAGTATGAAGTAAGTATTTTAGGGTAGTCAATACTTAAGGCCCTTTCACATTGTAATACAAGCTTTGAGATTTTTATTAGATTTTGTAAGACGAAAATCAAATCAAAATCAGTCTGACTGTCAAAAAATCTTAAAGAAAATTTTCTCATTACATTTTGTTTCTACACTATCACATGTCAAATATATCGTAACATATTTAATTTGCAATAAAACAAACTTTTTCGTTCTTGTTTTTCTTTATTTATGCCGACAAAAAAAATATACGACTGTTTTTGTTATTCGTATGTTTGTTTGTACAAAAGACAACCCTGATAAAATAAAAAATGTGATTGTTTAGAAAATTCCCTAAAAATGACGAATACCATAAGACTGTCAAATTTCTTTACTTATTATTTGACAGATCATAACAATTTGTTTTCACACTGTTTGATTTTTACTTAAGATTTGAGTTTTTGACAAGTATTAATACTAAATCTAATAGTCTGAAGGCCGTTTTAACAGTAATTACTCGATACTTTCGTTTCTGTTTTTTTTAAATTGTCAAACCGAGTGGAAGAATGATGGGATAAAATATAACTCTGTTTAAAAGTATAGCTTTTTCTAAGCCAAGGCGAATTAATATTATCAGATGGTGTTGATTCTAAAACAATTACATTACAATAACATTTGAAATATCAGCTCCTATGTCAACATATACAAATTTTGACATACGAGGATCTAATTTGCGGAAAAAAGTAGAACAGCTGTGCTTATAATATCACCTGTATAAATACACATTGTTCTAAGCGTTAAACGTATCGAGTAAAGTATTGAGTGCCCAAATTAAAACTATTGTGTAGTATGGAGTAATTAAAAGGAGCTGAAACTCCCAGCATTAAGGCCTAGTGCGCACCTCTGCCTGAAATTCAGGCTGCCATAAGTGTGTGTAAAAAAACAAACTGAAATTCAGATTGGTAAATATCTTAAAGAAATTTCCGTTTGCTAGTACACAGTTCCAAAGGAAAAGTACACGGAATTTAGACATTTATTATCTATTAAAGGCATATTATAACAATAATTGGAGAGTCTTTCCATCAACTACAACAAAAATTAATGTTCAGACAATTGTTTGGTCATGGAATTTTTGACATTTCTAATTTATGGTACATTATAGTGTTTTATAGTGTTTTATGGTACGTTTTAGTGTTTTGCGTGTTGTAAATTAAAAAATATATACATTTGTGTGTATGCAAACAAAATTCTGTACAGAGTTCTACACGATTATTTTAATACAAAACTCCAAAAATAGAAAACTCCACACCTAATTTTCAGTAAGAGCTGCGTACTACGCTTAAAGCGTAGTATGCAGTTCTGCCTGAATTTCAGGATCGAAATTTTGCATTTATTTCTACACGGAAAAATAGCTGTGTAGAGAAATTTGTTTTCATTCACGCAAATTCACTTAAATTTATAAATTTTAACGTGCGAAAGGTTAAAAAAAAATTATTCACAACACTACACAAAAACAAAATATCAAAAATTCCGTGAGCAAACAATTGTCTGAACATTAAATTTTGTTTCAGTTACTTCTTTTGTTTCAGTGTACTTCTTATGGCAGCCTGAAATTCAGGCAGAACTGCATACTACACTTAAGAATCTACCTAACCCTGCGTTTAGACATGTAAGTACTTGCATGCAAGTTCTGTGCACGTATTATCAACGAAAGATCAATTTATATTCGTTTCTCTGTCTTTCTCATAGCTGAACCAAAAGTGTGTTAGTAGAAAAAATTGAGTGTATTGAGTTTTTCGAACTTGCACTTGCATGTGTAAAGGCCAGGTAAATAAGAGCGTTGTGACGTCGCGTTAGCAGCAGTGTTCGTATTTACTTACTATACATTTCAACAGATAATTTTTAATTTCAATGTACGGTAAATACATACCTTGCTGTCGTCGCGTTGGCTCAATGCTCTTATTTGGGGACCTCAGTTAATCTGATGAAATGTCGATTTTCGAAAATCGAGGTGAAAGCAGTTGCTTCTCATTTTTAGATTGCGGGAAGTTAAAAAATTTCCTCAACAATTGTTTCCATATCGGATTTAGACAAAATCTTTCTTAAAACTTCTTATTTGTCAGTTTTTTCTTAAAAAATAAATTATCGATATAAACAAATCTTTGCAAAATCTTGAAGAAAATTTTTTTCGGAAAACATCTTTATGTTGTATAAAAGCGCTACTTTAGCTACTCTGTTCAACGGCATTATTATTGATTGGAATATAAATGAATGAATG
Organism: Panzeria rudis; assembly: GCA_956483635.1. NCBI lineage: Eukaryota > Metazoa > Arthropoda > Insecta > Diptera > Tachinidae > Panzeria > Panzeria rudis. The sequence continues at coordinate 151,765,041 of OY101449.1, read as the reverse complement.
AAAAAATTGCGTCTAGAAATGTGCATGTGTTTGTCCATAACGGGAGTTAAATAAAAATATAGAAAATAAAACAACAAAAACATTAAAGTGATAACCATTAGAGAGACGGGCCAGGCCAGGCCAGATGAATATGCCAAAACATACACTACATGTACATGAAGTTAATTTTACATTGCATGTGCATGTGTGAGTAAACTCGTAAGTATGTATAAGAGCAACATTTACATTATTCAACTAAATCCGGGGCTGCCTGGCCGGCCCCCTACGTAAATCTACTTTCTGACTCTTTTTCCTAATTCTCTGTTTTTTCGTTATTTTTTACTGCTGGCTGTTGGTTGAATGAATACCGACAATCCCAACAAGAACAACGAAAGCAAACTTCAAATTGAGGCCAAAAATACAATAAAAACTGTTGCTTTGTTAAATATTTTAACAGTATATTCAGGACTCTGGTGCTGTAAACATATCCTGGAAACAACAAAGAAAAAACTTACTAAGAAAATTTTATATAAAAAGTGAACTTTTAAAGTGATATTTTTTGTGTGTGTTTTATTACATAAAAGTTTTATAAAAACCAAACTAATATTTTACTCAAAATTATTTTGAAGTTTTAATAAAAAGTGAAAAAGAACTTAAACAATATGAAATTATCATTATATTTACGATCAATAAATAGTTTTAAACTATTTTTGTGTTTGGCCTTAATTGCAACTGTTGCTTCAGTGCCAACGTCTGTTTTGGTACAAAATTCCGAATTGGCCTCAAATGCTCAACAAAATCATCCAAATTCCAATAAGAATTTCAACAACAACAACATTAGCAATAATAATGTTATGACCAAAGGTATTTATGTTTGTGAATTTCTTTTTTCGTTAATATTTTGTCTAAGGGCTTTAAACCATATGTTTCACTCAGACTTTTATTAATGAGGCAGATGGATTTTTGTATTACCTTTTTTGATGCTTAAAGGGAATTAATTGAAGTTTATTCACCTTATTTGGTTGAAAATAATATTTCGTTTGTTGTAAGGTTTAATTTGTTAACAAAGTACATACTTACAATGAACTTTATAATAATCATTTACATACCTATGTAAGTAAGTTGCATCTACATATGTATGTACATACATACATACATACACACAGAAAAATTTCCATGTAAAATCGTCGAAAACCAGGTTAATTTAACATTTTTCGGTAGTGATTTTGCTTCATAGGCGTTTCTAGTTAATTCAACATGATTTACAATAATCTTGAAGGAATATTTATCCTTTTGAATTAACTATATTTCATCTAGATTTAATATTGCAGTACAGTTAAATCAAAATTAAGTTGATACTGAAATAATACGAAAAATTATGTTGCATCAAAGTTATTTCGAGTTGAAACAACGTGAATTTGATATTGGAACAATGTGAAGAATCATGTTCAATCAAAGTTATTTCAAGTTGAAACAATGCGAATTTGATATTGAAACAACATGACTTCAATGTAGCTATTTTATTAATTATTTTACTTACGTGATGGTTATTAGCATAGACATCAGAAAACTTTGTGTTGTAGTTTGGCTGCCCCAGCCAAGATTTGAACTCGTGCCACTTGCATGATAATCCACGCGCTAACCGCTGCAGCCACAACAGCTTCAAACTTTACTTTAGCTATACACTAATAAATTTCATTTTAATTCAACACAATTTAAATGATTATTTAACATAAAACCTATTTGAAATTAAAGTTATAGCCATGTTGATTTGAAATGAAATGTAACGTTTATAACAAAGTTGTTTTAACAGCGAAAAATTTTTAATCAAAGAGATTTAAATTTAGATTAATAATTTTTCATTTAAAATTAATATGAAACAATGGTTATTTTAAACCAGCAGCAGTAAATTTTCGCTGGTAATTAATTTTTTGTCGTCTACATAGGCTACACACGTAATAATAAACAACAACAAGTCACACAAATAAGAACAACAGTGAACTGTAGCAATGAACAAAGCAAATAGACACTTAACACACTTAAACGACAAATTATTTCTTGCAAATTTAATATGATTTCAAATCATAATTGCGTCATGTGGATTTTACATTCCCTTTTTTTCTGTGTGTACATATGCATTTATTACATACCCTGTAGTTCCAGTTGTTGCCGACCACATTTTCATCGTTGTTGCCTGCAAGACAATCAATGATTTGTCGCCTATAAATCACATGCATGCCGACAAGGTAGTATAAGTTGTCGTGTATAAAGAATTTGTTCCGACAAGATTATGAAAATTTGTGCTACAAACCATTATTGACGACAAGATGAAGAACAACTACATGCAATATGGCGTCTATACAGTTTTATTGCCGACAACAAGAGTAACAACTGCATCGAAGTTGTCGTGCTGCCATTTATGTACACACAAAACAAGTTTAAATTCATTCAATAAGGTTTTTCATGCCCGAGGTAGTCAACTTTGACACACTGTAACTCACCGTGTGTTCCAACAGGGAGTCTTAGGTCCTCCTCTGTACTTTTTTTGTCATGCAATCGCAAGTTTCAAAGATACACATTTATTAACCTTTTTTTTCTAATTGTAACCACTGTGCAACGTTGTCATCGACAGCTTTTGTGCCCTTTGTTCGAAAATGTCGTTAATAAATGGCTTGGACTGTCGTCAATTTGTCGTCGGTCATAGATACTTGCTTCCCACATGTATCGATGATGTCTCGAAGACTTGGGCTACGGAGTACCTACATAATATGAATATTATTCAAAATATAACACTGCACAATACAAAAAAAGTAACAAGGTTCTATCGACTGATCCTGATAGAGGGGGGCAATAAGTATTTAGGCGTTTTGAAAGTTTACACCTGGGATTCATTTTAGGGGAAGTTAAAGTTTGTCCCTCTTTTGCACATTGTTATAGTAAATCGGTGTATGAAATTTTGTAATCCTTACTTTTTAGGTCTAAGGTGCGTTCAGAACTTTTTTGGAAAACACTACAAGGAAAATTTTTGTAGAACTTTTTAACCCTCTAGCTCTTTACTATATGGGTTTTTTTGTCCCTTTCTTGAAAAAAAAGGCGAAAAATATGTGTCCTACAAAAATATGTGTCATAAAATACAATTATAAGTCTTCAAAGACACAAAATTCAACTTGAACGCTAGAAATAAGTAAAAACTTAAAATGTGGGGAAAAGGGTTAGTTTCCTACTTGTTCACAATTAGGGCTAAAATACACCACAAAAACGAATGGTATGTGGCTTGTTTGTATCAAAAACATGTATGTACATACTATGTATGTATAACGTAAAATTTCAATATAGTTTCCTCCATACGTATACTTGATTTTTTTCTACCACTTAGTGTAAGCAAATACTAATGGCGTTTTCTTTTCTAGCAAAAGTGTAAAATGTTTTTACTTTTTATTAAAAAAGAAAACGCAATTTCGCATTTCTTTAAAGTAAAAATTTACCTTCGTAGGAGATGATACAATAATTTCTAATAAATTCACATCCTTGAAAAATTATTATATGTATTGCAAATTTGCATTGAAAAGTGCAAACAATGCAACATTAATTTGTAGAAAAGAAAATGCCATAAGCAAAGCAGTTTAAGCACGAGTTCTTACATTCTATCAGTGATGTTAACCATACAGTAATTATCATTTTGTACGGTAATTTTGGGTCACAAAGGTAGCAGGGTAATTGCACTAAAAATACGGTCATTTCAAAAATATTTAATTGATAAAAATTGAGAAATACATACAGACAAATTAATACTTTACTGTTGTATGGAAATCGAGACTTTTAAATTGAGTTGCTTCACTTAATTGTGAATAAAACAAACGTTGTGAATCGATTTTAATAAAATACGGCTTGGAAGTGTATTGAGTTGAAATGAGATTATGTTGAAAAATAAAATTTTTTTTTGCAAAAAAAAACTGTGTTTCATTCAAAAAGTCACGGACTTATTGATCCGCCCTCTTACCATCCATCAACTTTTTCCGGAATAAATTTGCAAACCCTTAATGTATCGTTACTTAAAACATAAAATATCATACCAAAATTATTTTTGGATACAATTTTTTAATTAATAAAGCGCTTTTTCCGAAACTTTTCGACAACGATATCTCTAGAACCATTCAACACAGTCGACGTTGTTTTATGAGTTTAAGAGCTAATTAGATTTTGGATTCGATCGGTTTAGTAGCTTAGATTTTATTTGAAAAAACTTTTTATAGAAAATGTTATTTTCGAAAATTCTCAAAATCTACCGAACCGAATCGGTTCATTATATCACGAAACATAAGTGAGGTCTATGTTTTTTTGAATGCCTTCCTTAAGTTATGAGAGGTTTACAAATGTACAAAAAGAACACACACACACACACATACGTACTAAGGATGCCAGTCCCGAAATCCCGAATACCGAAAACAGTGGATTATTAAGTCCCGCATATCGGGACTAAAAAAGGGACAAAAGACTCCCGTTCAACGGTGATTTAGCGGGTTGAAATGCCCTACAAAAATATTTGTCAAAGACACCAAAAGCTCCAAGCGCAACTTGAACGCCAGAAATCATGCAAAACTTAAAATGTGTTTAAAGGTTAATTTCATACTTATTCACAATTAATACTAAAATATCCCATAAAAACCGAATTTTATGAGCCGAGGGTGGCGAAAACGTTGAAAACAATGTTTGTGTGTTGTATAGTGTTATTAACCGATTAAAAGAGAAGACCGATTAATTGAATATTCTACTAAATATACGAAAAATAACTGCCACAATAAATTAATATTTAATGCAGAGCGATCTCGCAAATATAATTAATCATGAAACTTGTGCACTTTGAGTCGCGATTTTATTTTAATCGTTATAGAAGATTTGATGGTCCTATATTGTCCTGTTTCTGCATTCCAAACCATCGAATTATTTAGAAAATGTTGCAAAAAGAATTTCTATAAGAATTTTCTAGGCGATTTGATTGCTTAGAAAACAGAAACTTTCATGGTTTTCGAACTAAATTTAGAATTGAAGTGCGCGACGCAAAGAAGGGTATTGTGTTTTCAGCCTATGTATGTATGTATGTATGTGTGTTCCTTTGCGGCACTATATAAACCGAAAGCGTAGACCGATTTTGACTATTCTTACGTCATTCGATTCGTCTTAGTCCGGGGAGTGTCACTAAAGATGTGACAGTAGTTAAAATTCAATATGGCGGCCAACAGACGTCATTTTGGGTATCATTCGACAGTTATTTAAAAATCAACTTTAGGTTTCTCTTATGATTTTTAATTTCGAATGATCATTTAGGATCTGTTACGCAGTCGGGTTTTTTTTTGATTTTTTTAATTTATGTCTTGTTCAAAATTTCTTTTCCATTGTCATTTCATATCTAATATTCTTAGAAATATTTACTCAATATGGTTTAAGACAAGTGAAGTGCTTCATACGATTTTATTATTTTTAAAATATTCCTAAGATTTTGTTTTTATTTTTACACTTATTATAAATTCAAAAATGAACTTAACAAAAGCGAAATTACGATGTATTTACATAAAATTTACATTCTCAAACAATTTTAATGTTTTTTCTAAAGACCGCCGAAGAGGAGGGCAATTTTTCTTAACACTTTGTTTTGAATAGAATAAATTGATTATGAAAATGGTCAATAAAAATCGTAACAGCTGTATGCAAAGAAAAACAACAAATCTTTGAGCCGTTGAGCTTTGTATAAACTTTCTCTACCAGTATGTTGTTGTTGTTGTTTGTTAGAAAATAGCAAATTTGAATACAAATTTTAAAAAGAATAAATAGAAAATTAAAAAATAAATAAATAAATAAAAATAGAAATAAACAATATTTCACTTAATATTAAAATTTGCATGTTCATAAATAAAAAAAAAAAGAATTTTTACAGGACTATTTTTTCCACTCATCAATAAAAGCGATGATGCAAAGAGACACTTTTGTACAGAAAAGCACTGATTGAAAAACTGTATTTTTGCTTTAGAATTTTGAAGTAATTACGATCCTATAATTAAGTGTGCTATACCTTTGGTATAGCTTTCCCCGTCCTCTCTAAGACTAAATTGCACGATGAAATAGTTCATAAAATTTGTGGAATGAAACTTTCTTTATTTGCTAATAGAATGGACGCTTTACCCCATTTGCTTTTCTGCGCTTGCAATAAGCAGATAAAAAAAGTTTGATGAAGAAATTTTTATGAAATCCATATTTCATCGTATAAATTTAGTATAATTTATATACACTAGAGAGGAAGATTCCTCACTTAATTGTGAATAAAATCAAAAGCTGTGAATCGATTTTAATGAAATATGGCTCGTTTTGTTTGGAACACATTTATCTATATGCTAATAGACAAATAAATTTAAAAAATCAAAAACTCGTCTGCGTAAAAGAACTAAAAAGAAAAAAAACAAGTCCAGTAAGCGATTTTTACAGCTTTTAGAAATTTTTTTTTAATTTTTTACAAAAACCCACTATTTTTCGATACTAATTTGTGGAGAACTAAGAAGATAGTTTAAATATAATTTTAGCATATGTTGCAGTTTTCTTCATCGAAATCGGACATACTGTTCCCGAGTTAAGGTGAAATATACTGTACCAAGCGGAAATTCTAGATATGCGCATAAAAAAAATCTCTAAGCAATAGGAAAAAACTAAGGACACTGGGAAAGTGCACTTTAATATCAGCTTGAGAGTAATTTAATTCTCGTATTCAATTTTCACGAAAAAGTTGTATATATAAGAATTAAAATCACATTGAACAGAGCCACCTGACAAGTGGTGATAAGCAAATACACTTGAGCACTGACGATGGAAGTGTAGCGGCTTCCGAAAGTGGCGCTACTCTGTTCTGCTGTGTACGTTGAAAAATTAAGTTGATGTTAATTTTTCCCTTGTTCCTTGGAATATTGATCACGCCCAATTCTTTCTGAATATAATCAATTTGAATTCAAGGACACATTATTTTTTAGCGAATCAAACTGATTAGAAAAAATTTTTCAAACTGGAATTTCAATTAATTGATTTTGGTCAGAGAATTTTAACACTTTTTTCAGAGGGTCAACCAAAGCATTTATTTAAAACCGACATTTACACATCACAAATAAACAGTTAAACGCTTTAAGGGCCTATTCACATATTACGTAACGCTATTTTTGAACGCTTTTTATAAAATTTTCAGTATAAAGTATCTAGTCCGTAACAAATCTTTAACCCCCCCTAGAGCGTTACGTAATAGGTGAATGGCCCATAAGTCGAAGTGAATCACTCTGTTCATCGTGCAGTCTGTAACAGGGAAGGAAATCTTGATACAATTGTATTTTTTTTTAGTAAATTTTGGGCTTTGTTGGTACCGTGGTACATACTGCTACCCTGACATATGTGACACAATTCAAGTTTTATCGATATTTATTTTCTCGTTCTTTTTAAAGTTTAAAATTTAAACGTAAAATCGGTATATCTCAATTTCTATGCTTGGTTGTGTAATCTTTGTAAAATTTCAATAGCGGCTGGTCCAGCGCCCATATTAAAAGCCGTGTTTTACAGGAAATTCACGAAAAAATGCAAGGAAATACTGAATACATAATTCAACGCTAAATAATTACATACTATTCAGTATTGTGACAGATGGAAACAATCCACCAATATGAAGGAAGCAAATAGAGTTCAAGTTCCTAGCAGAATACATCTTGTTACAAACAGAAAACTTATTGAAGTCAACTATATAGAAATTTTCATGTGCTTAATTTTTTTAAGTAACTTAATAATTAAAAAAAAAAAGTTGCAGTCTTAAAATTGTATTAAACTTTAGTTTTTGGTAAGTCCTTGTTTTTAATACTTTAAAAAAATAAATTGGTACAAAATCAAAAACCATGTTTCCATCCCTGATCGGTAGTTAATCACTTGTGCCGGTCTGAGAGCATAAAATTTCTATAAAAATTTAAAACTTGACGTACATATTAAATATGCCAAAGAGAAGATGATAAATATATTGAATGCGTAGGTGTACCGGTGGGTGTCTTTTACACTCGGTTGGTGTTTGGTGGTTAAATTTTATTTCAGTGGCATTGTCGCCATTTCAGCGACAAAAATGTATAAAAACTTTAGGGGTTTTCTCACTCTAGTTTTATCTAATATGTATTTAAAAAAAAAAACTGTTAACTAGTTTAGCTGCGTATTACAAAATGGAAAGTTATTTAAGTTGATTTTTTTTACATATCGCTTATTTAGTTCAGGATCGTCGAAGCTCACAAAAACAGTTTCCGCCAGAAATGAACTTTCAAAGTCCTGAAGTAAATAAACGATGTGTTCTTTTTATAGAAAGCTGAAATTCAGGCAGAGAGAACTCTATACTGAGAAACAGCGTTAATTTGTATTAATGTTGTTATTATTAGTTAATTGCAATCGTTAAATATTGTTGTTGTTGTTGTTCTTGATAGGGATGAGCAAATTATTATTTCTTCGAAATAAATATTTGTCCTATTGTATAGCAAATGAACGTGTTGCTGCTACATTTTCTTAGAAATATAACGGAAAGGAGATTGATATATTGGAAGCGACAAGCCAATTCAATTACATGTACATTAGTGTAATACATTTTTTTGGCCATAATTTCTTCATCGCAGTACGCTATGGGCAATGTTGTCCTGATAAAAATCATATTACTTTTGCAAAGAAAGTTTTTCGATAATTACTGCGAAAACCTTTTTAAGCCAATTACCCCTAAAGAAAAAAATTGGTCTCCGACTGTAAGTGCCGACGGTGTAACGAAAAACTTAAAAACGTTCAGCAAAAAAATAAAATTTTTTTTTCCAATTTGCCTTTCAAATATGTATACTTTATACGGTTTAAAGTCCAAAACATACATACATATCGAACCTTTGCTGCAATAGAGTCATAACTCAAAAATTTTTTTTTGCAGAAAACGAGTTTAGTTTTGAAACTTCGTATTTAAAAATTATTTTTATACCGAGCAAAATGAAAGCATACAAATCTTTAATAAAATTAGTGATGAACTGAAATCAAAGTAGTTTTATTTCTGATAATTCATCAATAATTTTACACCACGCGACGGAAGTGTTCCAAAGAGCGATAAAAAAAGGGTTGTCTAGGATAAATGTTGCTGACAAAGAGCAGTCTTGTAAAATTAAATTCAGTCCTTTACTTCTTGGTATGCAAATGTTTTTTTTTTAAACAGTCGATATATTAATTGTTCCATCTCACAATCGGTTTTTTATTTAAGTAACACAATTTACAGTGGCTGAGAAAAGCCTTTCGCCCTCGCCAGAAGTTGCCCAGATAGTTAAGAGGGCGTCGTATAAATTACCAATATTTTCGGTCCTTTTTCCGCTGTTGAAAGCAGCGTTGAAAGTTTCCTCAAAAGTCTTCTCTTTCAAAACGTCACTATCGTCGGAAGTAATATCAAACCCGCACAAAAACATAAATGTGAAAATAATGCCATGTTCCTATCCAAACATTTCGGCCGTAAAAAGTACTGAGATCAAAACAAGGACCAATCTCTTGTATGGACAATACCATCTCATTTCTAGACAACCTGTAAGCTTATAAAAAAATTTTATAAAAAAAATTAAAAACTATTTTATTTGTTTATTATCACATTTAATGACTTCTCAATACGATAGTCAAACTTTTTTTAGTTATACAACGCGTATAACTAAAAAAAAGTTTGATTATCGTACATTCAAGTTTAACATTCCGAAAGAAATTTTGACTGTCCGGCATTATTTTAAACTATTCTGCCTGTTCTGTAAATCGAGTCGATTTAAAAATGCTCGTTTTAGAGCAGGCTTGCCATTATAGCACATTTAGTGCTAGATCTAGCACTTTTTTAAGCTAGCACTAAAGTCTTCCAAAAAAGTGCTAAGTGCTGGTTTAGCACTTTTTTAAAATTATTTGGCATTTATTGAACTTTTTCATTTTATTAAATTCATACATTTTCAAAAGATAAAACATACCTGGTATAAAACAAAAATATCCTATATGTGAGTTGCCAAAGGTGTTTCGCTGCCAGTATGATATGTCTCCCCTAATAATTGGCCATGTCACAGAGTTCAATTCCGTTCGAAAATGTAATTCAATCGACCACATTTTTGTAGCAGCTGGTGTCTGAAAAAGAAAACTAAAATACGAAAATATGTCAGTTGTGTCCAGATTGTTGGTGGCGCTGTCACGTTAGCGCATGCCCGGCTAGGACTCGCCGTCTTGTGGTGGATTTAATTCAGCTTTCGAGCAGAATTGAACTCTGTGACATGGTTGAATGTATCTAAATTCATTCAAATTTGATTCGCTATTTTGAATATTATTTTTCCTTCTAATGGCGAGAAATAAATAACCGACCGAAAACAGTTCGAAGTTTTCCTGTTATAAACGAAACTAATAGGCAGATTTTGTAAAAAATTTCATTTCTAAACGTTTCAAATAGGGATGTAACGAATACCGATACCGATATATCGGCGATACTTCAGATTTTCCGATACATCGGTATCGGCGATATTTTACTGTCGATACGACGATACTTAAAAAAAAATTTCAGTTTTTTTTAAACAAATTATTTATTTTTTTGTTAATTTTACCAAGAACTAAATTCATTTCGTTATTTTTTAAATCTTATTAATATCAATTTTAAAAATTAATAATATTTTACGCTGTTATTTTGCAAAAACAATAATTTATTTATTGTTAATTTTGCCATGAACTCAAATTCAATTCGTTGTTTTTTAAATCTTATTCCCAGCAAAAAAAGACATTATAAAGAAATCATGAAAATGTAGAATTCGCGATCCGTAAATATTGCGAATTTGGATAACTTCTAATTAGTTTCACATTTGCTTGTCATTGCAAGAAGTTCTCTTTCTCGATTACCAATCACCGAATTTGAAGTGATGTTAGGACAAATTTCTTTTTCGGTGTTCTATAATGATTCCTCAAATAATTCTGGCAAAAAAAAGCCGACTTCAGTATAAAGAGTAATATACTTGATGGCCTTCCATATAAACAATTTTGAAAATCGGCATGCAATTGGAGGAATTGTGCTCTAATAAATATTTCGGGTGGAGGCGTGGAAGACTTGCCCCACAGATTTTCGTAAAAAAATTATGCGACCAAACTCTAGGCAAACCATTCCAAACAAAAAATAACTTTTGGAATTCGGGCCATAAATGGAGGAGCTATGCGATAATCAATATTTCTGGGGGAAGGGTAAATCCCGCACAGATTTTGGAGAAAAATTATGGTACCATCCTGAAGGGGGGTTTGCAGCAAATTTCGCAACTGATTTTCGAAAAAAAAACTGTAGTCAAACCCTTTCAAATAAAAAAACAATTTTGATAATCGGTTCCCAATGACAAAGTTATGCATGGGGGAAGCAAGTTCCCCCTCCCATTTTCGAAAAGAATTATGGGGCCAAACTACTTGCAAACAACACTAGAATTTTGAAAAGCTGTTCACAAATGACATAGTTATGGATTGGTGGGGGAGCAAACTTGCCTCTCCGATTTTCGACAAAAAAAAATTGGGACCAATTTTTGTCAAACCCTTTCAAACAAAACAAGAATTTTGAAAATCGGTTCACAAATGACAGAGTTATGCATGGGGAAGCGAATTTCCCCCTCCGATTTTCAAAAAAAATTATGGGACCAAACTGCAGGTAAAAAGAGAATTTTTAAAATCGCTTCACAAATGACAGCGTGTACAAACATAAAAAAGTAAAAAAAAAAATAACATACACACGAATTGATAACCTCCTTCTTTTTGGAATCGGTTAAAAAAGGATGAAAAATTACCCATTTTTAGAACTTGTTTCTTTCTATGCGAATTTAAACACAAAACTGTGTTTTCATGTAAATTTAAGTGAATAAATATAAACTTTTAGAAGACTTTTAATAATTAAGCTATTAAGTTATTTAGAAGAATATTAGTTGATAAATGTCGTTTAAAAAATCGATTTTTTAAAAAGCATGGCGAGTATTTTTTTAAATTATAAAGGAATTACAAATTTGTACTTGCTTTTCTACTAATTATCTGCATATTTTTAATATAGATTCTTTGGAAGCAATGAAAATGTAGTTCCTTAAAAATTACTCCCAATTTTATATACTGTGTTAATATCTATTTTAAATATTAATAATCTCTTACACTGTAATTTTGCATAATAAAAAAATTGCCCTTCCTGAGTTTTGTTAATCTAAACTTGAACTCAATTTCAATATTCGTATCGGTATCGGAATCGGTATCGGCGATATTTATTTTTAAACATCGGAATCGGTATCGGATCAGCAAAACGGCGTATCGTTACAACCCTAGTTTCAGATTTGTATAAAAAATAACTCAAATACGTTTCAAAAATAAATTTTTCCATGCACATTCTGGCCCTAATTTCTCTCTGGAAAAAAATGTTGCAGCTAACTTGTTGAACTAAAATACTAAAAATTAGAAATTGATTAAAGTCCACAAACTTCAGGACTGGGCAAATTGTTTGGATGCCGCTAAAATATGACATTTATTTATTAGGTTTAGTAAAAAGCAAACTCAACTCTAATTGCGTGAAATAGTCTAAATTTCTCACATATTAAAAATGTTAAATTTACATCCCTTTTCACAATGTACGATTAAAAGTTAACGTGAACTTTTAAAGGCAAGTTCGGTATACAAAACTTGCCGTTAAAGTCCATGTTAACTTTTAATCGTACATTTTGAAAAGGGCCGTTAATATGTTAACTGATTTTATCACTTTTTTCTCAACTGTAGAACATTTTAGCACTTATTTTTGGGCAATTTAGCACTTTTATTTTTTTTAACTTATGGTAACCCTGGTTTAGAGAAATTAAATCCACTAATAGCTAAATTTTTCAGAGTTTTTTGCAGTTTCATAATTTTTTTGAGCTTAAAATTAGGGATGTAACGAATACCGATACCGATACCGATATATCGGCGATACTTCAGATTTTCCGATACATCGGTATCGGCGATATTTTACTGTCGATACGACGATACTTTTAAAAAAAATTTCAGAGTTTTTTTCTGACAAATTATTTATCTTTTGTTAATTTTACCATGAACTAAATTCATTTCGTTTTTTTTAAATCTTATTAATATCAATTTTAAAAATTAATAATATTTTATGCTGTTATTTTGTAAAAAAATTATTTATTTTTGTTAATTTTACCATGAATTCAAATTCAATTCGTTGTTTTTTAAATCTTATTTCAGCAAAAAAAGACACTCCAAAGAAGTCATGAAAATGTAGAATTCGCGATCCGGAAATTATTTATTTTTTGTTAATTTTACCATGAATTCAAATTCAATTCGTTGTTTTTTAAATCTTATTCCAGCAAAAAAAGACACTCCAAAGAAGTCATGAAAATATAGAATTCGCGATCCGAAAGTTTTGCGAATTTGGACACTTTCTAATTAGTTTTACATATCCTTGCCATTGCAAGAAGTTCTGTTTTTCGATTACCAATCACCCAATTGGAAGCGATGCTAGGACAAATTTCTTTTTCCGTGTTCTATAATGATTTTTCCTCAAGGAAAAAGGATAAAAAATTACCCATTTTCACAATTTTTTTTTAATGCGAATTTAAATTGAAAACTCTATTTTCATGTAAATTTAAGTGAATAAATATAAACTTTTAGAAGACTTTTAATAATTAAGCTATAAAGTTATTTAGAAGACTATTAGTTGATAAATGTCCTTTAAAAATCGATTTTTTAAAAAGCATGGAGATAATTTTTTAAAATTATAAAGGAATTAAACATGAGTGTTGTGTTTTTCTTCCGACGGGGTTTTTTTGAATTTGGAACGATTTTCCGTCATTCCACGTCAAATTTGGTTTGTAAACAGACCGGTTTCGGCTATGTGCCATCTTCAGTGTTCGATTGAATACTAAATAGAACACTGAAGATGGCACAAAGCCGAAACCGGTCTGTTTACAAACCAAATTTGACGTGGGATGATGGAAAATCGTTCCAAATTAAACATTTTTTCTTGCTTTTTTACTAATTATCTGCATATTTTTAATACAGATTTTTTGAAGCAAAGAAAATGTAGCTCCTTAAAAATTACTTCCAATTTTTTATACTGGGTTAATATCAATTTTAAATATTAACAATCTCTTACACTGTAATTTTGTATAAGAAAAAAAAATTGCACTTGAGTTTTGTTAATCTAAACTTGAACTCAATTTCAATATTCGTATCGGTATCGGCGATATTTATTTTTAAATATCGGTATCGGTATCGGATCGGCAAAACGGCGTATCGTTACATCCCTACTTAAAATATCATATCTGAAATTAATTTACTATATATGATTTAAAATACATCAATGGGGGCATTATTTATTTTTAGAAAACGAGAATTTTACTCGGATTTGATTTACAGAACAGGGGCCGTATATTTTTTTTTATAAATTCCACTGGTTAAACAATTTTAAAATTTTCGCCATAACCCCAAAAAAAAGAGATGTTTTCTAAGCTAATTTTGGCTTGCTAAACACGATTATGGCAGCCGTTTATTTTTCTTAATAAGCGTTTTCTAGATACTTTCGAATAAACGTGTTTTTCTGCAATTTTTTTTTAACTATTTCCAAAAATCTTGAGAGCTGGAGACCAGCCTGTTTCTCAAAAAGTACAAGTTACAAACCTACAAATAAAATACACCCAAAACAACAATAAAATTTGTAAATTGTTTTGTGTGTATATTAAGGGAGGAGGTAGATCTTTTTGAAGGAATTGAGAAGTTATTCTGATTTTTTTTCGGAAATGCATTACAAAAGCGGAGGAGAGAGAGTGTCAAAAATGGCACAAATTCCTTTGCGTAATATGTGAACAGTCTCAAAAATCAATTTATTATGCCGTATGATCAATATTACTCATACGCTACATACAAGTTTTAATGTTGAAAAGAATTGAAAGAAATATTATTTTAAGCTTCTTAACAAATTGTAATATGTAATTGTATTTGTTTATTCAAATTACATTAATTTCAACATGAAATGCAGCTGTTAGGTTTTAATGTTTTTTTATTATTTACTTTTTTTAAAAGTGTACACACAGAAATATATTTACAATACGTCACTACTTTTAAAACTTGAAAACGCAATACATAAAATTTTTAGTACAAATATGAACAGATAGATATAAACGTTACGAAACTTTAATGTGTATTTCATAGAAAGAAGAACACATGTACATACTATAATTGCTGTTGCAAAAAATATAAATATTGTATACACAGAAACGTAGATACATATATACGTATTAGGGATGTAACCGATACCGATACGGATATATCGGCAATACTTGAGATTTTCCGATGCATCGGTATCGGCGACACTTTACTGTCGATACGACGATACTTTTTACATTTTTTCAGAGCTTTTTTGAACACATAATTTATTTGTTGTTAATTTTACATGAAATAAATTCAAGTAGTTGATTTTTAGATCTTATTAATATCAATTCAATAAAACAAATGAACAAAAACAGTAAATGATGAAAAGAACTGCGTCGCATCGTGATTTTCTATACAAATTGACATTTTAAATACGTCATCTAGCAGTTTAGAAATATAATTTATTTTATTTTGAGAACATATTTTCATTAGCTTTTGTTTTAAAAGTCTCGCTCTCACAAAATTTTCTTTATTTTTTAAACAAAACATTTGATTTGAGTGAAGAAAAATAAAAATAAAATGAAAAGGAAAAGGAAACATTTTTATAAAATTAATGAGAAATTTGTCGCTTCGGTTGTGGTTTTTATTATGGGCTTCGTTGCTCTCTGGCTGATTTTCGGTTATAGTTACACATTTATGGATATGGGGGACCGTCTTGTTCTGTTTCAGCACTAAATATTAATAATTGGCCAATTCACAACCTGTTGTATATGTTGTAGGTCGTATAAATGTTGTTTGTAATTTCCAAATAAACATTTGTTTAGACACATGTTTATGTTGAAAATACCAACAACATTTGTACGATCTACAACACATACAAGAGCGTGTGAATTGAGAAAATATTTTACGCTGTTGATTTGTTAACAAATAGTTTATTTTTTGTTAATTTTACCATGAATTCAAATTCAATTTGTTGTTTTTTAAATCTTATTCCCAGCAAAAAAAAATAAACTCCAAAGAAGTCAGGAAAATGTAGCATTTACGATCCGGAAGTAGTGCATATTTTGATCAGTTTGTAATGGGTGTTTTTTATTGAGGTATAGAACTTTAAGTTGGCATCACTTTCTTAACTGGCGGCCATTTTGTCAGCTGTCAAGTGATTAATATTTAGTTTGGTTTGCCATTTCATCACGAACAAGTTGACAAAAGAACAACGCTTGCAAATCGTGCAAATTTATTTCGAAAATAATGGTTCAGTTCGCGAAGTTTACCGCAAGCTCCGTCCATTTTATGGTCGACATAATCGTCCATCAGAGCAATTAATTCGGTTAACCATGGATCGTTTTCGCACTACGTTTACTCTATGTGATAATACGCATCCGCAGAGACGTCGAACAGTGCGCACCGAAGAAACAATTGCCGTGTAGAGCAAAGTGTTGAAGAGGACCCGAATGAATCGATTCGCCACCGTGCACAGCAATTGGAGCTATGATAACCGACTATTTTGTTCCCGAATTGGATGGCATGAATGTGGATGAGTTGTGGTTCCAACAAGACGGCGCTACATGCCACACAGCGCACGTCACAATCGATTTATTGAAGGAAACATTCGATGAGCGCATAATTTCGCGGAATGGACCTGTCAATTGGCCACCAAGATCGTGTGATTTGACACCATTGGATTATTTTCTTTGGGGATATGTGAAGTCGCTCGTCTACGCCAACAAATCAGAAACGTTAGGGTACTTGGAAGCCAACATTCGTGGCGTTATTGCCAACATACGGCACCATATGCTCGAAAAAGTGGTTGAAAATTGGACCTGTAGAATTGGCTTTATTCGAGCCAGCCGCGGCGGCCACATGCCCGAAATCATATTTAAACAATAATGGCATAAAATTATCCTTCCAATAAAGCCAAATTGATGGACATTAAAACGATTTTCTTGTGTTTTATTTCAATTCGAAGTTCTATACCTCTAAAAAAAACACCCGTTATAAGAAGTTCTCTTTTTCAATCACCAATCACCGAATTGGAAGCGATATTAAGAAAATTATCTTTTTTGGCGTTCTATAATGATATTTTCCTCTAGGATAAAGGATGAAAAATGATATATTTTCGCAACTTCTTTTTTTTTAATGCGAATTTAAACGCAAAACAGTATTTTCATGTAAATTTAAGTGAATAAATATAAACTTTGAGAAGAGTATTAGTTCATTAAAAAATCGATTTTTTAAAAGCATGGTATTTTTTTAAATTATAGAGGAATTAAAAATTTTTAATATAGATTCTTTGGATGCAATGAAAATGAAGTTTTTAAAAGTGACTTCCAATTTTTAATGGGGGAATGAATATCAATTTTAAATATTAATAATCTGTAATTTTGTATAATAAAAAAGTTACTCTACTTGAGTTTTGCTAATTTTAACTTGAATTCAATTTCAATATGCGTATCGGTATCGGAATCGGTATCGCCGATATTTCTTTCTGAGTATCAGTATCTGTATCGTATCGGCAAAAAGGCATATCGTTACCTCCCTAATACGTATATATGTACATCTATTCATATAACATATACATAGTTAGCAATTGAATGAATTCTAAAAATAGAATTCAGCTAAAATACAAAACATTCCACGACACACTCCTGCAGATGGTAAAAAAAATTTTTTCTACAAGTACAACACCACTTGTTCTAAAAATAAAATATAACTTTAAAATAAGACAACAACTAGCAAATGTTTCATACTACATTTTTTAAACTTTATATTAATGATATATATTTTAAGAACAAATAATGAGATAGTCTTAACATCCTTAAGCAGGTACGTATGTACGTACATAGGTACATATGTATGTATAGTATATAAATACGTAGCAAAAACCTAAGTAAATTGTGAAATACCTAAATCGGGTTTAAAATGTAGTCAATTAAGTGTTGAATATTGCCTTTTGAAATTTAATTGAAAAACTTGTGTTGTAAAAGTTTAAATTGGTATAATTTCAAAAGTAAAGAAAAATCTAACTTTTTAACACTAACTCATGTTAAGACTGAATAAAGCCATACGACCGTTTTAAAAACGTCTAAATTTACAGCTTAAAAGCCTTAACTATTATTTTGAAGGATTATCTTCATCTCCATAGTTGATGTCTTACAGAAAACAGTTCTCTAAAATAATAGCCAAATGAATAAGAATAATTTCTATTACAATTTGTTTATTTAACCTATAACCTTTATACTAAAATTTTTTAAATAAAAGTTTATTTAACAAAAAAAACATTAAAAATATGTCACATTTTTTTTTATCAAGTTGACCACGCTAATCCATATGTACGTTATTCCGGTTTATTACTTTATTTATTTCGTTTTTCATAGAGTTCATATGAAATACGAGTACACCCATTTAAAAGATGAAAAGGCAGGTTTTGTATTCAACTTCTACAGTATCAAAAAAAGCTCTTTATTTTTCTTTAGAAAATAAACAAGAAAAACTTATAAACCCACTTAATGCATGTGCAAAAATGTGTTTTTGTTTCGTTTTGTTAAAGCAAGCAACGACCTACGCAATTTCTCTTATTCACAATAGCCACACACACACACACAAACACTTACATACATAAAATACCGTTACAGGAAGAAGACTGTTTGAGTTAAGGAAGAGAAATGTAGTGTAAAAATAAAATAAAATAAATTCTCACAAACAAACACAAACATATGTTTACATCAGGGATGGAAAATTCAATAGTTTAATACTTTTTATTTTTGTGTTTCGTTTACTTCTAAAAAATTCTGGACTAATGACCGTACAAAATATAAAATAAATTGACAAGTTTCTAACGATTGATTCTGGTAGAGGACACCAAAAAATAAATATTCGTGTATCTGCATTTTGAAAGTTTACATCTGGGACAAACCGTTCGTCAGTTATGTTAACATTTGTTGTGAAACTGCTTCCGTTTTGGAAAAAGTGTATATCTCGAAAGCTAGAACAAAAAAAAAACCGACTACAGATTCGGATTCAGCACCCCAAAACATAAGAAACAACTTTTTGTTGCTTTGATCCAAAACCTTCTTGTTAACTTGTATAATCAATTTGGATTCATAAGCAAATAAGTTCGAAATAATCATATTAATATGTAATTAAAATAGAAAAGCAATAATAAATAAATTTCGAGATTTTAGTGCTAAAAAATAGTGCGCAGTGTTGCGTTTTGGAAAATGAATGGTAAGAGATTTTTAACTTTTAAATCATTAATCAGATTTGCTTGAATCTTTAAGAATCGGACGGGCTTTAAGAAGGCGACGCTAGAGTGGGCCAAAGTTTGCACCGTTGGCTGTGAAAAACAGTCCACGTATGTTTGTATAGTTAAGTGGGATTTCTTCTCTTTTTTAGTGTTAAATATTTTAAAAACAGGTCATCATCCATCCATCCATTGTTTGAATTTCTCGGTTGCATGTAATATTTTTCTCGTCCTTTCAATCTAGCGTCTAATATTAATCTACTATGTATGTACATATGTATGTGTGTGTGATTGTAGTTAGGTATGTACATATGTATTACTTATTATTTTTTTTTTATAATTGCATGTGCTCGTGTACATATTCTACTTATTTGAATTGGTTCTAATTAATTTTTGGAAAATAATTATAATGGTATATTAAATTATATATTTCTCAGGAAATTTTCTTTGATACCAATGAAAAAGTGTGTATTATTTATT
Organism: Panzeria rudis; assembly: GCA_956483635.1. NCBI lineage: Eukaryota > Metazoa > Arthropoda > Insecta > Diptera > Tachinidae > Panzeria > Panzeria rudis. Next base: position 151,745,168 of record OY101449.1, on the reverse strand, counting down.
TGTTTAAATTAATTGGAGTTTAATAAACTTTCCCAAGCACATCATACGTGTATTTCACATTATAAAAATACCATCACATTTTTTTTAAAGAACGTAAACAAGATATAAGTTGAATAAATTAAAACCCGACGACCGTGGTCGGGTAATTCATATTGAGAAATACAAATAAAGTAGCCAGCAACAGATAGTTATATAAATACATACATATGTACATTATATGGTGGCCCTTAGCTACATATATCGCGACCTTAGTTAGTATTGTTTTGGCCCACCGACCATTTTCAAAAAAATTGAGTTAAGTATGAGGTATATATATTTTGAATACCCTCTTTCAGAATCCGAAAACTGTTTCGCGAAATTGTTCCTGGTTTCTGAGATATCAAGCATTCATCGATATCATCACTTTTGATAAATTTTTTGTAAAAAAAAAATTTTTTTTAAATAAATAAAAAAATAAAAATCAGAAATCAAGTAAAATACCAAGTTTATAAATATTAACTTTTTATTCCATGTAAATATCTTTTCTAATAACATTTATACGCTTATTTTCAATAAAAAGTAGAAAATTTCATCTCAATAACAAGTTACTCAATACACAGCAGTTAGTATACACATGGAGCAACAAAAGCTATTTTTTTACAAATAAAATAAAAAAGTGGGTACTGGAGCACAAAACAATCGGATTGATGAAAGTTCACAAAAATTTACATTTTTCTTCCAAACATATGACGGAAGCAATGGTGAGAATACAAAAAAAGTCCTATCGGATATATTTTGAGAAAACTTTATGTAAATCTTCTTTGTTGTTTTTCTCCATTCCGACTTTTTGACATATGGGCTAAACCAATACTAAGGTCGCGATATGCCGAATTTTTTTTTTCAACTTTTTCTTGCTCTCTTTCGAATTGGTCTAAATATGTTTAATTTGAAAGGTTTTTTCTTTAATAAAATAACTACAAAATCGATGTAATTTTAGACAAAGAGAATTTTTCAACACAAATTTAGACAATCTATGATCGTAAATTTGAAGTAATGTTTTAGATTGTACACAAAACACGATAAAAATTAAATGTCTCAGCTAAGCATTGAACTCATTCCGTTTTCATTTATTGTGTTATATTATGCAAGTATTTTACTCACTAGGCTATTGCTCAACTTATTTTGTTACGGGCTTAAAACTTGTTTTCACAAACATGAACACAATTAAAAAAAATCTATTTTGCTTCCCCAGGGGTTGAACTGTTTATCGTCAGTATGATAAGCAGATACACTAGTACTCTGCCAATAACAGATTAAATGGCTTGTTTAATTACTAGTAAGTAATTGTTCAACTACTGTAAAGTAATTCAGACGGTAAGTAGTTTGTGGTTGAAAGGTATGTTGATCGGTAATGACAACTCATTATCAAGATTTTGCTGGGTATATGTATGCGGGAGGTAAACTACACCAAGTTACATTTTGAAAGTTTTGCAGGAGACCGCAAAAACATGTTTAACATCGCAAATGGTTCTATCTCTGTACGATTAACAATTTGAATTATCCTAAATATTTTATATAACTCTAATAATATTTTTTTAAATCTAACATATCAGCAATAAAATTACGTCATATAATATTACCGTTACTTATGAAAAGGGACTTAGTGTTGTTTACCTCATGTATGGTTTTGACTAGTGTACTGCTACACAGGATTTCACCTAACGATAGAGGGAAAAAAATACTGATTCCAACAGTATAAAAAACGTATTTTGAAACAACTGTACTTGGTGTAGTATACCTCGCACCTACAGATATTTATATTAATTAATTTATTAAAACTTTTCATAAATCTTGAGCTTTAATTTCAACGTTTGCGTATGTTTGTTTGTTCTTTTACAGTCAAACGTTCCAACAATTTGTTTACATACTGACTGCATCATACAAAAGATTTATATACAAGTATTTGTTTGTCAATATGTGCGTTTATGTTTGCTGTGCTAATCCCACTGTCTTACACTCATTTTTATATTAAATTATACTAATGCAAATGTTTCTTGTTGTGTCACTTAATCATTTTCATAAACAAATTATAAGTGAAGTAAAAAAAAAAGATGTAATCATAAAAGAAAACATATGCTCCACACACATCAGACATCAGACAAAAGGACCCCATGAAATTTTCTAATATTCTTTTCTTCAATGTCTTGTGTCAAAAGATGTTAGCGGATACAATTAATAAAGGAGCTAAATAATAATTTAATTTAAAGCCATTAGCAAATCTAACACAAGATATGAAAGTTGAAAAGCCATTTATGATAAATACAATGAATGCTTTCGTTAATTTTATTCAATTGCTGTGATTTTATTCCACTTTTAATTTCTCGTTAATAAAATATCTCCGGCAAGAACGATTTGAGCGCATGGCCGGGACAAATAAATAAGTGACCAGTCCGGGAAAAGAAAAACTCTAGTCACAATATTCCCAACAAATTTGCAAAATATTAGTTTGCACAAGTAACATTGTGAATAAGCCTAATGTGTGCTACTATTTTTTTATTATAAGCTTTTCTTTCTCTTTGCTAACTTAACTTTATTTTGTTGTAGTATATATTTGCTATTCATTTTTGATATTACTAAAAGGATACAAAAGCTTCGTTTTCCGTTGTTTTGTTAAAATACATACACAGATAGTATAAATTTCTTTGTTTCTACCCAGTAAGAAAAATTGTTTCCAATTAGCGCTGACAAACCAGCTGATATCGCTACTGATTTTTCTATGGCGAGTTCCCGATTTGTAATACTACATATTTGCTTTGAAGCGCTGAAAATCATCAACATTTTCAGCACTAAAACTGAAAATATATGATAAAAATGGTTTGATGTGGATTGGCGGCGTTAATGCCATTTTGAATTTTATTTATTATTTTTACTCACTATTTCTTATTTTAACTTCAACTAGTATCGAACTAAGATCCTTCAGGTTTGCAGTCCAACGTACCAACCACTCGGCCAAAAACACTGTTGCAAAACGGCACCAAGAAACTTAAATAAACTTACTCTTCTCTCTCGCTTAAAAACCTGCATTGGATCAGCACTATAAAATCAGCTTTTTTGTATAACTTGTATAAGAAACTTTTATATAAGTAAAAAACAAAAACTTTTTTTATTCATACTGCCCATTGGATGTGTGTACATTTAATAAATTTCTCGCTTTAAAACCTGCATTGTTGTGGCTCTATGAAATCAGCTTCTGAATAAGCTCATATTTTTGAGCGAATTATTATGCGCTTTATTTCTTTAGTGCTTCAAAAAACATGAACATATTTTACTGGGTACTTTATGCAACACTATTCGTTAGACGCCGCTATGCTGTTGTCTATTTTTAACTTTCTATAAGCTTTTTTTTTTCTTTAAAGATTCCTAGAAAAATGTGCATCGAAAGAAAAGTATAATATATTGTTGGGTGCAGTTGGGAAGAGAATTTACAAATACTCGTACATGATTTTTTTATTTTTATGTGAATCATTTCTCAAACTTGTCCAGATAACTTGAAAATGATGTCAATATTAAAAATGTGTACACACAGAAAAAAATACCAATGTAAAATCAATATGTCGCAATGTTGATTGGAAATCATATTAATGTTATGAGAAATAATTTGTGGTATAACTGTGTTGGTGTTTATTTCAGAAGCAGGCAACTTAAACAGCAAATTATTTCCGCAATTATTTAGTTTTCTCTTTTTGCCGGGCTCTGATTTATTTGCTTTGTTCGCAGCTACAATGCACTGCTGTGTCCAGTTGTGTAACTTATTGTTGATTTATTGATGTTTATTTTGATGTTCGTGTTATGTAAATAGCCGACAAACGCATTTTCAGCGAAAATTACACGTTGCTGATTTAAAATTACCATTGCTTCATATTGATTTCAAACGAATAATTATTATTCTAACCTTAAATCTCTTTGATTTAATATTTTTCACTATTAAAATAACATTGTTAGCAACGTTACATTTCGTTTTAAACAACATGACTATAACTTTAATTTCAAATAAATTTCATGTTAAATTATCAATTAAATCATGTTGAATTATTAAAATTAAATTCTTGTATAATGCTATTTATATTAGTATATGTATATCTAAGGTGTATTTGAGGCTGATGTGGCTGCAGTGGTTAGCGCGTTAACTACCAAGCAAGTGGCCCGAGTTCAAATCTTGGCTGGGGCAGCCAACTACAACACTAATTTTTCTTATGCCTTTGCGACTACACATCACGTAAGCAAAATTATTAATAAAATAACTACATTAATTCTTGTTGTTTCAACTTGAAATAACTTTAATTCAACATGATGATGCTTCGCGCTATTTCAGTATCAAATTTATGTTGTTTCAACTTGAAGCAACTTTGATTCATCGTATGATTAGTCGTATTTAATTTTCATTTAAATGAACTGAAATATTGAATGAACATGAAATATAGTTATTGCAAAAGATAAAATTTTCTTTGAAGTTATTGTTTAATTCTGCATTATTAGTTCAAAAATCACAAATTTGGAGTTATGACGACGTTGCAGAAAAAGAGCGGTAAGTACATTAGGGTTCCCTTAGGTATAGGGCGAATTTTTTTTGTCAGCTTTCATATTGAATCAAAGTTATTTCAGAGGGCTTCGTTATGTGTATTAGCATCGGCACCAGAAAAGTTTTTGTTGTAGTGGGCTGGCCCCAACCAAGATTTGAACTCGGTCGCATCTATCATCACATGCAACGCGCTAACCACTGCAGCCATAACCGACTCAAATATACTTTAGATATATATTAATATAAATAACATCATAAAAATCATTTTAATTCAATATGATTTAATTGATCTAATATAAAATTTATTAAAAACAAATTTATTTTACTTCTTTTGTATGATCTGCACTAGAATATGGCAGTCCCATTAAATTGACATAAATTGTAGAACAATTTTTTTAATAGTGATGAAATTTTCTTTATAGAAAACAAAAGTTTATAACATTAAAATAAACCCGTTTTCTTTAGGTTAGTATATTTTTCTCTTGTTTGTGTTGCTTGTATTTGATTAAGAAAAGTAAATATATTAGATTTTGTATTTTTCTTAACTTTTTATTTAATTTAATTTCATTTTAGCCGTAGGTCATTCATATGAAGAATATTTAAGCAGACAAATATAAATACGTAGCATGTTTATTAAATATGCATTAAGAAAAAGGTTTTAATAAATAATAGGCATTGTTTAGATGATTAGGTTAACTTCATGGTAGAGCACCAATGAAATGCCTATAGACATTGCTTAACCCTCAAGATATAAATCATGAAAAATTCGATTTCGAATTCATGATTTCTACGATTTTAATGAAATTCAGCATATGTACATACATATATATTTTACTCTTCCGTGCACAATAAATATATGTCAGTTGGCTACATTCTGTAAAAAATAAAGAAAATTGAAATACCATTTTTCATGATATTTAAGGATAAAGGACACCTTGGCATTTTAGAGGCACTTGCTGCGTCCTTTTTAATCAACACTATAAAACCTTTCGAATGCCATCAAAATTAATAATATTCGATTACGCGCTCTAAAGTTATTGAATCTTCAATACACAGAAAAAAACTAAGTTTCATTTTCAGTAAAAAAAATTCAATAAATTAGGAAACGGACCTACAAAATGAAATTTGTAAATACAGACATACTCGTACATGTGTCAACAATTTCATTGAAAAAAATGGTTTTTTCAGTAAACAATTGTCCAAATCTTGTTAAGAGGAAACTAAAACCTTTTCAATGACATCAAAATTATTAATATCCGATGATGCGCTCTAAAGCTATTCAATCTTCAATATGACGAACTTTTCTCAAAAATGGCCGAGATGCCCAAGTTTTGACGGCTATAAAATAGAAACGCTGTCATTGCAGAGAACAGCTCATTCAAATTTGTGTTGTTATGGTCTTTCGTTGGTATGGGTATGTATCGCTTTTTTTTAAAAAGATTTCTTAGTGCTCCAAAAACATGAAATTTTTCTACTGCCGAGTTGGCCACGTTTTTAAAACATCATCAATGACGGGTGCACGACAATATTAAATCCTCGACGACAAATGTCGGACAGCCGAAAGAAATCATTAAAGACGTTTTCGATCAAGTGTCAACAAAGTTGGATTGAAAACAAAATGTAAGTCATTGACGTTCATTTTGTCATCCTCAATATTACAACAGACAAAACGCAAACCACTGTTACTCATATTGTCCTCGAAAAAGTTGTATTGTCCTTCATAATGCTACTGAAGATGGCGCTGTTGGTTGAGATGGTTAGCGCGTTGACTACAAGCCTGGTTTCAGGCAAGCCAACAACATCATGAATTTTTCTGATGTGCATTGGTGTGTTATTGTTTGTTGATTGTTATTGAACTGTTAAAGTGATGAAGGCATAGCACTGATCACTTTGGCAGTACCGGAAGCGATTAATACTGACATATCCTAATGAACATCACAGCACCCTCCTTCGCCGGTATTGTAGCAGAATTGTCGGCGAAGTAAAAGAACTAATAAATGGCTACACAGATTAAACTAACTAATGTCTCTATTTGACAGCAGAGGGGTTGTAACACTGTTCTACAAAAGTTTATAGCAGAGTTGTAATGAATTAAGCTTTCTATCTCTCTCCCACTTCACCACATGTTATCTCTACACTATCCCTTTCTCAAATAAGCTAACACATTAATTAAAATAACTGAGTTAACATTATCATGAATTCTGTTCTGACATCTTCTCCATAAGCTTTGAACTAACTTTTAGCTAACTCAAAGGGATACAGACGTTGTTGAAAAACAACTGACTCATCTCTGCATCAGCTGTGAGTTAGTTAAAAGTTAGATCAAAGCTTATCGAGAAGAAGTTAGTTGTACAACAACACCTCACTAATCTCTGCATAATCTCTGCATCAGTTTTGAGTTAGCTAAAAGTTAGTTCAATACTTCTCGGAAAGGAGCCAATTGTACAAAAACAGCAGGCTCACATCTGTTTCATATATGATTTAGTTCAGAAGTCACTTGTAAATGAGTTAGCATAAAGTTAACTATATTTTGAGGTAGCACATTTGTTGTTCCACATTTGTTGTCCTCCAATGGAGGAACTATCAAAAGCTAAACCGATAAGCCACATTTGAAAATTTTTCAAAACTCGTATGCTTATAGTTAAGACTCTCAAACAAGGAATGAGAATCACAATACACAAGCATAAAAATAGTTTTATTAAAAAACATAAAACTTTTACAAATGAACATCACAACAGACAATTTTTTATTCGATATGAATCTGTTTATCTTTCTTACAACAAATCAATTTAAATTTTTTGCACATAAATTCTTGAGAACATCTCGAATAAATACATTTTTTATCAAAATTCCCCCAAGTTTTAATAAAACATTTATTTAAATTTAAAATAAAGTTTATTGGAAAAAGTTATTGATAAAATGTTTTATACATTCAAATATTTCGATTATTAATTAAAAAATTTATGATTTTTTTACAATTTTAGTTATCAATATAGCGAAATTCTTTATCACAGGAAATTTGAAAAAAAAAATTAATTGATGTGTATTGTCCTCAACAAACTTGGTTGAGGACAAATTTAAGAGATTGTCGCTCATGTTGTTCTTCACAATATTGCTGAAGACAAAATGTAAGACATTGTCGCTCATATTCTCCTTAACAAAGTTGTATCGAGGATAAAACATAGAACATTGTCACTCATCTTGTCGTCAAAAGAAGAAAACATGCAAGAATTTGTTGCTCAGATTGTCGTGAACGACGATTTCTTTTAATTTGCCGGTTAGAAACCCATATAAGAATCTGGCCAATTGGGTGGGTAATGCCACCCACATACATACATATATTATTTAAGTAAAAACATTGTTGATATCTATTAATTTTATTGTCTATTTATTATCATATCATTGTTGATTGCAATATGGAATATTTTTTTGCTAATCATATTTATTACATATTAAATATGTGTGAATATGCATTATCTAATCCATTAGGAGTATCAGGTTTTAAGCGAAAAAGCTGAATTTAACAAATTGTCTCGTGTTACACGTCAAAAAGAAATTGCTTGACACAAATTTTAAATTATAACTATAGATATCGAAAAAGGCGATTGAAAACTTAAAGCTTGCAAAAAATTTATTTAAAAAAAAAACTTAAAGCTTGCTGCCGGTTCCATCACTTTATTATTTATACTATATACTACACTATATCATCTTTTCTGTTTCACTTTTATCTTTTGCTTTAAAAAATGACAGTGACTCTGCTAATCAATTGAATTATGAGGACAAAAAGCATAAGACACTCAACTCTAAATTACAGGAAGTTCTTTAAAAGAAAAAAATGTGAAGAATATGAAAATTATTGACGAAAAAGTTTCCACTATGAAGCCAAGGGTAAAAACCAAGCCAACCAACACTTGGTGAAATTAAACTACAATAGTGTGTATTAAAGCCAAGTAACAGCTGGAAAACAATTTCCGTTTGAAGAAGAATAAACACAATAAATGTTACTCTTATATAAAGTAATAACTTGTAAAATGCAAATTTTATAAAAAAAAGGAAAACAATTACGATTCAGTTTTGCTAATACCAAATGAGATTTGAGTACATAAAGGGGCACAATGCAACAAAAAATTAAAAAAATAAATATATCGCCAAAATTTATATGGCTGATTCTCATTCTAAACGTACATTTTGTGTGCGTTATTTTTTTTTTTTGTTTACCAACCCAGCAAAAACTTGGTAATGAGTTGTCATTACCGAACAACATACTTTTCAATCACAAACTACATACCGTCTGAATTACTTTACAGTAGTTGAACAATTACTTACTAGTAATTAAACAAGCGATATATTCTCTTATTGGCAGGATGCTTATCATACAGACGATAAACAGTTCAACCCCTGAGGAAGAAAAATATATTTTTTTAATTGTGTTCATGTTTGTGAAAATCAGTTTTAAGCCCGTAACAAAATATTTGTGCAGTACCCTAGTGGGTAAAACACTTGGCATAAAATAACACAATAACTGAAAATGGCATGAGTTCAATGCTTAGCAGAGACATTTAATTTTTATTGTGTTTTATGTATTCAATGCATTCTAAATATTTATAACTCGTTATTTGTAATCAATTGTGGTAAGTACTTGCCTCCAAATGCCATGTTAAAGTAATTGGTTAAAATGCCAAAGTAGAAGTAGTGAAAAGTATGTTTTTTTAGCATTTTAACTCATTACTTTGCCATCAAAATTTTTCTTGGGAATGTATATATATGTACATATATATGCGAATATAGGATGTTTATTATAGTTTTCGTCTCATTCAATGGTTCATGAAATAAAATTATATTTTTCGATTTTTTAATATTTTTGTGTATTGAGCGTTACATTTGCGATCGCGGTTGTTCCAGGAATGATTTTTGCGAAAAAAATATACCACAAAAAATTAGTATAGAGTTTGAAAGCACTATATATCTACTCTCTAAAAACAAAACAAAAATTATAATAATCGCAGGACGAAATTAAAAGTTATGACCACTTTTTTCAATTTTAACTTGGGGTCACAGGGTAAAATAAAAAAATGTTTATGTTTTAAACTAATACTTTACAAACATTTATACATGAGCAAAAAGTAGGCTAACTCTTCTTTCAAATAAGACTTATTTTAATTAAATCGACCAACAATGTCAAAAGTTATGTCAGTTTGAATTAACTTTTGTTGTTGCAAAATACGACCTACCCAATACATTCTTTGAAAATATAACAACCCACAGTGAGAAAGAAGCAAATTTTTCTCAAAGGAAAACAGGAATTTGTAAACAGAAAATGTTCGTTACCACGTTTCTACTAGGGATGTAACGATACGACGTTTTGCCGATACGATACCGATATTCAAAAAGAAATATTGCCGATACCGATTCCTATACCGATACGCATATTGAAATTGAGTTCAAGTTTAGATTACCAAAACTCAAGCAGGGCAATTTTTTTATTTTACAAAATTACAGTGCAAGAGATTATTAATATTTAAAATTGATATTAGTCCAGTATAAAAAATTGGAAGTAATTTTTAAGGAACTACATTTTCATTGCTTCCAAAGAATCTATATTAAAAATATGCAGATAAAAGCAAGTAAAATTTTATTAAAGTCATACAAAAATTTATAATTTCTTTATAATTTTAAAAAATAGTCGCCATACTTTTTACAAAATCGATTTTTAAAGGACATTTATCAACTAATATGTATTCTTATAAATAACTTAACAGCTTAATGGTTAAAATTCTTCTAAAAGTTTATATTTAATCACCAAAATTTACATGAAAACCCTGTTTTGAGTTTAAATTCGCATGAAAAGAAACAAGTTACGAAAAGGGGTAATTTTTCATCCTTTTTCGCTGAGGAAAAATCATTATAGAACGCCGGAAAATAAATTTTTCCTAACATCGCTTCTAATTCGGTGATTGGTAATCGAAAAAGAGAACTTATTGCAATGACAAGCATATCGTCGTTGCTCCACAAAATTAGTTATGTGTTTTCTACTAGGTTTTCAGGAGAGGCAAAAACTGTTTTATGCCGTAACCATGCGATATTTTTTTAAAGTTAAATAGTTTATTGAAACAACATTCGCATCACTATAATTATGTATCAAAATACAAGATACATAATTGGATACTAGCGTGCTATAATCAAATTGCTCAAACTCACTTTGTTGAAACATTTCTAAGAAGTTTATTTTTTATTTTAGAATATTTTTGGGGCATGTAACTATTTTTTCTCGCAGGATTTGGTAAAAATATCCTTAAGCCCTTTGGTGGGTAGACGTATGAATAATAAATGTTTATTAATGTGATCATTTCGAACGTATTTGCTTTGTGAATCCAAATTGATTATTAGGGCAAGGTTCGTAAAGTTATATTCAGAATGAATTGTTTAGATTGGTGAAATAAAAAATTTTTCGAGAATATACACATAACTGATTACGTCAGAGCAACGGCGATATGTAAAACTAATTAGAAATGATTAAAATTTTTACTACTTCCGGATCGCAAATTCTTATCTTTCATGACTTCCTTGGAGTGTCTTTTTTGCTGCGGAAAAGATTTAAAAAACAACGAATTGAATTCATGGTAAAAATAAATAATTTTTTTACACAATAACGGCGTAAAATATTCCCCCTATCGACGTCACGTCAAGACAAATCAAAGTTATAATCATGTTGATATAAAATGAAATTCAACGTTGATAACAATGTTATTTTAACACTGAACAATATTAAATTATAGATATTAAATTAAAGAAAGTGATAATTTTAAATTTATCTACTATTTATATTTTCTTAGCACGAACATTAAAATAAACAACAACAAGTCACATACTAACTAACTGAGCACAACAGTGCATTGCAGCTATGAATAAAGCAAATAAACACCAACACACTTAAACAACAAATTATTTCTCATAAATTTAAGATGATTTCCAATCAAAATTGGGAAATGTTGATATTACATTGGTATTTTTTCTGTGTGCAGATTTTCTGCCAAACCGGGCTTTAAGGCGTTCTTCTCTTGGGGCCATTTTCATTTTTTTATTTCCGATACTAGAACTATATATACGAGTATATATATATATATATATATATATATATATATATATATATATATATATATATATATATATATATATATATATATATATATATATATATATATATATATATATATATATATATATATATATATATATATATATATATATATATATATATATATATATATATATATATATATATATATATATATATATATATATATATATTTTATTTCAATTTAAAATGTTCGGCCTCTAAAAGGCTAATAACTAAATATTTTTTATAAGGGGCTGTTCACATATTATGTAAGGCTACTTTGGCTATTTTTTATACCAACATCCCCTTCGTTGCGCTTTTTAAAAAATGTTCAGTATAAATTCTCTAATGCTGACTTTAGACGACATGTTTTTTACATATGGCTTGTTAGGTGTGTGAGACATATGTAACTTCGCATGTTTGTCAAAATTGTCAATTTACATACGGTTTATAATATTTGCTTTTACACGTACATGTGCAATTACATCTGACATAACCTCTAAGTGTCCACAACAGCTGAGTTTTTGCACAATTTTCGTAAATATATAAAGCGCTCTTTGCTTTTCAATATTTTTTCAGCCAAACCACACTTTTGATAATTTAATACAGCTGATGTCAGATGCCTTGTCAGATGAAAATAGAACACGCTCTAATTGAAAATTTTTCATCTGACTTTGCTTCTGTAAATGTCATCTGACAATGTTTCATATGTTTCACACGGCATGTATCACTTTTGCAGTGGGAAATTTGACAAGTCAGATGTAAAATACATGTCGTCTAAAGTCAGCATAAGCCATAACAAATCTTCAGCACACAGAACATACATACATATGTATGTATGTATGTATGTATGTATGTATGTATGTACATATGTATGTTTCAGTCATAAACTAAGCAATTGGCCAATTAATGTCCATTATCCTTAAATCCCTCCTACTTCAACATGCCCTTAGTAATTTTTATTTAATAATCTGCTGCTCAGCAACAACAGCCTCAACCATAACGACAAGTGAAACTTTTATTTATTTAATCTCTCACTAATTACAACAAAAAAGGTTCATCTACATATATGTATATACTTGCACTAATTATTTATAATAAATAGTAGAAAAAATAATAGCACTAATTGAATTTATTATAAAAACACAAACAAACGCATGCTACTGCCAGAACTGACCATAAACTAATGAATAACAAATATCGTAAAATATTTTGCAACCCGGTTGCAACTATTAAATAATAAATGTAGCAGCATAAATATTATTAACAAACCCTTACTGTTGTTCTGAAATTAAAATTTTTATGCATAACTGCAAAGTGGCACCCACATTTTGAAACATAACGGCAAACGCCTACTCTCATAGAATTTTCAACTACAAACGAAGTAAACAACTTTAAAATTCAATTAAAATAGCAAGCAAGAGAAATAAATTAGAAAGATTTCAACAAATCCATGTAATTGAATAAAGAAAATTGCATATAAAGGTAAACAAAGTGTAATAAAAACGCCAATTTGCTTATTTATTTAATCACTTTAAAGGAGAAAATATTCTGCCAACATTCCCGTGTATTAAAAGCAAATTAAAGCAAATCGAATACGCGTAGTTAATTATTTATTTAATTGAATTAAACAAACTTAAGTGTAGGGAAAATTAAAAACTATTTTTTAATAAACAAATATAAAAATCGCAAGAGGGAAAGTAAAAACTTGACAAGAGCAACAATGTTTTATTGCCATGGCAGTTACAAGTACATAATATTCAAATGCAAACATGACATAGAACTTTGGGGATGCCTTAAATATGAATGATAGACCTCAACACTGGTTGAAAGTTTCTTTATTCAAATGTTTTCTCGAATGCGTTTAAGAACCGTTTGCATAATATTATTTTCTTTATTTTATTTAAAATAATAGAAACGTGATAACAATTTGTAGTAGAAGCGAGTTTTGTTATATTTTACATTGAAAGGAATCATTAGAAATTATTATAATGGTCTTAGCACACAGAAGTGGTATGTCGCTTTTACACTGTCTACAATACAAGTCGCTAGATTTTCAATGGATTTTGGTAGAGCAAAATAAAGAGTTAAATAATGTACGATTATCAAGAAAATAAAAATTTCCCATCACACTTCCTATAAAATGAAAAAACAATCGTGATCGTATGAAAAATTTAAGCGAGTAATATTTTTATGGAACATTTTAAACCTTTAACTCTTCATTCTTTCTTAAAAAAGGATAAAAAATCCCCTTCAACGGCGATATAGCGAGCTGAAATGTGGCACAAAAATCCCTGCGGAAAATTTGGTGACAAATGATCCAAAAGTACTCGTCCTATGACTTGAGAAAATGAGACTGGTACCAAAAATAAGGAGTAGTGAATGGTGAAAAAAGAGATATTGTATAAATGGTCACATATTAACAATTTTCAGTCAATTTATTTGGTACTCCGGCTAGTATTATAGTAAACGGCACTGAACAAATTCGATGCACCTGGATCTAAGGCCTATCACATAGTATCTCTATAATATTAATTGTCTCCCTTCAATGAGACTGCCATGCCACTCAGAAACCTGTTCCGTAACTATATTCAGATATTAACTCCAGCTTAACTGGTATTTATAACATTGAAATATAAGTTCCCCTGTGGTGGAGTGGGTAGTGTACTAGCCAAAGCCACCGCTTAAAAATAAAATACAGTTTCTACTTGGATTTGTAACAATAAAAAAATAAATTAATCGATAATTATAGATGAATTTCGGAATAATATTTATATATAATCTATATCATTCTACACCGATTAGGACTCCATAAGATAGTTCAGAGACAAGTTACAAGGTGCATACAAAGTATCAATTAACCCCATCCTAGACCATCCCCATGTAAAAGTGGCTGGTCCGTTTCATAGGAGGTGTTCGAACTCGGATTGATCCCTATCACCTGGGGATCGGTCACGTGACTTGTTTTCTGTCAATTCCATTTACCGTAGGAATATTTGTCATAAAATTCTACTTACTATAAGTCTTCCAAGCTCAACTTGAACGCCACAAATAATTCAAAACTTAAAATGCGATCCTTTCCAAAAAGTACTTTTTCTAAAAAGTACATTTTCAAAAAAAGAGTACCTCTATCAAAAAAGGGCGCTTAAAAAATCTCTTCTTCAAAAAAAAATGTTTCAGTACATTTTCCAAAAAGTTCCTTTTCCAAAAAGTATTTTTTTAAAAACGCTTTTTCCAAATAAATAATTTTTCCAAACAGGTACCTTTAAAAAAAAACTTTTTTCCAAAAGTGCCTTATTCAGAAGTATATTTCCCAAAAAAGTACATTTAAAAAGTCTCTTGTTCCAAAAACAGTTTAAAAAGTACCATTACTTTTTAAAAAGTACTTCTTTTAAAAGGACCTTTTCCTGAAGGTACATTTTAAAAATGAATACCTTTTGCAAAAAGTAGCTTTTTAAAAAAATTCCTTTTAAACAGTAAATTTTACACAAAGTATATTTCCCAAAGTGCTCTGCTCAGAAATAACTTTTTCAAAAAGTACCATTACGAAAATGTAAATTTTCCATCAATGCATATTTTCTTAATAGTTCCCGTTCCAAAAAGTTCATTAAAAAAATTTCTTTCCTGAACATACAGTTTTTTAAAAGGGGCCATTTTCAAATAATAGCTCTTGAAAAACGTACCTTTTCAAAAAGGTACTGTTGCAAAAGATAAAAAGTAGCTCTGAAATACAGAGAAGTCATCAAAAAAGTTTCGATTTCCCGTTTTTGTAATTCTACAGTTTTCAGAATGTAATCGTTTAAATAATCATTTTTTCGAATGCTTATTTTAAACAAATGCGATTTAATCTGAGCAAATCTTGTTTCATTAGCTTAGAAACCGCGGTGTTCTTAAAAGTACCCGAATGCTCCCTACTGATTAAGTTCTAACTTACTTAATAAAGGGTCCGCCATATAACGTTTTTTTTTTCAACTAGTGCTTATTTCGTGAATGGTAACACTTAGCTCATGTCTGATTTGACAGGTAATTAGTTTTATCCTTCCGCTGAACGAATATGGTTGTGTATACGCTTGCGAATATGGTTGTGTATGGGCCTCCGATCGACTTACAGAAGATGCCGATTTTGCCAAAAAAAAATCATCTTTTCAGATGAAGCTCATTTTGATCTTGGCGGGTATGTAAACAAGCAAAATTGTCGCATTTGGGGCACAGAAAACCCGCACGCATACATTGAAAAGCCGACGCACCCAAAACGAGTCACTGTTTGGTGCGGATTTTGGTCCAGAGGCATAATTGGGCCATTTTTTTTCGAAAATCAGGAAGGAGTGGCCGTTACAGTCAATGGCGATCGTTATCGGGCCATGTTAAACGAATTTTTGTTCACAAAAATTGAAGAGGAGGATATTGGCAACATTTGGTTTCAACAGGACGGCGCTACGTGCCACACAGCCGAAGCTACACTCGGCATTATCAGCCGCAGAGCTGATGCCGTTTGGCCACCTCGGAGCTGCGATTTGACACCGTTGGACTATTATTTGTGGGGTGCCGTCAAGGATAAGTGTTACGCCGACAAGCCAGAGACAATTGACGCTTTAAAGGACAATATTCGTGAAGCCATTGGTGAAATACAGCTACACACAATCGATAATGTGCTTAAAATTTGGACCGATCGTGTAGGCTACTGCATGGCCAGCCGAGGCAGCCATTTGAATGAAATTATTTTTCATTATTAACCGGAAGGATTGTACTTTCAAATAAAAAAAGAAATTTGAGAAAATATTCAGTAGTTTTTTTATAGCATTTTCAAAAAAAAAAAGTTATCTGGCGGACCCTTTATGTATCAGTTAAATTTTAACTGACTGAACTTTTCAAATATTACAAAAATCGACGCAATAGTTCTAGCTCAAGAAAACTTTTCCGTATTTAACCTTTTTGGTACATTTATTATCTGTCTTAAAAGAAATTTCCAAAATAACTTTATTTTGAATCGAAGGAGCTCATATTAAAAAATATTTATTCATTTCGTTAATTATACCAACAAGAGGTACAACTTTTATTTTTTGAATATTCGTATTTTCAAAAAGTACCAAAATTTATTTAAAGGTTTCTTATGTGACTTCTTTTCAATTTAAGTTTATTACTTTAGAAGATAAATGGTGTACCAAAAAAAGTACCAAAATGTTGGGTGATTTTTCCCTTTTTGATCCTCCTAAACGTATCAAATTCAAAAACGGACTAAGCACCCATTCGTCTATTTTTCGATTTATTTTTTTACCTTTTCCATTCGAATTTACAAAAATTCCATCTTATTGTATCTGTACATCGGGAAAGAAATCTACATACAGAATTTTAAGCCTCTAGCTTCGGCCGTTAAGTGTAATGTATTAGTGTGAAAGAGCCTCAACGATTGTGCCATAAAAATAAATTATTCCATTATTTCCTATATTTTCTCTAAGAGGCAGAGGTGACTTACTTCCTCAGTGTGTGAGTAAACCACTTTTTTTATACACAACTTTCACTTCGTTATAAACAAGTGGGCTTAGAGTACCCATTTCCAAAACTTAACTCAACAACAATATGTTCATTGGGTAACCACCAATAACAATCAGCAAGTGTTTGAAAGTGGCTCTATAACATTGTTGTTAAAACCTGAATGAACTCTTAAATAAAAATGGGAATAAATGAAACAACAAGGCTTTCAAGGACAACACACAATAAAAAAAGTGCACAGCAGGAGCAATTACGTCAATGCACAAAGTCATTCTAACACTTGTATGAAAGTAACAAGTAAATAAAGCAACATGGTTACAATGACACTGGGATACGATGGCAAGAAATATTTATACAATGAAAAAAAAAAACAAGAACTGATACAACAATCACATTCTGAAATAAATACAAATATTAAAAACATTTTTATTGTGTACTTTTCTATTTTGCACTTGTATTTGATGAACACTATGGGTCAAATCGCTTCAATATGCGTTTAAATTTTCTTACGGTCAGACGGTTCACATATTTGCAAATTGTACTAAACGTCGTGACTTATGCATGATCGTGAGTAGTTTATAAAAAACTTCGACTATACATACGCAGTTTGGTACAGACCGAGAAGGCAAGCACTGTTGAAAATTGTCCAAGTTTTTAATGACAACAAACATTTCTAAAATAAAGCTGTCTATTTTTTGTTCCCCGCAGATGTTCCGGAGTTATAAGGTCCAAAAGTTATATTTTTAATAAGCTATATCTTATGTAATATGAACATTACATTAACAATATCAGTATCATTTTAAAGCCATTTGAAATACCTTTCAGCTGGTGTATAAATTGGAAATATTAAAGTCAAATATTGTAAGTATGGTTTTGAAACATCAAATTAAAGTTTAAAATCTTCTATATAAATTATATTACTACTAAAGTACTATCATAACGATCAATGTTTAAGATAATGGACGCGGATCCAGGGGAGGGGAAAAAGAAATATTTCCCCCTACAAAACGAATAAAATATACGTCACTTCTGTGGAGTTTCTTTTACAAAATGGTATGTTTAATTTAAAAACTTTCCTCCCAAAAGCTTAAGCTGGATCCGCCCCTGACAATGGTACATACATACTTTTATTTAAAAAGTCAGGTAGAAAAATATAAAAATTGCATTTGAGTCGCAACGGGTTAATGTATTTAAAAATTTCGTATGACATTCGAAAGGCAATTCAATGCACTTTAGAGATAATTTAAACTTCATATTATGAAATATATGACCAATTAAAACTAAAACCTAATATTTACCAATAATGACCTTAACTTCAGTGTTAGAAATTTTTTTCTGCCTCTCAGGCGCTTGGAAGTGGGGCAAATGTTGGTTTCTGTGTGACAACCAGGGATGATAAAGTTGGTACAATTGTACTTTTTTTGGTACTATTGAAACCAAAAATGTACGATGGTACCCCCGTGACTCATTTGGTACTATTTGCAAAATTTCCCAATTTGTTGGGTAGTAACCATTGATTATTTAATAATAATTTATCTCTACTTTGGCCTTTAGCATCGTGAAGGGATTTGCGTACTTATTTAAGCAGAATATATACATAACAGGTGGTCTTAAGAACATAGCATAGATAATTGCTTGTAGGTGCTCAAGGCCAAATATCAGCAGCGATGCTGATGGCGTAGCTTAATGTCAAACTCCATATTTTATACACAAATCATTGGTTTTCTTGAATAAATTCGTATGTCTTAAAACAATATATTTCTGAAATTGTGTCCACGGTATGTATATCTTTGATTTTTTTAACACTTTCGGCATGTATTTGCCAAAAATTCCAGCCAAATATAACCGCATATGTCGACATAAATAACATTTACTAAGCAAAATAGAACAAAATATTTACAACAAATTTCAAAATGTGTTTAGATAATAACATCTCTGCTTGTCTGTTTAAATAATCCATCACACAGAAATACTTAAGTCGTTATTGCTGAAAATGTATGGAATCAATATAGAAGCCAGGTTGTTGAGCATGAAAAAGTACCGAGACTAGTCCAAGACATTCCGAAAATGTTTACTCTCATGGAAAAAGCGCTTAAAATAGAGCTATTTCGCATTAATAACTCAAAATCTGCGTAAGTCGACTTACGTATTTATTCAAGAAAACCACAGAAATGTCGGATTTAAAATTTTAATAGAAAAAATATATTGTGCTATCCATTGTGTTTATCCATTGTAAAAGAACTTTAAATTTTTTAACAAACTTCAATTTTATAAGAATAAAGAAATTAGTAAGTAGTTTCATTGTTATATGGCAAAAGTGAAGTTTCTTTCATTACAATAAATTCAAATTTAAATTGTTTAATTTTTGGCACCATTATTTGAAAAAGGGTTTATCAAAAATATTTTTAAAAAACAGAGCCATATTTGATATTTGACACAATGAGCACATAAAATCAATCAAAATCGTGTGCCTTACATGGTTACAACAATTTAAAAAGATTTTAGTACTATTAGAGCCGAAAAAGTACTATTTTAGAAGCTCATTGGTACGAAATGAGTTTTTCCATTTATCATCCCTGGTGACAACTATACAGTATGTAGACATAAAAACCACAGGATCTTATTGAAAGTAGTGGTTATTGAATTATAAATAAAGTAAATAACAATGAGCATATGAGGAGCTCGTAGACATATTTGACTAGAATTCACTCTAATAGTGTGGAAAGTTTTGACTTTAAAACAATTATATTTAGTGATTGAAGTTTGTTTACGAATAATATAATTTTCGTTTGGATAATTGCATGCATGAAGATTTGCGTGCTCATGTACATATAATATATTTTAAATTAAATTATAGCACAATTTAGGAAAAAGCACGTTACAACATTTAAATTATAATTCGTCAAAATTTGAAATATATTGACAACTGCTTAGCGCCCAATTATCAATTGGAAGAACTAATTATTGTAAGCAAAGCTTGTTTAATTTTTTTTATATGTAGTTTGACACCTTGTCAATTCGCCTTGATTTCTACATTATAATCAGATCTCTTTCCAGAGATAGCAGCAGCAAAAACCAATCAATACAAACAAGACGAAGAGAAAATAATTAGCTGCCGTAGTAACGCCACCTTGTTATCAATTCGCCTTTGTTTGAACCGGATACATGTCAAACAATTAGTGTCCGACCGATCGCACTTTTTTCAGACCGAACCAGAAATTCGGTAAAATTTTTAGACCCGAAACCGGACTCCAACCCGAACACGAAACCGAACTTTTTTATTGAAAATAAAAATGTTAACTCAACTTTTTTTTAACTATGACTTATTTATTTAATAAATACAAAATGAAAAAATTCATGTATGCTGTGCTTTTTAATAATATTTTATAGGACTGCATTTTAGTGTATCAAATATATAAAAAATTATAAAAGTCCTTGTTATGAATTCGCCTTGGGCAATTTCTAAGGCGCTTGATAGAGAGAAGCAATTTATTGCTTTTGGTTTCGGTAATTCCTTCTCTATTTGTACAAAGCTTCAAACAAGTTCAAGGTTTATTAAATTGTAATGCAAAGTACCGGCCGCTCTATCAAAAATTTCAACACCGTAACCTTGAAGATGATATCGGCGTTCGCAATTCCTGCAAACAAATGTCTTTGAAAGGAAATTTTGTCCTTTTGTCTAAATCGGATGCGAAAGGTGAGCATAAGAAAATTGTCTTGCTATATAACTTAGGAAACTAATTCGAGTCAAACATTCGTAATATATTTAATTTGATATTTAATACCTAAAATACATATAAAGCAAATCGAACCTCGTTCCAACCGGTCGTATACAAGACAATTCCACATATGTACTTCACAACATTAAGCTTCATTATAATGAATGTAGTCTGATGAAAAAATTTTTAAACTCAGACAAAATATTTACTAAGTTTATAAACTTTTTTTTACTGAAAAGAATGCTATAATACTTCCGTTTGTTCTCTATTCATTTAGTAAAACGTTCCAGTGGCAGTAACAAAAATGACAACAACAACTCACTCGCTGCTATGATGAACAAAAAATCTAGCCCCGAAATTGTACCAGCTTCGTATACAGCGCCTCCTAAACCCAAATCAACAATGTCACAACTGCAGCAGCAACAACAAGAACAACAGCAGCAAAAAACCGATGCAAATGGATTGAATTTCAATAATAATGCCATGGAAAAGAATAACGATTTAATCAGTTCAGCCATTGCTGCCGGTCTAACTGCTGCCGCAGTAGAAGCTGCTGCTGTGGCAGCTAATCAACATGAACTTGAACAATTAAGAAAACAACATCAATTGTATGCTGATACAGAAGATGATGAGCAAACTTCATCAGCTATCAATAAACGTGGTATAAATAGCCAACAGTTCCCATATCATAGTGCCTCTTCTGCAACTGGTGGTAGTTTAGGTTGGGGAAATAACGATTTCAATAATGGTGTTTACAGCTCAGGTGGTTATTACAACACATTGCCATATGGCAGCTTCGATGCCATACCAGCTATTGGTAATGATGTGCCTCAAGGTACTTGGGCTGATGAATTAGATCCTGGCAATGTTGTTTACAGTGATATTGATGATTATGTTCCCGTTTCAAAGGGTAGGAAACTGTTACATATATTTTTCTTGTTTTGTTTTATGCAACAGTTTTATTTTAATAATTTTTTTGTCATTATTAGCATCCTCGTATAGAAACAAGGCTTATGATAATTTGCAAAACATTTTGAATTCCGAATCTTATTTGGATACAGTTCAACCATTACCTTACAACAGTGGCCGCTATTACAGTTCTGGTTTGGATACTGATCGTAATAAGAGGGCATACAAAATTTTTAATCAATTAGCCACCAAATTTCCTGATATGAGGTAAATATTTCAAATGTCATGTAATAAATTTGTGGCAATAAGGAATAAGTGGTTAAGTCGACTTAAGTAAGTTCTGCTTTTTACACTGCAATCAGTTCAATGTTGTTGTGGTTACAATCACACCTAGACCAGGAAGTATCACACAAGATATAAATCATATAAGCCTATAAATCTCTTAGCAATAATGAAAATTTTTTTGGAAAAACTACTTTTCTTACGTCGACTTAAGCACTTATTCCTTTTTGCCACAGAAATATTATTTAATTGAAATTTAATAAATAGTTATACTTCCTCGTTTATACGTGCGTCTTATTTACAAATAAAAACTATTTGTAAATACCATGATGAAATAAGTATACAAGTGACCGCATAAGGGAAACAAATACAACAATACAACAAAAAAATAGATGATACTTGTCAAAAATATATACGAGCTGGACGTGGATTATGCACAAAACTAGCAGAGCAAAAAATAATCAGCTGACGTTATGCTGACACCTGTATACTTATTTCACCATGGTAAATACTGAAGTCACTGCCTCAGTCATTTGTGAACTGAATGAAAACAGAGCGTGTAAATCAAAGTGATGTCGGTGGCGAATTCAATTCGCCGTAGTCAATTCGCTTGGTCCAAAGGTGAATCCATACAAGGTGATTTCGGAGGCGAGTTCAATTCGGCGTAGTCAATTCGCTTAGACCGCATACATGTTGAAGTTAATATAAAAAAATTTAAACAAATATTGCTTAAAATTTTTTTCATACGGAGTTTGACATATACGCGTTCCAAGCAGCACGACCAAAAAATAGTCAGCTGTCGTAGTAACGCCACCTGATTGTCAATTCGCCTTGCTTGGAAAGCATAGATGTTAAACTAAATACAAAAAAATATATAAACAAAAATTGTTTTGGTTATACCTTTCCATTGTGTCAAAGTAGTAAAGTCAAGTAGTTAGGTATCCAATCTTAGGTTAGGTTGAGAGGGCAGTCACAACTCAAGAAGTGACTCACTTGGGTCCGTCAATTCTATCCGTTTGTGATATCCTGCAGCAGATAAGGCGTGATTATAGTTGCCCTGATGTATGATTCATACTGAATCGAGAGCTTGCAATGAGATAGAGGAATGCTTGGCAATGCCGTCCGCAATATTGTTATCAGGGCAGTATGAGTGTCTTGGAACCCAGAATAGCGTCTGTCTACATCCGCCCTTAAGCCTAAATGGAACTCTTACGTTGAAGTTTTCCACATAAATAGAAGCCTCCGCCTGTTTTGTCTCTTTTTTGGATTCATCTGTGAACACTGGTCGCTCCTTCAGGACTAAGAGGGGCATTACGCTGTTCCCTATCGGGAACAAGCGAAAGAAATAGACCACTGAACAAGGTTTCGGAATGCAATAGCCGATATTATCATCGATGGATTCCTTGATGCTCTCGCAGAACTCTAGCATGTCGATAACCAGTTCCCGACTGTGAACGAGTAAGGTTCAATTGGACCACCGAAAATAAATCTAACTGTTTGGCCAGACATTCACCGGAAGCCAAGTGCTTTCGCTGGAGTTGATCTGAACGTGCTTGTTATCAGGACCGCTATTAGCCGAAAGATTTTCGATGAGAGTATTTTTCTATCGCATCCTACTAGACCACTACACCATAAAATAATATGGGTTTAGCTGCTGCCTCAAATATCCCAGTTGCGACCGACTACTTTTTCATGCGTATATATCGCCACAGGGCGTTATCCATTCTGTACTGGGTACTCAGGCTCCAAGATAGTTCACTATCTAGGATTATACCCAAGTATTTAGCGTTATCCGAGACTACCACAGCGACCCCATTAAACTTTGTAGGCACAAAGTTCTCAATTTTGTACTTCCTAGTAAAAAGCATAAAATTTATTTTTAGCTGGGGGGTTATTATGTATTTCGATTCGAAAGGAAAATCATTCGTATTTGTATACCTTATACATTGTGTTTCGAAACTGTTTTCTTTCGAATCGAAATACATAAAAATAACCCCCTGGATTGTCACCAAGCACACAACTGATGCTCCCATACGCTAAGTAGTGCCAGTATAGACTCTATTCAATAATATATTTTACTCAAGTGGTTACCACAGATAGCTCCTGCTACGTCATCAGCGTATGTGACAGTCTTAGCCATCTTATGCTCCAGGTTTAGGAGCTCGTGCCAGTATAGACTCTATTCAATAATATATTTTACTCAAGTGGTTACCACAGATAGCTCCTGCTACGTCATCAGCGTATGTGACAGTCTTAGCCATCTTATGCTCCAGGTTTAGCAGCTCGATAGTAAAATTTCACGAGAGAAATGATAATACCCCTCCTTTCAGAGTGCCTTGAACCATCAGATATTAGTATCAATCCCTAGCTCCGCCATCTTAGCAATAAGGCAGTCGGATTTGACCCTATATGTCCAAAAAGGCCACCATAATGAATATTTTTCTCACAGAGTATGTTGATAACTTTTTCTATTGCTTTGAGCTGAAAAGACATTACGATGATCGACTTGAAATCCTTAGGTTTAGTGTATGATGTCTTGCCACCCTTACTGGAGGTCTACACTAGCCATGAACTTGGTATGAACATCATGTCGGACATCGTATATGGCTAATGTAGACCGCTAATATCCATGTTTCGTACATGCTCTGACATCGATGCCCGAACATATGGCTGAGCATCAATGTTCGTCATGAGATTCGCTGTTAACAACCATTTTCAATAGAAAGGAAAGAGACAACAAAATTAATAAATATTCCATCTCTATTGCACTACCACAAAAAACTTTGATAAGGCAGAACATGGACATCGCACGTATTCACAACACCAAAGAAGTTGATGAATTTTTTACAGTTGCCCTGCCGGCGTCATGTCCATGTCATGTTCAAGTCGATGGCTCGTGAAGACGTAGGGTTAGAGTTGAAGATAACATTACACCTATTCCACCATATTGGCATATATGTATGTCTTGTTTAAATGCTCGCTTATATGTTAGAAAAAGCCAAGGTACAACTAGGTTCATATTTCTCTGTAGATCAGCAGGACTTGTTCGATCTAGTCCCTAAGATTTGAATGGATCAAATCTGTTTATCCCCAATTTTAATCTATCGATATCCGGAGGGACTGTGACAGAGCTGGACGACTCAGGTATATGGCCAGCATCAGTCCCTGCCACAGAGACAGGAAGATTACCGGGAAAGTGTGTATCAAGACATCTAGCATTAAACCAGTTTATTCTTGAAGGCTTTTAGATGCATGTAAAGTTTACCGCACGCTAGTAAATTCCACTCTTTCGGGTTTAGATTTTTGCCTTAACTTTTTTTTATAAATATAACAATCACGACGTAACTCGATGGATAACTGGGGCCTAATCGTCGCTTTCGATATCGCGTACACTATCGTATCGAATAAAATTTCGACACGTATCGAATGGATGGATTACCGCATTCGATACCTATCGAATCGAAGTGTTTAAAAAGTGTACCAAGTTTATTTTATACCGGTTGTTGAATCGACTAAAAATTTGTAATACATTAAAGAAATATTTTGTGTTTCTAGCAGCTAGTACAACAACCAAGTCGATTGGCCAACTGCAATAAGGTTTATTGGTAATGTTCCATGCTTTTTTGCAAAACAAACACAATAAAAGAAAATATTGTGTTCGATCGCTCTAGTGCTATAGTGGAATTTAAACAGCACCTACTGGATTATCGTATGCCGTAATTCCAAATGGAAAAATTTCGATCAATTCTGCTCGATATCGAATGCGACGATTCGGCCCCTGTATTTCTTTCTTTGATCTTATGAAAAACAAAAAAAAATTATTTCTCGTGTTATATTTCTTCTTAATATTTTTTTATTTTCATTCTTTGCAAAACCTAGACTAAAACGCGATACAAAACTAACTCCAGCCGATATGTTGGCTTTGGTGGCTTTAGTAGAAGCCGGTGAACGAGCTCGTAAGGATACAGATGCCGATGCCGGCTACACATATCCCTCTGAAAACTATGTTCCCAAAGCATATGGTCTCAATAACAACTACAATACGGCGAGCAATGTTTACGATTATCCCTCAATGCCCCAAGTAGAAGATAGTTTAGATTACAACAACAATGGCTGGTTTGAACCCCAATCAATGGTCGATTATTATGGTATGCCTCTAAATATGGATGCCATGAGCAAATATGAAATACCCAAAGAAATCCAAAGAGAAAATAAATATAATGATGGTTTTCCTTTAAACACAAATGGAAATCGTAAGTTTTTAAAAAGTTAATCAAAGAATTTAAGCCAAAAATTGTATTTATTACATTTATTTTGTAGGTTATAATAACAAACGTTTTATGGTGGCCAAAAAGAAAAGATCCATCGCTAAGCCTTCGATACCTTACAAGCCCGAATCATTCTTTTAAAGTTTTGCATAATATTATTGAAAATATTCGGGTTGGCACTCTTAAGGCAAAACAAAAAACTAACCTTAATAAGAGATGGTCGTTTTCTAAGAAGAAACAAATTGACATGCAAAAGTTTAGCAAATATAATTATGTAGTTTAAAAAACATTGTAAGATACCACACCATAAAATACACAAATTATTAAATATTATAATATTAAGTAATTATTAAACTAAAAGCATCTGCCCCCAGAAAGTTTTTTATTTCTTGTATTTAATTATTTATTTGTTTTTTTTTTTTTAATAAAAAAAACAATTTTGTGTCAAATTCCTATAATTATAAAAATATATTTGTATCTAACGTGCAATTGATGTAAATGCATTTATGTAAAATATGTATATCACTTTCAAACAAAAAAATAAAAATAATAATTACATATTCATCTAAATTATATAAATATACGAAATTCAAAGAATTATTTATAGAATCTACAACAAAACTATCTATTAACCAAAGCAGATTAATAAGGTTCTTGCAACGTCGAACTCAAACACACTCGTCGGTACTTTCACTATCAAACCGTACAAATAAAATCTATAAAAACATTATACAAAATTATTGAACATGTTATTGCTTATATTATTGGCATTAAGTCGTTCCTATGCATACTACCCAATGTATATTGTGCAACCATCGAATATGTTATTGTACAATATGAAAAATTTCACAATTATATTGCAAGTGTATGGCCCACTTTACGGATTGTTGTTGACAGTGAGAGATGCGGCAAATTGGCTTGAATTTGCCGATGCATACACCTTATTAAGGTGCCGTGCTATTAACAAAAAAAAAATATTTATATGGAAACATTTAAGTATTTCGAAATTTTAATTATGTAAAAATGTCAAGTAGTCTGAAATTTGTAATCGAAATTAAGAGCTGATCTGAGCTGTGCAAGCTTTTTTATACATCCCTGCGTTATGTTTCGTAAATTTATTTTCGACCTTTGCACATTCTTGTAATGCACTGTAAAGAGTTTTTGCGGTAAGAAAACTTTTGTATATTAAAAACAATTATTCTCCCTTATTCCGTAACTATCTGTTGACGTCACGTCAAGACAATACCAAAAAATTTACATTTGTCTACTCGCTGTCGAAAAAAGTTTACTACTATTAACAGCCTCTTTCCATTTTCTATGCTTTAGAGAATAGTAAGTGGCTGTCAGTAATAGTAAATTGTTGTCGATGACGAGTGGAAATGTGCAAAGTTTTTGGTATTGTCTTGACGTGACGTCGACAAATAGTTACGGAATAAGGAGGATTATGTATCTAACATCATTTACACTACTGCAAAATGTTAATAGTTTATTTTATTTTATTTTTCTGGAATCAATCTGCTACAAACATCAGATTGATTACAGAAAAAAATTATTTTAAAATATGTTATTAAACCATGGATTTGTCTTAAGAACAGAGAAATATTTTCCAAAGATTTCGATATTAAATTTTTGAATTTTTAGATAACTTTTGAACAATTTTCATAAAGCAGTTAGTTTCCACTTTTTTTTCTTTTCTTTTCTTTAACTTAACTAAACTCAACCCTCACCTCGTTTACATGCAGCAAGTTTTCTTGAGCTACATATTTTGTAATTTTGTACTTATATATGGAGACTAATTATTACATTTTGTAAATGATTTCCTTTAACACGAGATCCCACTATCGGCGCAATTAAGAAAAATAACCTTATTTCTCAACTAATTGCGGAATAGGTCTATATGGCATTACTACCAGTGCAGTGTAGCGCAATTACGCCCTTATATTTCAATTAGTTAAGAAATAAGGCCATTTGGTCTTATTACCTATGGCTTTATTGCAGTGACCCAACGAAAGTCGATACATTGTTCCGATAATGGAGTCTCGGATTTAGAATTAAACATTATAAATAATGTAATTGTTATACTACAATTACAATTACTTGCAATGTGTAATTATGTGAAGTAAATGCAGCATGAGTAGGGGTTTTCCCGGAAATTCCCCGGATGCTTATTCTCGTTTCCCGCTTTCCCGAGAAATTTATCCGGGAATTCCCAGGATTAAAAATCTATCCATATATGAATATAAAAAAGTAATCGGCCTGATTGTGTAAGGCGTTTTCGTAAGCGCCTATGTCGTTTTTTGTAATAGATTAAAGTAACACACAACCCGTGTTCTTTAATCTACTACAAAAAACGACTTAGGCTTTTACGCCAACGCCTTACACAATCAGGCCCAGTGATTTTGGCACCCAACAATTCTGCTTTTTCTTTAAATTATTATCATTCATCATGAAATAATCTCTATGTAATGGGAAAGAAACCAACGACGGCTCAAAGTGTATAAGAGAAAAAAAATTGTTGTCTCTTTAATTAATTATTTAAAAGAACCAACTTTTTTAGTAAAGCCAACTATAAATGTTTTTCAATGTGCACCAAAATTCAAGGTAATTAGATATGCACGCCTTTTTGATGCATTTAGTGACGAAGAAAACTGGGAAATAGATATTACTTCAGATGACAGTAATGTTTTGAAAGAAAAGACTTTTGAAGAAATTTCAAATGCTGCTATTAAAAAAGGACCAAAATATTGATAGTTTACACAAAGTCCTCTTCTGTTCAGGATGAAAGGCTTTTCTCATCAACTGAAAGTGAGTTACTTAAGTAAGAAACGGATTGTGAGATGCAATATTTTAAAAAGCCATTTGCAACAAAGAATATAAAAGTACAAAATTTCTAAGGGCAGAGAATTTTAATTGCATACCAAAAAGTGAAAGACTGAGTTTACTGTTCTAACACTGCTCTTTGTCAGCAACATTTATCCTACACAACCTTTTATACGCTCTTTGGATCACTGATGAATGATCAGAAATAAAAGTACTTTGATTTCAGTCCATCAGTGATTTTACTAATTATTTCTATTCTCTCTTTTGGATCGGTCTAAAAATCGACTTTAAATACAAAGTTTCCTCAAAATTCCGACAAAAATATAAAATAAAGCTCAGTTGAATATAAAGAATGATTAAACGATTCATTTTGCTCATATAAAAATCAATGGATTCCGGAAATTATAATGTTTGTTAATTATTTTAGTACGTTCTTCTATTCCCGGGAATTTCCGGCATCCCGGGAATTTCTTTTTTATGTACCGCTTTCCCGGGAAACAAAAGACAGGGAATAAAAAAACCCTAAGCATGAGCAATTAAAATTATGTACATGTATGTCTAGCTGATGTACTGCCAAATACAAACTACTGTAATTGAAGTTCATTATATACAATTACATTTAATTGGCCGGAAGTAATTGTAGGCTCTAATTACTTAAACATAAAAATTGTAACACATGTACTTTAAAACAATATTCGTTAGTTATAAAATAAAATTCGTTAGTTATTAGTTACAATCATAAAAA
This sequence comes from Panzeria rudis, assembly GCA_956483635.1. Lineage (NCBI taxonomy): Eukaryota > Metazoa > Arthropoda > Insecta > Diptera > Tachinidae > Panzeria > Panzeria rudis. Next base: position 151,715,260 of record OY101449.1, on the reverse strand, counting down.
ATATGGGATATAGTTGACCTTACAGGCCTTCCCGAAAATTTCCCCCTAATTTCAAGAAGTTTTTTTTTTAACGAACACACATAATGCTTAAGCCTTTTCGGCTTTTCTGCAGAAACACCCAGGGTCTTGTTTTATAGATTTAAATAATTTGTTCACTAAAAGAAAACGCGTTTTTTTGCAATGAAATTGCTAGATATTTTTGTCTATATTTACAACTTTGTTTGTAGGTCCATTCGTAGACAAAATGTTTACTATTTCATTGAAAATGAAAATGAAATTTAATTTTTTCTGTGCACGGGCTCTTAGACTATAACTTGAATAGCCAAAATTCAATTTATTTTATTAATCAGCATTTAGATTAATTAGAGCTTTTGATTAATCGATTAGATGATTAATTATAATGTTAATTAATCAAAAAGTTTGATTAATCGATTAATCGCATATCCCTAAATATTTCTCATAAGCTATTTCTATTTTCAAATTACCGCCTAATTCACACACACGAATATAAACTTCTTTATGAAAATTTGTATGGAAATCACTGTTTTCTGAGTATTTTTCATACAAATTTTTTTCGTCTTAATGCATCACTTGTTGTACGTTGATGTTCTTTAATGTATTTTATGAATAACAATTTTATAATTTTTATGGAGTCTTAGGACATACATACAACTGATACAACAGTGAATTGCTTTCATAAGTCTGAATAGTTTCCCTTTTTTTGTTTTTAAAGTCTGATACAATATTGATAAGAGAATTTTTGCAGCAACACCTAACGCATTTGGCATTGAAAAAGAATATATGTATATTTAACAATGTTATACATATTCCTAATTTATATCAAACACATTAAACCTGCGGAGAATAACTCGTCTTAAAGTCGCCTTAGGCTGACCCACACCAGCAAAAGAGAAAACGTTTTTGTCTTTCAAGTCAAAAACACTTGTTTGATGCTAACCCACACCAAAAAAAAAATCTTATCAAGTTTTTGTCTTAAAAGACAACAGCATACGTCATAAGAAAGCACGCAATTGTGTGCAACGAGGTTCGTTTTATAACAATAACTTTAAAAAAAAACTAACACAAATAATTAATATGTATATGTTAATAGAAAATAATAATTTTATGTATTTATGTAAACTTTATCATTTATGAAAATTAAAATATTGAAAAAAGAGGCTCATCGCATTCTATTTTAACAAAAATAATTATGCAAAAAATTTTTTAAATACCTATTAAATAAACTAAACTTAAGCATGACTGTTTTTTCAGAATTTATTTAAATCAAATTATTATATACATCTACATATTATACACTTAAATATATTAACAAAAATATACAAAAGCATACATATTAAAAAAATATACTTATATATGAAAATTATTTACCTTAAATATTTAATTAAAAAAACCACAACAAGAAATTTTTTTTTTTGGAAATTCAATTATTGACTAGAGCTGTCTGTGTGTGTCACAGCGAAAAAATATACTTTCATAATTACCTAGTGTGGGTTGTAGGACGGACCAGTAAAGTAGATTAATAAATTACAAACCTCAATAAGATACTTTAAGGGCTGAATTCATAGTCTATAGTTAACTATGTCGGTCATTGGCTAAATCACCATCATTAGTTAACTAAAGACTACGAATTTGAGAATAAGACTCTTTTTTATCGATAACTTCAAAATATAACAAACGGTTTGGGATCTCAACTTACAGTTAGTCAATTTAAATGTAAATTTCTTTCTGTTTTGTAGCACAGTGTAATTAATCAAAGTAATTTTAAATACCCAAAACCATTATATATCGTAAGCATACACAAACATACATTGAGAAAATATTGAAAAGATTTGAACATCCTAATACACACACACATACACAAGTAACTTGCAATAATAAACAAATTGTGCAAAAAAATCTGAAATATTAAATAAATATGCAAATCCGTTTACTATTGAATGAAAATGATATTTAAAATAAACATTCTTGCCGCCTGTTAAGCCCCATTCACACATGATAGTAATCATGACAGTTGCTGGCATGGCAGCAAAGTCCAAATATCAAATTGGGCTTGATAGTACGACAGTAAGAATAAATGCCACAATTTTTCTTAGAAATGAACTGACATGGCCGTACTATCATGACAGTTACTGTCGTGGTGTGAACGGGGCTTAGTGTTTGCCAAATAAACAATTGCCCAATAGCCAACGTATTGTAAATGTTGTATGTTGTAATCACCAATAACATACAATTCCTACAATAGCTAGTGATTGATCAAATTTATTTTGGAATTTTTTTTTTGAGAAATTAAAAAAATCTCAAAAGAAAGATTTTTCATTAAATTTCATAAAATGTATTATTTGACATACAGAAACAGAATCCTCAAACTATTTTTTTAAGTTTTAATATTTTTATATTTAAAGGGATACGTAAAAGTACATAATTGTATAATAATTTGAATGTTACTTTATTTTGGCCTTATTTTACAAATTAAGTTTTCAATAAAAAGCAAACTACAAAAAAAAAACTAAAAATATCAATTGTATTTTTTTCTTCATCGAAAATTTTTTCAAATCCAAGGCAAATCCTTGGCTCTTAGATTATTAGTTTATTCCAACTTTTATTATAAATAATGAAAAATAAGAACGCACGTTGTTGTGGGACACCGGTTAAGAACGAAATTTTCCGCTTCGACAACGTACATGTAGGAGACATGACTTCCGCCAAAAAACTTATTTAAAAACAAAACACCAATCACTAGGAAGATAATCCTGCTTCTTCTGTAAATTGAGTCGATTTCAAAACGCTCGATTTAGAGATATATTAAATTTATTAATAGCAAAATTTTTGCAGTTTTGTACTTTTTAGAGCTTCAATTATCATATCTGAAGTTAATTTAATATACATAATTTAAAATACATTTATTTTTGGAAAACGAGAAATTTACCCGGATTCGGTTTACAGAACAGGGTCGAATAATTCCAACTTTAAGAAAAATACACTTTCTAAATTCGTCAGCAGATAAACCAAACCTTCACTTGAAAGATACTAAGGGCTTATAAATCAGTGCAAGTTAATCAATCTCTCTCTCTCTCTCTCTCTCTCTCTCTCTCTCTCTCTCTTTAGCTTAAAATGTGTTTAAGCCAGCAAATCCACAAATCAGAGTACCAATGCAAACTATATGTTTTTGATCGATGTCCCACGAGAAAAGCAGGTATTTTTGACATTTATCGTGGTGTTGCCACATTATTATAAATCAGTGACGGATAATGTCTCTTTTTCGTATAAAATATGTTTAAACTAGGGATGTAACGAATACCGATACCGATACCGATATATCGGCGATACTTCAGATTTTCCGATACATCGGTATCGGCGATATTTTACTGCCGATACGACGATACTTTTAAACATTTTTTCAGAGTTTTTTTTAACAAATAAATACACTTCGTTATTTTTTAAATCTTATTAATATCAATTTTAAAAATTAATAATATTTTATGCTGTTATTTTGTAAAAAAATTATTTATTTTTTGTTAATTTTACCATGAATTCAAATTCAAGCCGTTGTTTTTTAAATCTTATTCCAGCAAAAAAGAGATACTCCAAAGAAGTCATGAAAATGTAGAATTCGCGATCTGGAAGTATTGCAAATTTGGATAATTTCCAATTAGTTTTACATATCCTTTTCCTTGCAAGAAGTTCTGTTTTTTGATTACCAATCACCGAATTGGAAGCGATGCTAGGACAAATTTCTTTTTCGGTATTCTATAATGATTTTTCCTTAAGGAAAAAGGATAAAAAAGTACCCATTTTCACAATTTTTTTATGCGAATTTAAACTCAGAACTGTATTTTCATGTAAATTTAAGTGAATAAATATAAACTTAGAAGTCTTTTAATAATTAAGCTATTAAGTTATTTAGATGAATATTAGTTGATAAATGTCCTTTAAAAAAATCTATTTTTTTAAAAAGCATGGCGAGTATTTTTTTAAATTATAAAGGAATTAAACAATTTTTCTTGCTTTTCTACTTATTATCTGCATATTTTTAATATAGATTTGTTGGAAGCAAAGAAAATGTAGCTCCTTAAAAATTGCTTCCAATGTTTTATCAATTTTAAATATTCTCTCTTATAATGTAATTTTGTATAATAAAAAATTGCACTCGAGTTTTGTTAATCTAAACTTGAACTCAATTTCAATATTCGTATCGGTATCGGAATCGGTATCGGCGATATTTATTTTTAAATATCGGTATCGGTATCGGATCGGCAAAACGGCGTATCGTTACATCCCTAGTTTAAACCATCAAATCTATAAATCAATAAACATACATATTAACAAATTTCGAACGCATAAATTTGGTCGTTTTAGGCCGAAATTACCTAAAATCCCAGGAGTGCCACACGCTTCCAGAAAACGACAGCAACACTAACAACCCGAAAAACCGCAGCGGCAACACTGAATACCGCCCGGAATCCGACACCTTTTCAGCGAAAAAATCGCGAAACAAATTGAAAAAAACACCAAAACGGAAAAAAGCTTAAGAAAGCACAAAAAAATCACCAAAAACCGAAAAAATTGCAAAATCGAGAAAGTGTCAACACCAAAAAAATCGCTAAAACTAAAAAAAAAATCACCAAAAACCGAAAAATGCCAAAACTGAAAAAAAACGCACAAAACTAAAATAAATCACTAAAACTACAAATATTGTCAAAAATTGTTAAAACGTTAAAACTAAAAATACGCTAAAGCCAAAAAATTGCGAAAACTAAAAAATTTGGAAAAAACAAAAAAAAAATGCAAAAAAGAAAAATCGCAAAAAAAACAAACAAAAAATCACCAAAATGAAAATAGCGCCAAAATAAAACAAAAATCGCTAAATTAACAAAAAAATATTAAAAAATAAAACACATAAAATTAAACGAAAAATTGCCAAAATGAAATAAATGAGAAAAAACGAAAAGGGATATACACATGTATTCGTACGGAACACTTCGTGTTCTGGCTAAAGTCGCACTTAACTTAATTTGTTATTTTTGATTTTTTTAGTTTATTTTACATTTATTTTCTTTTTAGTTTTCGTACACAGTTTGGTTTTAGATTTTCTGTTTAAAGTTGACTTTTACGCAATTTGGGTTTTTTGGTTGCTAGCCAACTTTAAACCGTTAAAGATCCTAAATGGTCATTTGAAATGAAAAATGCAAAGAGAAACCTAAAGATTATTTTCAAATACCTGTTCAATGATACCCATTATATTAATATAGTTCGCCGAATTTTTCTTTTATTTTTCTTTTCACCAAATGGCATCTGTTAGCCGCCATATTGAATTTTGACTACTGTCATAGCTTTGGTGAGACTCGCAGCATTAAGACAAATCGATGGACGTAAGAATAATCAAAATCGTCCAACGCGTTCGGTTTACATAGTGCCGAAAAGGAACACATATAATACATATATTAGGGTTGGCTGATTAAAATAGTACACTAGCTTGACATTTGATTAAAATCAGCTTGATTTTCAAAAAACAACTTGACTTGACAGAAAGAATCGGGCTTGATTAATATTCCAAGGAACAAGGGAAAAATTAACATAATTTTTATTAAAATTGGTTATGATAAAAATCCAAACCCTTCTTTTTGTGTCGAAAATTTACATGAAAACACTGTTTTCCGTTTAAATTCGCATAAAAAGAAACAAGTTGCGAACACCGGGATCTTTTTACCCTTTTTCCTGGAGGAAAATATCATTATAGAATGCCAAATAGAAAATTTTTCTTCACAACACTTCCAATTTGGTGATTAAGAATCGAAAAAGAGAACTTCTTGCAATGATAAACCTGTATAAATAAAAATCAATAGAAATGATCCGAATTTGCACTACTTCCGGATCGCAAATTATCATGACTTACTTCTTTGGAGTGGATTTTTTTCTGGGAATAACATTTAAAAAGTAATTGAATTTGAATTCATGGTAAAATTAACAAAAAATATATTATTTTTTTTACAAAATAACAGCATAAGATATTATTGAACAACAACGAACTGAATTTGAATTCATGATAAAATTAACAAAAACTAAATTATTTGCTCAAAAAACTGTAAACAAAATTTTAAAAGTATCGTCGTATCGACAGTAAAATATCGCCGATATCGATGTATCGGCGAAACTGAAGTATCGCCGATATATCGGTATCGGTTACATCCCTAGTGGAGACCCTTCTTTGCGTCGCGCTGTCGCGTTAAAACTAGAAAATGCTTGTAAAAAACACACGTGTTTGACGTAGTTTATACACATACCAGAGCAAAAATAATCAGCTGTCGTAACTCTGTCACATGTAGAATTATTATACCATCAGGCGCGGATCCATGGGAGGGGAAAAAGGGATATTTCCCCCACAAAAACGAATAAAATATACCCCTTTTCTATGGAGTTTCTAGAAGAAATTGTAAAAAATGTTACGTTTCATTTAAAAGTTCCCCTCCCAAAAGCTTAAGCTGGATCCGTTCCTGTACACCATGCCCCAGTGGGATGCCGAAAATTTTCTCTCTTAATATTTTCATATGTACATATTTAGTTAATGAATTAAAATTACTGCTAACACACACACAGCCATTCAGTTAAATTTTTTGTTAGTCTCATTGGGAAGACATGAATGAAAACAATTTATTTCATATTTTTTAATAGTGAAAAAATGCAATTTAATATATAAATTACGAAATTACAAGAACATCTGGTTTATTTTACAATACAACAGCTTAAGTTTTCATCATCATTGATGAAAGCAATAAGTTTGCACGCTGCTATTAAAAACTACGTGCTGCAGAGAACGTCATAAGCCCCCCATTTAACATTAAACAATGTCAAATAACAGCAAGAGTAGATATGGACATGCATACAAACAGAAATATATTTAGCACATACAATAAAGGCGCCATAAAATTCATTGATTTTTAATCAATTTTATATCTTTAAAAGATAACTTTTAAAATAAGAGTAATTTTGAAAGGTAGGAAGAGAAATGCTCCCAAACTCAATAATAAACAAATGTATGAAATTCAAATAAAAAATATTAAATAAATAAATTGAATTGAATTGATTCCCGCTTCGATAATTATTCGTATATAGTTTTCGATTAAAATTTTACTAAATTTTTCGGGTTTCCTATATAAAGAAATTTTAAAAGTGTGCATTTATTTGATCAATTGAATATGATGGCTTTTGATTAATTTGTAACATTAAAAAAACCATTTAATAATAAAAAAAAATTCTCATTTAATGCAATTTATTTGTACAAAACAAAACAAAACAAAACAACAAAAAACTGTTATAAATATTTTCGTTTTCCCAATTGAATTGTACAATTAATAGTTTTGCTTTCCCTCGAGCTCTTCACCGATCAACTAATCAACACTTTTAAATTAAACTGAATTCAAACATTAAAAATATATTTAAAGAAAGAAATAACCAACCACCAAAAATAGGATACGCACGCGTTAAACATAAATCGTTCAAACATATTGATCGTTATATTTTATTGAGATACACAACAACAAAAACAAACACATGTGTACACAATAAATTATTATGGGAAGAGGGAACGAAGCCATGGAAACAAATTTTTAATCATTTCAGCATAAATTAAATACAAATTTTTTACTAAGGAGTGTTTAGAACTAGAAATAAGTTAGTGTAGTGATTCAATTGTGAGACGACTCCCTCCTTTCCTTGCTCATCTTTCTTTACGTTAGAGTTTATTCTACGAATCATTGAACTTTTTTAGATTTATACCAACTCACCCTTCATCATTACTTTATATAAAGAAAGGTCCATTGACCTCTCAGCCACCTACATTGCAGTAATTTTGTTGTTGACTTGTTGAAAGAATAGAATATTTTTTTTTTTTGATAGAGCAATGGGTATCTAATAATAAATAATTTTGTTTGATAATATACATATCGTCATATGAATTCATAATAGCCCTAAGTTAAATTGAAATAATTTTGTATGAGAAGCAAAGCACCACTATAATATGAAGAATTAAGCCATAAACAGGTCATGAATACTTATAATAATATTACATGGACAAATAGAGGAGCAAAGGCTCCATTACTCATACGTAACGTTGATGTAGTTGCATGTTGCTGATCGTTTCTGTCACATTGAAAAGCTATGAGACAGAAACAATCAGCAACATGCAACTACATCAACGTTACGTATGAGTAATGGAGCCTTTAGGCTTAGGAAGAGAGTCGTAACAATATTTATTTTAATACGGTGCATTAATCAAAAAGTCGGTTCTGAATTTTTTGTAACTTAGGGCTTTTTTGAAATCACATGACGATATGCAGGTACATACGTATGTACATACATTAGGCCGGCTCAGTGCCCATACGAAAAAAAAATTGAGCCAGTCACCAGTAGAATGAAAGATATGTCTACAACGCTTCTAAAAACAGGAAATAATTTTTGCCACGCCCGAAAATGCACCACTTTATTTTTTTTTATAACACCGCCATTAATTTGGAACGATTTTCCGTCATCCCACGTCAAATTTGGTTTGAAAACAGACCGGTTTCGGCTATGTGCCATCTTCAGTGTTCTATTGAATACTAAATCATTTAGTATTCAATAGAACACTGAAGATGGCACATAGCCGAAACCGGTCTGTTTTCAAACCAAATTTGACGTGGGATGACGGAAAATCGTTCCAAATTCAAAAAAACCCCGTCGGAAGAAAAACACAACACCGCCATTAAAGTCCAATCTCATCATATCGCATATCCTTGCTTAAGGCTTGGATGTGGCTTAATTGTTTCCTCTGGTAGCTTTTGAATCTGATATCCAATTCTTGGCACCACTTACGCCATTTTGGATCATTCCCTCCTAATTTTCAATTTTTTGCACGTGGCAGAAAGGCCCTTCTAAGTTGTTTTAGAGCCGTCATTGAATTATCTTTCATTCTGGTCTCAGTCAACTTGTTTCGACCCACCCTAATGTACATACATTTTTTGTTGTTATTTTTAATTTTTGTGACAAAGAAATTAGTCGTGAAAGTTGAGTGCACACGTTGAAAAAGGTATTATTGCTTGTTTACGAGCAACGCATGCGCTCAATAAATATATTTTTTTCTTTCATTATTCAATATATCGCACATGCACTTCAAAAGTGATACAACTCGAAAAAACTGATTTTACAGAAAAGGAGTTTTAAGTTTTGAATTCACAGACACTCTTATGGGAAAATCAAAAACACATTCTCTCCTCAAAAGGTGAGTACACACGCAGCGGGAAAAGGTAATGAATAGTAAACGAGAGAGTCATGCAGAGAATGTATATTTCATAACAGAATTCATTATTGTTAACACAGAATGGCTGACTTCCAAAACGTATCAATACAAAGTTTGTATACAGTTCTGCTGCGTTATTTAGATCGTGAATGTATGCGAAGTTGGTAAGCATTGCATCAACTTTGAAACCGATACCATGATTACTCATTTACGGCGTTTATGATACTTGCCGACGACGTTTTGAAAAGGTATGCATTGTCAATGTTTTGTACTGCGACGATATGAAACACTATACATTGTTCGAATACAAGGCAACTGACGTTTTGGAAGTCAGCCAATATGTCCTAGGAAAGTAATGAATTATTTTAATGTGTCCAGCGAATGAATTCTGTAATCCATTTTTTTAATTCGTAATATAATATATACAAATATGTATGTAACTACAAACGAGGAAAACACGAGCAGTTGATACGAACAGGAACAATACATTCCTTCTTCGTAAGATGTGGTAATGAGTGTGCAATTTTTTTGTGTGATCAAATTACCTTCTCGTTTCTAAAGGAATGCATTGTTTCGATTTTTAAATTAATACGTTATATATTTCATTATGTATGTAATCAATGACTACTTTTCCCGCTGGGCAAGTTCTCCTTGGTGTTATCTTTCCATCATTCTCTTTTCTTCATTTTCCATCATTTTCTTTTCTGCATTAAAAACATCCTTTTGCTTGTCATTGTGTTTCGCAAATATGTAATCCGTTTCTAGAAGTGGCTTCTTCCACTCGAATAGCATATGTGGAAGTTAACGGGCATTCCCGTCATCCTCAAAGATTGTGGAGCGTTCGCTAGATGTATATCGTCTTATAAAATGCAAAAGTGCCTATCATCAATTTTTAGAAATTTTCAGAAGATAAAAACATTAATAAAAACTATTGTGATTATGTTTTATCAACATAGTATCATTAATTCAGACTTTATTAATGATATTACACAGAAAAAAATAATTTTTATATTCACTTCTTTCCTGAAACATTTTTAAAAATTATGATAGGCCGCCGCTTTTGCATTTTATATGACGATATATTTTCTGGTGCTTACCCTTTGCGAACCATCGCTATGTCTAATTAGTGGTCCCATAGATTTAATTTCGTCGCACTTTATTCCAATCCTTTCTTAAAATTATTAGGAGTTCTGCTCCTATGAAATCCTTTTGCTAGGCTTGGTTTACTTTCAAGCCACTGAATTAATTCCTCAGATTATTTGTTGGTTGTTATTTAAATTTTTTTCTATTTTAAATACTTTTTTAAATAAGTAACCATGACAGCTAAAACTTTCTATCGAGTCGTTGCCAAAAATTGTGTCGATAAAAACAGAGCCAATTTAACACAATGTTGTCTTTAAGTCACCAATTAAAATACGAAGCAGCTGTCAATTGTTATCGAAATCCGGCAATATTGACAACGGCAATGCCATTACTGCACCGTCGACGTCACTTGTGGCAATAAGGGTGAATATGCAATTTTATACAATGCCAACAAAAATGTGTATCCATGTTACACATTACTTAAAAATGCAAAAAAAAATTGTTATACCAGTGAGGATGCCATAACCGTAACTGACACATTAGCGGAAGTGAAGCTGCAATCTCTCCTTGACCACACAGCAACACGACTATTTATATATGTACCTGGATGAGGTTTTGCAGCAGTTGGACTACGAACAACTCAATTTTCTGGAACTTATAAGCAAATGGGGCTGTGATGGATCGCACCAATCATCTTATAAGCAGAAATTCGAAAATGAAAACGATAGTGACGGTAATATAATCCAAAGCAGTTGTGTGCCGATTAAATTAATCACAAATATTAACGGAAACATAAAAACGATATGGCGAAATCCAACACCATCCTCACGAAGCAAGAAATAGGATACTTAAATAATCAAATTCAATTGTTGAAGAAAAGTGAAGTTCCATGTAATGGAAGTATTGCACAAATTAAACACACGATTCTACTGACAGTGGTCGACGGAAAAGTCTGCAATGCTGTAACGAATACAAAATATACAATGAACTGTTACATTTGCGGCCAAACTTCAAAAGATTTTAACGCATTGCGGAAGAATGTTAAGGTGGAGGTACATACTACGCGTTACGTGGCAACGCTTTTCTTACTTTTCGAACTTTTAACGCTTTAAGAATGGCAAGTTACACACCACGCTTTTGATGCTCTTCTGCTTATACAATTTCAAGCCTTTGCCGGCTATATTTTGTCTTGCCTTTAAGTTTTATTTTTCTTTATATATTTAATGCATTTTTCATTCACTTTTTACTAAAAAAAATGAATTTCTAATAATTTATTTCCATTAAACAAACATTTTAGCATATGAATCTGGCAGCACTCCTGTCATTTTGTATTCGACGCGTGAAAGTTGAAGAATGTTCAACTTTTTGCGAGTTACGCGCGTCGCAAAGTTCTGTTTGTATCTTGCCTTATGGAAACACACTATTTCAACTTTTTTGACAGAAGTCTGTAACGCTTTAGCGTATTTAACGAATGCTATGTACCTTCACCTTTACTCAAAACCGTGATGCTTTGAGTTTGGGACTATCAACTTTACACGCACGCATGGCAGAATGTTGCAAAGCAAAAAAGCGTAAAAATTAACAACAAAAAAATCGACAAAAACGAAAAAAAAACGCCAAAATAAAAAAGTCGACAAAACAAAAAACAATAGAAAAAGGACAAAAATCATGAAAACGAAAAAATTGCCAAAACTAAAAAATACCCAACAGATATTTATGAAGTATGTAGTATCAAATCCCTACAGATAATATTGCACTACGTGGTTCATTTTAGCCGAAATGGATTACTTACAACATGGTCCTATGTAATGCAGTAATGGACCATGTCATTTGCAAACAATAGCTTCTAGTTAACAGACAAGTGTTTGTGTTTTAAAGAGTGCAATCGTTAAAACACAAACACTTGAGTGCTCCATCGAATAGTGACATAGAGCAGTTTTATGACTAGTCCGATGTAATGCAGACATGAGTCAAATCATTTGCAAACAAGAGTTTGTAGTTAAGAGACAAGTGCTCGTCTTTTAACAATTTCAACACGAACACTTGAATTCTCCATCAAGTGGTGACGTGGAGTAGTTTTGAGACTACTCCGATGTAGTGTAAAGTTGGATTATATGGTCCAGCCTTAGGACATAGTAATGTTAAATCAACCATGTTTTCTCCATACGTTTGGGTTACCTTTGGACTAGTCCTAGTCCTCTATGGAGCATACTTTACATGCGTGTATAGACTAGTCGCGTTATCTGCAGGGATCGTACCGAACCCTCGTGTGTGAGTCAAAGTCGCACTTTACTGAATTTATTTATTATTATTTTTCATAGCTCCATATAAGTGGCGCACATTCTCTAAATTTCCTATGCATTCGCGCATAGGTTGTTTTTTACCATCAACACATGTACACAGACTCACAGCCTATCTGTTATTTAGACGTGAAGCAC